>JAUPFZ010000006.1:8792500-10042500 GCA_036937285.1 Euphydryas editha
CAAGAAGCTTTAGATACTTATTCAAATTACTTTAACAAAGCAATGAAAATCTTTTTAAGTAAATTCAAGAAACAATCATCTGCAACAATTCAAATATGAACAATTAACCTCGCAGATTTGGCACCGGTCTGTGTCGGCTCGACTCGAGAGCAGTCCGTAAGTTCTGGACACTCGGTCTCTTAATGAAGGCGTGAAAGAGCTTGCATACTCGTAGTGCAGACAAATGAGAGCACTAGTAATATTAGTCACTTGGAAACTTTGTCAAAGCAACCTGCAAATACCTTTGGCGTTTAGCGTATTCCACTCAATATTCACCAGTGAAAATAAATGTTATTTGAATGTTTATAAACAATAATAAATTTTGCACATTTACCTTCTATTCGATTTTATGCAATTTTTAAATATTATTATTTGAATTATTTTCTAAAACTGCCTTAATAACAAGTAATGTGCAACCTTATACCGGAATTTTGAAAATTAAAGGAGAGGAAGGGGCAGAATATATTCTGAAAAAAAAATGGTTGTCTGTAAAGTCGGTTTACGGACGATAATTTTTACGTGATAACGTCATAAGAAAACATTGATGAAAAATTACATACTTTTATGAATGGAATTGCATTATTATAACCGAATTATCATTATTTTGTATATATTTATTATATATTATTATTTTTATACCATCTGCCCATTTGCAAATGCAATATTACTGTCACTCTCAGGTTGTCTGGCAGAAATTGCTCTTTAGCAATAAGACCGCCTAGTTGTACAGCTTATAATGGTAGTTTGTGTCCTTAATTTAGTTCTGTTTTGGTGTGCAATAAAGTATATTATTATTATCTAACTTCTTCACTCCACCTGTTCAATAATATATATAGATATAGATAATTAATACTTATTATTATTATATGTTTCTTGTTTAATCTCAGATAGCCGGGAAGTTGATGTTATGGGCCAAAGCCAAATGTACATAAACGGCGTAATTAAAACCTTTGTACATCTTTCTTTTTTTCATTACAAATATTGTTCTTTTTTAGTGGTGTATAATAAAAAGTATTGATATTTACCTGATTGTTTATTTTTACTGAAATGTAACAAATATATATAATAATAATTTATTTTTGTGGTTGGCCACAGTGATTGAGCTCACATTGAAGAAACTTTCTTACCAACCTAGATGTATTCAGTACTACAGCTTTTTGCAACATGTGATAAGTGCTCGCTGGTAATTTAAGCATTATTATTGAGCAATTTTTTTTTAGAAATAAACTTTAAAAATAAAAAAAACTTTTTAATGTTAATGAAGTGTTAATTTAAAACGATGAAATTGAAACCATAAATCCAATTCATTAAAACTGATGCTTTTGAAAAGCCTCTCAAAATCTGCTTGATATAATAATATATTCCCTTGCAGTGCGTTAACTTGTCATTAAAACATAAATATTTTTAAAACTATGGTTATAAATCATTATTTTATTTTTATTTTTTAATATTATTTAGTTTTTGCAAAGGATGGGTGTCAGTCAATAAGATAGGTATTTTTTCCTCTGAACAATTTTGAGTTTTTATAAAATGTATATAAGCTACAGGTAATTGTATTTAATATAAAAGCTAAATAAAGTTAAATACTTTGATATGTAATACATGAAATAATCAAGTTTAATAAAGAAGTTAAGTTTAATAACTTAATTAAAGTTAGCGAAACAAATTAGATTATCATTGATCATTAATGAAAATAGTAAAAATATACTAAATAAAAGCAGTTGCAGCAGCTTTTTATACGATCGTAATTATATGAGTCCTAATAAGTTCTTAATCTAAATTGTAATATAACCTAATATTACTGCACTCGCTGACCGATGCTACTTTTTTAATAATCAAATAACAAATATATATGAAATTATATCGCTTATCAAATTCTTAAAATGCAAGAATTAATTACCTTTTTTGCTGCAATTGTTGTTGTAATAAACTATGGAAACGACATTAACTTTTCACTATTATAACTTTAAAAACAATAAAATAAATTAACGTTATTACAATATTGACAAAACAGTTTGCCGCATAGAAATATGTATTGGTTTGCCGCCATTTGCCGCTGTCATTTCTACTCGGACGCCTCATAAAACCTATACAAATATACAAAAATAAAGTATCGTTTATTAAATAATTTTGATATGTTAATAAACGTAACCTTTGTTTTTAATTAGAAATAGCACAGTATTAAATAGTTGGTTCTATTAGATATTTACATAATTAAGGAGCCGTTTTGATTTTGAATGGCAATATAAGCTCTTGATCCCGATCGTAACAACGTGCACCGTTTGATCGTCAGCAGGTACATAGTTAATTAACTGTAGATCGATGTTTTAGCTCGGCTTAAACAGTTCTATTTAATATGCAAATAGGAGACATATTTGAATTGAGTATTAAGTGCTTACGAAAATATAGTTATTTAGTACGTACCTACGTAATACTGTTTTTGAAATAAAGTAACCCTAATACTAATGAGTAACAGATTTAAGTTAAAATGAGATAAGGAGATTTCGCTAATTATGTGTAGATATATTTAGAACATAATATAACATAGTATTTAGAATAACTTATTGTAATTACAATCAATGCTCTAAAGAATTTTATTAAACACAAAAACTAATTTTTTTGTGGATGTACGCACTAATAATGTTTGATGATATTTAGTACGAAGTTTATAAAAATCCCTTAATTATCCGTGCATACCACAATTGCATTACTTTACAATATAAAGACACATTTCTTCATTTAAGATGCATTGAATCATTCGAGACATGAGATTTAAGGGTGTTTCTGGAGGCCAACAAAAGAAAATGTGGCAATTCGCAGGCGTCTCGTCCCACAACAAACATTAGCACTAAATGACATCAACGAAAAATCTTTACGAAGCGCTCAGATAAGAAATAAGGGAATAAAACGATTTTCCAGTTCCAGAGTTCTTAGGGATGTCATATTATGATGAGTAAAATTAGATATAATAATATGACATATTCATGAAACATTTGCTTAAATATGGCTGTACGGACTGGAAGTTTAAGAACATTTTAATTTTAATTTTTTAATAGTCATGTGAAGAATATTGAAATAAGATTTTTAAAACGAGAGAAGGGGGCGTAATTTATGTGTATCTTAAAAAATTATATCTAAAAGTAGGTATTTAACTTCTGAAAATTCACCGACGGCAAATCAAGTAGATTACGAAGCTATCACTATTTTATTTTAAAAATATTCGATAGGTAGCCGTAACATCTCATATTAAAAAAAAAATATTAAAAAATATTATTCTTACTCAACAGACCACCCCCAGTAGAATGTAAATCCTGTGTCGGGGATCCGGAAACCCACACAACACAAGTACAAACGCCGAGACCATGACAAACATATGTATGACTTATACATATATTTATCATATACGGGGATCGAAGCTACGAACGCTGGCGCATCAGTCAGTTGATGTAATCACTGAGCCAAAGCGTCTTCAAATATTATTTTTAATATTTGTTTGAAATAAAAAATGAACTGATTTATTATGTTTGAAATTGATTATACATTTGTAGTTTTTGAACAGTAATTATTTTAATTTGACTAAACTTTAAGCTGCTCCTGTATAAAATAGCTAGCCTGTATAAAAAGTTCTTGGGTAAGTGATTCCATTAAAAATAAAATATTTCACTACTCCCTGTTTGTGCCTGGTCATTACAGAGCAGTCGAAAGTTAAATTGCTATATTTCTAGACAGAATGTGAGTCAATGTCTGGCGCCATGCACTGGAAGCCCATGTAGACAATATTCGTGGAATAGGCTTATTACCCTTACTAATGGAAACAACCGTCAATTATTGTACAATGACTTTGAATTGGCGCATTTAAATTGAAACAACAGCTTTAACAAATTGTATACCAAACAGCGCAAAGATATTAATAAAATTTAGACTTGTTTTCGTTGAAATGCATTATAGTAATCAGGTTGTTTGCGCGATGCTAGTGCACTATCTTAAGCTTAGAATATGATGAGTAGCTGCTGGCAGGAGCCCAAATTATAAATTTATTAGAAGGTCTTATCTAATAGGCCTTAAGTGCTACGAGTTAGCTACGAAAGCGTTACAACAACCTGCACTTAAAACTCTTTTGAATAGTTTAATTAAAAGTCTAAAAACGGATTTTATCGCGTTTATTTAAAGTTACTGTTTAAGAATTTAATTTAAATTAAAATTATTTATTCGGACAAAATATTTATTCCTAATAAAATTATTTATTCCGAATAATTATTCGGACACCCACCACCTCAGTCCCCCGAGATCATGGACGCTGTAAAGGGTCCGAAACGTCGGGAAATAATTTTAATTTAAATTAAATAAACTTAAAATAAACGTGATAAAATCCAGTTTTAGACTTTTAATTAAATGAATAAAATTCGCGTAAATATAAGAGAACAGTACTCTTTTGAATAGGATTTTTTTTAAATGTATTTTTTCAATAGGAATGGTGAATTATTAAAAAGAAATTTGTAAGTATTTTTATTTGTCATTTTGTTAATAAGAAAATAATACTTTTAACATAATTACAAATTTCGAATGTATAACCCTGAGCATAGACCGTTTTTTCTATAAAGAAGATTTAGAGCATGATGTACCACGCGCAGGGTTGGAAAAAAATACAGTTTTTTTTAAGGAACAAAACATCCTGTTTAAAACAGAATATTTAAAAAAAAAACATTATTTTAAACAAAAGTTTAATATTATAGTAAGTAAAAACATTTACCAGTAAATCTTGATATATTTAATTTAAAGACGTTGTTTAAAAAATGTTATACACACAGAGAATAGTTACCTCATAAGAAAACGAAGATTCAAATGGTACAAAGGGATCTCAATCGATTTGAAATTGGCAGTATTATTGGTATGGGCAATAATGTAGTTAAGGTCCGTAGCTGGATGTAGTCGGGTCGAAGGGGGCACCTGAGACTAGGCGCTAATTCCGGCCCCACATCTCGTCTCGACCTATAACTGCACGTTCGAACACGTCCGCTAGATAATTGCTGCATACGCAATTAGGGAAACGCTATTAGCCAAATGAAATTTTGTGCACGAAAGAGTTATAGCTACGTTGACTGATTAAACTAACAAAATGTTAATAAACATGACTCATTGCATCATTAACGCATTTGTTCGATACTAAATTATTGACGTTGTTTTCAACCGTATATTATTAGTTGGGCAAGTCAAACGTATTATTACATTGTTCATGAACTGACGTTTAAATATCGACATTTCATTATTTAATCTATCTATTTGTGCATTTGGAGCTTATGAGTTAATAAATATTGAAAATTTACCAGTTATGTCAATTTAGGAATAAAAACAGCGTTTTTCATAGAATATTCGAACGTATCGACTTTGCGTTAACACGAATCGTCGTGTACCAGTGTCCATGACCGATAACAATTAGGAAAACCTCTGTCAGTGCAAGTCGCGGGTATAAAACTTTATGTACGCATATAAATTTGGTTGTCGAGACATGTTTTATTGTACTGTCGTAAAATTTGGGGTCGGAAAAGACCGACATATTTATTAAATACGAACAAGGTCGTAAAGTGGAATGCACGCGCCTTCGTGCCATCGATAACGTTACGATCAAACTATATCCGAAGTTCTCCTCAATGATTATTAATGAAAATAAAAAGTAAACGCTGATTATATTCAAAATTTGTTTTTACACAGTTAAGACTAGATGATACCAAGACAATAATGGTATAACATCGATTTAAAATAAGAGAGACATTGAAAAAAGAACAAAATTAAAGGTTTTTATAATTGCTTTCTTTTTGTTATACTGTAGCAAGTATTCAATTCCAAGCCTTCCTATTGATTTATCTTTTTAATGTCACTGACGTTCTCAAGATTTTTTAAGTGCTTTTCATCTACATCGGCTTAGTTATTCTGTTTATTATTGCTTAAAACACTATAACTCCATTTATTTTTTTATATTATCAAAATGACAGTAGTTTTAGTTAAAGTTAATCACGTTTTCTAATAAGTTGTACCCGTAAAGTATTTTTATGTACAATTTAATCAAAACGACAGTGTCATACAGGTACATAAAATGACTGCAACAATAAATGGAATCGGCTTAACGTTTCGCGTACCTAGGGAGGGCGCGGAATTCCCGGTGACGTGGCAATGAACACCGATAGCTTATTTTCCCTACACACCTATAAATTGAATAAACTACCAACGCACGACAACTAAGGATGAACGGAAAAACTATTAAGCCTTCTCGAAAGTTCACCGCAAACGTTTTCTTGTTACCGTGCCGAATTTATAGCTACGTTACCAAGTCAAAAATAAATTCTTCCAACAAAACCTTACCGTGTGTCTGAAAGAGCGTCCACAGGTTGTTGGCAAGTATCCAGTCCTTACCTGCGAAGACAGATATGTTTCACATTAAACTCTACACTGCAGACAACAAAAAGTCTAATGAGGCTCGTACACCTTCCCGTTTAAAACTCGAATAAAACCTGCGATCGAGCTATGAATGCAGCTTTTACATGACACAATGCCTGTGTGTCGTATATACTGCATTGAAAATATATCGAGTGAGTTGGCAGGGAGATACAAGAGTAATCCGACCGCCGCCAGGTAATGATGGACGGATTAAAACACCATTTCTGCTGACGTTTTTGCCTGTGGCTTGCGTCATTTTTGTTTTCATTAAAATATATTTCATAGATTTAAAATATGTTTTATAAAATATAAAATAAACTGTTATAAGCGATATTTAATTGTGTTACGTAATTTCGTAATTAATTTACTTTTAATAACTTTAAATTTATTAATTTATGTGAATAACGCTTACAAATTATTAAATAAATTTGAGTTTTCGACGAAACGATCAAAAAAGTTTGATGTGATTTATAATTTTATATTATGGAATACTAACATTATTTCATAATATATCATTCATAAAATATGATCATAAGAGTAGATAAAAGTAGTAAGTAATCAGAATTTACACCCCACATTCGAAAATTATAACATATTTGACAGGCTACAATATAGATTTCGATGTCGTACTATAAAACTATAAATAATAAATATTCGCGGTCATAAAATTTTATGCTGTTAGGAGCGTTCGAGTTTCATAGTGTACATCAATTGTTCGCAGAGTACGCCCGTCGCCCACGGCCCACGGCCCAAAGCTTGCACGAAATATTATTTTATGATTTTGCTTTTTATATTAATTAAAATATTATAAAATGTTTTTATTTATTTTTTTCTAAAATACATAAAACAATGTAAAATGTTATTAATTATGAACTGTAAAATATTATTTGTAATCAAGTGAACACTGATATTAAAAATTATACAAATTTACAATATAAACGAATATTAAATAAATTAATTAAGCAGGATTCTATAGGCAATTTACAAATCTTTCATAACATTCAGTTAGCAGTTGTGGACCATTCGTGATCATAATGTAATGTATTTTATCTCTGTTCATTAATAGTTAGATTAACTAAGAGAAAAAGGATTCAAATAATCGGGCTGTTAACTCCTGAGATTACTAATATCATGAATATTTCTTAGAACAAAAAGGGACTTGAAACTTTAAAAAAAAGACTCAGGTTAAAAATATTGAGACATATCACATTGTTATCGGTATCTATAATATATACATATGTATATTTATAGTAAACTATTGATAGTTTGACGTCCTACAAATGAATACAAATACTAGTTAGTATGGTTATATTTTTCTAAGCGTTTTTGTTTATTTTATTACGACACAAAGATTTTTAGCTGTATTATAATTGAATATTTATTTCGAAACTTTACAACATTATAGGTACACATTAAAAATACAACACATAAACTAATTATTTACAAACAGTTTTGGTACATATCATGAATTTTGTTATTATTATTAAAATTAACAAGTATAATTACATAATAGTATCATTTATAATTTTCTGACAACCGTTCTAGTGAAGTTACAAGTAGTCGCCTCACCGCCGGCGGTCGCGGGTTCGATTACAGCTCGGGGAGTACATTTGTATTTGTATAAATATTTGTTTTCGGTCTGGGTGTATGTTCTTGTCGGTCTCCCCACTGTGCCTTGGAGACCACGAAAAGCCTTCGGTCCCGATTGTAATCATAGTCATCTGATTAAAATTGATACTCATGGTACCCACCGACCTGCAGTGGAGCAGCGTGGTGAAGCTCCGACCCTTCTTTAGGGAGAAGAGGCCTGTACCTAGCAGTGGGACGTTTAAGGGTTGATCCAGTTTAGTTCAGTTCAACATTTCTAAATATATTGTAGCATTATACATTGACATTTAGTATCTACAATGTTTTACAATCGTCGCAAGTCTCTACAAAATCGACTACAAACCGAATTCTAGATTATTGAATTTAAGAAATCGAAGGTACACGGGTAACACAATATCAGATATTGCCTTGTTTTTACCTGTATTCGACCCGAAAACGTATTTATTTCTTTACAATTTTTACCTTTTCAGGGTTCAAACATAATTGCATACCCTACCTAAAAGTATCCTTACTTATGTCAATATCTAAAATAAGAATATAAAAGAAAAATTCTCAAAAGAAAAGGATACTATTACAATATATTAATTTCGACGGCACTAAATATTTAACACTAATCTGAAAATCAAGTGAAAGTAAAATATTATTTTACCTCTAATGTAAGTTATTCGTAGAGACCGCTCCGCCGCCGTAGATTCTTGTAAAATATTCAGCATCCTCTGAGCCTTAGAGGTCAAAAGCATTTTCATCTTTTCAACAAGTTTTCATTTCGCTGCTCGAGTTTAGTAAAACCATATATTACCTATTACTTCAGATTTCTGTTGAAAAATGTATGCCTTAATAACATTTATAACAGTGATGTATCTTATAGCCGTCGATCTATAAATAACTTTATGTCTTGCTAATGTTAGACAATGAATTATTTATAACATTCAACAACTCAATATAACGACTATTTACAACAGTCGTATGATAAATATAATAGTTGAAATGTTTATTAACTTACGTTTAGTTAAAAATAAAAATAAACAAAAAATAAAATGTGCAGAAAGAGTAAGAATTTTTATTAAAAAACTACTTTCGTATTTTGTACCTTACCTGTAGAACACGAGATTCAAATAACTGTTTGAGAGTTTTAGTTTGAATAATGTATTTAAAATAAATTATAAAAATCGATTGATAATAAATAAAATATATATATATATATATATATATATATATATATTTTTTTTTTAAATTATGATCACTTTGATTCATAAAACTTAATTATTGTTTGTATTCCACAATAACAAATAAAAAGAAAGAATAATAATATCTGTAAGAAATTAATATTAATAATATTTTTTCTTGAGGACAGCAAATAGGTCATTCTACCCTTTACAGACATATCACCTATAATAAAAAACTAATTCATATCTTTGAGTTGTTTACAAAAATAATTTTTTTTTTTTACATTTTACTCAAAAACAAGTCAACAATTAAGAAATATAAAGCGTTGTTAACAATCACAAACAAAACCATAAAAAAGAATAAAAACGTTTGTACGTCAAAAATAAATAAAAATATCAAAAGGGGCGCACTAACAGAAAGCACTTAGCACGAAGTGATAAAGTTTAATTTAAAATTTCTACCACACTAAATTAAACCTACAAAAACTACTGTAACTAGGTGAGTAAGTCGTTTACGCTTGAACTCGCATGGGATTTGAATCATAAATTTAGAAAAACTAAAAAACAAAAAGTTACGAGTACAATGCAGATGTACCATTAACTAATATCGGGTAGGTACCGTTTTTATCAAAAACGAACAAAGGAAAGAACGTATTAGTTAAGCCTTTTTATAAAGCAGATTTTTTAATTATCATGATTTTGTGAATAATTTATAGAAATAATTAATTCATTTCAATGATTAAAAATGCTTTTTAAAAGTATTCAATTTAATTAATTAAGCAACCAAGCTCTTTTTACGTTTATTTTATTTTTAAATTGTAGTAATCCCGAATAAAAATGTTACATTTTGTTTAAAGTGTCAGATAAAACGTTAAAAAAAAAACAATATCGAGAACTAAACTGCAAAAAATCTAAATGGATGGGTGAGTAAATTGTGAAGCGACACGGCGGCGCCGCTAAAACTCTGGCTAATTAAATGAATGAAAACGAAACTCGAATGTTTTCGTTCCATTTAGCCGCCGTGTCTATACTCTATAGTCTCATTTGTTTAACGAAGCTCATATGCAAATTGTACATTACTCATATGCAAAAACTAGGATTAGCTTTCTCTTTGCCAGAAACAATAATTAAAGTAACATTGTGATAATTTAAAACAGGAATTTGGTGTCATTTATGTGTATATGTACCACATACGCTTGATCGAACAAGAAATTGGTATTACATGCATTACGATTTATCTATACCCGAGTGTATACAGTATTCGCTTACTGAAAAAAATACCATTTCAAAAATTTTATAAAGAACGAAAAACGAAATTTTCGGACGTAAACGGCAATAACATCGATCGAACAGAATAAAGCCATCGAGTGTGTTCGAAAAGTCATTTAGTACGATTATCTGTCTCACGGAGCACATCAGAGCGCGGCGTCGTACGTTAATTAAATTAATGACTGCGCTCGAGCCGATGTGAACAACGGTTTATACTTTGATATTATCCATTAATATCTTCATTATACTATTGGATTATAAGGATTGAAACGTCAATTGCGGCTGTATTAAATATATTGTCGTAGATGCATGCACATGTCAATGTGCACTGTGCAGTAACTTATTTCCCTATTTATTTTTAGTCACAATAATAGAATATGTTAAATAGATGGAACTATGAAACTGCATACTTACAGCGTCTTTTTTTTTTTTTTTTTTTTATTTAACTAAGCCATAACGAAAACTGTATTCTGTCCCTGAATCAGCGGAGCGAAATCATATTTGTAATTTTAGTTTTTTATTCAACAACACATTACTAATTTTGGATTAAAAAAAAAGAAAAACTAAAAATTTCAACTGAAGGTAAGGTCATAGCTAAGTCTATAAGTAATGTAAAAAAAGCGCCTACAGTCTGTTCATTTTTATTTATCTACGATTTTTTTCGTCGTTGTAAATTTAAGCAATTATAAATTATATATCGA
Source organism: Euphydryas editha (assembly GCA_036937285.1). NCBI lineage: Eukaryota > Metazoa > Arthropoda > Insecta > Lepidoptera > Nymphalidae > Euphydryas > Euphydryas editha. The sequence continues at coordinate 8,803,716 of JAUPFZ010000006.1, forward strand.
TGTAGATAAATGACTTTTTTAGAACAAAACAAGCAAACTTATTATTTTAGTTATAAAGTGACACATTTTAAAATACCAAAAAAATTTGTATATCTAAGAAGCCGTTAGTTTTTTCTTCATAGATATGCAGACCGCTGGGTAACATCAACAATTTGTCGCTTACGTCTTGGACACTCATCTCATCTCTCACTCATCCATAATTGGACTCTCTCTCCAGTGCATCTGGCAAAGATCGGGAGGCGTGATCACTCTCTATGCGAATGTGGCTTCGATGAAAGCTCAGCATCCCATATCATTTTCAACAGTCCCAAGCTCCTTTATCCTATCGTGATGTTTTTCCTGGCAAACCCCCCGTCCTATAAGTATTGAATATTTGTTGATGCTCGTATATAGTCATTTTTGCTATATAATTATGTTTGTGAGTGCTCTAATATAATGTATTTGTAAATAGACTACTAACAATATTTAGGTATGTATATTAGGGGTTAAATGTTTGTGTTGTTAACGGGTTAACCTAAAATACCTATTATTCCTACGGTCTTCAAAATTCTGTTGAAGTTGTAACCTCAAATACACCGACCAACCTCCTTCGTGTCTTCTCCATTCTACGTAACATGGGCGAAGTCATCTATGCTATCTTGTCACTAGTGAAAGCCATTAATCCTAATTAATAATAATAAAATGTTGTAATCTGACAATTCTACGGGAATCCTTCGGCATCTTTGACAACCTGTCGCCGTTGATATTCTATCATCGTGACGTGTAGTGAAAGAACACTATATGCGGGTCCCCGATAAATACGTGGGCCTCCGCCAGCGTCCCGCTATGCTCAGCCTTCCGTCTTCAAAAACAAAGCTGCTAAATGCATCTCCAATGCTACGCGCTATTCGATTGCTGAATAAACTTTCAGCGATATAGACATCTTTGCCCATAACCTGCCGAAACTAATGGAATTAGTCCAGGGGGTTCTTGAGAAGGAGGAGTAAATTAGAGAATGTCAAATTTTATTTAACTAATTTTTATTTATTTATTTTTTATTTTAAATTATATAATGTATATAATTTATGTAAAATTGCAACATGCTTTCCTTTATCTACTTATAACATCGTATTGGATTTATACTGTAAGAATGTTATAATTGTGTCTTAAATAAATATAAGTTAAAGCATTTAGATGTTCCACAATAAAACTGAATATGTCGCGGAGATTATTTATCGTTAAATGAAAAAAAAAACGCTTTTAGGCAATATTTATTATTTTTCAAGTCATAATTCTTTCTGTAACAAAAAGTTCACAGAAAGTTCGCGGCGCTTCCTATCGATGGAGAGTTCGTTATTATGTAATTATAGAGATGTCACCAACTTGGAGAAATAAATATTTATCAAAATTAACAAACTAATACGATAAAATATTTTCTGTTATATTTATGATAATTCGTATTAGGTAAGAAAAACTTAGCAAAGGTTTTATTTTTCTTAATAATGAACATATAGTTTATATTAGTTTAGATTTTTTTTTATCGTAGCCTTGACAGAGGATCGTACAACAAATAACATGCACAAGATATGAAAGAAATATGTACAAATATAAAGTGATAAGCAGATCCAGTAACGGGTATAACTTCTATTTTAATTAAGTCCGTATAAACAAATATACAAAAAATATAACCGAAACTCCGTCCAGTTACGAACATTATTACAAATCATTACACTAAGCACGTAACATTTACTGACAACTAAGTTGAAACGGTCAAAAGCTATTTAAGCATCATTGGGTCTATTATTTCCCGCTGCTCAGAAGATGTAAGGATATGGTCAGCTAAGTGTTTGCCCTCGGGGGAGGGAGGCCCTAAACTCCTACAATTTACACGACGAGCCGGTCGTTAAGATTATGAAATTATGTTACCCCGTACCCAGATTTGTTTGTGGGGCCACCGTAAATTGACTAAGCCTGACTAATGCTTTCTTACTGTATGAAAATACAATTTAGGATATAGTCTGTTGCTATCGTCGAGTCGAGCAAAATAATAGAACATAGTTGCCGCTATTGTTTGTCAGTTAAAGCGTTCATTTTTTATGTTAATATGTTTTTAAGTTTATATAAAATTATTATATTATTAAACGATACATGTTACGTTAACACATTATTAGCATATTTGTTTGTGTAACTGAAAGTAAATATGTGTCTTCTGTTGCAGTTACTCGGGTATAACGAAACTTGTTTCAGAAAATAACAGCATTTATTTTTTGAAGTGAAACTTCTTTAGAATCGTTGTGATTTGAAACGCGATGCGACGGAAAAAACGACAGGTAAGAGACTGAGATTGAGAGAGAATGAGATAGTATGATGTCACGTATCCTAACAACGCGTATCCTAGCAACGCGTAAACAACGCGTAAATAAGCAATAATATGTTTAACTATTAATATTAATAAATTTTAATTTGAATTTGCCAAAGATAAGAATGTATAGAAAACAATAAAAATTCTTAATCACTTCTGACATGAGTACTCCGTACACACGACATTTTTTTTTAATATAGGTTAATATATATTTAGTAAATAAAATATACATATATAGTGAGCCTAAAATTAAAATGTCAATAGCTACCAGATACAATATGGGATAACACTTTTGTATATCGTAACAGCTACGGTAAAGAGAGCCCCCTTGATTTACCATAACGCACCACACTCCCATTATCAAGCTAATTAATCCATAGTGTGGGGGTCGATATTTGCTCACAGAGTTTAATATAAATGACATACTTTACATGCTGTACCATTTGAACGCCTGTTTAACTTTAAAAGGTTATATTTATTCATTTATTATCATTGATTCGTATGTTTTAGATCGTTTCATACGAATACTTTTCTAATAAATAAACATTCGTAATTTGAAATAAATTTTTACTAAACAGTTTATTTAAAAGAACTTAGTAGACCTTACTAGATAGTAGAACTTAGTAGATTAAAAGAACTTAGTAGTTTTACCTACGTATAAAAACATACAAAAGATTGTAAAATTCTTAAAAATATTGTTTCGACTATAATTGTGTATGTAAAAGTCGTTATTCACTTTTAATTCTTCGCTATCTAAAATATCCTCAATGTTACAGTTACATATAAACTACCATAATACTAAGTTTCATTAAAGTCTTTTTAATGTTTACCTTGTTTACAATATAATGCAAGCACAGAGAAACAGCTACATTTTTTTTTAATTGTTATTTTGGTTACGATATGACAGTCATTAACAGTAGGTATATGTTTAAAAATAAATATGTATATAGACAAACATTTTTTTAATGATTATACTGTGATAAATAACCCAATTTATAATCGGTGTGTCAAATATGTAGAATATTTTAAGTCAAACTTCCTGAAATACTTATGGTAAAATCAAACATCGACATATTAAAATATAATAATACACTCGTCGTCAACAAAATCGCACCTTTCAAAAATTCTACTTCAAACAACTTCAAACCTTATATCGCATCAATAATGAGGGTAACGTTGAATATTATTTAAAAGACTCGCCAATGCTCCGCGGTCAATTTTTCACCTGTAGCAGCTCTACGCGCCGCTATTTTTGTCTCCCCTAGTCTTCGTCTAACCGTAGACACACTCACGGTTCTTTTTTATCTTTCTTTTTTTTTGTCGCAGGGGAACCCATTTACGGATGATATCCAGGACACCCGGGTGGCAGTCCTAGACCTATGTCGGACTCGGCACTTTGGGAGTGCAATACCGTACTAAACCTCTGCGGGAGCCTTCAGCCGCTTTAATTGGAGGGTCCCGGATCTGCAGGCAACAGGATCTCTCCAGCGACAGGTTGGCCTCGGCGAAAAGGCTAGACTTCTCCTCCATGGGGACTGTCCGGCTCACCTCTAAAGAGTCCCGACGACGCCGTTTCTAGCAGAACCGGGTTCCCATCCCGGCCCGACACGGGCACAGGGGCGTTACTGGAGGCGCATCAAGTAGCGCCTCCTACGCACCCTCATTCGTCGCTTGCAGATGGAGGCCACGTCGGCGGCCTCCTTCTGGGACACTACTGTCTCGCAGAAAGAGATCATCGCCTTCCAGGACTCGTCGTCACCGAGCATCGCGGTGATGATGCTCGGAAGCGACAAGTCCCCTCCGAGGATTCTTTTTTTATGTGTCTGGAGCTGATGTTGCAACTCAACAGCATTTGAGAACCAATTTCTCAAAGACTGATACAATATAGTCACTGGTCGACAGCGACATCACACTTCCTCATGCCTGATTGCAGTAATGTAATCACTTGGGCGGCTTAATATCGATTGAAACTGTATTGACCCTTTTATAGCAACAAAAGGTAGTACAACTAGCGGCTGTTTTAAGGAGCGAAATTGCAAGTGTTTTGTATACTTTTTTTTTTTTGTGCTCTTCCAGTATAAGAAAAATAATCAAAATGTTTTGTAGGGTCCATTTCATTGCCTTTCGAATGATATCCAACATTACCCTCATTATTGATACTAAATATGATTTTCCAGATGTGCGATTTTTTGACGCCTAGTGTATGTATAGATAAAAGGATTCATTGACGCTGTTTGTTTTTTGAAAAAGTCAATGAACCAGAAAAAAACAAGCACAGTTAACCACGTATCAGTATTTTAAAAAAAATGATACAAATTTTAGCAATTTCAGAATAGTTTAAATCGAGACATTATTTTCTTGGGGTTGGAGAAGTGTTATTCATTATAAAATTATCTCTCTATTATTTGTCTTAATTGATTTTAGTATAACTTATTTAAATTTCTTTTCATTTTATTATACTTTGACTGCTTTCTCTTTTCATAATTTCAAATGTTAAAATATGTTTTGATATAACTTTTTATTGTAGAATGGTGCCGAAACCCTAATCTGGTACATTCTTTTTTTTTTAAGATTTTTGACTAACTAAAAATCGAAAAACACAATATACCTAATGTATAGATATACATGCAATGAATTATATAGCAATTAAATATTATAATATGCATTATTAAATCTCAAAAGCTTTTAATAGAAACAGACAGCGCTAACAATACGCATAATATTTTAAAATGTATAAGTAAATAAAATAAAATGCTTTATACAAAATTGGGTTTTTTTTATAAAATTATGCTGTGCCCCCGCCAACAACTCATTGTAAACAAACACCAGACTACAAACAGACAAAAAATTTTATTACACACGCCGCGAGCTATGAGGAGACTGTTTCTTATATTCTAAATAAATTATATATACGTCCTCAAAAAAATTGTTTTCCCTTTCTTCGTAAAACAAAATAAGAAGCTCTTTGAAGTGAAATCAGGTGCCCCAAAGAAGTCTTTATATAATTTTGTGCATTGTAATTTCCTCAAGCCGCTCACCTTGCTTCGTATTACAAACCTTCGTCTGTTTTCTCTTACGGAGCTGTCGGAATTGGTAACAGATTCCATTTTTTATAAGAAGTGAATACAATACGTGATATGATCAGGCAATTTTTTTTTACAAGTTTTCATTTATGGTGATTAAAATTAGACTTTAGTGAGAATGTGTGTAGATTTGTGCATAGAATTTGTTTATTAAATTACTTTTTGATAATAAAATTTATCTCAATATTTAGGGATATAACCACTTCTTCGTTTTAGTAGTTAAAAGTAATGTTTATTTTGCTAATTATTGTTTTTTTTTAGACCAAAAACTTTAGATTCACGAGAGTCGTCGACTAAAGCCAAGGCATAAATTATCATAATGTATTGAACAAAAAACAGTGTAAAATATATCAAGTTGTAATATGTTAACAAACAAGTTTACTGTATACATTATACGAAAATATAAAGTGACCGTAAATTTCGAAAATTATATTCAAATAAATTAGTCTTTTAATATAAAAATTAAAACATTTCAAACTTTGTCGTAAGAATCTATGTAATTAGGGATTGTTTTTTAAAATCTTTAACGACTGATACAAATACTAACGTTCAAATACTACCGCAGTGCGACTCATGCAGTGCCGTTGACACCGTACCGGCGCCTCGGGGTCGGCACGCGACCAATTATTTAATACTACTCGCATATTTCCTACCAGCCCGCTCCACTGACCCAGTGCAACGGAATTTTAAATACATTTAAGTGTATTGATGAACACCATGGCGTGCCAAAATATATCTGAATGACAATAATGTGGTACTTCTCTTTTTATTTTTTTTCATATAAATTATTAAGCGATCACATAACTTAAATGGCAAGGGTGTAGTATAAGAAACTAAAACGTGACATTAAAAAACAGCCAGACAAAAAAAAAAAAACGAAAGCAAATACTTCTCTCATAATATATATATACAGAGTGGGGATGACAATACAACGATAATTGATAACACCGGTAATACTAGTTTATAGGAGTAATTTAAAACCATCAAAAAAGTCCTAACATTAAAATCTAAAAAAAGATTTTTTCAAACAAACTAAATAAGACAAATATAGTAAAATTTTATTACATCATGTATATGCTATAGGTTCACTGACCTGTTATGACGCGCGGTGACACAACGAACTACTCGTTGGGTTGTGTGGTCGTTGATAGTAGCTTACTTAAATTTTTATATTCTCGATATGTCCGCCATGAACACTGATGCACATATTATATCTTCTTATAATGTTATTTATTAATTTTGATATGATGTCGCCATTAGCGGCCATATTTTTTAATTTATTAAAAGCTTTAATAATTCTATTTTTTTAATTCATCAACTGTATTTACATCTGTTGAGTACACGTCGTACAGTCGTACACGTCTAATTTCGCACAATTCACATAATAATAATACTAGGTATTTATTCTACGTTAGTGTCCTTTTCACTATAAAAATAAAGAGTCAAATATCGCACAATTCACTCCAAAGAGTCTTTCGAGATAATTCAATAAAATTAAGTGATATAATTCACACAGTTTAAAAAAAACAATTTAGACTTACAAAATAATAAATTAAATAAAACATAAATAATACGATATAATAATTAAAACGAACAAAACTCTTGCGCATATGAATAAAATTGTCAAATCAACGCGTATGACATCAAGAAACATGAGTAACTAAATAAACGGAACAGAGAAAAAGCTTCAAACAACCGCCACTGCTTGCTGTCGCGTTACGCGTACGCGGCGAGACGGGGAAGAACCGGTTTAGGGTGCCTGTCTATTGAAGCGAAGCGAGACGGCGGAGATAAGAAACGAAGAAATATTAACCAAAATAATTGCATTAAATCTTCGCTCCGCTCCAATGGACAAGGGCTTGCGAGCTACTTTAAAAATTAATACATTTTCGGAAGTGGTGTGTGGCAGCGGTGCGGGCTAGCGGCGGCTTTGCAATACTCGCTCGCTTCGCTCCGCATCAATGGACAAACACCTTAAAACCGGTTTACGCTAGCACAGCTAGTTGTCCTTCACAATATCAAGGTCAGTCCAATGCCCGTGCCACGTTGTTTTTACCAGTTTCAAGGTTGAATATTTTAATGTAATAACGTGGTATTTTATTATTAATATGTAATGGTTGTTATTGTTATTTTTTTATCGCATTAAAAAAAACAACAAATTATTAAAAAACAAAAATAATAAAAATAAAATTATTAGAATCAAACTGAATATTAAAACTATTTAACAAATGATTTGTTTAATTTGTCTCAACCTATTGTGACCTACTAAAATAGGTAACAATTTTGCACATTCTTAATTACCTACGCGCAATATTATGAAACGACGACTCGATTATTTGTACCGATCGCGTTCAAAGGGTCGTTAACCCTAATACATCACGTAGAAATATTTAAAAATGAAAAATCTTATTTTGTGTCTAAACTACTGGATGTATTTTATTGATTTTTTGTATGTGGGCTTGGAATGTCATTACATATACGATGTCCAATTTATCGTTGTATTGTCATCCCCACTCTGTATATATTTTTTTTTCTATTTAAGAAATCTTTAGTAGATTAAATATATATCTATTAATATAAATATAATGCAATTCTAATAAACTTTTAGTTTGTATATATTTTATATATTCTTCGTAACTCTTTTATGGAGGACAAGCTGAACAACAACACAACACATTAATTTCATTTTCTTTGTCGTACAGCACACGATTAGTTTTTTCTGCTTTAAACGGGTAGGATATACATTTATACAAATAAAACTTTTTTCTCTTCCTACTGGTACTAGGTACTGTTTAGAAAAAAATAAAAAAATAGTTACCTATGTGAATAAGGGCATGCACTCACGCACGCATGCACATGCGTGCGTGTGTGAGTGCATGAATGCATGCGTGCATGCGTGCATGCGTGCCTGTGTGTGTGTGTGTGTGTGTGTGTGTGTGTGTGTGTGTGTGTGTGTGATTGAAGGTACTAAATATACTAACAATAAATAAAATTATGAAAAAAAAATAGTCACACGCACACATATTATAATTATAATATAATATATCATATGCAATGTGTGTGTGTGTTTGTGTAAGTTTATGTAAACTCACAGTGCGGCAACACTCTGCGCTGATCCGACAATTATGTTAGTGAATCGTTCTGAAACAATCTTCTATTGTTTCCACTTGTACCTAAATATTACATATTGTATAAATGAAAAACAGGACAAAATTTTCATTGTTACTTAAGTATGAGAGTGAAATACTGCATCGCAATTTTATGCGACGTGGCACCGTGGTGATGTAGTCGAAGCGTAATGACTAAGCTAGTTTTCATTCTTATAAATACCTAAATTATTTAACTTTAAAACGAAAAATAAAATTACTTCATACAGTATATTAAACCAAAAATGTACCCGTGCGAATAAATGAAAAACCCAATGTAAAATTAATTTATAGAATTTTTAAGTGAATCTGAATATTTAATATGCACATTTTTAATGACATGAAGTAAAGGTACGTATTAACGAAAGCATTATCGAAAAAAGATTACATTTAAATAATATCGCCCTAGCGATCACTTTCGCCTACGCGTGAATGGCAATTGGTTTCATGAAATCTGGCCTCTAGGGCACTTAGTAATCAACCCGGAGAATGTTCTATTGCTACGCAGGTTCCCTTCTGAAGGGATAAAAGATGCTTATCGGAACTGAGAGGGCGAGGAGAATGTAATTTGTGATGACGCCAGTTTAGAATTAGTGAGGTGCTAACATTAGATTTTATAGTTTTAGATAGCATTATCTCGAGCAGGAACCTTAGCGACTTATCTAAGCACGCAACGTGTATTCAAATTGCAAGTCGTGATTGGATTTCAAGTGATAAGAGAGAAAAGGAAAGTATAACCTTGTAATAACATTTATACCATTTTGTAATAAAAAAAGAAACAGAGAATTGAATGTCATTTTTACATAATTCGAATGAGAATCATGTACCGAGTGCTCTCCTTAAATATTGATAGTAAAAATAGTAATTCACTAGCCATTCTGTATATGTTCGATATACAGAATGGCTAGTGAATTACTATTAACTGCTACTACTTTGCAATGTTTAAACGTACATAATATTATCTTCAAATTCGGTTAAATTTTTTGATGAAGACCTTCAATATCTCCTAGCAATGAATTATACAGGTTGACTGTTGAGTCACTATCAATATTTAAGAAGAATACTTGGTACATGATTCTCATTCGAATTATGTAACAAAAATAGGTACTTGATTTCTGACCAAATTTTCATAAATTTCAGTTCAAATAAATGAAGCGTTGACACTTCTCCAGTCATACCGGCAGCACGTGCACAGGTGTTGTACTGTGCCGCTTGTTCACATCTAAAAATTGCCAATCAATCAACAAATTTGTTGCTTAAACGAGTAAAATATCTTAGTATTTTTGCCTATCCTAAACCAGGATTAAAGTATTAAGGGGGACTGGATCATGCTTGTTTATCCTGCTACCCTGTTAATACGTGGCGGCGTTTGGACGTAGATAAACTACCTGTTTTGTGTCGAAAGTGCAGCTAGCTGCTAGGGTGTCCAAACGACGCGTAAATAATTAGATAATTGTTGAGCAACTTTACTTAAAAGTTTATTAATATTTACCTATTTTTTTACATAATTCAAATGAGAATCATGTACCGAGTATTCTCGTTAAATATTGATAGTGACTCATCATTCACCTGTATATATAATATATATATATATATATATATATATATATATATATATATATATGTTATTATCATATAACGTATTCATGGGCCTATGCAAGTGGAGTCGAACATAGCAGACAAGATAGTTCTAATTGCCTGCTACCTTCATAATTTGTTAAGAATGTATAAAAACGTTAAAATCACATGAATCTAAAGAAAATATGATGGATTCTACTGAACATAGCAGTACCATCGATTGGCTGCTTAATATTCAATCTTTATCAAGAAATCCAACTTAAAACGCTCAGTTTATGTCTTGTAGAAGAGTAATTACTATGGCAAATTTAAATTATAGAAATGTTTTACGTTTATATATACAAGTTCAATAAGTTCATAATAATTTTATAGTAGTAACACACGCTTGAATTTGGTTCGAACGGACCACGGATTTGGTTCGCTTCCGAACCATATCTGACCGTGTGTAGAGTAGTCCAGCAAACATAATTATTATTAATACAGTCCGCCTCGGTCCGCGAGTTTGCACATCGTATATGGTCGGGCCGAACAAACTAGGACTAGTCGTGCTCGGAATGCCATCAAGCTCGGTAACGCATGCGCTCATTTTAAATCATGGAGGAAATCATTACCAAACGCGATGTATTAATTAAAGTTCTTCAAATATAGAGACGACTTATGAGCTTTATTGCAACCGAGATGCTCGAAATGCTGCTAGTTTCGGCTGGCCCCTTGGCGTAGTTGACAGTGACCCTGTTTTCTGTTTCAGAGTTGTGGGTTCGATTCGCGCCCGAGTCTGGGTGTAATATAATATTTATATATGTATTATTTATTTGAATATTTATTAAAAAAAAAAAAAGTATAACAGTCAACTGTTTACCTAAAACACATTCATTAAATTGCCTACCTTAGGGACAGACGACCGTGTGTGTATGTTAAACATATTCATATTCATTCATATATTTATGATGATAACAGTGTGCACTTGAAGGCGTACGTGGAGCAACAGTTTGATCCGGTCGTCTATAGAGAGAACGAATTTACTACGCAGATTTGTTCCAGCGAACTAAATTGGAGCGTGTGTTACTACTATTATAAGCAGAAAACAAGCGTCCGCTACTTTTTGTGTCGTATAATGATGCGTTACGATTCACGCGGTATAGAATTACGTTTGCCTGTCGTGTTGTGTCGAATCATAACCCCCAATACCACTCTCGTGCAATTGGTGGCGAGTAGTCCACGCCACGACAGAATGTATCACGACACAACACGGCGTTCCAATGTGTCTCTAATCATATTTGTGCTAAATGTATAAAACTGATATGCATCTGACGTGTCACGACACGCCATGATACGTATGTTTTCGGCCTTAGAAGCACTATACACTGGAACCTCAAATATTGTATTGTTTTTTATTTACATGAAAAAAATCCTTTGTTCATATAAAAGTCCAGATCACCTTATTTCTAAACAATATAATAAAATCTAATTTAACTAAAATAATTGAAACAAATCTAATTAACACGATAATTTCAGATACTGATGACGTTGTACTGCTTCACGATGAATATATATCAATGCCGGTGGTCGCGGGTTAGATTCCACCTCGAAGCACATATATGTATTTGTGCAAATATTTGTTTCTAGCCTGGTTTTATGTGCTGGTGGGTCTACCCACCGCGCCTCGAAGAGCACGTAAAGCCGTCGGTCTCAGTTGTTATTGCCGACACCTGATAGCGATCGTTACTCATGATAGAGACATTATCCGTCAACCAGCAGTGGAGCAGTTTGGTAGATTAAGCTCCAACCCTTATCCTATATGGAGAAAAACTTTTCCCCGGCAGTGGGACGTTTACAAGCTGATTCAGTTCAGTTTATTAAGTAACGGTGGATGAAATGCGAATCCGAAACTGTAAAGAATATCCAAAAAATATTCAAAGGATTCTTGAGACCGAATTTAACAAAAAATAAGGGTGAAATAGTACACTTTTAAATAATTATATCTATCTGATATTGGACTTCTCTCCGCCTTACTGTTTGACCTAGCGTTACGCCTTATCGTTACGCTTTATAAATACTGTTTACATGGCAATTATTGATTTTGTCTGGAAAATATAACTTCTAACCATAAATTATTAATTAAAATCGGGTCAGTAGTTATAGAGCTTATTAGAGTTTACAAATAACCAAAAAAACTAATTTATTTTTCTTTTAACATTAGCTCCAATTTATAAAATGTTATTTATTACACGTCATAGTATTTAAGAATGGCATAATTATATAAATATGTGACAAAATAAAATATTGCCTTTAAAAGTCGAGTAAATACATAATACTTATTAACAAAATAGGATCATAAAAGCTTTGTAAGTTAAAGATTCATTGCATTCTTAACGCGATAACCTAAGTTAAACGATTTCCATCCCAGACAATTTCGTGAAGGCAAGGTGTGAAGTAAAAAAATGAGGGGCTATTTCGTGTGCCGCACAAAATAACCAAATTTATACTTTTCACCGCTGCTTTAATGCTCGTTTTCGTTGCGTTCACATAAAATTATATTACCGTGATAATTTCTACAACAGTTTTCAAAAGAGAAAAATTATTTTATTCCAAACAACGTTTCATATTTTTTTTTTTAAACATCTCATTAAAGGTCGAGAAGTCGGAATATTACAAGTAGTCTCGCTGGGGAAATGCATTAACTACTTAAAAGGCTAATTTGGGTAAGTACGCAATTAAGAAATTTTATTTTTACGGAGAGAAGGTAACAGTTCTGTATTCTATACATTAATTGTCAATAAGTTAAAGTTCTTCAGGACGATATATTAAAAAAAAAATTATCTGTTTACACCAAATTACAGATTACTTCATCTAAATCTGACAATAAAATTAATTGAAAATTGTAAAAGAATTTAGAATTAAAGCCCGGGAATGGACATAGGCATATAACTATCTGTACCTGTAACTTCGTTTGCGATTGCCATCTCGTTAATTAGGCATTAAGATAAAGTGCATAAGCCAGCTTAAGATGAGCATAATATTTAAGAAATTTCTTTATTACCAAAACAATAAATAAAATTGAACTACACTTTAATGAATCAAAACTGGGTACACATTAAGACTTTCGCCGAGTGCCGATCCGAGTCCGCGATAAAAAGCACGCAGTGTAAGTGTGCTCGTAGTATGAACGCAAATCGTGCCTAGTTTCGTTTAAATTCATTCAGAACTTTAGATAAGCGGCCAAGGTGTAGACAGATAGAAAGATAAAAATGAAAGAAATAAGATTTTGACTTCAGTATTGATTATAGGGTCCTCCAAAAATATTTTCAACATATCTTTTGATCTAGAGAAGTGTAGGTACTACTGTATTTAGTCACGGTGGCATGCGACAGCGATCCCGTGGCGTCCTTGTACGACGATGAGGGCACCGCTGGGTTTTAGTGGGTATTCTGACTTCGCAGTCAGCGAGTCCCACATACCCGTCACCTTCGGGCGGCGGGATACGTAAACGTATTTCCCAGCGTCAAAAAAAAAAAAAAAAAAAAGGTACTACTGTATTAAGTATAAACATAGAAAAATATTCATGGAAGTAAAATTCAACGCACGTGACGTTGCTAGTGACGAATAGATTTAATTAAAATTATGTTTAATACATTATATTTAGAACTATATACGAGTAATATGTGTCACCGCGGCGTCACCCGCGAATAAGTTGCGCCTTAATATGTTGTCATCTTAAAGCCGTGCGGCGACCGACAAGAGCCGTGCAGTGACCCGCATAGAAGAGGTCGTAGTGGTCTGAATAACTACCAGTACATCAACTAGAATGATGGTGAGCAGTAGCGTCACAATACTCTTTCTTTTTTTTTAACGCTGGGTAATACATTTACGCATCTCGCCGCGGAGAGACGGCGGATATGTGGGACTCGCTGGCAGAACGTGCCAGAATAGACGACAAAACCCTGTCGTGCACTCATCGTCGTAATGGGGTGCCACGGGATCGCTCGCGCATACAACCGTGACGCCCCGACGGTTGGCCTGCCTATGCGGGAGCATCACAATACTCTGCCTTAACACAGTACACTCGCCAACTCGCCTGCCAAGCGTGGCATGTAATGACAAACCAATACTCACCACGCTTAGAGATGATGGGGGAGGCCTAGATACGTTCATCAGTTGACATCCAACAGCTGATGTGGAGGTGTAATTTATCATTCTACCTTTAAAGGCTTAAAAATTTTTACATCAGAAGGTTGAATCAATCAATGTTGTCAACTAGGTAATGTGTAGTACCCACATCTATCAAAATATAATCTAATTTAAAACCATTGAATTGAGCATTTGAACGACATCAATATACAACGACCCTGTTGTTTATTGTTTTCTTGTAATATAATTTCATATATTACTAGCAAACCCAGCGAACTCCGTTTCGCCACCAAATGACTGGCGCCATCTGCTCCACCACCATGCAAAACCATATTGGTTTGTAGTACATGCTATGTATCAGAGATGGCGCTGTATGTGAAAAATGATTTTCCCTGTTTTCCTGGTTTTCTGTTGAAATTTTTCTTAAATTTTGTTTGCTATAAACCTCACGGAGCCTTCCAACGAATGCAAAACCGTGGAAATCGGTTCATGCGTTCTGGAATTATAGCGTCAGGAAGGAAAACCCGACTTATTTTTATATTATAGATGACACGATTGTACTTCAGTTGCATTGATTTTTTTTTTATTGTTTTAAATTGTGTTTCTTTTAAGTAAAATTAAATTGTTAGCAACGATGAGTGTTCAAACAGACAAACAGATAGATAGACATTTCTAAAATAATAGCAATCTGAAATACACACATATATTAAAATTAAATTTTTATTAAAACATATCTGAAATATCCATGAAATGGCAAAAAGAAACAGCCTTACTTTTTTCTTTTAAGTTAACATCCATTTAAAATTCGTTTAGTCTTATCATTTCTTTTTTTTAATTTTATTTATTTGTTTATTTCTTTTTTATCATATCGTATAATATTTTTTTACTTTATATTATATAATATAATATACTATAATATATTTTTAAATTAATATTTTATAATAGTTGTTACATAATTTGTGTATAATAACGAAAAGCACGTTTAATTTCCTTTACTCATAGAAAACCGCGTCACAACGACAGTAATATTTTACGAAAACCCATCAGGTATCCGTTTCTCATAAAGCCTACTCTCATTTTCGTTACAATGTTAATAAAAAGAAATGGAAAAGTTGTTCGTATACGCGTCAAATGAAAAAGTTATGGGACGTGATGATACTGCAAAGACAGTGGAGCCACCTGCCGGCTGCGAACTAATTACGAACTCCCTAACTTCCTCAAATAATAAAATATTCTCCTAAAAACGTCACCTAGAAATGTACTCACGCGGAATGTTAATGGCGAATGTTTATTAGCTGATATGGATAACAAATACAAACCGTATTATCCCGTCATCCCAGCTGACTTTTCGAACTAATGATTCTCGTTTTTAGTATTCTAAATCATTTATTTCTTATCTTTGTTGTCGTAATAATATATACCTTTACTTACATTAATTCTAATAACATAATACTTTCTCAGCCCTTCATAAATAAATAAATCCAACGTTTATTAAGGTTACATAGTATGATATATTGTCATATTAAAATTCTATGCATAAAAAATATTTACAACTTTCTCCTTAGGAAATAAGGGTAATACAAGAAACACCGTTGTTTGTACCAAAAGTCAATTAATGTATTAGTTATATATGGATGAACGGGTAAATTAGCCTGTGAAACTCATACTTTAAGGCAAGGAATTCCTCTAAATATAGAAGATAATGAGAATAGAGAAATAGAGCTTCCTCCACACACGGGCGACTTTACACGTACTCTCCGCGGCATGATGGGGAAATTCACAAGAACACACACCGAGACTAGAAACAAATGTTTGTACGAAAGTCCATTTAAGAATATCTGATCCCGAGTGGGAATAATATTTTTAACTTCATTTTCAAAAATATATATAATATATTATTATATTAATCTAATCGCTCCAACATTGGGATTGGTGATTATTATCTTTAACAGTTTTAAATTTATTCACACACTGAGTAATTTTCCAACTATGTAACTTATTTTATCTATCTATTCTTGATCTAATGAAATACAACATTGGGAAAGTGAGTGGGGATGGGGGTATAAAACTTTTATTTTCCTTAAATATAACAATTTTTTATTTACATTTTAACTTTTTAAGATTTTAATTTTTTAACAATAACTAATATTATTTTTATTTATTTATTCTTTATATTTAACCGCTTAATATGAGAGGCATAATTTTTTTACATTAAACTTTGTTTCTATTATTTATTTTAAAAGGAATAAGTCTCTACTACTTATATTGTCGACAATTTCAGGTAGCGCGTCCTTGTTATTTTTGACATCGAATAGACATTCTAATTTTTTCTTCTCATTTTCATGGGCCGGGCAGTCTAGACGGATGTGGATAACAGACTCAGAACATCCAGGGTCGCAGACACATGACGGACTCAAGGGAAGAAGACGCCAGCCGTTTCATCGGCCTGATATCGCTAGTTCCATTCATCAAGCGATCGCATACGAATGCTTCACTTGATGAATGAAACAGGTCAGCTGTCGTAGTTAAAAACGCGTTTTGACTAAAGTCAAAACGCGTCAAGTCGCTAAAGCGCAGCTTCATTGGCCAGATGGTCGGCACGCTCGTTCCCCTCTAGAAACGTGTGGGCCTTGATCCAGAACAAACTTATATTATTGCCCTGGACCAAAGCCCTGCGTAGATGGCCCCGCGCCTCGATGGCCAGGGGATGAAGCGCATCTGAATTTATAATTGTCTGCAGTGCCAACAAGGAGTCGGAATATCTGTATCTGTATCAGCCTGTAAACAATCTACTGCTGAGCGAAGGCTTCTTCTGCCACCGGTAAATCATCATATCTCCTGGACGTTCTGCCGAGGACCCAGTCGCATATTTCCGCATGTTTGACTCAGTCTCATCTTGCCTTAGCCTTAAGGTACTCCCCAACTACCTTCTGACTCCTAACCAGCGCTGCGCACCTAATCCTTCTTCTCTTGGTGGCCACCTAACGCTTGAGCGCTGAAAACCCCTCGGACCACCACGGCATAGATAACACATCCTTCTTCTTAATGGGTGATATAGTTTTTGTACATGTTTCAAAAATAATTTCGTTTAGTTTCTTCTGTTTCGTTAATTTCTATTCCTGAATTTAAGTTTTTGATCCGTTCTATGACACTATGGGATTATGGTTGCGAGTCAGCATTATTATCAAAAAAGTTGTTCACTGTATAAATGTATAACTTGGGAACCTAAATCCTCAACATTTGTCCATTGCGTAAGACTAAGTGTAAAAAGAAGTGCACTGACTATGAAACCAATCGTATGATGATTCTCAGCGATTCGTAAAGTACTGATGTAAGAATAAAACACACACATACATACACACACAAACACACACACGCGCGCGCACGCACGTACGCACGCGCGCACGCACACACGCACGCACGCAGCTTAAGAGCTGCTTTAGTTTATATATATAAATATCTGGAGAAGAGTACTCAACTACAAAATTACGAATATACATATTTTTTAAGGACAGAAAACACTTTAAAAACCTCATAGTATCAAAGCAATAATATCAAACAGCTATGTTGGTTACCTGATAAACTTTTAGAAACACAAATGATGTGGAGCTGCGACTTCTAGTTATGACGACAAATGACAATTTCACTTTAACTTCAAATCAAAAGTTATTCCTAAGAAAATGGAATGTGTAAAATAGGCGACGCGAAACCACAATTTTGGTTAACCACATTTCACAACACTAAATAAGACACAGTAATATCTGTTATATTTAGCAATGCTGTGATGTTATCCGTATACATCAAGATCTAAAGATTGGCACATGTTTTTATCTTTTTTTTTCCACGGAAACAAGACCGAAAGTTCCTGAGTAGTTATTTACATTACGACAGTGTTGAATTTTGTAGATTTTATCTATATTATTTCATCATTGATTGTTTTATGAAGCACACTTTATGTGTGTTGTTTCCAAAAACTCGTCGTTTTAGATACGCCATGCAGACGAGTATTATAAATTAATATTGAAATGAATAAATATATTATTAATATTATAAAAAGCGTTATTAACATTCGTATGCAATATTACAATAGGCGATTGTAACGTAGATATGGTTTCAGCCAATATCCGTACCGCAACTTTGAATGTTGCAACTAATTCGCCCATTAGAATTCATTCAATCAACTCCATTCGACAAATAAAACTAACAAATTTAAAAAGTGCTGACAGCGCATCGTGAATTTACGATCTCGTTCAATGAAGCTTTATCGACAAAATGGTTCACATTAATAATCAAACCTATAATGATTAGGGAAATAATTGAATATATTTTGTAAAAATCTTTTATAAAAATAATGACTCAATAAATAAAATCGAAATCCAGTTGAACTTATCAACAATAATCCTCTTCAAGGATATGGTTAAAAGGATATGATTAAATTACCGAAAAATTAATTTAAAAGTTAACTAGATATGGTTAGTTAATTACTAATTAGAAAATATAAGATCATAACAATATTTTTATTATTCTTGTCTAATAGAATAGAACACACCTACGATATTGGTTGCCACATAACGCGAAAAAAGGTTCATAAAAAATGTACTAAGCTCCTTTTCCCGTCAGAGACCAAATTTTTCATTTGTTACGAACAGCGTATCTGTAATTTACGATTTCAGCTCTACGGCTTTAGTTTGAGCGTTGATGAGTTGAAGTTTTACTTTTACAAAACTCTATACTGCTTTATATTGTACGAATATAGTCTAGTTTTTTCATAGTTAAAAACTACGTTTTTGCATCATTTCGATTTTAGGCATAAGAAAATTTTGTTTTGGAGTTTTCCTAGTTTATAAAATAAACATCACTATGTAATTTAACGACAAAATTAATGTATTTTAAATTGACTGGAAACACAAATTTTATTAAAAATAAATGAATCGAACGCAAATGCATTTAGGCGTTATAAGATGATAGATTATATAAATAAATTTGTGTTTTTCTTTTATAAAGACTTATTAGAACTGATCGTCTAAGAGCTAGCAACGTTTTCGAGAGAGAATTTTACAAAAGCTGATTCTTTTAAATTCATTCTTTTTTATTTATAAATAAAAAAAATGGCATCTGGCACATTATTGTCAATAACACAAATGTCTGGCAATAATAAATTCGTGTTTTTAATTGTGTTTAAAAGTTAGTGAAAAAGAAACAAAACTAACTAAACAAAACTAAAAATTAATATTTTTACCTGTAAAGGTGTGATGCGCATTAATAAAAGCAATGTTTCACGGCAGCCAAGTAGCTCGCACGCTGTTCGGAAAAGCATAGAGAAATATTTATAAAAAAACCAGCTTTTCTAAAATTCTTTTTTTTTTCAACGTTGCTAGCTCTTGTACCATGAAACTATATAAGTGTGTTCACTTTCACACTTTCAAATTCATTTTATTGTATATTTATAGAATAAGAAAATTAAAAATAAAATTCAAAGAAAGCATTATTTAAGAAGTTTATGCGACTTATTATATTTAATTTTATTTAATCTACGTTAATATTGAGCATGAGTCATGAAAGTTTCACAAGATACAGTTGAACTGGTTATATTATTCATTCGTCGAGTATCAAACGACGAGTTCCGAGAAATCTCCCAACGGTCGTGATCCTTGGAAGTATGACGCGCACCGCCCAAGAGAGCTATGATTCACGGCCAAGATCTCATTAGGTAGCGTTATCTGAAGCAGCGTTCTGAAGAAACATTGCTGCGTTTAATTAAAACACTAGTTGCTATAAATCATTTTTTTATTTACAAAACTATAGGAATCCTCGGTCTGGTTGTTAGGATCAAAGATTGAACAAAATTAACCCTTCTCCTCTATTTGGTCAGTTATTGCCCACTTGTATCCTGAATTGTCCATAAAACGCAATATCCAGCTGGAGAATGAAAAAATTACTTTAATGTAACCGAAATGTATTTAATTTGTACTAATACAGACGATTAAGTTAACTGATTTACTGTTCTAATTACTAAATAAATAAAATAAACTCTTAAGTAAATATAATCATTACTGATGATTATATTGTGTTCATGTATCATTACTGTAATATTATTATGAAACTTTGGGTCTTCACCTCATTTATTTTACATTAGCAGTCAACTTAGTGATAGGATGTTTCATATAGTTAAACATTCGGCAAGGAGTCATTAATGTTTGCCGGTCGAATGACTCCGCTCATAAAACGATATTGCAGTTTGATAGGCCACCGGGAGACCGAATATGCGGCGGACTGGCACTTAACTGCATTATTACTTATCTGCCGCCGCCCGCCTACCGCCCGCCGGCCATCCTGCCAGCCTGCGGACACTGGAGGACTGCGACCGAACGCCGCAATTATTGCACTTCATCTCTCAATCACTGTATTGGATCGCAAACAATGTTATTCACTTGTTTAGTTTAACGATGTTCGATGATATTTATTAAGCTCCCATCTAGAAAGTTTAAATTACTTCCACTGTGTGTATAATGTAGTACATTTGTTGCACCAGTTCTTATTTATGGTCTACGATACTATCGTTCCTTTATTGTCCTAATACTAATATAATAAATAACTAAGTCTTCGAATTACGTACTAAGATACAAATTTGTAGAGTTGGTTTATTGCGCTAATCTTAGTAGCTAATTAAAAAACTATTCTTGATTTTCCATTAAGAAGCCCGTTTATTAGCCATCGAACGTCTCGTTGTCAAATCTTAACCAATCTGATAAACATTGAGAGAAACTGTAAATAAATTATAGTTTATATGCAAATCTTAAATAAAATAAATTTTATATAATAAATTAAGATAAATTACATAATTCAAGGAATATAACAACTATTTAACATCTCATTTACTTTGTAAAATAATTAAGTACAAACAAATGGCTCCAATTTCTGTTTCGTTGCTTATAATACAGTATTAAGTAAATACTATCACATCAAATCATAATATGATTCGAGGTGTTATGGATTCCACGATAATAAGATTATGGGCAAACTGTAATACCGTTAATATACGTTATTCGAATCTAGGTCAACATAACATTGTTTTGTAGTTAATTTGTGAAATAACAGATTAGGGAAATTTCGACGATCGCTAATAGAATACGTAATTATCATATCAATCGACACGAGCTTACAAAACACGCGGCGCGAGAGAGTTCGCGGGAGTGACGTCCTAAACATTTTATTACATTCCTTGCACGTAAAATATAATATCCCTACCCACACTCTGTGTACGCGTTGCGAGCAAATATCTAAATGTAATTTCCATGCGTTGTCCCCGAAATGTTTTTCCAGAAAATATTAACATAGAAGGCAAGGGGCTGAATCTCTTCTAAGTAAGTTGCAAAAAATGTACGTGATTTTACTTCAAAGTCCCTTTTGTCTTTATGGAAGGAAGGCATAAAAGTACTGGCACGGGAATGGCACATACGAAAAAAAATTACGTAGCGTAATGATGATGTACCCGCACTTTTCTCTGAAACAAAATATTTTCTTTTTACAGTGTCTGAAATATATTCAAGGTGTTACAGCGCAGTTTACCGCTTTTTAATAATCCTCAGCGAGACGTATGCCACCATTTACGCGCTCATTACAAAACTATTTATTTTTCTTTGTGGAAAATTTTGTAGAATATAAGCAAGCTCATGCTTTTTCGGGTATAACTTTTAATGAAAGCAGCGATTTGAACTAGCTTCTTAAAACTTTTAAGTAGAAGACGTAAAAGTAACTTAGTTGAGTTTACCTGACTTTATACGAGTTTATAATATGTAAACTTTATTTACTACTTGCGACCCTATTTATATAAATAATATGTATACCTTTTAATAATAAGAATATCTTAACATAATATTATAATGTTAAATTTCTCTTTGTCTATTTAAAAACTATTTTGAAAAGGGTAATTCGACTAAATTTTCTGTAAATTCACTATTCCCGATTTCGGCATTTTGTAGCAATTTAGCTTAGGTTTGACAAGTGGTTAGTTTTAATAATGAGCTATTGCCGTTATGAGCAAATTGGCAACATATTGCTCTAGAATGATCTCCCTTACAAGAGCTAACGATTAATACAACGACATGCACAGTAGTCGAAATACTTACAGCGTCCTCACTACAACAAATATTTATACCACTTATCAAAATTTGCTAATTGATCCTAAAGTCCTCAACGCAGAAAACCACAAAAGGTTACATACACTCATGTTTTTAGAATATTATACGTTTCATTCAGAGGATATTTTTATCATTATTAACAGGTTGAAGAAAATAGAAAGTTTGTTTTCGCAGAGAATATTGAAAATCAAAGTTTGCATTCTTAATCGATTTCAATTTTGGTTAGTCAGTCCAAATTAAGCGCATGCATAATCCCTTTTTTATTCTATAAAATAATGTTTTTCCCATTTTCATTTCAGGCTAAAGCTTTAGCACACACAGCAGTTCGTCGCCAACAGGGTTAGCAACTTTATACATTAAGTAATGTATCACATTATTCTATTTGTAAAAATACATACAATATTGTCAAGGGACGAAAATGCAATTATGCGTGCGTTATAAAGAAGCCGCATGATGTACAAATGTTTCAGCGGGAGATCTACTTACTTAATTATCTGTCTTCTTGACCACATATAAACCGATATTGCTTCTCTCACACTATTCTGTCAAATTTCTACTTAAAATGTTTTTCTATTATTTACTAAAACTTGACAAACAAATAATTTTATTTATGTAGCTGACGATTTTGGGATTTATTCGCGGAGTTGGTTCATAACAACCGATTTTATGGTTCCTTTGTTGATATTATTGTCGATTTATTTTCTTTTACTCGGAAGTAAGAATCTAAATACATATAATAAATCGTTAATAGTCCTTTTTATAATACACTATATATGATCAAGAATTAATTTTACAAGTGCGATTTGATTTTCAATCACCGCGATTTCTTGTAACATTTTTTCTTGTACGCATATCACGTAAAAAGTACAAAACCAATGTAAATAACTTTAATACATAAAAATTATACATAACTCACAGTAACGTTTAGTTTTTATTTCATTGTAATTGAATTTAAAAATAAATATTTAAGAAAACAGAAATAGGTACCTACATGCAACGCCATCAATTAACAGCTGGTCTAACGAAAAAAAATAATAATGTAATAACACACAAAACTTATTTTTGAGTTAT
Source organism: Euphydryas editha (assembly GCA_036937285.1). Taxonomy (NCBI): domain Eukaryota; kingdom Metazoa; phylum Arthropoda; class Insecta; order Lepidoptera; family Nymphalidae; genus Euphydryas; species Euphydryas editha. The sequence goes on from JAUPFZ010000006.1 coordinate 8,827,204, forward strand.
TATTCTGTTAAACTTAAAAGCTTACTAAATATGTTGGATAGGAATAGAAATCGTTTTAATATTTTAGATAAACATCATTTTCAATTAATATACTATTATGTAAAATTATTATGTTAAATGTCACTAAATATAAAAACGATATTCTACTTGCTACGATAGATTGCGCAGTATACGTAATATAATTTTTTGAATCGCGCTGTCCAAAACTTCGGCCAAAAGAATGACCCTCGCCCGTATTTAATAAAACGTTTTTTTTTTGTTTGCATTTAATACCTTAGAGTACTAAGGTCTTGGTTGTTTGTTTGTTGTTAAAATATTTGGTCGTTATTTGTTTGTTGATTGTATAAAGTTGGATGGTTATAGCTATTTAAGCTGTAATCTTAATATATAAAAGCGAAAGGTCACTCACTCACTCACTCAGCACGATATCTCTGGAATTTTAAGACCTAGACATTTGAAATTTGTTAAAAATATTCCTTTTACCGAGTAGGGATCAGCTAAGAACGAATTTCAAAAAATTCTACTCCTAAGAGGGTGAAAAGGGGGGCAAAGTTTGTATGGGACAACGTGATTCCTTGGTCCAATCTACTTCAAATTTTGCATAAATATTCTTTAACAGAATTAATTGAAGACGTGTTTCGTATTTTATCAAAATTCATCCCCTAACGGTGTTAAAAGGGGGTTGGAAGTTATTTGCTTCGAAGTTGATATCAATACTCAGTGCTTTTGATTTAAATTACATTTTATTTTGACACATGTTTGAGAACTCAATCAATCTATTATAAAATATTTTCCAGTATCGACGCAGGTGTAGGTGATAAAAAATATAAATTTATAATTTTTGAAATTTTAGTTAAATACCCGTGCGAAGCCAGGGCGGGCCGCTAAGTTAAATCTCGTTAATGTATGAATCTTACTTACTACGTAATATATATATATATATATATATATATTGCTGTGACTCCGGTAGAATAGAATGTAGCCACCCCTTCTCTTCCCGTGGGTGTTTTTTAGTTAGTTTTGAAAGTTTCGCGTACAACCATGAAACTATACAACCCACAGATGGCCGATAACCAGGAGCTTAAATGATCAGACAGGAGACGGGCAGTAGCGTCTTTGGTGCGACAAAGCCAGCCCTGCGATCACCAACCCACTTGCCCAGCGTGGATACTATAGGCAAGAAACCCCCATGACTTTCTCGCTTCAAAATTTTCTCAGCCCACAGCTCCCGGTAGCCCCACTATTCACGGGTACAGCAGCGGTCGCGGTAACGGTGGGCCGAAGGGTGCTAAGAATCGTCGGGGTACGGTAGGCTGCCTGGCAATGTATAATGGACGCACTCTACTGCTGAATCATTAACCAACAAACCTCACCGAACTCGAAGTAATATCAACTGGATGGAGTGTACTGGGGCTATCTGAAGTTCGAAGAAAGGGTGAAGACAGTATAATCCTAGACTCCGGTCACTTACTTTACTATCGTGAAGGTGATAGGCTTTCCAAAGGTGGCGTCGGTTTTCTGGTTCACAAGACTCTTGCTAGCAACGTTGTGGAAGTGAGCAGTGTGTCGAGCCGGGTAGCATACCTAGTACTCAAACTCACTGACAGGTAATCTCTGAAAGTGGTACAGGTATATACGCCGACCTCGTCACTATATGAGAATATTTCAAAAACCAAACCAAAACTTCGGCCTTCTACAACGTTGTTATGGGAGACCGATCGATTAAAAACTTCGCTACTTCTACACATGAAATTCTGCTTCATTTAATAAAACTCATTACGATACGATACATTACTCATTACATTACCTTTAACATTTTACGTTAATGTACTCAAATCACTTTGCATTCATGATTATAATTTTTTTATTATTCAGAAATACAGAAAAAAATTTAGTAAAATCATATAATTAAAGAAATTAATTATCAAAATAAATATAACATATACACATTCCTAGAGCATGAAACCACAAAGGCACTATTGCACACAATATGGTTTTGTTAACAATGTGTATCACACAGTAGTTAGACCGACAGGGTCAACTGTATACCAGACGCTGCAGTAAGCCTTGTATAAGTTTACGACCGCCTCTCCGACTTTACGACACTCAGTCCTTGAGCCACGGATATATAAGATACTAAGATTTTTTTAATATTTATATAAATAAGCGTTTTTTTTTCCTTCGATATTTTATAGGCGTAGCGCTATAGAGCAAACGTGAATAAGGTAATTTGTTATAAAACAAATCTCTTCTAGAGTTACACGAGCCTCAAAGCCATAAGAAATACTGAGAAACTTACTTTGTTTTTTTAAATGGTTAAACAACTCGGCTTATCCTTGGCACGGCTTACTTTAGCGTAGCTAGAAGTACGTGCTACGAGAGTATGATTAATGACTCTTTCGCAATTTTTGACGAAAATATTATTATTATTTTTTTTCATTTTATTTTTTTACATTAATTTTTTTTTAATTATTGCAAATTATGAGTGTCTAAAGTGTAATTTAAGTGCCTTTATATGTATTTAAGGGAGATTGGAAGGTCTTTTCTCTCATCTAACTAAAGCTTCGTTTAAAGAAGTAATTATAGGAGGAGGCAAGTTCGGGTGATGGTACACCGACTACATTAGTATGCGTAGCGCGTGTAGCCGGCAGTGGCGATAACGCAAATTCGTTTTGCCGAACATCTTGCTAATAGAGTTTCACTAATTTATAAGACCGTTAAGCCGTAGCTAGACCGACCCTGCGTAAACTGTCCGCGGTGGACATAAAAAGGATTTCATCGTAGACCGTCCTACATATTTGATGGACCTCAATCTCACGACCCACGGTCGAATGGCAGCACGCTTAATTATGAATGGATGCTATGGAATCGTTGCTCGCAAGTATTTGACACCGTACATATATTGTAAAATTATTTTTGAATTAAATGGTCTTAAAATTTTTCTAAGATATTTTAGTCTTTTATTAGTAGTATAAAAATTGTATTAAAATATGTCTAATTAAAATCTCGATTTACTTTTAAGCCGCATACCGACGTCGCCGCACCTGGGGAGGTTTAAATTAATATGAAAAAAATATTTTTACAAACGAAGCTATCTTAAGCTACTTCCACACTGGAATGTGCATGATACATATCCACAAAATAAAATTGTTTCCGCTTCGTGACGTGGAACTAACAATCAAGTTTAAGTGCAGTAATAAATTTGGGCGGACAAAACACGACTGAAAATACGCATTGTGCTTCATTCAGTGTAAATGTGATTAACGAAATACTCGTGCAATGTGAGATAAAATCGTGGTATGAAATGCGATTGTGCATGAATATTGTTATTCTTTCTCAAATAAATTGCAATGCTTTAAGTGTATTTTTGTTAGGTGTCGCTGTTTTATTCTTTTCTTATTAGTAACTTATAAGTTAACTCGATAGCTAATATAAGTCGAGGCCTCTTTACAAACTTTTCTTTACAAAGCCCACGAAAAAGACTTATAAGAAAGAGCACTCTTAACATCAATTTTGCGAAATTGCGGTCTCAGAGTCAGATTAAAATAATTATGTTTCAGTAAAGCGTAACGTGACGGTAAATATTCATAATTTATTTAGAAACATGAGGGCGAGCAGATCCCGGACAGTTTAGTTAGCCCCAGTGTCATTATATCGTCTCAGCCACTTTATGTCACGAAAATTTCATTTTAGAGGGCTGGTTCTCCCCCAAAGTATAGCTAATTCTCTAAAACAACAATATCTCTCTATATCTATTTCTATTTAAATAAAGATTTTCAGGAACTTTACACTAATAATAAAGAAAATTCAAAAACATTTTTTGAAACAACGCAAATTAAACAAGAGGATCAAAAACAGTTTTTCGTTTATAGTTCTCATAATGCAAGCTGCTTTTAAAAGTGAGGAGAGGTTTATTAGTTTAATTTTGCACAAGTACATGCTCACGAACTACGAAGGCGAGAACATTTTATTCAGTAGTTTGTTCTATAAAATTGACGGCCTTCGGACGCCGGCATCCGGAGAGCCGTGTTCTAACTCGGATTTATATCGTACAGGAAGCGTCGTTAAAAGTGGTCCGGAAATCGCATCAAGGCGCTTTGCGACTACTCTCTTTTTCGCACGCAAAGACTATATTTTAACATAAGTAAGTTAAAATACGCGTCCTTGACAGGTGTAATAATTATCAAAGTTACAGTTACCCTTTGATACTCACTGATGAATATTTCAAAATATTTTTGCATACTTTTTATTGATATGTTGAACATTAGTTCATATTATTAGTCCGCTCTCTCGTAAATAGTTCGACCTTACATGACTTTACTGAAATATTTTTGTCTAGAAAAACTATAATGTATTATACTTTTTCTAGACACAAAGATTCAGTATCCAAAAGGGTTATAGTTATGATTACTTATTAAACGTAAAACGCAAGATGCTCGGAAGTAAGAATATGCAGCATGAATTATTTAAAGACAGCGCAGCTCATACCTAACAAAGAGAAACTTGAAGAGGTCGCGTAATGCTCTCTATTTTGTTGTTTAAATAGACTTGTATTGTGCCGAGTGTCATTACGGTGCGGTGGTGCCACGTGCACGCAACGGACGCATTCCGCTTCAATGCTCGACCCGACATTACCTTTACTCTTTTTCCGAATAGTTCGATTCACCTGTCTCCCGATGCTTTTACTTCCCTCTAATATGAAGGCCTATCTAAATTCATATGGAAAACATTTGTGTCCGGAACGCTTTTGCCTCCAAAATGCTTGAACGCCAGCCTCTGTTTGTATGAGACACAATTGCGCATGTTTGCATTTTTATCTAGTTGTTTTCGTGGGGTGAATGCAAATGCAGTCTTTGTCTGGACTATGCACAGGTGAATTATTAATAACCAACGGAAAATATAAGCCACTGTTTTAAGGAATTATCATATAAAAAGATCATGTAAAATATATTTATAAAAGAGCCCCCCGTCTTCTGCATCCTCGTCTTCCCGCATTAATTTAAGAAAAAAAAAACGTACTTAAATATTTTTAAACCATATACAACATAAAGAAAAGCAGTCTTGATGTAAATCTATTCTTATGTGCTTAAATGTTTGCCTATGTGCTTTATTAATTGTTACAGCAAACGATATTCAGGCGACTTGTGTCAGCGCGCGGCGCGACTTACATCGTTTCATTTGATTTTACATTATCTCCTAAATTATGCGTCTAAATTAAATGCTATAACAGAAAAGTTTATCTTCATAAAGTTGCCTTGTTAATAAAGTTTTTTCGTTCGTAAGGATTCATATGTCTGGCTAATAATAATGCAATAAAATCACCTTTTAATTTTTTGTGAACATTATTTCGTTGCAGAGTCTTTTTAAGACTATATTTTCTAAGATATTCTTTGAAATCAAACGTTAAGGACAATTTTGTTCAAAAATAAATACTTGTGATGAATAACCTATTTATTCAGGTAAGGATTTTTATCATGTCTATAAAACCACCTTCGCAAAAAAACACATTATTTTAGAACAAACTTAATTACTATAAAAACAGTTATAATGAGTCAACCTCAAGAGATAGATATATGCTGTCGCGGACTTTTTTTAGAACTTTTTATGTCAATCAATTCCGTCATACGAGTACATGATTATTGTGTAACTTTAGCCATTATTATATATACGTTTTTTATGAATACTCAGCTACTATTGGTCGTAACGTGATGTTATATATCCTGTAGTATTTCTCGGTAAATGGACTATCTAACACAAAAATAATTTTTCAATTCGAACCAGTAGTTCCTGAGATTAGCGCGTTCAAACTAACAAACTCTTTAGCTTTTTTCAAAAATAAAATTAATATATACAAAACCCAAATGATAGCCACTATTATATATATAATGGTATTTTATTTGAATAATATTTTGTCAATGGACACCTAGTTTCGAAAATGAGTTCAATTATTGAAAATAAAAATACAATAGTTATATTTCAAATTAGTATAACCAAAATTTTCAGTCAAAAATCAAACTTAATAAAGTCATTTAAATAACATAAAATATATAATTCAGTAATAAATATAATTCAGTGTATGAAGCTTGAAAACGTTTTAACAACACGTGAAATCGCTCGGAAAACTTATATCGTGATACGATTTGCGCCGTGACTCGTGGGTCGCACAGCCGCACTGATCAGACAATAGTTCGCCTGCTTTGCATTTCTTTTCCAATCTCTTCGGATTCATTTTCCACAATCGAGATCTAGAAATTCTTTCATAGAATACGAATAGTTTTTAAAATGGGATTGCTGTCTATTTGTTGTCTTGTTTTTTTACTGTTTTTTTTTTTTTTTGCTACTGTGAATAATGAGAGAATTTTCTTTTACAAATTAAATTACATTTATGTACCTCTTAATGTATATATTGTGTCTCTTCACATTCTTTGTTTGAGTTTTTTAAATGGATTAATTAGTTCCATTAATTTTGATAAAATTCATGTGAAGGTCTTTTTAAAAACTCGAAGATACGGAATCAAAACACATGTATGTTATCAAGGGCGTAGCCAGGATTCTCCATAGGAGGGGGCAGATAAAGAAAATCCTAAACTCTATTGCTTTAATCGTGGTTTTTAGCATATTATATGAATATCTCACATTAGTAGTGGAGGTGTTCTTTTATTCGTTTCACTTATCGTTATTAGTGACATTGATTAGAGTAAGAGAAGATGGAAAAAAATCTTATTTATCAGTGACCGACAGCTCTTCTAGCTCTTCTAGAGGGGGGCAACTGCTGCCCCCCCCCCCGTACCTCGCTACGCCCATGCATGTTATATAATTGACAAACGAACAAGGAGAGACGTCACGTACGCGACTCGACTCATACAAGTAATCATAACATAATAAAACTTTTGCACTTCAGAAATTTCTTCATCTTCCAGCACTCTCGTCAGGTAATCATAAGTTAATGAAAAGTGTTTGGTCGTCACGCGGGTATTACCAAAATTTTAGGGGTCACGTAAAATATTAAAGAGTCGGGCTGAAGTGGCCAGAGATTCATTGCTCTTCCGTGTTTTTATTATTCGTAAATAAGACCAACCCGCCGCCGCTATATTCATAACATAAAACCGAGCTGCAGTAAAGTTTCCAACGACTGCGTGTTGCTCGCATAAATGTTAAGGATCTAAGTACGCACGTCTTTAAGTACGTCTTATTTGTTGAAATGATGGATGTATTATATTAAAGACTTTACGCCTTTACTTTGGTGTTTATAATAGAAATATTTTCAGAATATAATATTACTTACATTACTTAACGTATCCTAGTATATATACATTTTTTTTATCACTCTCGTTCGGATATGAAAATCGAAAACAAGTAGATGAAGTTTTGTTTATTGAAAACTGTACAATTAAAGACTATTTGAAAGCTTACATGAAAATAATTAAATATAACAGCACCGTAAAGGCAGAATAGTTTACAATATGTTCTTTTGAAATGTATCAGAAGGAAAGATAAGTACTAAAAATAAAATGTTGTACTACTAACGCCATCTTCATAAAATTGGCGAAAACGGCATTTTACGAAAATAAATAATTTATTTTATTATTGCCTTTAGTAAAACAAAATACAATTTTTTATGTAAATAAAAATTTTAAAAATTTAAAAATTTTATGCCATGTATTATTTTAATTAAAATTCAAAAGATACTTTAATTGGGCCTTTTTAAGCATTTGTGTATAGGTATTTTAAAAATACGGTTTTATTCAAGCTACCACCACCAGCCACCTGAAACTCGATACTTACTTTTTAAAGCTATTTTTATATATTTGTATTTATGAAATAAACCTAGAACTGACATGATCGTAAATTAGTTCTACTTTTTATAATAAAGATGATTTTATTGAGAATACTAAAAGTTACACACGTACATTAAAGATTCAACAGTGGTTGCAATTGTCTGTTGTATTAGTTCGATTCCCGCTCATAACAAATATTGTTCGCATAGGGCATACAGATGTTTGTTGTTGTGTGGACAATTCTGTTTGTGTTATGTGTGTTTCCAAATCTTCAACACCAAATTTCATCCTACTGGGGATGGTTGAGTCTAAAGCGTTTATTAAAAAAATACAGTTTTGTTTTTTACACTTTTTAAATAATAATGTCATTCTGCATTTTTATTTTTTTGTGTTTACTCGTTACATCAATATTAAAGCTTAAAGGCTGTAATAACAGCAATTTATATTAATATTCGCAAACACTCGTAGCATAACGCTACGTCTCGTAGATTAAATTTTATTACGGTTGTTATCATAGACACCTGATAACGATCGTTACCCATAGTAGGAAAATTATCTGCCAACCCGCCGTGGAGCAGCGTGGTGGACTAAGCTCCAACTCTTCTTCTTTGTGGAGAAGAGGCCTTCGCTCAGCAGTAGATGGTTTACAGGCTGATATCAAACTCATTTTAGACAATTTAATTATATTTCATCAATGAATTAAAAAAATATATAAGGCGTAGCAGATTACGCTACAATCCTTCTCTGGAATTGGTTTTTGCCTGGCAGTGGAATGCTTATAAACTGGTTCAGTACACAATATCATTTTCTAACAATATTTCCATAACATAAATTCATTGTTTAAAGTAACAACTAGCCGAAAATTACAAGCCATTTCCCCTAAAATTCTTAGTGCGTTGCCAAAAATAGGCAACTCTCTTGTTTTCGTAAACATCGTAGACAACAATAAACAATGTTTAATACTGATGGCCTTGTATCCTTATTCTAGTTTTTCAATTGCAGCGTCGTCCAGTTTCTATTTGTACAAATGCCAAATCGTTTCGTGTTATTTTAACAACCTTTCATTTTTGGGCGACATCCAACATATGATAAATGCTTCGAATATGATAAATAGCCTACAAAATTATAGATTAGTAATAAAAGTTGAATAATTTTTTTTTTTTTTTTTGATATCCGTACCAAATATAGTTAAAAAAAGAACACACGCGCTTCTATTTATATATCCACAATACACACAAACGTAAAATACTTTTGAAATAATTTCGAAAGTTGTTGTGACTGCACCAACCCTTTATACTTTATATAATAAAACTAGCGGCCCGCCCCGGCTTCGCTCGGGTATTTAATTAAAATTTCAAAAAATATAAATTTATATTTTTTATCACCTACACCTGCGTCGATACTGGAAAATATTTCATAATAGACGGATTGAGTTGTCAAACATAATATTTTAGCCCGCGACTTCGTCCACGTAGAAGTCAAAAATGATTATAATAGGATTTTTATTTGTTTTTTTTTTTTACGTTATTAATTTTTTTATAACATATAAATTATTATGTTAAAATATTTGAATACTTATAAAATATAACAATCTTTTTTATAGAGTCGGAATTTAAAGTTAATTAAACATTAAAATAAAAATAAAAATTGTTATATTTTATGTTCAAGAAGCTCTGCCTTTGATCTGGAGAAAGTTACACGGGGGTATTATATTTTTACTACGAAATCGAAATACTACACCTTCCGTAGTGTTTCTTTATAAACAATATTTTTTGTTTTTCGTTCGAAGTGCTAGAATTACCAGGCTATTCTGGAATATGCCACATACAACTTACTGTGAGAGAAGCAGCTTTCGTTTAAGTATACTCCCGCTACAGTAAGAGTTTGACCTTAAGCTTTGTTTATGGTAAATACATACTCATATACACTCATACATTATATTATTATATGGTTCCCGGAAATCACCATTTCCTATTTTAAGCAACAGGTCTGAGAACTGTCCGGCAGTAACATCTCCCCTTAGATGGACTACCATATTTATGGTAAGGCTCAGTTTCGTCACTGCAGGCCACAAATGCTCCTGTACTGTAGTGTATTGTATAAGCCTGTAAATAATCCACTACTGAGCGAAGGCCTTTTTTTCATATAGAAGAAGCGTTGGAGCTTAATCTACCACGCTGCTCCACTGCGGGTTAGCGGATAATATCCCTACCATAAGTACCGGGACCGACGGCTTTATGTACTCTCCGGGGCATGGTGGGGAAACCCACTATACACCCAGATATACACCCAGACCTGAAACAAATATTGGCACAAATACAAATATCTGCCCCGAGTGGGAATCGAACCCACGACCACCGCCATTGAGGCGAGGCGTTGAGGCGACTACTTGTACCACTATACCAGAACGGTCATCAATGCTTCGTTCGTTGTATCGTAGCTATAATTACACCACAAGTCAATACGATATTGTCACTTAGATTTGAATAAACCCGCAAGTAATTATTTTTTAAATTTTAATTGACTCGGCACAGTTGGTGGTGACCCTGCTTTCTGCTCCAGGATCGTGGGTTCGATTCCCGCCTCAAGTCTGGGTGTAATATGTCTTTATTTCTATATGTATAATTATAAAAAATGTATATCAGTCGGCTGTTACCGAAAACACAGGCATTAAGTTGCCTACCTTAGGAACAGACGATCGTGTGTGTATGTCAAACATATATTTATATTTAATAATAGGCCAAGACAGCTTTTATCTCCTCCTTCTTAGATTTAGTGTAAGATGAAGTTAAATGGGTACATGATTTATAATGTTTTCTGATCTTGTTCCAACATTAGTCCGTGGTGCCAATCTGTACTAATTGGGGTGTTAATGCCGTATAATTCAAAAATGTTTCCAAGTTCACTTCGGTGTCTTCTATATCTGTATCATTGTGAACTACAGATGCCTTGCTGATGAGTCATTTAGTTTAAAACCCTTGACTTAACACAACACCAACATTAAAGTAAAAAATATTATATAAGACACTATTTTACAATAAAACGATCACACGGTATATTTACAACTCAATTTTGTTACGTTTACTATAAAGTCTTGCCTGTTCCATTAGGAGCATCAAAAAAAAAGATATCACCTACACGTCAATACTGGAAAATATAATTATTATATTATAATAGACGGATTGATTGTCAAACATGTGTCAAAAAAAAAAATGTAATTTAAATCAAAAGCACTAAGGAGTATTTATATCAAAATAACTTTCTACCCCCTTTTAACCCCGTTAGGGAATGAACTTCGACAAAATACGAAACACGTCTTCAATCAATTCTGTTAAAGAATATTTATGCAAAATTTGAAGTAGATTGAACCAAGGAATCACGTTGTCCCATACAAACTTTGCCTCCCTTTTTCATCCCCTTAGAGGTAGAATTTCGTAAAATCCGTTCTTAGCTGACCTCTACTCGGCAAAAGGAATATTCCTACCAAAATTCAAGTTTTTAGGTCTCATAGTTTCAGAGATATCGTGATGAGTGACTATATCTATAGAAAGTCTCCTATATATATATAAGATAATATAAATTTTGTAGAAAAACAAAGAAAAATGTGTTTACATAAAATAAAAGAAAAAAAAACTGATTAAAGAAAGGATTATGTTTTACCACTTTTGCTGTAGCAAATGTAGCAAAAGCTATTCTGAGAAGTGCTGGTTATAATGAAGTCAACTTCATTTAATAAATACTGAAGTAAAAATTACTCAATTCCCGAAAAGAAAATGTGCATCAAATATTATATATTTATTTTAAAAAAAATCAAATGTGTATTAATTATAAAAATACTACTAAGTATTAAATAATATTTTTCTCATATTTATAATATTTCAAAGTTAGTTTTGATGTCGGTATTTTTAATTATTATTTATTCAATAATTTTATGTGGTAACCTTATTTTTTTAAAGTAAAATAAAACTATATTATATTTCCATTATAATATTCTGATTATATGACTATAAGACTACCCCTAGAGCATTCGCTGTAGAGGTAGTCTTCTTACTCTTCGGTTAAAAATAGGTATTTGTTTGTAATAAATAATATGTCAACAACTTATTTATGGTTTAATATAGAGACTCAATTTCAATCTAAATCTTAAGTATTCCGATGATTCAAACAATGCGTTGCTTGAGCGTAGAGATGAATTCTCGCAGAGCCATAACTGCCGATGCTAGTATTTCATCGTTGAAATATGTGTACAAATGGCTACCATTAAGACAACGCAGAAAACTATCGGCAAAATTTTATCGAAACGGCTCATAATTCTTAATACTATTGTAATTTTATTATAGCACTGCAATGAAAAAGCGTTCCTCTGGAACGTAATAAAGCGGCCCTTACTCTGAAAACAATTTAAAGTAAGTTATTTCTGCCGCTATAAGTACGGGCCTTACATGGCGTATAATGGTATGACACGACAAACAGCTTTAAGTGTGTAAAATATGGAACGTGACGTCAGCCAAGCGCGGCTAGACTAGACTTTATTGTGGAGCCTGGGTTATGCCGGATGTGAAGACTCAGCCGGCTTGAATACCGCCGTTGCGCGCTCTTTACCGACTAGCAATGTTAAATGAAAAAAAGGGAATAAATCGTAATAAATCGCTATTTTAAATATAAATTTTTACTTTTTTTATAGGAGAATAAATTTCAGTTTTAATTTAGAAAATTTCCCAGCAGTCTTTATATGTAATAAAAAAAATTTAAAAGAAGAATAATGTTTTACTTGTACCGCATGCAATCTTGATTAGAAATAAAACGGTGAGTGACTGGGAAAATGGCAAAACTTTAAAAATGGCTATTAAAAAGTAGATTCACATAATTGCGATGCAAGTGAGCGATAAGGCGCGGGCGGTGATGGAAAACGGTTAAATCAGCGGCGGAGGAAATTAATGCGCCACACGATTTATTTTAAAAATGAACACTTATTGGCTTATTGGTTTTATTGTAACTAATGGAGCTACTTAGCGAAGTACTTAATAAAATAAATATTTTTTAATGAAAATAATTTCTGAAGAAACAATCAAAATTAAAGGATTTCGTTTTAATCTGATTTGTATTACAGACGCCTCCATGTAGCAATAAGGTCTGTCTCAGACACCTGAGAATAACTTTAAAAAGGTTAGTTCAAAAGTTCAGCTATTCGTAAAAAAAAAATAACATAAATATGTATGCACATGTAAAATAACTTTTTTTTTATTTATACATTTATACATTTTTTTTAATGTATACTACGAGTATTTTCATATTTTGGTTGGATGTTGTCCATGTTGATCTCTCAATGAAATTAACTCAGTATAGATTACGTCAAGCTGTCGGTTCCGGTTGTGAGCGCAAACATCTTATAATATACGTATTATTTATTATCAAAACGGTATGTAACTGTATATTGTTATCTCTTGGTAATAAAATCATTTTTATTAATAAATTTAATATTATTATTATATATTAAATGCTAGAATAATATACCTACACAATATTTTCACGATTAATTAATTATAAACTTTAGTATGTTACTCTCAAAGTAATTTTTTCTTTTTGTATCCTATAAATCTCACAATTTTTTACAATATACGAAAATCAGTACAATTTTTAAATTTTTTTGCTATGCTTTGTATGTTCATTAAGGAAGGTTGTTATAGTATACCTCTATAAAACATCGCGTAACTATTCATGGATGTGAATAATAAATACGGGTGAAATCGTGTACTCGGAGGGAACTTGTCGTTTCCGAGAATCATCACCGCGATACTCAGCGACGACGAGTCCTGCGACAGTAATGTCCCAGAAGGAGGCCGACGAGCGGGTGAGAGAGGAGGCCGCCGACGTGCCATCCATCCGCGGGCGAAGAATGGGGGTGCGTAGGAGGCGCTACTTAATGCGCCTCCAGTAACGCCCCTGTAACCGTATCGGGCCGGAATGGGAACCCGGTCCTGCTAGACACGGCGTCGTTGAGACTTTTCAGAGGTGAGCCGTACAGTCCCCATGGAGGAGAAGTCTGGCCTTTTCGCCGAGGCCAGCCTGTCGCTGGAGGGATCCTGTTGCCTGCAGATCCGGGGCCCTCCGATTAAAACGGCTCTTGCAGGGGTTTAGTACGGTATTGCACTCCCAAAGTGCCGAGTTCGACATAGGTCTAGGACTGCCACCCGGGCGTCTTGGATTCCCCTGCGACAAAAAAGGGTGAAATCGTGTAGGACGCATAATTTTAATTCAACAAAGACCATGGGCTACATTGACAAAAAAAACTACTAAATGCTATTTACCAAAATAGAATATTAAAATCGATAAAGAAAATAAAAAAAAATATATAACTACTAACAACAAAAAAAATATTACAATTTATAACTTTATTTATTAAGATGACGATTTTACATCGTTGAACGCAAACGTGGTTTCGTTTATAGCTTCTTGATTGTTCAAGTATTCTTAAACATCACGTGACTGTACTACCTCTATGTTAAAAAGTAACGAAGCTCGTAAAACTCGTAAGTAAGACGCATGATATATTCAATATCACTGACTGCTAAACTAAATCATGCACTACTGTAGCTAAATAATAAAATCTAATTTATTATCATAATTATGCCAAGGACGATTTTATCTTTATTAAGCCTCAAATTCAACTATTATAATATCATTTTACTATTCTTTGGATTATTCATGAAAACCATTCATTCGCTTTGAGACTTAAATTTATCAAATATATAGTATTGCATAACAATTTAAATCACACCGGTTGTTGCGAAATACGAGTTTTTTTTAAATATTAGTTGGATAGGCAAACTGGCAGACGTTCCACCTGATGGTAAGTGGTTGACGTCGCCCATGAACATAAACTAGTTTACCTGGAACTAGCCCAGGCAACTCATATATGTGTTGCCTATCCAGAGACATAAGGTCTTAAAGTCTCGGTGACAGTAATTACACTGCCTGTCTTGCCCTTCTCTCCGAAACACAGCAAAGCTGTTTTTCGGAGTTAGTCAATAATTCAAAAGTTAAGTCATGAATTCGAATTCTTAAGTAGTATTTTTTTTTAACTGAACTAAACTGAACTGAACTAAATCAGCCTATAAACGTTCCACTGCTGGGCAGAGGCCTCTCTCCACCTAGAAGAAGGGTTGGAGCTAAATCCGCCACGCTGCTCTACTGCGTGTTGGCGGATAATATCCCTACCATGAGTAACGATCGTAGCTAGGTATCTATGATAGTAACCAGGATCAACGGCTTTACGTGCTCTGCAAGGAACGGTGGGGAACCCACAAGGACATACGCCCAGGCTGGAAACAAATATTCGAGCCCCTGCCCCGAGTAGGAATCGAACCCGCGACCGTTGGCGTTGAACCGACTACTTGTACCACTACATCAGAACGGTCGCCAGTATTATGTATTTTTATTTATAAGGTTTAAAAATATTCAAAAAATAAGCCGTGTGGTGAGCTGCAGAGAAGAATAGTCGCAATCTATTTCTTACCGAGGTGTCGTAAAGGGCGATCAAGGCCATAGTGGTGTGAACAACTGTATACCAACAAGGATGGTGATAGGCATCACCATCACCATAACCTACCACAACACGCTGTGCTCGCCAAACCGCCTGCCAAGCGTGGTGATTATTGGCACACGGCACCCCAGAGATGATGGGGGAGGCCTACGGGTCAGCAATGGACAACTAACAGCTGTTGTAGTGGTGAATTTTTCCATTCTACCCTTAAAGGCTTGATACATACTTACTTAATACACCAGCAGGCTGAATTCGTATATGTAATACGTAAATATATTGTAATATTGATAGTCCTATACAAACGCTCTATGACAAAACGCTCAATCGCTTGGCGGCACGTTGCTGATAGGGTGGTAACTAGCCACGACCAAGAACTCCCACCGAAGCAGACCAGAGCAAAAATTGACCCTGCCGGGGATCGAACCTGTCCCGGTCCTTCCGCTTAATATGCTACAAATCTCACCACATAATATAATAAAAATAAAAAATAAATAATAAAAATAAAAAAACATGTGAGCCGTCACGGGACGCCTGGCAGATGTGAAACATCGACATTATTTTGTAAAAGTAATATGCAGAAAAGAACATAAACATAAGAACATTTTAGGAACTAAATATGTCATAATGATAAAATAAAATATTACGATTTTTTTCCAGATAACGATGACTATTTATTGAATAAACATTTATTTTCATTAAATACAAAAATTTACGAATTTATTTCAAATCGTGACTACTTAATTCGTTTAATCAGTGACTTCGATCGATTGCGCATGGCGACGCGTCGCCACACCGCACACACTACTGCATATAGACTGTATATATATACCATCGTATAGCGTGGCGACGCGTCGCCACGGCATGCGTCGCCACGCCAGAAATCGGTTTTACGTGCGGCTATAGATGTTTCACATCAAAAATAAAAATAAAAAATAAATAAATACTCAAAATACCTTTTGAATTTTTAATATTTTTTTCTAAAGCTTATTTTGTGAAGATTTAGGTGGGAAAAATCGACAGAAACCTGACAACACTGTTTCTGACTAAACACACTTCACTTCATGCATCTCTCTTTTCAAGTAACTCAAGCTGTCAACTTGACATCACAATCAAATATAAGTTTTTTTTTTAATTATAAACCGCCGCTTTGATCACTTCTAGGCTATTATAAACAATCTAGTTTCCATTAATAAAAGATACTTTAAAATTTAAATTGTCTGTACATGTCAGGGCAGATTTGAGCATTGTACATTACAATATTTATGACATCACAATCCCATAAAAGATTTTTTTTTTAATTTAAAAACCGTAACTTTATTCACTATTATTAAAAAGTTTCAGTTAATAAAGGATACTTTAAAATATCAATTTTCTGTACATGTCAGGGCAGATTTGAGCATTGTACATTACAATATTTATGACATCACAATCCCATAAAAGATTTTTTTTTTAATTTAAAAACCGTAACTTTATTCACTATTATTAAAAAGTTTCAGTTAATAAAGGATACTTTAAAATATCAATTTTCTGTACATGTCAGGGCAGATTTGAGCATTGTACATTACAATATTTATGACATCACAATCCCATAAAAGATTTTGTTTTAATTTAAAAACCGTAACTTTATTCACTATTATTAAAAAGTTTCAGTTAATAAAGGATACTTTAAAATATCAATTTTCTGTACATGTCAGGGCAGATTTGAGCATTGTACATTACAATATTTATGACATCACAATCCCATAAAAGATTTTTTTTAAATTTGAAAACCGTAACTTTATTCACTATTATTAAAAAGTTTCAGTTAATAAAGGATACTTTAAAATATCAATTTTCTGTACATGTCAGGGCAGATTTGAACTCTGTCCTTTGATATAACTCAACGAGCCCACGCAGTGCGCTGCGCGAGAGCAACTGAGTTTAACACAATTTTATTGATTTTGTTTGGAGTCAGTCATTTCTAGCTGGCACAAAGCGTAATAAATAGCGCACGCGATATCTACAGGAAAAAGGAACGGTGTTGACAGTTGAGTTGCCGTTGCCTGCAGTTGTTTATGCGTTAGAAACTTGTGAAAGTACACGACTATTAAAAATTTATTTTATTTTTATAAATCTGAAAATATAACTCGTTGTCTTTTATTTATTTATTAGAATTTTCTGTATTTTATTTACTACGGATTTATTTTGGTAAACAAATTAGTAGATTTAATGTAACGTAATATAACTTGATTTCAAACCCAACAAAAAGCAGAAACGGCACAATGGTATTTATAAATAAGCAGATATGTATTTAGACCAAATATAATTATTATATATAATAAATATTACTTATATACAATACATTAATATTTTGTATTTTAATTTTTAATATCAAGTCCTTATTTCTTTTCCTAAGACATAAAATAAATTTTCATAGTGGAAATTAACAGAATATTAATATAATGATACTGTATCTGTAAAATTTGTGGCCGTGTGGCGCTAATCTCTACATAATAACCTACGAACTTGTGAGAAGGATGTATTGATACTGCGCTACATGCATAACTCCGAGTGTTTCAATTTGAATTAACTCGATGAGTCAGCGAAGTCAGCTACGCCTGAGTTACTGAGATATCTAGTACTGATGTTCTAAATTAAATTTAAAAAAATAGTTTAGTTAAAATAAACAATAGTCGAAGCTATAATCATCGGTCCTTGATAAGTGTGCAAAGTTTCAAATCAATCCGACGTTTTGAAGGGGTGAAAATCATGTTAAAAGATTCGGTCACATACATAGATACATAGCGAGCTTATAAAATCGTGTTAATTTTGTAAATTAGAATAGCCGTTAAACAGTATTAAATATTTTAAAATCTTCTTAGCATTTATATATGAAAGTAATCTATACACCAAAGGTTTTGATAATTACTAACCATTTATTGAGGTTTGATACCATCAACAAAACCTAAACTTTTTTTCTTCTTTTTATTTAACTAAAAATATATTTAAATAAAAATATATTACAAGTTCTTGATATCGACATTACAAATCGTTATTTTCAAGCTTCGTTTAGACTCGTCATTGATTTTTTAAAATAACAAGTTTTTAAAATTTTAGTACTGTATCAAACCAAATGATTAACAGTTGTATTTAAAACTACCAAGCAAAATTTTATTCCTTTCTCGCATTTTTTTAGTTTCAGGTTTCGTGTGTTGGACAATAATTTAATAACACGCCATAATGTGCCTTAATAAAAAATATTTTAAATGACTGACCTTGTATTTTCACGCTATAGCAACAGTAACATTAGTGCGTAATGACTATCCTCACAATATTATAGCATTAATATCGCGTAAAATGTAGAAACTACGCTCAAGTTTAACGTTTAATGATAATATGTTTAATGTCATGATAAATGACATTGTAAAATTATAGTAATAAGTCATGAAAACTAAAATACGTCTTAATAATAATTAATGCGGTATATATTATACTTTAGCTTTAGTGTAACCCCAGCACTAAACTATTCCATTAATTTTAATGACGTAAATATTAGATATGCCGAGGCCAAATTTTATATTTCTGGAAAATATCCAATGAATGTTTATACCAATAAATTTCTTGTGATATAATAATTTTAAAGCTTAATACACTTTTACTGTAATTTGATTCTGATCTTTAATTAGGAAATATAATTGAAGATTGTTATTAAATTTTAAATTGTATTATTATTTAACTTTTTAAATACAACAACCTATCGGGTTAGCAAAAAGTAATAAGACATTTGGTTTACGTATTATATTTTTTTACTATTATTACAATACAAAAAGTTTAGTCAATGACGTAATCACCATTAGTATCTAAGACTTCTTGCCAACGATTCGGTAAAGTTTGGATGCCTTTCGCCCAGAACTCTGATGGCTGTGCCTCGAAAAATTTGTCAACTCCGCCTCTACATCAGAGAAATCATTAAATTGCTTACCTCGCAAATGTTATTTTAGGGCTCTAAACAAATGATAGTCTGATGGGGCGAGGTCTGGAGAATAATGGGTAAGTGGGATATCGTCTCCCAGCCCAAGTTCCCCAACTGTTGGCAAACGGTAGATGCGACGTGAGGTCGAGCGTTATCGTGTAGTAAAAATAAATTGACTCGTCTTCGTCGTTTTTTCTTGATAGTAGCAGATAGCTCGGTGAGCTGGGTTGAATATTTATCAGAGTTTATACTTCCATTGTGTAATAGTTCATAAAACAGTATGCCTTGCGCGTCACAGAAACAGCAAGACTTTTAAGCGGTTCTTTTAACTCAGCTTCGGTTGAGTTGGTGGCGTATCTCCTCGACGCAGCCAAAAAACAGGACGTGTATCGTTATCATAATTAATCCATGATTCATCTCCAGTAACCAGATCAGACACAAATTCTTTTCGCTCTGCACGCTCGGGTCGCAGCAAAATTGATTGACAGATAGCGACACCGACTGCACGACTGGTGGCTATATGGATGTGCGGTACCCACCGAGTCAAAACTTTTCGATACCCATGCTCATGCAGATGGCATTCCACGGCGTGTTGGCTGCATTTAAGCGTTTCCGCTAATTCACGAGTGGCGTAAAACGTCATCATTAACTGCGAGTGGTTGTCCTGAGTGTGGCTGACTTTCAAGACTCCTGTCTCCTGATTTAAACACCGTCGCATGGTTTGTACTCCCGGCGCCCAATGTAGTATTGATATTGTCAACCGCAGTCCGCGCACTGTGGCCTAACAAGTACTCCTATAAGTTCGAACTTGTCTCTTGTCCATTTTTCTTCAAACTGACTAAACTGATCACGAGAGCGGCTTTATAATATACGCCCACATAAGAAGTACCTAGAATGTCTTACAACATTCTAGAATATTATAGAAATCAATTAACTTGGGAAAGTAAATGTATAATTTTTTTTTTTGAGTGTCTCATTACTTTTGTGCTAACCCTATAATAGAAACACTATTACAGAGACCCATATACAAAAAAAAAACTTGCTTTTATTGAAGCTAAACGTAAACAAAAAATTACTTGAAATTCAAAAAAATTGCCGTTACTTTACCTTACATACTTATCTATTTATATCAATAGAGTTTGTTTGAGAGTTATTCTGGATTTACTCGACTGATTTTTAAAATTAATTACAATGATTAAAATATTAATACTATATATTATGTTATAAAATTAAAATTTATTAGTTATTTTGATTATTTTGTACTACATATTATTCGATCGATAGCAGAAGTGGGTTTCTACAAACTGAGGCGGACATAGTTTGCAACGAAAACGTTCGCAAACAATATTAAAAATTCTAATTTATCAAGAACATACCTGACATAACTTGACATAGCCGAAATGGTGAATGGTGAATCCATTTCCACTAACAATAAGTGTTGAAATTGTTTTGATGTATGTATTTCAGTATATATATCGGACTAAGAAGCTCGTGTATTTTTTTAAATCGTCTACACGATGTGTGTGGCTTGTGCTTTCTTAAAATATACAACGTTGAACACAAGAGACTAACAAAAAATTTCCAAAGAATTTAGGAATAAAGAGTAGACTGCGTTGTATTCGATATATTTCATTGAAATTTTCAATTTTCATATTCAATACAATGCATACACCAAATTTTTTCATTAACTTTCTACCAATAATAAATAATAATTATAATTAATGAAGTAGTTAGTAAAGTCTTATGTCTAATTATTTATTTTAATGACTTTTACTAGACGAGGTAATTCTCATGAAAATAACAAATGAATACTATTATGAATGTCTACCATCCCGATACCTTTAAAATTTTACCCTCCATTTTGTACTAACCCATCTTTCAACGATAATCGTACTATGAAAATACCATTAGTGATATCTATTAATCTTGAGGACAAAAAATATTACACATCATATAAAAAAACAAAAGAATGAACATATGTCGTTTATTATGCTATTCTTATTATGGTGAACTTGTATGTAAATGACTAAAGTACAGGGCGGGATCGACCGAGTTAGGGCAACAGTGTCGCAAAAATTAACATTTTTAGGACACTTGTATATAAGGGTAAGATTATACCAAATTTAAATAAGCTAATAAATGCTTCACACTCAAAGGTAGAATAAAGTCCTATGTTTGGAATCCAGAAACACAACACAAAGACAGAACGCAGAAAGTAAATTTAGTGGATTTTGATATTTAGTTTTATTTAGATAAATAATTAAATGTCTCGTAATGTTTTTTCATGTAAAGCTGTAAGTTTTGTTAGAAAATATGATTTAAAACCGTCTTTAAATTAGTTTTGTTTTATTTTTTATCGACCTTAATTAGGTATTTTACTTAATCCATATATTATATTTACAGATATTTCCAGTAGAAAATATTGCAATTTCTTGTCAGTACCTAAAAAGTATATCTTTGATCTAATTTTACTGACAATGTCATTTTTGTTTCACTTATTGTTTAAATGTATAAGAATTAATTATTTATCCTACTAAAATTTTGATATTAGTTATCTATTCGAATTGTGAACAGTCCTTTCCTTGAAAAAATACTTTCCAATTTAAAAAAATCTTACGATTCTTAGTTAGTTGACCCTTTCTTTTTAAGTAAAAAATTTAGAAAGGTAATGTCACAAATAAGTTCAAATAAATGCATTTTTCGAAATTGGCGTTTATTGTTTTAACACTAAACACGCTTCATTATTTATTTTTATTTTATTACTTCGAAACAAATTTTAATATTCTCGTATTGACTGGATTCGCGATTGCCATCGTATCGTAGTATTCTACTTAAATAAAAAGAACAATGATAAATTTATAAAAATATAACTTATAAGAAAAAAGTTTTATTAATTTTTATAGCATCATGCGGCGTACTCGTATCGCTGACCGTTTTCGAAAAATTCAGAATGAATGAATTAATGAATCACTCGTGGGCAACGAGCGGTCTACTCGGGACCGGTGCGTTAGCAATGTGCAGTAAACGCAAGACAAGAATGCGACTAAATCACCAGCGGAGCGAGCCGTTGACGTTACGGAGTTGATGTGGTGAGCGTTTTTCAATAAAAGTTAATATAGAGAATACGAACCGCACAAGGCGAAATGGCAAGTCAGGTGCCGGGTGGCTTTTTGAATTGTGACATTGCGAGTAATGACTACTACTATACAGTGTCGTTCGCCAACAAAAGTTGAACTATCTATACTAAAGTATGACACCTGGATTAGTCGTTAAGATGTAAACTAGAACTTTAGCTTTTTGTTTGTAGTAAATTTCTGTATTTATTTAATTAATAAAAAGTAGCTGTTATAATGCAAAATACCGATAAAAACTTTAAAAACTGACCAACTCTGTTCAAAAGCTTTATAATACGCTAATATCACCACAGTTATGGTACAATTCGAAGCACGATTTCAATTTATAGAACCTTCTCCGTACACTGAAATATACTTAAACGTAATGTGCACATATCTATACATAATGTGCGTATAAAAAGATACGGCAATCGTAAAGCCCTACTAGAAATAATTCAAGGTATGTTGCTCGTTTTTCGCGAGACATGCGGCGTTTGGACTGACATAAAAGTAGAACATCAGAAAACCTAATGGATTAGAAGAATTTTCTCTAATCGTAAACTTTATCCGTGTGTTGTATAAAAGTATATAAAGTTTTAATGTCAATATCGTGATCCAGTTATCAATTTTATTGGAATTAGTTTCCGGTTCTAGGCTATTGTAATTCATATATTCATAATTATGTCATAATTACGATTTCATTCAGCTTCTCATATGCACGAGATATTTTCCAAATATAAATTTACATATACCGTTGTAAAATACGTAGAAGTTGTGATGTTCTCTATGCCATTTGCGTTGACATCATCCGCCACTTAATACGACGTCAAGCTTCAATTACTGCTATTGTGAACGAGTAGGGGTGGACTTGCTAAAATTTCAGCTACATAATGACTAAACTTTACACTTAATGTACATGGTTAATTATAAATTATACGTTGACTATGAGACTAAATATGTTATGTGACCAAGTTGATTTATATTAATAAAGGTAATATATAGTCTATAATTTTTAAAATAATAATAGTATTATCTATAAATTTAACTGAATTTTTATATTTAAAATACTAGTGAATACTCTTATATCATAGGAATTTAAGCTCACTGGCTCGGTTATAAAAGTGTTGACTTGCAACTAGACCCGGCCTTAGAGTCCACTTAGATCTTCCTAAAATCGAGATTTAGGTCCGAATCCCAAGCGTACTGATCCAACTTCTTTTTTGATCTAGGTTATTTGCCGGCAAAAGTGTCCCAAGCGATTTATTTCCACTCTTACTGCAATGGCTATGCGCCAATCTCACAATCTTTCCAGTCCCCTCTTATAAGAACACTTTTACAACACAAGTCAATCCTTAAATATATTAGGACACATGTCCTAGACACACTACGTACATTTATTAAATAGGACATATATATTATTACAGGTTTTAACAATTATCATAAATAAATAAAAAATGTAAATAAAAATCAAGTTAAGGATATAAAAATCAAAACACATGTCCTTAAATTTTTACCTATGTATATACGAGATATAGCTTTATCGACATCGAAAATATTTACAATTACACAGCTACGGTTAATGTATTTTCCTTTGGTAAATTAAATAAGTTTCATAAATTAGGTTAAAGTCGGAAATATCAGACAATATACAGATTTAACAATAACATAAAACATAACTTCACTTGGAAGTAAAAAAATGTTGAAAATATTGTCATCAAAATCAGTAGAAATGTGTTTCCTGCAAACGTACAATTTTCAACAAAGAGGTCGTACGTATTTACAGTTCTTGGCACGTTTGCAAAGAAATAAGAAAATGTTCACGCAGTGTGCGTCTTAGCGCGCGATTTATGCGCGGGACACAGAATAGGATTTAGATAAAATAAGACGCAACCGGACACACGGCAATACATGTAGTATTCAACCAAGCTCAACTCGTAATTTACATCTTTTCTTACAATATGCTATTATCGTTCGTACCAACCATTGTATTGTGCCCATTGTATTTTACAATTTATACTTACTCCTAGGCTTCCATTCCCCAATGTTCCCAATGCTCTCATAACTGTGTACGTGACCCATATTACTTTACTTGGAACAGATAGCTATTCACAAAATACTAACAAAAAATACAAAGTGTCTAACGTTGCGATTACTTTCTGCCGCTAGCCAATGAAGTTTTGGAGATAAAACCGCAACGCTATTTTACTGCCAGTAGTTACGAGAGTATAATCGTAATATTACTAATCGTCTTAGCGAAATATTCTTCTACTTCGGCGAATATGAAATAATTCAAAAATCAATAGATTTAAACTATCGTATACCTATAGGCTATATATATAGTAATACTGATTCTAGAAGATATGTCTACATTATAAAGCGAAAGAATCTACCGTTCCAATTATAATTATAATAATCATTTTTGCTTTCAATTTACTAAAGATTAGGCTTATGTGTTATAAACATAGGGCTACGACTAATGTAAACGAAGTGGTAATGATAAAGAAGATCAAAACCGTCCGCGCCATCTCTTCCATACATACTTCCATTTATGTATTTCGATCCACAAAAAGCTGTGCATTAAATGTTCAATTTATTCTAGTTTTCAAAATCGGTACTAAAATCACTGCTGGAGATCCTTAGCACCCTCAGTCCTACTGTTTTCTGAATCGGGACATAATTAGGAAATATTATGAAATATGGATATATATATAGGAAAAGACCACATGGGTCAGACTTACTTGGTCAACTTCAGAAAGTGACTGGTTCGCACCGCTGGCTGTCGCTTTTATTTTAACTGTTAGGTAATAATCCCCCGAGACCATGGACGCTGTAAAGGGTCCGAAACGTCGGGAAATAAAAAAATCGTTAAACTGTAAAGTTTTCAATAAACGCGGTAAAATCCATTTTAGTCTTTTAATTAAAATGAGTAAAATTCGCGTAAATATAAGAAAACAGTATTTTAAGTAATAGTTACGAGTATACCACTTCTCTTTTATTTATTTTATATCCATCCCCACCCTAATTACTACTATCTTAATTTTGGTACAAACTTTTACCTGTACGGTGATTTAAAGCAGGATGAAATATTTTACATAAATTCTGTTAATAAATAATAATTAATTCTTTAAAAATGAAAACAGGTGCATTATATAATCGTTAAAAATAAATACTTATACCATTTAAAATACATTATACCTTGCGGAAACAACATATTCAAAATACATGTAACATCAGAAGCTTCTTGTCGCTTGCTATTATTATTATTGGACGATATATGATTTTTTAATTAAACTTTTTGAATTTAAAACACCTATATATCACGTTACATATAAAATGTTAAAATATTTAAATATCAAGAGTATTTAAATGAAACGAGATCTAATATTTTTTAGATTCTTATTTTGTAACTGTAATGAGTATTAAATAAAATATACTGTTTTTTTATTTTATTTTAGTTTTATTAAAATAGAAAATAACGATATGAAATAAAATTTAAATCAGCCGGTAATATTAAAAGTAAAGATATAAAATATAATTCGATTTAAAAAATATAACTTACACAAATAAAAAAATGTGACATATGTATATTTATCGAAGCAAATAATTAGCTATATAATAAGAACTCTTAAACGTATTTAGGTAAACGTTTTCATTTCTTAAGATTTCTATAAAGCTTAAAAGTTTCATAGTTTCTTTTATTTTAAACACTTCAAGCAGATAACTATTGTATGCCCAAGAAACCCGGAAACCGCTTAAAAATGTATCAGCGACTGCCGTCTCAGATAATAAACTATGTTTTTATAAGAAAGTCCATTCTTTGTCGGAGTGAGCTCATCGAGCGGAACTAATGACATTTTATTTCTCTGGAGAAATGCATTAATTTCATTTGTTAGCCCATCGGTGCCGGCACACCATCCCATCCTTCTCTATTGCCCCGGCGAAAGTAGATTTTCTATAAGATAGAAAACTTATTAGTTTCCCAAGAACATCAATTAGGTTGAAATATAATAAATTTGTTATCTTATTAGAAACGATTCATTTAAAATGTTACATTATATTCGCCAGTAAAAAATGGCGTCCTTTATTATTGCTTTCGATATAGAATCTATACTAATATTATAAAACTGAAGAGTTTGTTTGTTTATTTGAACGCGCTAATTTCAGGAACTACTGGTTCGAATTCAAAAATTATTTTTGTGTTGCATAGCCCATTTACCGAGGAAGGCTATAGACTATATAACATCACAATACGACTAATAGGGGCTGAGCAATATTAAGAAATGTTACAAAAACGGGAAAAAATAATATATTTTGAGAGCTTCCGTTGCGTCCTTTATTATTTCTCTTCTCGAAACATTTTTTAACTATATTTCCACTTTTAAAGTACATAATTATAACAACAATCTTTTACTGAAAATTTTCGAAATATAAAAAAAAACTCAATAATACGTTGAACGACCCAGGAAGCAAACCTGAGACCCTTTGCTCAGCAGTAACGCTTGCGACCACTCGACCAACGAGGCGGGTATCTACTCTTAGAGTAATTGTTTAAAAATATTTAAGTACGTTTTTCCCTCAAATTAACGCGGGTGAAACCGCGGGGCACAGCTAGTAATACATATTTTTAATTAATATAAATTTATATATTTATAAGACAGAAAAGACCGTTTAAACAAACAGGCTGAGAGATGATAAGTGGTAGGATACCATATCTCAAGTTACACAGAACGTTCCATCTTGGCATTGGAATAGCTAAGCTTTTATTTTATACTAGCTTTTGCCCGCGGCTTCGCCCGCGTGGATGTCGGTTATCGCAACCAAAAAAGAAAGGTATCCTATGTTATTTCTAATACCTTCAAGAATATGTGTACAAGGTTTTATGATGATCGGCTAAGTAGTTTTTGCGTGAAAGCGTAACAAACAAACTTACTTTCGCATTTATAATATTAGTATGATATTATTGGATATTGACGTGACCGTCGGTAATACAGTGCAACGGTATTACAGTATTCAGGGATGGAACTTAATTACTGGAATGCTAGATGGGGTTGAAGTAGTTAGATTTTGATTTTTTTTTTTGACAAACAATTTTTTTTTTTTAAATAAATAGTATCCTATGTTACCTACTTATAATACCTCCAAGAATGTGTACAAAGTTTCACAATGATCGGTTAAGTAGTTTTCGCGTGAAAGCGTAACAAACAAACTTACGTTTCACATTTATAATATTAGGGATAATTACACTTGTCAACTCATGTTAGAAATCGAACCATATTCGTAGCCCTGCAATATTTTTTTTTTAAATATATGATTAACATACACACACGGTCGTCTGTTCCTAAGGTAGGCAACTTAATGCCTGTGGTTTAGGTAACAGCTGACTGACATACATTTTTTTAAATATAAATATACCTACATATAAATAATACATATATAGATAAACATATATTACACCCAGACTCGGGGCGGGAATCGAACCCCTCAACCCTTTGGAACAGAAAACAGGGTCACTGCAAACTGCGCCAACGGGTCAGTCGATTTAATATTTGATGTTTTTATTATAGAATGAGTATGATGATAATGATATTACTTGTCATTGTAAGGGCCGAAACACATAACGGCGTTGCGGCGCCGCAACGCTAAAATCGGCGGTGGCGTCACCGCCAATTTTAGCGGCGCGGCACCGCCATTCCGGCGTTGTGACGTCATACTTGTTGACCATGATTTATTGACATTTTGTGTCTATTTTTATATTTTATTTTTTTGTGTCTTTATTAGACATGGGTCAATGAATCAATCATGAATCAATGAATTTTTATGAACTGCAGATAAGCTCATGAGCCATATGCTTGAACCGGAGCTGTGAAACGGCTCACAGTTCAGCTCAATTGTTGTTATAGGTATTGTTACTTTTAACCACTTTTAACTATTAGATTTACAGCTAATTTATGACTCGGTTCAAAAAATGACATGTATGATGTACCTAAATTATAAATATGTAATAAAGCAGCGTTT
Organism: Euphydryas editha; assembly: GCA_036937285.1. Lineage (NCBI taxonomy): Eukaryota > Metazoa > Arthropoda > Insecta > Lepidoptera > Nymphalidae > Euphydryas > Euphydryas editha. The sequence goes on from JAUPFZ010000006.1 coordinate 8,855,605, forward strand.
CGAAAAGTTATTATAGTGATATTTTTTCTATCTTACACAATTATAGGGGAATGCTAATTTCATGCATATGATAAACGCTAAAGTGAGTTTCTTTGTTTGTTACGCTTTCACGCTTTAACTATTCACCTGAATTACGATCATCATGAAATTCTGCATACCAGTTGTCTGGGGTACAGAAAAGGACATAGAGTACCTACTTTACGTACCGACTACCGTTGGTGCCTGTACCATGCGAGCGGAGCCGCGGACAAAACCTATTTATTTATATTTAATCTATAAAACTAATATAGTAAGATATTAATTTATGTATCACTTTGTTTCAATTTTGTTTAGGCTTAGGCAAACTGCCGATTTTAGCGTTGCGTCGCCGCAACGCCGTTATGTGTTTTGGCTCTAAGTGGTAAAATACAACTTGAGATAAGCTGTAATATTTTGGGATAATTTGAAACGTTCTTAACAATATAGATGTTTTATAAATACTTTAACGGAGATTTAAAAAAATTAACAAAGGTCAGAAAATATGATAAATTCAAAAAACATACAAATGGATATGAAAGTTTTTTAAAATAAATTTATAATAACCGTAATATTAAAATACAGTTCTTGCAATCGAAAGCTTTCTATAAAATACCTATCTTTGATTTTGTTTATTAGAGATAAATTTTTGACATAAACGATAGGAATTGTATCAGATATGTACCGCTAGTAAACAAAATCCGATAGAACGAATCGATTATTATCTAAATTATAGAAATTAGCTGCAAGTCTTTATGAATTTAGAGACTTATGTAGGAATCGAATAAAATCATAGGCGGTGTTAGGCGTGGGTGACGTGGGCACCGCCCACGGCCTCGCGGTCCGAGGAGCCTCGCGCGTCATACACGCATGACTCGGACGCAACGAAGAAATATATTGATATTTTAGATATATCGAAAGTAATTTGTTTGTATTTATGTGATTCTATCTTTAACGGATTAAAAAAAAGTCATCGAGTGTACATTTTAACATCTGAGGGCCTCGCTAAACATACCTTGCTCACATTAAATTTTAGTCTTGCCTCACTACTGAATACAATCTTTGTCTAAAATCTAAATGCAGTCGTCTAAAAGTCAGTTTTTCAAATTTGATAATAACAGGTATAAAAGCGATATATTCATGTAACTTGTTGGTTGTATAGTAAATCTATAAATAAAATGTTTTCTTAAGACCTTAGAATAAAACAGGCTTAACTTTTATATCTTAATTAAAAACATAAAATTAATTGTTTCATTAAAAATACTAAATTCTAAAAGAAAAATGTATTATATCGTATAATATACTCCTACATAATATCAGAAAGATGTTATTTTAAAACTCATTAAATAGCAAATGAATACTTCACAAATTATGAAAAGGACAAATTTAATTATTCCATGTAGAGTTGTCTCGTCGTGATTAAGAGCTGTTCGGCTGAGAATTGCTCGATGTTGTATACAACATTTGTAACTATCGAAACGTAAGACTATGACATCGTGTATGGAAATATAGTTCTTAACGAGAAGTATTTGTTAGCATAATTGCATGCACATTTTTGACAATTGGTATGTTAACTTGGTCGCCGTCAGAATTCGAGCATGGTGCCTGAATTATAGAAAAGCGGCGCGACACTTGCCAAGAAGCCAAGTTGCTACTCCGCCGCGGTCTCACCATTCTGAATAAGTAATTTTCACCGTCTGCGCAATTTTACAAACAAATTAACGAGTAAATGTTGTTATTTTAATAAAAGTTGCTTGTTAAGTTTCACCAGAGTTTCATTTTTACGACCGTTGCTATTGCTGTTGTTGGTTTGTTTATGTCTTCGAATATCAAACTCATTTAATATTTGCACCATGAATACTGTTTCTTTTACTAGAGTTTATTTTTAACAGTATTCTTAAAATATTCTTTATAAAAAACCAAACATTCTCTAAATTAATCTGTTCACTTGAAAATTTTCTGTTATGTTAATTTAATATAGTGTCTCATTTAAAAAGACGCGTTCTAAAAATTATTTCGTTACGTTTCTACAAAGGGCGGTCGTTATTAAGCATAAGGAGTTTTTGAATCGGGCGGCGAGCAGTATGGCGAGGCTGCACCGCGCCCTCACTTAAAACTCCTTATTCTAATTTATGACCGCGAGTATTGCACTGCTTATTACTTCTCTGCAGTTTGGGAACCAGCTACGTTCCATGTCGTTGTAAACCATGAGCGTCTTAGCATAATTGCTGTTACATTAAAATTAGTTCACCCATAAATAACGTCTTTATGCGAATAGATACGAGACTTAGCGTCTCGCTTAAGCATATTTCATATATGGTTAACGGGTGCGGAATCTGATAAATGTATTTAATAACAAAATTATGTTCCATACATGTATGTATGAATATCGTCTTTGTAACATTAAATTTTTTCAATTGCATACGATTTTTATTTAAAATTTTCACTTGAATTGTTATATCTATTATTTATTTACATATTTATTATTTACTTTACGAAAACAAATAAATTGTAAATAGAAAAACCATACCAAAATTATACGCCACAAAACTCCGTACTAATTTTACTTCTCTCGAATTCGTGCTGCGAATTATTTAAAAGGAACGGTGTTTGTTGAATAGTACGTTTTCACTTAACATTATATAATCCTACTGTTTTATTATTTTACTTTTATTGTCATTCTGAAGAATTTCTAACTAAATTACAAAACGTCCGAGAGGAAATTTCCTTTTCCGTTTATCCTGTTAATGCCTGTATTTTCCCGTGTTATTAATCCTATATCCTATGTCCTTCCCCAAGACTTATATCAATACTAAATTTCATTGAAATCGAACGAACAAAGAGACAGTATAATAAGCGTTAGTTCCCTTCGAGAATTATATATCTAGTTAGCATAATATTAATACGAAAATAAATATTGTTTAAATTTATATTTGTATATTAATATTAATTATATTTTATTAATAGTTATTTATTTTTATGAAATATGTTTACCAGCTGTAATATAAAAAAAAATCTTAAAATGTCAAAAATCTAATATTTCCAATTTGGATTCTAAAAATCAGCTTTATATTTTGATCAGGTATAAAAAATCAATGCGATGTACGTTTTGTGAGGCCGAATAGGAGTTCTAATGCAAATGTTAATTGGACGCCGCAACAGATGGGAACGACGCGACGCGACGCACCGGCCAATTGTCGCGCCAAACATTCGTAATTTTAAAAGCAAAATGAAATAAACCGCTTGGTCGCAGTACATAAATTTCATGTTTGCCTCGGCCGGCGAACTGACAGCGGATATTAATCAGCGGATATTGAAATATGTTGTTTTTTGGACCGATTGATAAACGGCCTGTTTCGCACGCTGGATTAAACATTGACGCCGCTCGCTCAATTATTACGATCGGTGATTGCACGTCAAATCAGAGAGATTCAAAGCATTGCGACTTCAACGCTGAATTCAAGCAATTGAATTTTAGTCCGATTTTAAAATAGCTGTGTGGAAATTGAAGCGGACGGATTGGTCTCCTGTGTCCCGCGCGCTCTTTGCTTCGTAGTACGCTTTTAATGCCTCTTTTATTTTTTATTTTTTATTTCTTCAAGCTACTTTAGTCAGTATTATTAATTATATTATCAAATCGAATCATTTTCAAAGTTTTCAAAGTCCCGCCTTTAAAGTTTTATAGTTTAAATATATATCAATCATTAATATATATTTAAACTGTAAAACTTTCATCAATATATTTTTTAAATCATTATATATATATATATATATATATATATATATATATATATATATATATATATATATATATATATATATATAATTCAAATTTACTAAATAACCATAAGCAAATTATGATAGACCACAATGAGCTCATAAAGTTTTGTCTGAGAAAATTGCTATTATGTACAGGATTGAAGAAAATTAAAGTTACTCCGCGTTTTCATTAAATATGAAGGCGGGACGAACGGGAATGCAGGTTGTCGTGGAAACGTTTGCGCTCACAAGATTTATGATGCGACCAACAGGCGAATATTGAAAATCTAGTGCACTCAGAAGCCACTAGATGCACTCTAAATACAGACAGTTTAGCAAATAGTCTGTTGTCACACTTGAACACTGAATAATGATAAAAATATTATAGCTTTATAGAGTCACTTAGAGCAGAAAATGAATTGTAACTGACGAGGCGGAAGTGCTTAGCAAAGCTCACTTGAATTATCTGTATTGAATTTCATATAAATGGAAAACATACACTAAAGTTGAATAAAATTTTAAACCAAAACTGAGTAATACGAAACAACTGATCCAATGGGAATAATATTGGTGTTTTATATTGCTTAAAAGAGCGAGAAACTTGCACTATTTACGATTTTATACACATAAACCGTTAATAAACGAAACATAAGCATAATTCAATAGAAAATATAAACAATAAATCTTTTCAATTAAGAAATATTATTCGCACTCTTAAATCGACTAAGAAAAATGACCTGAAATTATAAAAAAGGAACGCGTTAAACAAAAGTAATGATCCATTAATCTGGTAAAAGGCGGAAAATTTGAAAAAAAAACGTATTTAATTCAAGTTTTGTTACACTGTCGTCGCATCCATTTCAGTCGGAGATGAGGGATCGTGGTGGAACAATATCTCATTTACTTATGATTTATTTCACGATTGCCGTTTCCATTCTCCCCTTTCTAGTTAATATGGAGTGTTTTATGTCAGTAATTAGTTTGGATTGAGAAATACCCAATAAGCTACGGTCATAATTACATATTTAAAATGTCTTATCGTGGTTTATGTTTTAATAGACTTTTGTTGCCGTAAAGTCATCTTACGAACTACTAGAATCTACTAAACTAGCCACCCATCGTAGTTTTACTGTGCTTCTTTTAGACAAGGAAGGTTTCCTTATGATGAGATAATTATTAAAATCGATTGAGCGGTTTGTGAGTGAAAAAAATTTCTTCCAAACGGTCTACATATTTGAGTTTCTTCGTATCGATCCAGTGGTTTTTGCACTAATAATTTACAAACATCCCTAAATCCATACATCCTCAACAACTTAGGTATTTATAATATTCGTAGGATTAGTATAGTATACCCAAATATTACGTTTTTTAAATTGAAAAGTTTTCCTTCTTTCACCAACATTTATAATTTGAAAATTATATAACATTGAAAAATTTCGTATCATTTAAATATTCTTAATATTGTGCAATATAGTTAATAAATTTGTATGAAATTACGTCTGACAAAGACAGAAAAAAAATTGCGTAAATACATTAAGCCAACGTTGCAACTGGCTGTTTTTTACGTTTTACTTTTCAGTAGGCACCAAAGAGTAAGTAAGAGGTCCTTTTGTCGAGTGCCTCCGCCGTAGCGCGCGGTATCGCATCATTAATCTTTGCGCAAACACGCTCGCCTAGCGCCGCCGTATCGAACGATGCAATCGCATCGGAGATTATCGAAAAGAGTTATTTATATAGGGCCATATCGAAAGTGGCTATCATTTTCACCTCGTTCTATTTGTAAACACTCGACGTTGATATATCTCTTCGACCTTCTAAATTACGTAGATAGATATTGAAATATAAACAGTATATTTGATGAAATATAAAGAGTATATTTGATGAATTATATTTTTTTAATTTCTGCAATATTATTTCAAAGACATATTTTATAACAAGAAGAATACCGACCTAAAACCTATTCGGAGAACCGAGGCCGAAAAGAAAAGCTCTGTATTCCGGTATGAAGGGTGAGTGGAGCCTTGTACAAGAAATTTTAAAAGTAAAGGTCGCAAGATATTACACTTAACAAAACAATAATTGTTTTGAAATAAAAATATAAATACTTAGATAAATAAATAAAAATTATAAGCAATGATTATTATTTTGACTAAAAAATAAAGAATATAAATAAATGGTAATATATATAACAATAATATTTAAGTATTATAAACTTAGGTACCAAAAGATGATATATAAGATAAGTATAAGTAATAAGCGAAGTACCTAAAACATGAAAATCAGCTTGATTTTCGTGTTTTGAGTACTTGGCTTAGTTAATTTATTAAGGACTATTTTTAATGTTTGAATATTGTAAAAATAAATTAACGTTTCAGTTCCTATATATTATGTAGTATTAATACATAAGTCCAACAATTCCAGTGTCGTGAAAAAGTACATTACATTTACACAGACAATCACAAGTTTGATCGCTGCTGAGGGCGTATATTTGTGATTAAAGAATTATTTGTTTCTTGTATAAATGTAATTCCTTCTGGAAAACGCATTTGTTTTATCCGTTAGGTGACATTCCACAGAGGTTGTACGTGAAAAGCGTGTCCTTTTTAAATTTTCTTTTTTCCTGTTTTGATAGAAGTCCGTTACACCCCGAAATCATGAGATTCGTTCAAATATTCGCTTTACTGAAATAAAATGATATCTCTCTCGATTTACAACGAAACTGATGGAATCGCCGTTGACAATTTTTACTTAGAATTTATCAAAACTAGTAAGTATAGATAGTTCACCTCATCTCTTCGTATCATACTATGAGTGCGAGATCTAATCTCTGGGACAGTTATGCAGTAAAACGACATCTAAGTAACAAAAGTTCTAATCACTCTTAAGTGCGAGTACACTTCATGAAAAAAAAAAACTTAATATTTTGATGATGATATGCATAGATATTATATTATTATAAATTTGAAAAAAAAATTAATATTATATAACAAATAAAGACGTACTCGACTGTACTTCTCGCCACGATATCACCGCACGCCGAGATTATTTAAAACGTCTATAGGGGGAATAGAATATTGCAAAACGTAACTTTGCTTGGCACAAAGTAAAGAAGGTAAGTATATGAAAACACTAAACGGTAACGTATTTATTTGTACGTTACGCCGATAGTGAAGTTTCCATTTTGTCCGGTATGTCACGTACGTGACAAACGGCTCGTCTTAGGGATCGCCAAATATCGTTTAGTACGTGCGAGGAGAAAACCAACCCAGTGGGTAAATAAAATAAATCAAATATATAAGAAACACGCTGTTTCTAAACTAAAATAATTCTTAATGTTTGCACCGAAAAAAAAAAACGTCTATCAATTTTCTAATAACAAGGTTAGTATAAAATATTTTCATTTTTCTATTTTTCTGTATTTTATTTCTTTCATTGGAAGATTTTGAAAAACACGTTTCTTTTAGAAGTATCATGACACACTGGTGATTTTTTTGTACTTATAAATAATAATTTATCTGTAGGTAACGTTATTCAGTTCATTTGTAATCTATTTTGAGAATAGGTATAAGTAAGTGAAAAATAAAACGACCATCATCCTATTTATTACATGAAAGCAAAGTCTTTTTCACAGTGCGTTATTACATCAACACCATTATTTATGGTTGCCCGAATTTTCTTTATTATCTTTGTGTTTTTTTTTTTATATTAAATGTAAATGAAACTTTATCCGCAAATAATATTATGTGCGCACATCACATTAGTGGGCGCCAGCTAACAGTAACAACATCATGTTTCTTTGTCGCGGCGTACGCTGACCCCATATAAATAAGGTCCTTATCCAGTTTTTCAAAGACGAGTCATGTTAACACGTGTTTCGTAGTCCGGACGAAGTTTACGGAGCTTCTAACAGCCCAAATGAAATTTGCCCTACTGACACCGGCCCCCGAAGGCGCAGAAAGTATCTAACTACCAAAGAAACAGGTGTTCTTTATTGTTTAACTATAACAGTTTTGACTTGCCAACTAAAACCTATCTATTCTTTTTTTTTTTCTTTTTGATAACATTTACTTTATTGGTAGTTTCGTTAAACGATAATTCGACTGGCCCGTGGCGCAATTAGCAGTGGTCCTGTTTTCTGCTCCAGGGTTGTGGGTTCGATTCCCGCCCCGTGTCTGGGTGTAATATGTATTTATTTATATATGTATTATTTATATGTATATCTATTTAAAAAAATGTATATCAGTCAACTGTTACCTAAAACGCAGGCATTAAGTTGCCTACCTTAGGGACAGTCGACCGTGTGTGTGTGTTAAACACATTTATTTTTATTTATTTATTTATAATATAGTTATTGGTCGCTTTGATTAAAAAAGACGATAAAAGTTTACTTTTACATAATTAAAGATGAAATGCGATATAGTAACGTTATATTTTGTTATTCAGCTTTTTGCGATATTACTGCAAATGTATCGTTAAAAAAATATGTGTGCATGAACTCTAAAGGTTATTGCGTCGTCACGCGCCGTATGTTCCTACGCTAACAAGCACGCTCGAGGGCTTCACGAAAATTCATTGAATTCTATCTCGTCATAAATAAATGTGTTTTATCCTGTAAAATGTAGCTATTATGTACAATATCTGTGGAAAAACCGAAAGAAAATCGCACGTTTTATGATATTAAGTGACTGGTTGTGTTATTATTTTGAAATAAATTCTAAAAGCTTATTCTAAGCAACTATTATTGTATTTACCACAAGGTGATCGGCGCGGTTTTACTTATATTTACTCGTATAATCACGGTAACCTATAGAGCGTAAAATATATATTTTTTTTTTTTTTTAGTCATATGTATGTTAAAAAAATCCATTATAGCAATAGATATCCTATAAACTTTTCTTAGCTATAAACACTAAACAGAATTTCTAACGCAAAAATAATTCTAAAAATGGGACAGATTCTAAAATTACCATTATATATGTATATACCTATATATATAATTTCGAGGCATACATCAGGATACACAAGATTATTCAGCCGAGCACGTCGTTGGCAAACTTTCGTTTCCAATTCGGTGTCAGTCAATATTAAATTAAAAGCACCCACGCATTCCTCCCGCGTCTTTTTCCTGTCCATTTGCAAGGACCGTGTAGGAACCGGGGTCACATCTCGCTTGGAACGCCTCTAAGCTCTAGTAGACTTAATAAGGATAAGCCTTCGATACTGTTATATTTTAATCAAATATAATTAACAGCTTCGTCTTCTTTTTTTAAATATATATTAAATACAATTGGCAAGCTTAAAATTAATTTAGCAATAGGTTGTATAAATGTATGTTCTTAAGTTATCATCATTTTTTTAACTTTTATATTGAAATATGATTAAAATTTTAATAGAATTTAATTGTAAATAAAAATATTATTACATAAGAAATTTATGTTTAAATAAGTGTTTGATACTTATTAAAATAATAATTACACCTTTGACACATTTATTAAGATGTATTAATTTAATTACAATTGATATAAAGGAAAATAGGAATGACGTAGTTATAAAAATACAGGAACAACAATTGCAATCAAGTGTTACAAGTGGTTTTTAAAAAACTAAATATTAAAATAGATCGTTAGCAATAACGGCTTATCCTTAAATATCTTACGGGTCGAAAGAGCAAATTTCTAGGCAAGCGATTGAATGGCGACGCATACTTGAGTGATGGTGGACTTTTTTATTTGAATCGTGTGCGAATGCGACCGGTCAAATAGTGCTCAGTGCGCATCGTCCCTGAGGTATGAGTAATTGGAATACTAAATCACATATTAAAAATGAGTATTTATTAAATATTTTTTATATTTACAATTAATTTTAGTTGGTTATATTATAAGCTTTTCGTCATCATACTTTGCCATAACACACTGTGCTCGCGAGTATTGACAAACTCTTCCCAAACAGAGACGACGGGAGAGACCTACGTTTGGCAGTAGACATCTAAAGGCAGATATGGTGGATGTGCTTTTCCACATTTTTGACATAAAATTATTTTTATAGCCTGTGCAACTGCGTGAGCTGCTAAAATGAGTCATTTTTATAAAGGTAAAAAAAATAAACTCACATTGATACAGCTCGATTAATATAATTACTGTTATATTTATAGCATAATATCTTAAGGGGATTGAACTTATAAAAAATGTTGAGAACATGTACAACGATACCCCGATCGGGTCATTTATAATCTTTAAACTAGAGACTCTCACTGTAGTATGTATCTACATTCATAAAAATAAATATTGCTTTCGCAAATCAGGGACAGATGTAGCCTATATATGTATATAAAAAAAAAACAACATGTCGCTAGTGGCGTTTCAGTTTTATCTTTACAGAAGTAACTCAGTGTTTTTGTAGTTTTTGATTATTTTTAATACTAGAAATTCGCATGTATATCTTAATTTCACAAATAGTTTTACAGTTATAAATATTTAAATTTATAGTTTATATAAATATATTTAGAAATACATACTTAAATTAAATATATATATATTCCTAAAAAGTAAGCGTAGGTCTAATGACGGTGGCCTTTTTAGAAAGATTCCAAATGCAATTTATAAATTAATACAATGTACAAAAACGTCTACGTTATTGTTTTTCATTTACAAGCCGAACGCTTAGGCCGATTGTGCCTCACTATCGCTTATTCCGCGCTCTCGCTCGCGACACGTGACACTTCTTCATGCGTACAGCCGGCATTAATCGATTTACAAGACGTTATCAAGTCAAAAAAAAATATTATTAATTTTATTCTTTTTTTTTAATTTTCTCATATTTTTAATATCTAAGTACGTAACGTAGTAAACCCAATTATTGATTCACATGGAGCTAGATAAATAAATTTTGTCCATTTTTTTTTGTGCTTGCATTATATTTAATTTAGAGTGACGCTCTTTTATTTTTCATTTTTTTATCAGTAAGTCGTTTTATTTGATACCTTTATTACGTAATATGGATGGATAACTATATAACAAATAAAAATTGAGAATTATATCACTTAGTTAATCGTGTAATGTTGCCAATAATAAGCGCTTCACACTCAACAGCCCCCAGTAGGATGTGTCGAGTTCCGGGAACACACACGAAAAAATCACAACCGCTCAGATCATGAAAAAAATCTGCGTGGCCTGTACAAACATATTATGTCATGTGCGGGGACCCGCGACCGCGAGTTCATCGGCCAGTTGCTATGACCACTTCACCAACGCGTCGACATCTCAATAAAAGTTAAATTCTTTCAAATTTAGTTACAAGATTGGACTACATACCGAAAAGGTAATGTTAAACAAAAACTTTAAAAAATTATTAACTTCATTCAAACTAGTTACTTATAAACACTTTAATGTGACTCACTCGCTTTGTCTGTCATACTTGTTTGTAACTAAAAAAGAAATAATGAGAAGGTAATTTATTTAAAACGAATTTTCTCTCATTAATATAATTAAATATTTATAATAAATTACTGTACAGTGCCTACATAATGCATTAATCAACGTTTAGGGGTAAATTTACATTCACAAATTTTATGAGACGTTTTTATGTTTTATTTAGAAAAGTACAGTACTTTTATGCCGACCCAGCATACGAAGATAAAGGTACATGGCAGCACAAGGTCGCATGACCGTCTCTTGAATTTTAATGACATGCTCCCTTTGATAGTTGTAAAAATGATTTCACGAGATAGCTCAAGTAAAACTCCCCGTTCACGTTTATACCGCATGCATGCACTTCTCTATAAGAATATTTTTTGGTTACTTTGCCGCGGAGTTTCACAAAGATGTTTGCCAGGAACAATATCTCGGGGCTTATACACTTTGTTCCGAGTTTAAAGTAATAAAAAATCTTTGTATGTGAGAAGGAACGAAAATGAACGACATCTTAGGAGTATTATAAAACCACATGCAACGTGCGACCTTGCTCTACGTAGGTACTCAAAGTAGCGGTTATATTCAATCAGAAACGGTCCTCTCTTTAGTAAAATATTGTAACATTCTACGATCCTATTTTCTGGTTGTGCCTTCTTCACATTTTCGTTAATAGATGTGTCACTAAATTTGCGTTTTCAATTCGGTGTCGGTGGCGACGGCGGCGGGCGGCGCGCGGGCGGTTTCAATCAAAACAGGCACGCACTCGTTCCACATCCTCACCGGCTTCGCCTTTTAGAATAAGAATTGTCTTTTTCGCAATGCTCACTACTGTTTGTTCGGAAAGTAGGGAATAGGCTCCTGTAAAACCATAAAAGAAGTAAAAATATTATTTAACTAAAAGTACATTAGTGTTTCTAATATTGATTTGGTAAGCACAGGGTATAAAATATTACAATATTTTTAATTTGAATTTAAATAATGTTTAACATAATACGTATATTTAAATTGCATATTTTGATAGTGCTTAGCATATTTCGTGGACGGACGCAAAATACTTTATCTTCCGTCGTTTGATACCTCCATTTATCATCCGTAAGAGTGTGATCTCCATACTGGCATGCCTCGGTTGTCGCTCAGGGCACCGTGCCCACCCGCCATGAAATTAAAGCCGACTCGCGCCGAACGAATGATTGAATAATAAACGAAAGAATTCGCGTCCTGCCCTTGTATTACGTATTCATGACGACTGGCCCATGGACGCTGCGATACAAGTCACTGACATGCATACGAGACATCTGCTACGGTTCAGATAAAGAGAAAATAACAGAGCTTTAAAAGAATTTCTACGTATTAGAATATTAGATGTATTCGTAAATATTATATGTTATTATGAAAATACTGCTTATAATTTATTACCATGTGAATTTATCGTTCACCCGAAACAACAAAGGCGTATGTGGAAGAAATAAAATGTGGAAAAGCACAAAAAAAAATTATTATTGTTTATTATTAACATTGAACAAACATCGTTCTGGTGTTTGACGTGTTGTGACGACCGTTCTGGTATAGTGGTGCGGGTAGTTGCATCAAAGCCGCGCGCTGGCGGTCGCGGGTTAGTTTCCCGCTCGGGACAGATATTTGTATTTGTGCAAATATTTGTTTCCGGTCCGGGTGTGTGTCCTTGTGGGTCTCCCCACCGTGTCTCCGAGAGCACGTAAAGCCGTCGGTTTCGGTTATTGTCATACACCTGATAACGATCGTACTCATAGTAGCGAAATTAACCGCCAACCCGCAGTGGGGCAGCGTGCTGGATTACGCTCCAACCTTTCTTCTATATGGAGAAGAGTTCTTCGCTCAACAGTGGGTGGTTTACAGGCTGATACAGTACAGTTAACAACGTTCTTAATGAAAGACGACGCGTTGGCGTAGTGGTCACGAAAACTGGTTGATACGATAGCAGTCACGAATTCGATCTCCGCATATAATAAATGGGCCCTAGAGATACATATATGGGCCATAAAGATGATTGTCGTAGTCTGAGTCTTTGTGCTTATAAGTTGTGTATATTCCGGAACCCCTAACACAGGATGTAAACCCTACTGCTGGCCGTTGAGTGTAAACCGTTTATTATTACTATACATTATATAACTTATTTCGACGTATCTTACATTAATAGGTAACTCAGAATACAATATACGATTATATTAAAACTGATTTTATTATAATTATAAGGTATTAAAAAATTATAATTATTTATTAAAGGATAAGGGAAAATAAAGGTCAAAACAATATAAGCCTTTCTTGGTACTCGAGCATGATGAAGGTACATTATGATGAGTATGAGTACAAGGCTTTCGTTTTACGCATTTATTGCACGACTTATCAGTAATTGAAAAGATTCTATTAGCATTTTCCTTTATTTCCATGGGATTTTGTAAAATAAGCCTACTTATTCAATTTTATCTGAAGTGGACCAGAGGATAGAACACATCAATAACAGACGATTGAGAGTTCAAAGCTAGTATTGCTGCATATTTGTCTGTAAATTGATGTTGATCACGGAGGTAATGAAAATATTGCGAAAAAATCTGCAGGTCTCAGAAAAAATTGAGCAAAGGACTTTTCTGTTAAATAGACATAAATTTCTTACATAAAAGTTAGAGCTTCACCTGTTTATTGGATAAATTCCGTACCGAGAGTATGTAACAGTTAAGTTATTAAACAAAGAGTTAAATCAAGTATTTACAAGTATGTTACTTATAGTTCCTTTTTTTTAACTTTTTGTTACAACATAATCAAGAAAATTTATATATTTAATATATATATTTTTTTTTTGTTTTTCTCTGAGTAAATTAAATGTTGCATTCTAACAATGCAATTTATGTATCCTTCTTGCTTTTGATTTTACTTCGATTAAGAAAATGTGTTTCAATGAAAAGTAATTTATAAAGCGCTAAATTGGAGTATAAATTTTAATTAGAATTACTTTTAAAAATTAGATTAACATATTTTCAGGACTAAGGTTACGTACCCGAAAGATGCCAACAAAAATATTTTACGACTCGTTGTCCCGTTCATCCATCCATCTGCCTGTCCGTCTGTCACAGAGCTAGTATCTATAAGTTTAGCAGATTAACGCCGAGTTGCACGAACCAAATTTTAAATTTAAGTGTTTATTAAACTAATTTAATCACAAGAATCGTGATTATCTGTTGCACGAAACCTACATCTGATTAAGTTAACAAAAAAATTTAGTTTAATTAAAGACCTATCCAACGGATGATTAATCCCAACAGCTTTAAATTAATCATAAGATCAACTAATTTTAAATTTAACTGCAACTTAACTAACGGAAAGTTAGCGACGATTTCGTGCAACTCGCCGTAAGTAGTAAAGGTCTTTAACGGCAAATATTTAAAAATTAAAATTAAAAATTGAATGAGTTGGCAAAACTCAACATTTTTGTCTCGATATTAATTTAACGACTATTCTGGTTTAGTGACGATGAAAATGTCATAATAGCGCTTATAGGTTCAATCACTCAGAATAGTTACTCGTATTAAATTGTTGTGAAAAATATATTTTTGGTCTGACTGTTTCCCCACCATACCTCTCAAACATAATGTCGTTGGTCCCAATCGGTATTATATATATTAAATATTCTTCCCATTCCCACTAAAATTGCTCTTGACCACTCCCTTCTTCTTTTTATACTCGATTACGCTGACACTTGTTACCTGGACCTGGGTTTATATAAGGGCAAAATTTCTGTATTCGGTTCATATTTGCACGCACTTCGCAAGTATGACCATATCTCTGAATTTCGTAACAAACTCAAGTGGCTTTTTAACGTCTGCGGGGGAATACTCATATACTATCGCTTTTTTATTCTGTTTTATTTAATCCTGTTCTACTATTCTATTTAAAAGAACGTTTTGAGTTTCTCCGTGACTAACATAATAGGCCACTTCGTTCTAGTAAAATCTCACTTTGAATAAAAATAAAGTTAAATAAAAATTCGTAGTCACTCCTCTTCTTTTTACAGCGTCCTTCTGTATTGAAGCTGCACGCTTATGGAATACCTTACCGTTGCCCATTAGACGTGCACCATCACTGGAATCCTTTAAAAAGAGGATCAAAGAGTAATATTTACATGTTATATTTATTAAATATATATGTAATATAAAATAAAAAATATATAAAATAAAATGTAGCTATTATATACAATATCTGTGGAAAAACCTAAAAAATGCGCACGTTTTATAATATTAAGTGACTAGATGTGTTATTATTTTAAAATAAATTCTAAAAGCTTATTCTAAACTACTAATATTGTATTTACCATAAGGTTATCGGCGCGGTTTCACTTATATTTACTCGTATAATCACGGTTACCTATAAATCGTCGAATAATTTTAGTTTTAGTTTTTTGTATTGATTAATTGTTTATGTATAGTTTGTTTTTACTAGTTTTTTGATGTTTTCTCTGTACACACTATCCTCTTTTTTCACAGTAACTCCTTCCCGTTGGTTGTCTGGAAGAGATCGATGCTTAGCGATAAGACCGCCTATTATACATAAGTCTTTTATATCATACTTAAACAGCTTGTTTCTTTTTTGTGTATGTATAATAAAGAGTAAATAAATAAATAAATATAAACACACTTTCAAATTTAACAAAAAAATACAACTAGCCTTCTAACACTACATATTATAAAACTGAAACATATTATAATTCTGTATATCTGTCTGTTCGCGATAAACTCAAAAACTACTGCACGGATTTTCGGATGTGGTTTTCACCAATAGATAGAGTGAGTCATGAGGATGGTTTAGGTGTATATATAAATACATAGACCGGGCGCAGCCGGGGCGGGCCGCTAGAAAATAAAAACGAAATAAAGTTAAAAATGAAATGGTGTCCCTATAGAAGACACGTACTTTTTTTGGCGTCTTTTAGCCTGATCAATATTCTTAAGGGTTACGGTATTTTAAAATCCGTCCTGGAAGAAAGTCTTATATTCATACAACAGCAATCTGACTGTTATGTTTGGATCATCAAGGACGTGACGCGACATACGCTTCATTGATTATATGATAATAATATATAGACTTCTGACTAATATTGATGACACTTGCGTTTTAAGTTCACGGAGCAACGTATTTATTTTTTAACAATACAGTGGCCCCCGGTACTCCGACAAACGTTTTGTAGGCCAGTGTCGAACTATCGAATTTGTCGGATTATAGAGTACTGCCTAAAACCTGTGTTCGATTTTTTTTACAAACGAGCACCTTGTAATGCGACCAATTACAGATCCAATGATAAGATTTTATATGTTATTCATAGTCTGAAGTACAAATCACACTTCATTATGTAAGTCAAATTTAATAAATTAAACAACTCAGTAGAGACTACAATATGTCGGATTACAGGGGTGCCGGATTAGACAGGGGCCCGATTACTGGAGGTTCACTATATAAATTAATATAATATATACAATAAAATATGCAATATTTAGCATATATACGAAATATTTTTTTGTTTTATAATTTAAAAATCGGTATGTCTATCGGTATGTATATCGTTGGACGCTTACGTGCTGTGAGCGCGCTTTCACGTCGTTTTCATCGTTCGATTTGGTGCTATGAGCGTAAAAAAAGCACGCTCATGACTGAGTTCGTAACACAGACATCGCGCTCATAGATGCTTATGCCACAGAGGTAGGGCATCAAAAGCGTGAGCGCCAATCTTTACTTTCTGTCAAAACGAATGCAAGTTGAGCGTAAGCTAACCAAATTCTGTGTATTTCTAAATATTAATTATTAAAGTTTTTACAATTCCACAAAAGTGGCAAACAATAGAACACAATTATTTTCTATTCAGCATTCAGCAATTATTTCAGATCCATAAAGTAACAAAATTCACACGATTATTGTTACCGATGATTATTTATTATGATATTATTATGATATTCAAGCGATTAGAAGCAGGTATAGAAATCAAATTATTAATTAAAAAGAAATATTAATGTTTTCCACTGCTTTTGGTTGAGGATGAATTTTTGTTTTTTAATTAGCATTTACTATTTGATGGACATTTACCTAATTCGCCATGTTATTGCTAACCGACGCTCACAGTGTCCAAAACGAACGAAATTTGATTATTGATTCTAAACGCTTATAGGCCAACACGAACACTAAAAATTAGTGCTTATAAGCGTGAGCGCTCAAAGCGTGAAAGCGTCCAACGCGAATGCACCCTTAAATGTACGATACGTTAATATTTAGAAAGGATACGTTCTCCTTACATACATGTTTTCCATTACGTTTTATATATTTACATTTAGAAATATAAATAAAACAGTACTATCTCCGTTTAATTTTTTTAATCAAAAAAATTAAACGGAGATAGTAAATTTAATCTAAGAATCATTTTGAAAGTATTCGCAAACATTACCTTACATTAGCATAAGAGAAACTGTTAAAAATATCGGCAAAGTTCGCAACCAAGATCCCAGGGGCCAACCGCAAAGTAACTTAACCCGAAATTAAATCAAAGATGGGCTTAACCAATCAGGCCGAGTGCTATCATTGAATCGGCAAAGGAACACTAAAATTACTTCTTGATGCGGAGAAACGAAGATTCATCGTAAAAGTGGTGGGTGAGGGTGGTGAGGGAGTGGATCGTCTGAACGGTTTTCCGTGTTTCACAGAAGTCCACGGTCGGCGATTACGCCGCACGTAGCTACTACGCGCCGGGCTGGACGCCGGACGGCCCACTAGCTAATGTTGTGTTATAAACATGAAAAACCATTCCGGTGATTTCGTTCTCTCAATCCTCCCCTTTATTTCCTCTTAGTTTAAATCTATATCCATCTAACTACGGTTTCTTTGAATTTTAAAATTAAAAATTCATAGGATATAATATTTTTAAAATAACACAGCCATGATCATGTTTATTATTATACTCATGTCTATGAAATTTTAACTCAACTTTAACTCTTAACAGTTACAAAAAAGAAATACATTTGAATGATATATAATATCGTCTTAAGAATCAATGTATAGATTCAATTGCTTTCAATAAGCTGACACAGACATTAATGAGACGGAAATGTAATTACTGAAAATAACCTGTATTACATTAAGGAGTATCACTTACATAATTAACGATAAAGCCGGTACAGCGCTCAAGAAAGACAAAGGGTCTACAATTTACGCGTGCCTGTGGTGCCACCTGGGTCATGTCTCCTTTTACTTTATCCCGTAAAGATTAAGTTCCCCGAATTTTGCCAAATACGTGGCGCCCCTCTCGTGAAGAGAGTCATTTTCCCGTGTTTACTAGATTAGGGGATTTTTTATATAGCCCAGCGTTCTTAGATGCGCATATTATGACGCAAAATGTTTATACTGATTTCGGTATCTAGTACACGACAGGTATAAGTAAGTTTTTGTATTAACTTTTATACCAAAGTTTACGCTTTGGATTTTAAGTTTAACATGTTAGAACTTCGTTGATAAGAGATATTTTAGATTTAACAAAAAGATGTCTTGATTAATTTGACAAATCTTACTGAGTATATAATATTGTATTTACGCAATAACATATTCGATATGATAGAAAGATAAAGCACAATCAAAGTCGTTAGAGAAAGAGGCCAATATCAAACAAATATACTTTTTTAAATCTATTTATAACTTAACTAACAAAAAATATGCTATACCTAATAATGACGAAAGTTTTATTAACTCCTATGATCAATGTACAAATATTTATTTCTGGCCTGGTTGTTGTGGTTGGTTGTTTGTATCATTGTAAATCTCTCCATTATGCCTCAAAAAACACGTAAACCTGTCCGTCCCGGTTTTCATCATAGTATGTAATGTTATTTAATGGTCATTACTGATATAATGACCGTAATTATTACATTACTCTTTGTATATTAGGTTAGGTCAGCCGAGATTCATCATTAACTTTGATAGGTTAAGAATTCACCAACCCGCAGTAAAGCAGCATGAAGAACTAAGCTCTAATCCTTCTCCATGATATTAAAGGGGACCTTTTCCAAGCAGTGGGATATCTTCAGGCTGTTTCAGTTCAGTTCAGTATTTCAGAATTTTTTCATTAGTAAATTCCATCCACGCGAAACCGAGATGGGTCCTTAGTATATGTCGGGCCGTCACGGTGGCATGCGCCAGCGATCCCGTGGCGTCCTTGTGCGACGATGAGGAACCGCTGTGTTTTAGGGTATTCTGACTTGGCAGTCAGCGAGTCCCACATACCCGTCGCCTCCGGGTGGCGGGATGCGTAAACGCATTTCACAGCGTAAAAAAAAAGGTCCTTACAATATAGTAAAGTATTTTGCTTAATACGTTATTTTATATATTTTGTGGATTATAAGCTTCATATGTGCCTTGCGTAAGGGTATGTCACAAAAAACCGGTTAAGGATTATTCTTACATAGAGTCAATGTTATTCACATTATAAAAGCGTAGTAGTTTGACGCGTATTTGACTTACTTTATTTCACGGTTTGTAAGGTTTTAGTACCTAAGCCTACTTTTATTTGTTTTTACACGATTATATTGAACAAGCCTTTCCTTAATTTTTATTTCTTTATGATATGCGTTGGTACGATTTATTTACAACTAATAGCTGTGCTTAAAAATATAGGATTTTTTTATGAATATAAATAATCATAAATATTTTTTATTGTAAAACAGTTTTTACATCATCGTATTTTTAGTACCTTTTGTATTAAAGACACGTATATGTGTTCCGCCTATATGTTTCAGAGTCATCAGAAGACAGTAGGTTTAATAAGCGTCGTTCTTCGATAAGATTTGAGTTTGGTCAGAGTGCTTCATACTAGGTGTCGTCGTGGGTGGCAGCGGAATCTCACCTGCAAATATTTCGCACCCCCTGCCCTATCATTACACAGGCCGCTGCCGTACTAGGACTAGGAGCCTGGGCTCATTTTTATTCATATCATTATTTTTTTTATTCATATTATTTTATTCAATATAGGAGATTTACCAATACTTACCACGCTGGGTAGTCTTGTTGGTGAGCGCAGTGTATTATGTTAGGATATGATAATGCTGCTGCCCATCAACACCGTGGTCGGTGCACAGTTGTTCGCAACACTATGACGTTAGTCGTCTTTTACGACACCTCGGCAAGAAAGAGGTCGGGACCATTTTTCTCTGCTGGTCACCGCACGACTTTATTAATTACCATGTTAAGTATCATTAAATACATTTAGGGCCAGTTTCGCCGGTTGGTAATAAAGTTTATCTCGCACATAAGTCACTGATAGACTTTTTTTTTTTTTTTTTTTTTCTGCTTCATGGCAATCTGTTTTTCAACAATAAGCCACTTCTTTGTTTGATTTCTCAATTTATGTTTTCCTCGAGAGCCATACTTGTATGAAAATTCATTTCACACGACTCCCTTGATGTCAGGTGGTAAATCTTTTATGTAGGCTCGGTATGTCACTTCTTTTTAGCCGGTTATGCTGAAGAGCGCCTTTTCCACTCAGAGCGTGTGCCAGTTTGTTTACATGTCCGGTCAGTTTCTCCTGGTATTTCAGGCTGTTAAGAGCTATTTCCTGTCGAACTGTTTTTAGGCCGAGGTCGAGGTATATGTATCTATTACTTATACAATGAGGGATGCCAAACATTGTTCTCAGAGCTTTGGTCTGGAATCTTTCCAGGATATCTATGCTACTGTTGCTGGCCGTTCCCCACAGTTGTATTCCGTAAGTCCAGATTGGTTTTATGGTACTTTTGTACACTAGCATCTTGTTGTTAGGATTTAGTTGTGATTAGCGTCCCAATAACCAGTTCAGTGAGATGATAGACTGATAGACTAACAGAGACTTTATCAGCAATGGGTAACATAGGCCCTTAGAGTCTGTTCCACCTCTTGAAACAAACTACAACTTTTGATATCTGACAGATAAATTGGACGTAGTGTGGTGGTGAAGTTTGATGAGGAAAAAAAAAATTATCAAAAACTTTTATCTGTTGGGTAAAGTTTCACGTCGGTTAACTATCTAAAACCTGATGAGCAATCGTTGAGTAAGGCCCTTAATCTCGTTTTCACTTAGCAATGAAAGAAAAGATTATAAAGAAGCATGATATCTCTCGAGAGACTTTCTGAAACATGAATTTCCACCAATCCGCAGTGGAACAGCTGGGTGGATTAAGCTATATTCCTTCTAGGGGTGTGCGATAATTATCGATAATTCGTAACTACTCGATAATTTTTCATTCGATAATTATCGATAAGTGTTATTCGATAATTTTGATTCGATAATTATCGATAATTTTTTATTTGATAATTATCGATCACTATCGATAATTATCGATAATTTTGTGCGATCCGATAATTATCGATAATTTTGTGCGATCCGATAATTGTCGATAACTTTGTGTGATCCGATAATTATCGATAATTTTGTGTGATCCGATAATTATCGATAATTGTTTTCGGATCCGATAAATATTGATAATTGTGATTCGATAATTATGGTACGGCGGATGACCTTTTTTTTAGGTAGTTATTCGGATAGGGCCAGGGCGTAAACGTCGGTACTGAAGGCCGGATGACCTTTTTTTTTGACGTGATAACGTCTAGTAAATTAATGAAAGCTATCGGGTATTTTTTTCAAAAATGACGCCATTTTGTCACGTGTCGCGAGCGAGCGAGAGCGCAGAACAAGCGATAGAGAGGCACGATCAGTTCGACTTATGACGCATCTCTCTTACACTCCATCGGACCGCGTTCGAGTACATCAATTCTACATGTATGTTTTCTTATGACGTTATCACGTAAAAATTATCGTCCGTAAACCGACTTTACAGACAACCATATTTTTTTTTTCGTCGTCCGATAATTGTACCGATAATTATCGGTAACTGTCTTCAACTATAACACAATACGATAATTATCGATAGTAAAATTATCGATAATTTTTTCCGATGAACATGCCTAATTCCTTCTTATTGGAATTTTAACCTTGCGATATTTAAAGCCTATTATAGTACAAAATTTCTGCAAAATTATTTCATTTATAGTAATAATTATTCATATAGGGACCACCATTTTCTACTTCCTCAATTGTGTTAAACTCGTATTTCACTGGACAATTTAGTTAGATTCAGAATATAACGGGCACAAGACAACAAAGCTCCATCGAACCACAATCACCGAAGTGAGCACAATTTAGCAGTTACGCAGTTCTCTCTCAATTACACTTCAGTCTCCCCTCTGCGGCGACTCAAAGGCGATGCGATGCAAACAAATCAGCTCAATAAATAGAATGCCACAACAATGCAGTGTCAACACAATATGCTATATAATAATATTATTATTCCGATATTATCATAGCGACATACCAGGGGTGTAAAATGTGTCCCCATCAAATTTACACTGAATAATAGTTTAATATATAATTGTTTTAAATCTGCGTAAACAATTATCTAATAAACAATAATACATGTTTTTTTTTCAAATCATATTTTACAACCTTTAAATCGAACGATAAACATAAATACATCAACACATATAATGTCTTTTTCTTTTAAGTGATTGAAGACGAATGAAATTTTAATATTATTTATCTTCAATAATAAATAATAGGAACGCTATCAAACAATTTTGATGAAAATATTCCATTCAATACATCTTTATATATATATATATATTTACCAAGTAGTATATGTAAAAATATATTTATACAGCCTACTCGGACCCACATTAATCAATGTCTTGATTTTTATGATCGATTCGATATAATAAAAATGTCAGCGAAACAAAGCACATCAAAGCCTTACAAGACATTCGCAGCCGCGTGTAAATAGCCCTTAAGATCAGAACCCCAAAATCCAATCAGCTATTGAATTAACCCTGTCCGTGTGACAAGAATACAGATTTACTCTATCCTCACGTCAAATGTTTATCTTTCATCTGGGCGTTAGTATAAGTGTGAGTACAGCGTGTAATGGCAGGACTCCAATCGGAACGACGGATCTGCTGAGGCCGCGTAATCAGGGATTAGCACCCACCCCTGTTCTGATGCTGCGACAAATAATATACCATACCTGGTATTATTCTGCACTAATCGTTTGCCAAAATAATTAATAAAATTACTTTTTTTAAGAGTTTATATGTTGACAAAGATCCTAAGAACCATATAAAAATTAAATTATTATTTTTGCGTATATATAAAGTACGTGTGTATTCAAATAACGTGAACACCAAATGTACTTATAAATGTCCGGCTTTGGGCGTTGATAAAAATTCCCAACAAACTATATTTATACTCCCTTTCTTTATACGAGCGATATTATAGTAGTTTGTTTTGCATCTAATATTGTAGCGTCTGTTTGAAACAAAACATGCATATTTTCCGGGGTTCGACTAAACAAAGCGACCTACAGGCAATATTTTGTTCCACTACCGCGATATCGGTTTATTCAAATGCTCCATGTCCGACCCAAGCTCAAAGAATCATCCTGAATAACATTATACATATTGAAATTCTTCCACCCCCTCTCCTATCTTTGGTTTATTATTCTATGAATAAGTTGATAGGATACAAATGCGAAATTTAAGATATTGATGTAGTTATAAATAAAAAGGAATAATCGAATATCGTAATATCGAATATAAGTTATATTAAATTCTCTTCATTGTAAAATTATGTAAGAATTTCCTTCAAGTAATGACTTGTTCAAAGAATCGACTTAGCAATTCAGCACGAAGTCGCTGCTAGCATTCTCAAGATCACTTCACTTGGCACGATTTGTGTGATTTGAATGAAAGAATATTAGAATAAGTTGTACAGTTTTGAGTTAATTAAATATTGAATAATTCTCTTGCTTTTTTTTACTTGTAATGATACTCGTATTTTGTAAAAGCTCTTTTTTATTTCAATCTTAGACTCCACTTGCAAGTATCGTATTTTAATTGTACCTTTCAAAACTTCAAATCATTTTTAATCACTCATGTACTAGTGGCCGATTATATTAAGATAACACAAAAGTAAAATAATACCCAATAGTAAAATGTAACCTAAGTTGTAATATTGTATAAAGGTACAATGCAACATTATGGAAATAACGCTGGTCTGATAATCGAGACAGATGACGTTAATATGAAATTTTAAACTACTCATGACAAACTAATGAATTGACACGGGAAAAAACGATGTTTGGTTGAAACTTATTTCAAAAACAATTTCTTAACAATTTACTGCAACAATGTGCCATTTTTTAACAGGATACACTATGAAATAATAAATTGTTAATTTAGAAAGCAACATTTTTTTTTTCAAATTTAACTCTTGGGTACAAAATTTATATTTACGATGACTAAGTCACAGTCACGCTGGCCTAACAAAAGCCATCCCGATTATAACATAGATGAGATCAAAGCCGACCGCCGCTGCTACTACTTCAAAGCAAAATTTTATTGGAAGCATTTACATTTTTATTGGCACGCTAGGACCACAGTCTGCCGGTTTCGTCCTGAAACGTAAGTGATTTTGAATTTTCTCATGTGTATTTTATTATCTGTTTTTATGTGTGTTCGATGTCAATACTGATTACCACTATAAAAATATAACGATCACCGGTTGTGTTGAAATCAAAATATACTTTCTTTTTATCAAAAATATTTTAAGTTTTTAAGTTAGGTATATCGTGTATTCAATACACAATTATACTCATTTTATATATAAATGTTGTATTGTAAAAGTTACAGTTTAAATTTTATCAAGAATATAAAATGAAAATATCTTTATGGAAAACTCATTACGTAAGAAAAGCTTTGTTTGTGCTGTCTGTGAGGCATATTTGGGTGGTTCGTGATTGATTTCACGGTAATTTCCATACGCGTGTTCTATCCGTATTAACCACGTAGACGCTCACCAATACATGTTGGCCTCTCACTCCAGTCAAACGGAGTCAGTTTAAGGAAGACAAATAAAGTACTTAGAGGTCATAGTATAGTAGTCGGCGCATCTAGGACCACCTACACAATTGTACGTCGAGGCGACCTCGCGGCGCCTGCCGAGTCACGCACATGACTGTAGTTTTTCAAAACCTTAAAGAATATTGCTATATTTCGACTACTATTTTATTTTTTTTTCCATATCATAAAATTTTTCACGAATACTACAAGTAAATTACTGTAATTGAGATTAATCTTGAAATAAAATAGAGAGAAATAAATTAAAAATAAATAAAACAGTTCAATAACATTTGTATTTAGGCTTATCGTGATCTTATACAGTGGAATAAAACGTGAATATGAAAGATAGGTGTAATTCATGGTGCAATCACATGACAGAATACTATAGCAATTTCATTGACATGAAAACCCGCTGAATTGAACGAATGGTAACGACATGAACAATGGCATAATAGGTTCAATTTATACATTATAAAAAAATTATATATGTATATTTTCAATTGAAAATATGATAGCTTAAAAAAAACTACGAGGAAAAGGAGAACTTCAGATTTAACAGTACTTTTTGAAAGTTAATTTATTGAAAGCATTAGTAAATAAATCTTGAAGTAACATAAATTTTAAAGGCTCTATATTAATAGCCTATAAAGCTTCTACCGTTCTGGTATAGTGGTACCAGTAGTCGCCTCAAACTGAGCACCGGCGGTCGCATGTTCGATTCCCGCTCGGGATGGATATTTGTACTATCCGTGCGCAGAAACTTTGCCAATGTCCGGGTCTCCCCACCGTGCCTTGGAGAATATGTAAAGCCGTCGGTTACGGTTGTTATCATAGACACCTGATAACGATCGTTACTCATGGTAGGGAAATTATTCCCGCCTGCAGGCAGCTGTACTCCGGAGTCTGCAGGAGTATGGCGACGTACGGTGCCCCGGTTTGGGCGGATCGCCTCACCGCGAAAAATAAGGCGCGCTGCGCAGCGAACAATCGCGGTGAGGGTGATTAGGGGGTACCGTACGGTATCGTGTGCTGCAGCTGCATCACATATACCCAGACCGGAAATAAATATTAACATAAGTACAAATATCAGCCCCGAGCGGGAATCAACACCAGAATGGTCGTCACTATGTCATTTGATTTTTATTCTTTAACAAATCTTAACGACACGCTTTTAAAAAAGAAGACCAGAAAACAAGAGAGATAAACTTCTGAACCCACGCGTATTACTGCAACTTCTTTCACGCAACATAGGGTATATTCACTTACTTCAGAGTACCCTTTAAACTCTAACGTTTTCAAAAAACCGCGCGAGTACCGTCTCATATAAAATAACAGGTATGCAAATACTATATTTTTTTTTACTTTTATAATGTACATTAGATTTTTTGGTTACTAATTTTACAGTATAATAGTAAATAGTTTTGTATTACGTTTAAATTACCCAACATATTATACAATATATTCGTTGCATGAAACCACTTTATTTACATTGAAAAACAGGATTT
This sequence comes from Euphydryas editha, assembly GCA_036937285.1. Classification (NCBI taxonomy): domain Eukaryota; kingdom Metazoa; phylum Arthropoda; class Insecta; order Lepidoptera; family Nymphalidae; genus Euphydryas; species Euphydryas editha. The sequence goes on from JAUPFZ010000006.1 coordinate 8,882,276, forward strand.
GCAACTAAATCTGTATATATACCTGTATATACCTTAATTAAATATATTTTAGAAAAAGATAGACATCACTATTGTATAAATAAAAATACCTCGTTAACTGAGAGTGCCTCGATTTTCACTATCTTGAATAGTTTCAATGAAACTTTTCCTTGGTAATGAAATAAAAGGTCTAGAACTTGCTACTGTAACCTAGAAACTAACAGCATTAGCGATTAAGAAGTTTACCATCTGAAAATAGAAATAACATTTAAGTTGCGCTGCAAAATGAATTATATAAATGTAACGTATTTGTAGTTTGTAACGTTGTTGTAAAATACGCAATGCATTTCCATGTTTTTATGGTTCCGTAGCCAAATGGCAAAAAACGGAACCTTGATGTATTCGTCGTGTCTGTCTGTCTGTCCATCCGTATGTCACAGCCACTTTTTTCGAAACTATAAGAACTATACTGTTGAAACTTGGTAAGTAGATGCATTCTGTGAATCGCATTAAGATTTTCACACAAAAATAGATAAGAAACAATAAATTTTTGGGGGTCCCACATGCTTAGCTAATTGAAACTAAAAAAAAAATTTTTTTCATCAAACCCATACATGTGAGGTATCTATGGATAGGTCTTCAAAAATGATATTGAGGTTTCTAATATCATTTTTTTCTAAACTGAATAGTTTGCGCGAGAGACACTTCTAAAATAAGAGAATGATAAAACTAAAAATATATATGATGTACATGACCATGCAAACTTCTATCGAAAATTAGTTTGAACGAGATCTAGTAAGTAGTTTTTTTTAATACGTCATAAATCGTAAACCGTAATTTACTTTTTATTTATTTATTTGGCATACCAACGATTGTTACATTGATACTTACAACTAATGGTAAATTTTTAAAATTTTCGTTCTAATTGCAAAATCAATTACAGGTATACACCGCATGCTATATAATTTTTATGTATAAAATTATGTCTTACAAACTAAATTGAGTGCTAAGTATAGAACATGAGAAGCAATAAAGATACTACTTCAGCTTATGAGCAATTATTCTCTTAAACCTAGCCTACTTTTCATTCAATCAACTCAAATATAAACAAAAAAAAAACAAGAACTTTTATATGATGTTACTTGCTGCTACGGAACCATTCATGGGCGAGTCCGACTCGCACTTGGCCGCTTTTTTTACCTAAGTTTACGCATCCTGTTACATACAATCACTATTTATTCTTAATTGTAATTATTTAAAAACCAGTTAATAATTATTTAATTGACTAATTATAAGTAAAGATAAAAATTTATTTTATATGAACACGTGTTTTTGTTTGGTAATGTGTATATGAGTAACACGTGTTTTAATTTTGTAGTTATATGTGTATAATTTATTTACGGTTATTTTTTATTTAAAAATCGAATGACAAACATATATATTAATCTATAATATAAAAATAAGTCGGGTTTTCCTTCCTGACGCTATAATTCCAGAACGCACGAACCGATTTCCACGGTTTTGGATTCGTTGGAAAGGTCTCGGGTTCCGTGAGCTTTATAGCAAACTAAATTCAGGAAAATTTTCAACAGAAAAGCAGGAAAACAGGGAAAATTATTTTTCACATACAGCGCCATCTCTAATATATAGCATGTACTACAAACCAATATGGTTTTGCATGGCGGCAGTACGTGGTGTGAGTATCCCTCACGAAAATAAGTTGGCAGCGTAACGGAGTTCGCCGGGTTTGCTAGTAATACATAAACATATATAAACATATATCATATAACCCCTAATCCTAGCCCTAAAGCTATAGTTTCTATGATAGAACATAATTAAGGCTTAATTATTATTCATTTAAATACATAGCTGTTTCTTTGTATATTGTTATTACTTAGACGACGCGTTGGCGCAGTCGTCACAGCAACTGGCTGATGCGCTAGCGGTCGCGGGTTCGATCCCCACACATGACAAATATTTGTATAGGCCATACAGATGTTTGTCGTGGTCAGGGCGTTTGTGCTTGTGTATTGTGTGTGTTCTGGACCCCCGACACAGAATTTACATCCTACTAGGGGACGTTGAGTGTGAGACGTTTATTTATTTATTTATTATATATTTTTATGAATCATTGTGAATAAAATAAAAGTGTTAAGATAATTTTTAAGTCGTTTTTTATGTTTATCGATAAAAAATCATAATAAAAATTTATAGCCGGATAATTATTGTCTTTTTACCTCGACTAGAACTTGAAATTAATATTCATGAAATAAAGAACTTCGTCCCTATCTGGTGTCCTACGACACCACACGTTTTTTGACGTAATTATTTTTATACCTTTTATGTCAAAAAGGACTATAAATCTTTGAATTAATTATTATTTCATAAGAATAAGTATACTAATACTTTGTTGTAACACCAATAACCATAGTAAGGTGACAGAATAGACAGATATTGTTGCCAATTTGTTTGGCTACTTGCAATTCGTCGCTGCTTAGGATTCGGGCCGCGTACGAGCCCGACTTATGAAGCAACTACCAATAAGAACAACTAAGTTAAGACGTCAGCCGATTAGCGCCAAATCACACTCCATCTTTATCAGTGTATTTTATTTTATTTCATAATTTTCAAAAAAAGGTACTAAATTGTAATATTTGACCATATTTTGTTAAAAACTAAATAAATTTTAAATAATATGATAATAATAAGTTTATTTTATTTAAAAACTTCCTAATTTTTTTTTCTTTTTAAAGTGTGAACCTCTTCGTTACGTAACGCGTAACGGCGCCAGTCTGTTGGGCTTAGACCTTCTAAATGTATAAAATTGACTGATAAAGGCAAGTTATGTACACAGACATACATACATATGTGTAGGAGGTTACATAAATGTGTAGGAGGTGTGATAGAATCTTTTTGTTTTTTAAATGGGTAAAAAAATTAAGCACATAAGTAAGTTAACAGTTAAGTAACAAACTGAGATTTTCTCAAGTTAAACTATTTCAATATTAAACAGTTCAACTTAGATTAGTTTAATTTATCACTTCTGTCGGGCGTCCCGAGACCCACACGTGAGTTTTTTTTTTTTTTTTTTGTTTTGTTATAAAATATACTTTTAAAACCGAATGAGTATATTGTTTCGTATAATATTAATCCAATATATGACTAATATTATTCTAAAATTGGTTATTGTCTTCTTTACGGAACAACTAAAATAATTTTTCAAACATTAATAACGTATGGAGGCATTAGGTATTCCGCAGTTTACTTTAGGAACGGAGGGCGTTAGGCGAGGCGAGACGACAGCGGGGTAGTAAGCCTTATTTGAGTCGCGCGCGTGACGGGAAACTGGAAACGCGTCTTGTATGTCGTCGCCCGAATTCTCATCAAATCATCCCGCGACAATGTTGCTGCAAATCCCAGCGCGGGATCAACAGCATTAAAGTCAAATTGAAGCTGAGAAAACGGGTACATATCTGCCATAAATTACAAATAGAGACGTCACTTTTAACACACATACGAACATTCAATAAAAAAATGTATTCTTGTTTATGAATCATCAGGGAGCCGTATAATTTATTTTCTTCTGTATATTTAATTAATTTCAAATATATTATATAAACTAAAAAAATATATACTGTTTCAAAGAAAGCCTTCGTTCGAATGATTAAATTAAGAAGTAATTTGCCCGGACCGAGAAAACCTTTTATTAAAGTATCTAACAAATAGTTATACAAAGCCAAATAGATAAGTAAACGTGAAAAGTAAACACGAAACACCTGTAAAGTAATACCCTAATACGCTTGGCATTACCCCAATGAATAAAAAGTGACGGGATAACACAATGAGATTCTTCGGAAGCGACGTCGTCTTCGCGAATCATTAATTTTAATTCGTACCCTGTGACGGCAGCTCTAATGAATTATTGGAAATCGCTGGAGTGTCTCCCTGCGCCGAAGTGTTCGCTCACTTTTTCTTTGAGACTTAACATAATTTAAAAAAATGTTCTACAACTTCCCTGCATACTAATTACTTGTTGTGTATTCTTCGGTTAAAGCAAATTTGCCGCCGAAACTTAGCCGGCTTAAGACGAGATTGGCAACTTTTATTCAACGTCGATTACTTAACGCCTATTGTCTGTGTAGAATTTGTAACTTTTTCTTCATAAAACTATGAGTTTCAACTGAATTGAAAATAATCAAAGGCAACATTAAAATAGCCCGGAGTACTACTTACGGTATAAATGACTTGAACATGGCTGCTTGTTATGCACTAAATCTTTAGAAACTTAATGGAGTCTCATTTTTATTCCAACTCAAGTTACAGTAAATGGACTTGAATAATGGATAGGAAATAATAATCCCTATTTTCGGGTTCGAAAAATACTGTGAATGTTGCTATGAATATTATTTTTCCACGGTCAAAATAGTACACTTGAATTTGGTTTATTTCTGCTTCACAAATTATTATAAATATATTTTAAGGGAGAATAAAATGGCTATATCAAATTAAAGTATAATATGTCTTCGTGTTTTCCTAACTGTTTTTTCTTTTAATAATAAATAACTAAGCTTCTAACTAATAAATATTTATATAAGAGTATTTATTTTAAAGGAAATATAAATCAAACAAAAAGGTAAGGTAAGGCACATTTGCTAAATAGCAGATTCTATCGCGTTTACGTGTGAACGTCGCTGATGCGTGTCCGTAAGCTTGAGACAAGAAAACTTGTATTTTTTAAACTTTTCCCTTCGTGTAAGCCGAAGGCACGAAAGTTACAATTGTATTCCCCCCTTCAACCCCTTCAATATGTGACCTGCTTATTTATCGAAGACGCAAGTGTTCAGACATTACATATGAGGCGCAATCTAATCTCACTTTTACTTAAAGAGCATCTGTTAAAACAAAACAATTTAAGTTTTTTATTTATTTATTTATTTATTTATGCTTTATTGTACACCACAACATACAAATGTAATATATTAATACAGACTATTTACAATAATTACAAATTGTGGAGTACAAGAGGCGGTCTTATGGCTAATTAGCCATTTCTTCTAGACAACCCGAAATAGTAATGAGTATTTATTTGAGAGATCGGGATAAAAATAAAATTTATATATATTTTTAAAGAGTACCGAGAGTTTTATTCCTCCGACTTTTTTCTTCTCGTCCAACAGTAGGGAAATTAGATTAAGTTATTTTATTGTAATATTTAAAAAGCCGATGATATAATAGTAAGGTGATGTTTACCGAGACGGTAAAGATTCATTATATCAGCCGTTGGTGTCCACTGTTGAACGTAGGCCTCCCCAATCGACCTCGAGAGCGACCGATTCTAAGCAGCCTCCATCCAACGGCTTTCGGCGACTTTCTCAAGTTGTCTGTCCATCTCATGAACGGCCGTCTGACGCTGCACTTTCCGGTACGTGGTCTCCACTCAAGAACCATTCTGCTTCATTGACCGTCAGTTCTTCGAGCTATGTGCCCTGCCCACTGCCACTTCAGCTTGCAAATCCGTTGGGCTATGTCGGCAACCTTCGTTTGTCTGCGGATCTCATTATTTCTGATTCGATCTCGCAGAGAAATACCAAGCATAGCCCTCTCCATTGCACGTTGTGCGAATTGAAGCTTGTTTAAAAGGCCCATAGTCAGAGAACACATTGGTCGAAGACTTTCGACTTCAGGCAATGAGGTATGATAGATGAATAGACGTTTTTTAACTTTCCGAACGCTGCCCATCCTAGCTGGATTCGACGATTGACCTCTCTTTCGAAGTTGGACCTACCAAGTTGGACATTTTGTCCTAGGTAGGTGTACTCGTTAACAACTTCGAGAGTAGAATCTTCAACCGATATTGGGATAGACACCGATATACTACAATAGAAATTAGCTTGTAATAATTTCCTGAGGTTAAAACAAGTAGTAATTAACTTACGGCTGGATAACATTGGGTACATTATTATACTTGTAATGTACCTCATGTTAAAATTTAGCCATTTCTGTATTGTGTTTTTGCTACCATGACGTATTTATTTCAAATGTAGATTTTTTTATACATTCGTTAAGTGTGTGAAATCAGCTTATGGTGAAATAAATATTTTCATTTCATTTCATTTCGTTTCGTTTCATTTCGTTAAATTCATTTATAAACTTTTTCAAGAAACGAATGTCATACAGCAACGATATTTCAATAATATTTTCTCATTAATAAACTAAATAAACTATATTCAAATTTATCATCATTGTCATCTTTTTTTTTTTTGTGACGCTGGGGAATCCATTTAAGGATGATATCCAGGACCCCCGGGTCGGCAATCGTAGACCTATGTCGGACTCGACACTTTGGGGAGCCCCTGCGGGAGCTTTTAGCCGCTTTAATTGGAGGGTCCCGGATCTGCAGGAAACAGGATCCCTCCAGCGACAGGCTGGCCTCGGCGAAAAGGCCAGACTTCTCCTCCATGGGGACTGTCTGGCTAACCTCTGAACAGTCCCGACGACGCCGTGTCTAGCAGGACCGGGTTCCCATCCCGGCCCGACACGGGAACAAGGAGGCGTTACTGGAGGCGCATTAAGTAGCGCCCCCTACGCACCCCCATTCGTCGCCCACGGATAGAGGCCACGGCGGCGGCCTCTTCTCTCCTCCGCTCGTCGGCTTCCTTCTGGGACATCACTGTCTCGCAGAAGGAGACCATCGCCTTCCAGGACTCGTCGAGCATCGCGGTGATGATGCTCGGGAGCGACAAGTCCCCTCCGAGGACCGACGTCAGACCTTGACGCAGCACTGCCCATCTTGGGTACACCCCGAGGGTGTGCTGGGCAGAGTCCACCGCCGCGCCACAATCATGACATTCAGTCGTCGGCTCCCTCTGGGCCGTCCGGCACAGGTAGTACCAAAGCAACCGTGCCCGGTGAGAAACTTGCGTCAGACGGAAGGTGAGGAGCTTGCGTTTTTGACGCATCCACCGCTCAAGGACCGGGCGAATGGCAGCCGTTACGCGTGTGCCGTACGGCTGCCCCGCCAGGTCCTCTCCCACCTCCGCATAAGCGCTTCCTGCCCTATCCGACGCACCCGTAGAATCCCGTCCAACGTAGGGTTCTCACCAAGTGCCCTCCTACCCGAGACGTATGAGTAGGTCTCGGCAAGAACCTCCGCCACGACTTCCCACGGGTGGTTGCCAGCTAGAGCAGTAACTGCAGCCCACGATACCGTACGGTACCCCCGGATCACCCTCACCGTGATGATCCTCTGCGCAGAGCGCATCGCAGCTTTATTCCTCGCAGTGAGGCGATCCGCCAAAACCGCATACAATCTGGCAATCCGCCATACGTCACCATACTCCGGTTGAAACCAGACTACAGCTGCCTGCAGGCGGCGCTGGGTCCTCCGAGGTTCGGGAGGAGTCTGCCCAGTGCACTCGCCACCTTTACGACCTTCGGTCCCACCATAGCGAAGTGTGGGCCGAAGGTCCACCCTCCGTCTAGGATGAGCCCCAGATATTTGATTTTAGGAGCTTATCCTGATCCTCCCGTCTCCGAACTGCAGGGTAGCCCCCGGTGGGGGTCCCTCGCGTCCGGTCCCGCGGAAGAGGAGGGCTTTGGTCTTATCTATTCTGACACGAAGCCCTAAACTCCTTATGCGGCTGATCACGAGGTCGACTCCAACCTCGGCCAGCCGCGCCGCCTCCTATCATTGTCATCTCTAGTAGCTTTCCTTAATACCTTTTTTGTTTTTTTTTTTCTGGGAAATCCATGAATGCTTTCCTAAATACCTAGTATCTAATAATTTCCGTTCTTGGAACTGCAACACGCTACGAGGGTGCATTTTTAAGTTCGCGGAATGAGAGGGTTAGAGGGGGGGTGATTAGGCTCATTTGGATCGTAACGTGTTTAGTGACTCATAATTAGCATAAATACGAGATTTCATTGATATTAGACTATTAGTCTTTGAGCTATCGCCAACCAAGCAACATAATCAGGAGTGAAAAGTGAAATATGGAAAAAATCGAATATCATGCCGTTATAAAGTTCCTTACCAAGCAAGGAAAATCAGTTGCGACCATAATGAATGAGATGTCATCGGCTTACGGTGACTCTTGTCCAGGAAAAACCATGGTGTACAAGTGGCACAGTTAGTTTAAAAAAGGAAGGAAATCCCTTGAAGACAACCCGAGGCCGGGCAGGAGCATCGTGGTGACCACGCCAGAACTTATCCAAAAAGTCGAAAAATTTGTACTCGACTAAAGAAGAAACAACTCGCAGAAATGATTGGAGTATCCGATACAACCATTTTTAAAATCCTGCATGATCATCTTGGCATGACTAAGGTCAGCGCAAGATGGGTACCGAGAATGCTCACGCCGCCGCAAAAACAACAACGCGTAGAGTGTTCACGTGCATTTTTGGACCTCTGCAATGAAGACAAGGATGGTGTATTGAGTCGAATTGTTACTGGAAACGAAACTTAGGTTCATCATTATGAACCTGAGTCGAAACAAGACTCTATACAGTGGCATAAAAAGGGCACAGCACCCCCCAAGAAGTTTAAGGTGTCACAGTCAGCTGGGAAACTCATGGCAATGGTCTTTTGGGACTCAGAAGGAATATTATTGATCGATTATAAAGATAAAGGTGTTTCTATAACCGGAGAATACTACGTTTCAATATGAGAGTGACTAAAAGATGCCATTAAACAGAAAAGACGCGGAAAATTGACGAAAGGTGTGCTGCTTTTGCACGACAATGCGCCCGACACAAGAACCGCGTTACGTTGGCTGCCCTGCTTAAAGTGGGCTTCGATATTTTGTACCACCCACCCTACAGCCCAGACCTGGCCCCGAGTGATTATTACCTCTTTGTAAAATAAAAAAAGAGCTGCGGGTTAAAAAATTTACCACCGATGATGAAGTTAAGGAGGCAGTTTCAGCGTATTTTGAAAACATTTTTTATGAGGGTATAAATAAATAAATTGAAAGATCTGAAAAATGTGTCCGTCTTGCAGGTAAATATATTAAGAAGGAAAAATTATTTGGTTTTTTTTATTTCAACCCCTTACCCTTCATTCCGTGAACATAAAAACGCTCTCTCGTATGTTAGCAAACAATATATCAGTGCAATTAATGCGTAATTATATAAATTTATATACACTCAAAAATCAATAACTCGTATTTTACATTTATTATTTAATAAGACGTTTTTTACTTTCTCAAAATACTTTAAAAATGTAAAAGATGTAGGGTGTTTTTAAAGTAGATATTCGCAATCGCATGTACATACGAGTACGTACAGAGCAGCCGCTCAGTATTCAGAGCGCAGTCGTCATTAGCTGAGCCAGACGTTAGATTCTCCAGAAGCAGTACCATTGTATCCACCCTATTCCTGCTGAATAACGATTAAATTGCATAGATAATTGATAGCCATATTGTGACATAATATATAAGTATATTATATTGACAAGTCTGTCAAATTGCTTAAATGTTAAACCCAATATATCCCTACAAACCGAAAAACGTCTGAGATGCGTTTAAGTTTCAAGATTGTTTTACAGAATTCCGGAATTTAAATACAGAAACCATTTTGTGTTCAAATGAGTTTTCGGAATAGCCAATTAGTTGTTAGCGCCCGGCCGCCCTCGTTCGCTTTCATTAGGCTATATAGTTTCCTAAATATCTGGACCCCTCAAAGATATATCTTTTCTTTCTTTCCACTTTATTCTAGGAGCTCGTACAAATTGCGTTAACAAACGAGTTGTAAAATTTTATAGGTAGATGTTTTGTGGCTCTGAAACATAAACTTATACCCAGCATCCTAAAATTTTGCTAACTAATTGGACTCTAAACCTACATACTCAAAATATTTTTTTTTTTCTTAAAAACACTCAAAATGATAATATACTTTTTCATTTCCAATAATAATAAATAATAAATAAATATTAAATATTAACCAACAATCACACCACGTTAACCTAGCCCCGTGCTAAGTTCGTAAGAACTTGTGTTACAGATACTAGGAACGGAAGTAAATTTAAGATATAAATACATATATACATAAATACACATCCATGACCCGGTGCAGACATCTATATTTGTCATACAAATTATCTGCACCTGGCGGGATTCGAACCCGCGACCGCTGCGTAAAGTGTCCAGTTGCCTGTCCACTCGACCAGCCGGCCGTCCCCATTTCCAATGTCTACATTTTGTAATCACTAATTAATTGTTATCGTCACAGTTTGTTCAATCTATAGAGCGTTCACGCATTTACAATTACAACACACGAACTATTTTATAATAATTATTATTTAATCACCAGTTATTAATATTCATTTAAAGTCATTCAACTAATACATAAAACATTATTCAAAACTTGATTAACAAACGAATCCTCACTAAAAAGTGAATTAGAAAGTCAATCAAAACCAACAGAATTAAAATATTTATCCCAAAGCGGAAAATGGGGAGCAACTCTTTGGAATGTGCAATTCCTTTCTTATTTCATAACGCAATCTTCCCGGCTTCTTATCTTACAACGAACATATCTCGCCCCCGCTCTCGAGGAAAATCATCCAATATAAAATCGGTTTAATTTGCGCTTTTCGCACTCAATGGGATGGAATAATATCAGGCAATTTGGTTACCGCGGGCATAAATATGGCGGGCCGCGCTGTAATTGTAACGCGAGCAATTCGCGCCTCGTAACGACCGAGGAGAGAAAACTTCTCCCGTTTGTAAGCAGGATGGCCGGGCCGAGGGCAAACGTTGTCCTCTCATTGCTTCATTACTTCATTGCCTCTTTGTTCCAAAGTCACGAGCTTTATCGACACTGCAATAATTCTTAAAATTATTTACCATCCGTCACAAAACTCACTGTGAAAAGACTGTTTCATAATCAGCTTTCTCACTCTGTTGCCTGATCAAAAAACATAATTACTTTAAAAAGGCTAAATCAATATGAAGCCAATATATATTATACTAATGAATAAATAATATTAAATTGATATGTGACAATTCACGAAACATTTTGTTAAGGTTATTTAATAAAAACCAGTCGGTTCCACAAACGTGATATAGTTGTACGACATGAATGAAACAATTACATAGTACCGGCCAAAACCCGATTTCAGGTCAAACTAGTTTGCCTTGGGACAAACCGCAAGCCAGGATTTACTAATACATCATTGGAAGAAGGTTACACAGAAATCTTGAACCAATATTTTTATAGGATTTTTATTGGTACGAGTACATATTTATACTGTAATATGTAGTTCTTTAAAAATTTCAAACTAAAGTTGTTTTGATTTAAAGAAAGTTAACACAATCAAAAATTGTAATATTTACATAGCATTTTTTGTAATGACTTATAATTATGAAACTTAGCAAAAAGAAAAGTCTTACGGTACAAAGATCATACAAGATAAGTAAACTAATAATCAGTTCGTCGTCGCATAATATGATATAAAAAGAATCCCTTTTTCTGGTTTAAAAAAAAAACCGGCTCGCAAGTCAGGCTTCACTTTCCTGGCTTATATTAATTTTGTCGGTTGTCATATTGTCAAATCCGAAAAGTAAATAATAATAAAAAAGTTAATTATCCTTAATCAGAAATGATAGACTTCTTCTTAGATTAATAATGCCTTGAGTAAATATTTTATTCCATCAAACAAAAAATCAAAAATTAATTATAGCGATATTGTTATTTATACAGAGTAGCGTTAATTAAATAAAACAATAACGTCAAAATTCCGATGAACCATACCCATATAAAAATGTTCCTACAAATAGAATAAAACAGTTATAAGAATTTTTAATTCTTCTAATAAAAGTTAGTAATTATATTTTTAAACGAGCAAGTGCACGTGACGTTCGTTCGCTCGGACTTTAGACATTGTGATAAAGTTTTCTATGCTGTGGGAATTCCCTTTTATTTTCAAAAAATGTGACTATAAGACAATTAGTCTTGAACCTTTACTAACCAAAAACGATTTTTTTAAATAATTAATGACATAATTACAGAGCCTCACACGACGTATTGTCGTGTATAAGTCTTAATGTAGTTGTGTTATACATTATCTATATATATAAAAATCAATTGCTGTTCGTTAGTCTCGCTAAAACTCGAGAACGGCTGAACAGATTTATCTTATCTTGGTCTTGAAATGTTCGTGGAGGTCTAGGGAAGGTTTAAAAGGTGAAAAAAATCGCATAATCGCCGGGAAAACCCTAAAAACAGCCCTTTTCTTTTTCCCATATAAACGTTTTCTAAATAAAATGTAGAGTCTTGAAATTTGGTAGGAATATTCCTTTCGCCGAGTAAAGATCAGCTAAGAACGGAAATTCTATCCCTAAGGGGGTGAAAAGGGGGGCAAGGTTTGTATGGGACAACGTGATTCCTTGGTCCAATCTACTTCAAATTTTGCATAAATATTCTTTAACAGAATTTATTGAAGACGTGTTTCGTATTTTATCTAAATACATCCCCTAACGGGGTTAAAAGGGGGTTGAAAGTTATTTGCTTCGAAGTTGATATCAATACTCCTTAGTGCTTTTAATTTAAATTACATTTTATTTTGACACATGTTTGACAACTCAATCCGTCTATTATGAAATATTTTCCAGTATCGACGCAGGTGAAGACGATAAAAAACATAAATTTATAATTTTTAATTTTTTTGTTAAATACCCGTGCGAAGCCGGGGCGGGCCGCTAGTCTTATTTAATAAAAATTTCATATGTATATGTTAACCACAACTACGACGATTGTTTTATATTATATTTATAAAAAAAGTATTTTTTTTTAATTTATGCTGTGATATATTTATTAAATTTTCAGCAACGTGACATTCTTAATGTTTCATAAATTTCTGGATTAAGCATTAGCAAATCTACAAATTTAGGGTCATAATAATTTTTTTGGCATAAATATCCATATAAAAAGACTGCAAGAACACATATACTCGTAACACAGTAACAATAAACTAATAAAATATTTCATAATGTTGAATTTTCAGATTAGTTTTCGGTAAAATTCCACCGCGGCTACTCCTTAACTAGTTTGAACCTTGTAACTCTCCACGAGCAACCAATGAAAAGCTTCTTTAGACCCGCACAAAAGTAATTACGCGCAACTCTTCTCCACTCCTTTGCTCAACGTAATAGAATAACGAAATGTCATTTTCTTTTACCCTGACCCTTCTGCGGTTCATGCGGGGAATGTTAAATTTCTGAAATTAGAATGAATAAACCGTGTTGTAATTAAAACTGGGTGCCGCGCGAGCGCTGTCCGCCCATCTTTCTTGCCTGGCCTACGAATTAAACACCGAATTGCTTTGGTAATTCGAAATATATATTCCTGGAAGATCTCGGTTTAATGTAAATCACTTTTAGTGTCCCGATACTCTGTACTAACTGTCTAATCTTGTAAAAATGGCTTCATTCCTTAAAAGCAATTTACTTATAAAAGCACCATATTTTTTTTATAAATCAAAAAGATAAATTTAGAAAAGCGATCAAAAAGTGTAGGGTTGTTTTGCTAAGCGAGAGTACACACATTGCATAACTCTTTAATTGGTTGTTAAACGCATGAAAGCCGGGTCGCGTCCGAGCTAAGCTCTGTTGGCGACAATCAATGCAACAGTTAACTAACAGCCGGCCACTTCCTGAGCAAGCCTCCCAAACTCGAGCAAATACTACACAATTGCTATATAGGGATGTTTTCAGGAAAATATCAACAAGTATACATATATACAAGTTTATGTACATTGTTCACTTTTGGACTTATTTTATCTATTATATATGTATTTATAATTTTGTAACTTTAACTAATGAATACTCGTTATTTTAAGTATTATCTAGGAGCATACTGTAAATGTTTGTGTAACAAGGACGATAAAGCGATAAATACTTAATCATATATAAAATTAAAATATTATAAGTATTAAATTAAAACAATGATTTTGAAAAATAGTTAGCACAAAGCGGTTTATCTCAAACAGTCCTAATTGGTTGATAAAGCATGTAGGCTGTGTATCCGAGCTAAGCTCTAACAGCGACAGATAATGCAACAGTTAACTGCCGGCCACTTCCGGGACTAGCATCCAAAACTTGGGTAAACAGTGCAAAATTGCTTTAGTGATGTTTTACTGAAATATCGATAACTCTAAATAACAGTCAATATATTTACGCTTCGTTATTGTTGTATAATATTTTAAGACATACTCGTAATAAAATTGCATTACAGAATGCATAAGTATTCAACTTACAGCCCATTAAAAATTAACCAAATATGACTCATAATTTAAATTTTACGGACTTTTATTTATTTTCAATAACTGATTTTATGTTTTTGTTTTCGATTTGTACATAATATGCAGGTGAGTATATGAATAATTGTGGATATTTAAGAGAAATCGAGAAAATTGACAGTTGTCAGCAAACCGAGTTCAAAAGCCTCATAAATCTTTTACCGTTTTTTTGGAATATTACAATATACACAAATATATTATCAAGAAAGTCTTTACACAAATATCGTACTTCGATCTATTCAGGCGCAGTTTTACAAACATCCATTGTCCAAACATAACAGAATTTACGTAATGCAAAATAAGTTATAAAATTGAGTTACCGAGAAACGGCTGCCGTGTGAACTACCGTCTAAACTACATTTCCCAACTTACTAACATGGGCAATCGAAAAATAGAAAGTTTCTGGTCTAGGATCGAGTCTAACTATGTAACTGGCATTCTTTAAGAACTTTAGATAAGAGCTGCGCCAGAAATTTATTTGGTTCATAATATGGTAACCCCAGTTTATTTACTGTAAACATTGCGCCGGTAAACTTGTTTGCAACTGATTTAAATTTTTCACATTGTGACCACGATGTGTAAAATTTCATATCCTTTGTTTTGATTTTTATTTCATAATTTATTTTACTTTATCTAAGTCAATCTTAATCATAAAAAAAGCAAATGTAATTTTAATCAAACTGAAAATTCTGTAATGAACACAATAAAACACATGAACTAAACTGAATTGAAACAGAGTTATAATATATTAAACTATTGA
The DNA here is from genome assembly GCA_036937285.1 of Euphydryas editha. Lineage (NCBI taxonomy): Eukaryota > Metazoa > Arthropoda > Insecta > Lepidoptera > Nymphalidae > Euphydryas > Euphydryas editha. The sequence goes on from JAUPFZ010000006.1 coordinate 8,897,311, forward strand.
GCAGCCCAAATGGTCAAATTTGGCCGAATAAAAAATTATTCAAATTGGTCATAGATGGTCAGTAATTTTTAATAATTGGTCAATACTTTGACAATAATTACAGAGGATTAAAAATTCCAAGAAAGTTGATAAAACTTTGGCGACTCAAATCAATCCGACAATTTGTTTCTAAAATAATTTCAATGTATTTGTTTTGTATGTAATGTAATGTTTTTTATTTTGTTATCAATATTTTTTTTTGTTCTCATATACCTTTTTCATTTTAAATCTATTACAATTGTTAAACAGATTATAAATTTTACTATTTGTCACTTTCAGCAACCGCTGGTTTTTGTATGTGTCTTACTATAATTACAATATTATTAATTTTATTCGCCCACAGCCTAATAGTAATTTGTAATGATTATTATCTTTTTATTTATTATTACTATTTTTCTTTTTTTTTGTGTAAATTTTATCTTTTTAGGCTGTACTCGTCTTAGCCATTTGTTTTGTCTTTTTATTTTTATTTTTTTTGTTTTGTTTTGTTTTGTTTTGTTTTTTTTTACTATTCGAGTGTTCTCTCATTTTTCTTTGTTGTACCTTAGCTGCCAGCAGGACGTGCAAGTCAGCGCGTTTTTGTTGTGGGATTTTTTTATATATATATATTTTTTATACATATATTCTATTTTTTTTTTTTTTAATTATCTGTATCTGCTAAATATATTTTATAATATTAATTTATAATTGTATAGGTATATATATTATACATACATATTTTTATTATTTACCGTAAATCATATTTACAAGGTTATTATAGCTATATTTTATAATTATTACTATGGATTTAAGTTTAGAATCTTATTACACTGCTGACGAAAATAGCTCATTTGAAAGTTTAGACGACAATTTTCCCTCTTTACGTCATCTTTTATCAAATGAATTAGAACCATTCCGAAATAATTTTAATATTTGTCACATTAACGCCCAGAGTATTCCAGGTCATCATTTAGATTTCCTTACTACATTTAATCTTGACTCAATTCATGCTATACTCGTTTCTGAATCTTGGTTCAAACCATCGCTTCCTTCAACATCTTTTTCACTACCAGGCTTTATTTTAATAAGAAATGATCGTACTGGGAAAGCTGGTGGTGGAGTGTGTATTTATCTTCGTAGCCATTACTCATTTAACATACTTCGCCAATCTCCGTCTGCCTACTGCTCTTCCCCTGAATATTTATTCTTGGAAATACGAGTTAATGTCGGGTTCAAAATTGTTTTGGGTGTTGTATACTCACCACCAAACATTAACTATTTTTCTGCTCTAGAGTCAGTTCTTGAGGAATTGCTTACTGAGTTTACACACCTCATTGTCATGGGTGATTTTAATACTTGTTTGCTCAAGACCGATTATAGAGCAAACAAATTACGTGACCTGGTTAATTCATTAAATTTAAACCTTTTACCACTATCACCTACTCATCATACTAGCTCATCTTCTTCACTTCTCGATCTTATCTTCTGCTCTAATACCGATCTTATCTCTAAGTATGGCCAATTTCCTGCTCCAGCTTTCTCTCACCATGATCTAATATTCCTTTCATATAGAGTTAAATCACCTAAAACTAAACCGAAATTTGTTTTCCTACGTAACTTCAACAATATTAATAAAGAGGACATCATTAACGATGTCTCCAAAATTAATTGGTCTGTGCTCGAACACATGGACAGTGTTGATGAGATGGTCAGTTTTTTTAACCGTGAGATTATCGCCTTATTTGACCGACACGCTCCATTGCGGAAAGTAAAACTTAAGCATGGATGTGTTCCATGGTTTAATGGTGACTTAAAAAAGGCTATGGCTAAGCGAGATCATGCTTTCCGTAGGTTTAAAAAAGAACGATCTGCTGTTAACTGGTCTGTTTATAAGGCTGCGAGGAATCGATGTAATCAGTTATGTCGTAATTTAAAACGCCGCTACTTCCATGAAAATATCTGCGCTACCACGGATTTATCAAAATTCTTAAGAACTATGGGCATTGGCAAACAACTAACTCCTATACAAAATACCACGTTAGATATTAATTATCTCAATTCCCATTTTTCATCTTCTTCTGCTATTGATCCACTAATTAAATCTAACACTCTTACAAACATTTATAGTTTGCCCAAGCCCGATATTCCCCTGTTTACTTTCTCGCTTGTCGACGTGACCGATATACAAAAACATCTACGGGCCATTACCTCGAAAGCTTCTGGCTGTGATGGGATCAGTCGTATCATGTTAATGTTTATTGCTAATATAATCCTCACCCCCATCACCTATATCATAAATACTTCTTTATCATCAGGTTCCTACCCAGAAGAGTGGCGTAAGGCTTTTATTCTCCCACTACCAAAAATCCACAATCCGTCCCTACCCACTCACTACCGCCCCATTTCTATATTACCTTTTTTATCCAAGATTATTGAATCCGTTGTTCACCGTCAATTATCCTCATTTCTAACTATTCACGACCTTTTTGATCCATTGCAATCGGGTTTTCGAGCAGGCCACAGTACATCGACAGCTCTTTTAAAGGTCACCGAAGATATAAGAGAAGGTATGGAGAACAAATGTGTGACTGTCTTAGTTCTAATAGACTTCAGCAATGCATTCAACGCTGTCGACCACGATCTGCTTCTAGCACTTTTGACTCGTTACTCTATCTCAGCTCCCGCCATCAAGTGGTTTTCTTCATATCTTCGAGGGCATAAGCAGGCTATTCGTACCGATGAAGGAAACTCTGATTGGTGCGAAGTGAGCGCTGGTGTTCCTCAAGGCGGTATATTATCTCCCTTATTATTTTCCCTTTTTATTAATTCAATTTCATCTTATCTAAAATGCCAGTACCACCTTTATGCCGATGACTTGCAGCTTTATAGACAGACAAACATTGGCGAACTACATTCTACCATTCGTCTTTTAAATCAAGATCTAATGCTTATACACAACTGGTCATTGAATCATGGTATCGCTGTCAATGCCGCCAAGTGCCAAGCGATTATTGTAGGTAGTCCTCGGCAACTGGCTTTAATTTGTACAAATTCTTTACCGAACCTGATTTTTGATAGATACCCAATACCATTTACTACAAAGGTCAAGGATCTAGGTATAATTATTGACAAGACACTTTCCTGGTCCGATCAGGTAAATGAAATCTCGCGTAAATTTTACTCAACATTGCATCCCTTACTACACTTAAAGCATTTTTTACCAACTAAGGCCAAGCTCCATTTGGTGAATACCTTACTTTTGCCTATTATTGATTACGGCGATGTGTGTTGTTCGAATCTCAACCAAGTCTCTTTGAACAAACTTGATCGATTGCTCAACACCTGTATTCGTTTTGTTTTTGGTTTGCGGAAGTATGATCATATTTCCCAATACAGATCTGAACTTAAATGGCTACCAATCCGTGAGCGTAGGAACTCGAGAATCCTTTGCTTACTCTTCACTCTTTTATTCCATCCTACTACCCCTCCCTACCTTAAATGTAAGTTCTCCTTCCTTTCCGACTCTCATGAAAGATCTCTCCGCTCTTCAAATAATCTATCTCTTTCTACTCCTATTCATAGGTCTGGGTTTATGTCTGATTCTTTTGCTGTTTCTGCTGTTCGTCTCTGGAACATGTTACCTGAGTCTATCCGTAGAGCTCCTTCACGCGAATCATTTAAGAGACAAGTTAAGGAGTTCTTCTTAACCAAAATCTAATATGTCTCAATAAACGCTGTGTAAGTGTGTTTTGATTATTATTGTCAGCTTATTATGTATTAAATATTATGTATGTTTGTATGTATGTATGTTTATATGTATGTATGTATGTTTGTATGTATGTATGTATGTTTATATGTATGTATGTATGTATGTTTATATGTATGTATGCATATGTGTATGTATGTATGTCTGTATCTGTTTATGTATTTATGTATGTATTTTGTATATAATATAACGATTGTCACTAACGTAATCTTATTTTTCCATCTTTTCTTTTTTCTATTAAAGTGAATTTTATTAATTCTCAATTTTGCACACCTACAAACGTCCGCTCTTGTACGTCCTAAGGTTGGCTGGTAGAGAATGCTTTTAGCATTAAGCCCGCCTTTTGTACAATTCTTTGATGTATTGTGCAATAAAGTAATAAATAAATAAATAAATGTATCTCAAAATAGTCACAATTGGTCAATTTGATTTTAAATTTTGGTCAACGTTTTTGATATAAAAATTAAAAAATTAAATCAATCATCTACCATAATTTTTTTTTTTTTTTGGGATTTTATGACCTGGTATCTACAACCTTTAGGTCAACTCTTATTATTCATATATACGTAATTGTACGCCTCTGGGCATATTTCATTAAATTGTTTTAATTGTATTCTTTATGTATTTGTAGATGTGCTTGTAAGTATGTTCGTCTTGTAATAATTGTTTTAATGGCGGCGGGCGGGACAATAAATCACACTTATTTTCAACATCACTAAGTTCACTGGCCAACACTAGTCTGTCAATCAAAAATTTTTGACAATCGAAAATAATGTGCTCCACAGTTCCTTCACTTGAATTACAATGTGAACAGGTTTTATTCGCAATAATGCCGAGTCGAGCAAGGTGTGACGGTGCAGTACTATGACCAAAACGCAGTCTATTTATGATAGTAATAAAGTCTCGAGTAGCATCTTGTATACGATGATACCAAGCAGGTAAGCTTTCTTGTATGCTTCCATACCATTTTCCTTTCGTATCTTGATCTTTCTTCCACATTTCTAACCACAACTTTTGAATATTTTGGTCAATACATTGCAAGTAATCAGACATAGGAACATACATTGTATTTCTAACATCAACAGCATTAACTCCTTCATATGCAGTTTTATCAGCCATTTCATTGCCAGAGATACCTTTGTGGGAAGGCACCCATAGAAAGAAAATTTGAATATTTTTATTGTGATATTGGTAAATTATTTGTTTAATGAAATAAAGGATATAATTAGACTTGTATTTAACTGTGAGGGTAGATAAAGCTGTTATCAAACTCAAGGAATCAGAAATTATTAAAAAATATTTGATGTTATTGATTTCGCGAATACGCATTAATGCCTGATACACCGCATATGCCTCTGCCGTAAATATAGAGCAGGGTTCATGCAGAATAAAACTTGAAGAAAATTTTGCTTGTGGATCATATAGAGCAGCATGTACATAATCACTTGCTTTGCTCCCGTCAGTGTAGATAACATAGTACATTGTATTTTCCTCCAAAAATTGAAGCATTTCCGAATTATTGTTTATTGTCTGTTGGACTACATTAATTGGATGTGAAATACACTGATAAGAGAAAGAGTAACATGGCCATGGAAACTGTTTTCTAATTTTAAAAAAGCTATTGTTTATTTCCAGAAGTATGTCGGACAGTGTTGGAGAATTACCGCATAATAGACCTTGTGCTGTTGTTAATGATCTTCTTGGTGTTCTATCTATATAAGGTACAATTTTACTTATTATTTGAGTGTTGTTTGATGCTATTAGTTTGAGACAGTATCTTTCAGCGAGTAAGATTCGCCTCAAAATCAAAGGCATCACTTTTGTCTCAACTTCCATGGCCCTTATGGGAGTTGAGCACATAGCACCAGATATTATTCTTAAAGCCTTATTCTGCAATATGTCTAATTTATTTACATGAGAACTATTCATATAAGCGAGTGAGCTATAATCTAAATGACTTCTAACAATACTTTTATACAATATTGACAATATTTTAGGGTCTGCACCCCATGTTACGCCACAAAGTGATCTGATAACATTTAGTCCTGTGTGAGCATTTTTAGATATGTATTTAATATGTTCTTCAAAAGTTAGTTTTTGGTCCAATATTATTCCTAAAAACTTCTTTGAAGTGACTCTATTTATAATTTCATTGTTGTAAATAATATTTGTATTTGAGGTTTCATTGCCAAAAAACATAACACTACTTTTAGAGGGGTTAATTTTTAAATGTAAACGATCATTATAATATTGTAATAGTTGAAATAAGGATTTGTTCATATTATCTATTGCAATCTCTAAGTTGTAATTACTGCTGTAAAAAACAATGTCATCAGCAAATTGTAAAATATTTACATTCCTATTATTTACATATTTACAAATTTCACTTGTGTATATATTGTATAGTAATGGAGATAGTGTGGCACCCTGCATTGTGCCTTTTGAGGCACATTTGGGTCCATATAAAATATTGTTATGCCTAGCATAGATTGTTCTGTTGTTCAAAAAATTAAAAATCCACTTACATAAGTGCCCGGGCACACCCAACCTAGACATGATTTGAACTAGTATACCAGGATCAACACTGTCAAAAGCACTATGAACGTCTAGAAATACGCAAACAGTGTTTAATTTTCTATGTTTTGCATTTTTCAGGTCAGAGATTAAAGAGGTGAAACTGTCTGCACTACTACGCCCTCTACGGAAGCCATATTGTATATGTGGAATGAAACACTTGGATTCAACATACCAGTCAAGACGGACTTTCACCATATTTTCGAATATTTTACCAAGACAGGATGACAAGGAAATTGGTCTATAAGAACTAGCAAGCTCAGGAGATTTGTCGGGCTTAAGTATTGGGACAACACACTGTGTTTTCCATGACTGTGGAATAGATTTATTACGCCAAAGCAAATTGAGAATGCTAAGAAACAACTTTTGGGCAGATACATCTAAGTTTTTAATTACGATGTAAGGATAATCATCTAAGCCAGGAGTTGTATTTCGTCTAGAGTGCAAGCTTGTTAAAAATTCAGACCATGAAAATGGATCCAGTAAAAATTTAGAATTTGGGTTATGATTGTTGATTTCAAAAAGAATGTTCAGTTGATCTACTTCAATTAAGTTGCTATTATCTGATAATTTATCTAAGAGTGGAGATATAAACTCATTTGTATATGATTTATTCTTAGGTCTTATGCCTTTAAACATTTTTAATAAATTCCAAATTTTACTTATGTGAGTATTTCTATTAAAAGTGTTACATAAATTATTCCATCCAATTTTTTTCTGTTCTAAAATTGTTCTCTTTTTTTGGGCATCTTTTCTTTTGTAATTAATATAATTTTCAATAGTAGGCTCTTTTCTATATAGTTTTAGTGCATTATATGAAGCAATAACACTTTGTTCACATATACTATTCCACCAGGGAGATGGTGGCCTGCTTATGAAAGTGTTTGTTTTAGTGAGCTTTGGAATTGACATTTCTTTAAGAGTATCTAAATGAAAACAGAAATTATTATAGGTTGAAATAGGATCATGTGATTGAAGTATGAAATCATTAAACATTGTTTTTGAAAGAGCTGTGTATGTTGCCCAGTCAGCTTTTTTATATATAAACCTATCTACAGGGGAATTAAGATGATATTTATCTATACGTAATGAAATCTCTGTTATTGTTGGATAATGGTAACTTCCCATTGTATCATCATGTACAGACCAATCACACAGTGGTGCGAGGCTGCCACTGATGAAGCTTACATCAATGGCAGAAGCAGTTTGTTTAGGGCGATTTATAGTTGTAGGTCTACCATCATTTAAAATACACAAATCTAAGTCATCAATTAAATTAAATAACTCCTGACCTCTACCTTTCGTTGACTGACAACCAAATGCAATATGATGAGCATTAAAGTCACCACTCATAAATATGGGTTTTGGTAGATCATTAATAATGTAGCGGAGTCTATTAATTCTAATACGCCCACTTGAAGGTGGACAGTATACACAGAGAATTGTTAAACTACTATGTCCTGTTGATACAGATACAGCAACTGTTTGAATGTCTTCATAAAATATGGTATTTAATGTATTATACTTAAGGTATGGTTTTATCAGTATTGCAACTCCATTATGTGCATTATTTGAATTTTTGTTGTAAATATTATATCCTGGTATTTTAAAATTATTATCTTTGAACCATGTCTCATTAAGAAGGCAAATATCAATATTTTTTTGTTTTAAAAATTGGATTAATAAAGGTTTTTTACTATTTGCACTTTGAATGTTATACTGCGCAATACGTAACTTGGATTGTGTAGAACTAGGCCCTACACAATCCATTATGTTAAGTTTTTTATTAATGCATCTTTAATAGTTTTTAGATTAGTGGGTGTACTGTCATCTTTATTGGCTAATTCCACCAACGTCTGTACTAGGGCCATAAGTACATCGTTGTCGGAAATTATTTGACTTTTAAGGTCTTTAGAATGGACTATTTTAACTTTATTTACATCTTGTACAGACTTATTTGCAGAGATATTTATAGACTTATTTACACTAACATTACTATTTACAGGTTGAGATTTTGGTGATGGGAGTGGAGGAAAATCTTTTTCATTGGTGGTGACTTGTTTTGTAAAGGCAACACTTGCATAAGATATGTTGTTTTTCTTTTCAATAATCTTCTTTGTTTTAATAGGACATAATCTAGATATCGCAAGATGAGGTCCACTGCAATTTATGCAGCTGATTTCTGTTGGTTTATCACATTCCTTATACAAGTGCTCACCTCCGCAAATACTACATCTTTGTTTACCGTTACAAACTTTTGCTGAATGATTAAATTTAAAACACCTATAACACTGTAGTAATGGTGGAATGTATTCGAAAACTCTGTACGAGAATAGATCATATTGTACATTATTAGGCAGTACATTAGATAAAAAGGTGATGCTTACAGTCTGCAATGGAATGCGCTCTTGTCCTACTTTCTTTGAAAACCTTCTTATTGCCACTATTTCATAAATTGAAGAAAGTCTTGTGTAAAGTTCTTTGTTAGATATATTCGCTGGAACAAATCTAATGATGCCAGTTTTTTCAATTTGCGCTGCCGGTATGAACGCCTTCATATTATATTTTGTGAGGAAAGTGGTGTTATTAATAAAGTTATTGGCCGTATTATATTGCTTGAAAATAACTGCTATTTTATTTGCATTCACCCTCTGAATACCCGTCACACCTTTTACATCCATTGCGAAAATATGGTTCAAGTATATAGGGCTCTTGTTGCCCAATCTATCGTTGTTTGTGGACTCCACATACACTTTAAAGTCTGTGTTGGTTGAGCCCTCCGGATATAGTCTTTTATAGCCTGGTTTGCAATAAGGCAGATAAGCATCTCGCTCATCGCCGCAGCCCGATGGTCCAGAGCCTACGCCCACGCCTCCTTCATCCGCAGGCCGTGACCGTTTTTTTGAGGCGGGCGGGTGAGACCCGCCCCCCTCGTTTACCTCCATTGCTATTGTGCTTTTCAGCAGCTAATAGCAATATTTTAATTCACTTTAATTATAAAAAAAATCACTTTTTTTTAGAAAAATTTAAAATTAAAGTTTAAGTTCAACCGCGCTTTTTCAAGGTTCCCGCCAGAATCCTCATCTACCATAAGATAACTGGTCATAGCGCAAAAATCTCTAGCGGCCCAATATCAACGTTCATAACAACAATAATACATATCTATTATGTTATCATATCTCAACAACAATACATATTTTTCTGATGTGTGTGTGTGTGTGTGTGTGTGTGTGTGTGTTGTGTGTTGTATGTATGTGTGTGTGTCTGTGTGTGTGTCAAAAATTGTTTTGTTAAATAAATGTTGCTTTCGAAAAAAAAAAAAACAATAATAAAACTGTTGACTGTACGGGGCGTGCGTGCGACCGTGCACGCATGCATACAGTAGGGAATTTATAGTCAAATCGCACGCTTATTAATAAACCGAAATAAGTCAAAATTTGTTGATTTCTACTTTTACTAATAAAATGAACTAACTCAGCTCAAAGAATAGATACAATCTCGCCACCACGCGAAACAGGGCAAAATGACCGATTTAATGGATCACAGAGACGACAGACTGCCTCCATGAAAGAATGCCCAAATGAACAAGGGCGACCTTATCACTAAAAGTGATCTCTTACAGGCAATCTTATGGATGGATTAAATGAAAATTGGACAGGTGGAAACGGTGCATAAAGTTTATACTCCGAAATTTACGATAAGTGATTTTTTTTAAAATACGTAAATACTCATATACATACACTCATACATTATATTATTATCCAGTTCCAGGAAATTACCATTTCCTATTTTAAGCAACAGCTCTGAGAACTGTCTAGCAATAACACCTTCCCTCAGATGGACTCTCATATTTTTGGTAAGGCTCAGTTTTGTCACTGAAGGCCACAAATGAGACCGCTTCACGCACGCTTTAACTTCGTCCGCTCGCGTTGGTTACTACTGGTAAAGTCTACCGGAAATCGCCTGCTAACGGCCTGTAACTCCTCCCATTTGACAATTATTATCCCTAAATAGATCTTGTAAAGATCTATTTAGGGCTTCGATGATGATAATGAAACAATTAATTTCGTTACCGAGTACTTCTGCCATATTACTTTGTTTGCGTATATTGCAAAAAGGGACAGTTAGTATCAAATTAAAAGTAAGTTTAAACGTGGAGTGTGCAGTTTTACCTCCTTCCAGCAGCGTGGCAGCAATTCCGGACAATGCGACCGCTAAGGCAATATCACTATTGCTTCTCACTTTGGCCAACAGTAAATTTAATGAAAAAGTCTTGCCTATTCCACCAGGAGCATCCAAAGAAAAAGATATCATCCTATACGTACGTCGATACCGGAAAATATTTTTAGACGGATTGAGTTCTAGATTCTACCACTACACTTAGAGATTCTATCACATTTTAAGCCCCGTTAGAGGATGAATTTCAATAAAATTCTTTTTTTTTTTTTCATTTTGATAATATGTAAATTTTGATTATTGTCGTGTCTTTAGTGACATTCGCGAGGTTAAAACGAATCGATTGACGTAAGAATCATCAAAATCGGTCAACGCATTTGTTCTCTACAACGCCACATTGGAACAACATACATACATAGATACATACACAGACTGATAATACATTACCATACATAGTCTGGTAAAAAAGAAAAAAAAATAGTACGTTATCTTATATGCTGTAAATTTAATATTTACATGTGAGCATTTTAACTTAACAATCAATAGCCTAAAATATATAGCTAATAAAAAAAATGGAGTGTCGGAAACCCTATTTAGTACCGGACGTAACTTTTATAGGAAAATGATAGAGGTTACTCTTATCGATTAACGAAATAAATTTGGATAAATTAATTGGAAAAATTTAGTAAAACTTTAAGCCTTTTTTCATTTAAATTATTTCTGAATAACTATAACCTATAACTATTATTAATAGTAGTAACTATTTATTAGTAGGTACACCTACGTTAAAATAATATCCAACTTACTTTATTGGATATGTTAATATTGTTATCCAGCAGGAGTGAACTGTTTTGCTCTCAACAAAGTTATTAAAATAATCCACTTAGGTTAATCACTTTGTCTCACATACGTTAAAAGTTTACCATCCTAAATTTGTATAAAAACAATTTAGTACTATTATAGCAAATATCGCCAGTAATTTTCATATCTAAATAATATTTTGTTTTAGTAATTTTGATATTATAAATGGAATATTTAATATTCGTTTTACAAAAAATCTTTTTATATGTACTCTAAATAAATCATTTTACAACCTATCATAATAACTGAACTGAAATGAATCAGCCTGTTAACGACCCACTGCTGGGCAAAGGCCTCTTCTCCATATAAAAGAAGGGATGGAGCTAAATCTACTATCGCTATTCCACTGCGGGTTGACGGATATTTTTCCCTACCATGAGTAACGACCGCTAAAGTGTCCACGATAACAACCGGGACGGACGGCTTTAAGTGCTCTCCGAGGCACGGTGGCGAGACTCACAAGGGCATACAATCAGACCAGAAACAAATATTTGTACAAATATCTGCCTCGAGTGGGAATTGAATCTACTGAAGGCATAGAGGCGACTACTCGCACCACTACACTAGAACAGCTGTCGGTATACGGTATCATAATAAACATAGCAGATATTTTTCTTAGTTGAAAATGTTGTAAGCTTATATTATGTACCACACTGTTTAAGTTACACTTTCAGTTGTTGAACAATGAGAGTTAATTGCCTCCAACACTTCTTGAAACTTAAAATTCTCAACAGGTTGTTAGTTTGCGTTCGTGTCTTTTAAAGCCTACTGAGAAGTGGCTCTTAAAGGAGTGAAAAAAGATAACCTTCCAGTAAACTTCTACACTATGCAGTAAAATATCTCATTTTTATCCGAGTGTAAAATGAAAAAGAAATACATTATACTCATACAAATTAACTGCAACAGCGCTTGAGAAAAAGATGCGCAAATAAGAGTGTGGAAAACGAAGGTCGTATAAAATCGCTAATCCGAACGAAGTCGTTTCGTGCACTGCTAAAGATTATCCGGTGGACGGTAGGTCTTAACCGACGGTAAAGCAACGTAAACACGGAAATTCCATCCAGACGGTCTACACGCCCGAGGTCATTCAAGTTTCATTACCAATAGCTTCGACCTCATAACTTATTCAGTTAGGGGCAGGTAACGCGTTTTCGCGTTTTAACAATTAATTTGCTACCCGAAGAAGCGTTATGTTGCTGTAAACGTCGCGACTACAAATACTTTGAAGATTTTCAATTAATATTCGAGGGCTTGTTTACATCCGACATCAATTATTCACGACGTCACGAACAATTTTAAAATTATGTAATACTTTAAAATTAAATTCATCGTTAATATATATTAAGTAGGTACTTGTACAATGACAATAAGAAAAAAACATTTAGACTTCGCGACCCCATTTGAAAAAAAAGTACATTGTAAAGAAGGTTCATACACTGTCAGCACTCCTCGGTACTATATTATATTATGTATATGTTTAGCACTTTCAAATGACATGGTAGTGACACCTAAACAAACGCGTAACTTACGTGATGAGCTCTTCCCATTTCCCACCCACAGCACTTAGGTAATAAAACCAAGAAAGTAGTTTTAAGTTAACCCCGCGACAGCCATTGCGGTCCCTTATTACCCGCTACAAAACCCTCCTTATTACACGAGACAAACAAGTTATTCGTTTCAAATTGAAAACTTTCCACCCCACTAGCCATACTGAGGCTATGGCCCATAAATTCCCGCCAATTTTGTTTTATTTCGCCATGCAGGCACGGTAATAAAAGTAAGCTGGACGTGAGACAAAGCCTCTAGCTAGGATTACGCGGCCATCGCAATGGATCACTGTAGCCTGTGATATGGTGTCTAAACAACTAAATCTAACTTACTGAAATCGTAACTAATTTACAAAACAACCGCAATTGTGAAATTATGAATCTCATAAAATAGACTTCACAGTTCTAGATAAGATATGTACCAGTACCTTCAGAGTCAGCGTTACATAATGAAGTAATAGACGCCACAAAATGTATCAAAATCTTAAATAAAACCAACAATCGAAGAAAACAAGTTTATTTAGGCTATATATAAGTTTGCAGAAAACTTCAAAAACTACTATTTCATATTGGCAATTCTATCAAGAAGGCCGCATGTGTGATCTTAGCTGCAGACTCATTGTTCTAGTGTTTTCTATACGAAACGTGTTGTGTAAGCACAAGTGTAAGCTTCGTTCAAGTAAACAATGCTTTTCGTTTATTTTGAACACTGTCTTTGTCTTAGTGTTTGCCAATCAAGCAACGAAGTTATTTAAAGACGCTTAATCCGGTTTTGTAAAGGTATATTTTCTTCAAAATGTCTTTGGTTACAAATTTTATATATTCACCTTTTATTCACAAGCAAAAGGAATCATAATGAAGTGTGCTTTCTCTAAGAAGTGCCAGATGAAAGCAAGTTCTTTTTACTGCGCATGGAATAAAATCGCTACGCGTGAGTGAGGTATCTCTTTGAGTACATTACTTGAATTTTTTACAAAAACATACTTTATTTTTATCAAATAGAGTATAAAATAGAGAGAGACATGTTAAGACCGAAACGATGCCAGGTTTACGGCGGGATTACAAACATTTGCTGTGTCCGACTGTTATGATCTGTCGTTTGAACATCACGCCAAATTTGGCACGCTCATAAAAATAAGAAGAAAACAGACTGTTACAAAACACACTCTGAGTTTACTTTAAATAATATGTGAAACAAACTACACAGTTACTATACATATACTACATAGTTGTTATTTTTTCTGCAATGTGGTTGCAACTTTTATACTACTTTGTGGAAGTATGATTTGAAAAAAATTAATAGCAAAACTATCACATTATATAATATCTGGGTAAAACAACATACATTTTGCGTCTCAGGTACTTAATATTTCACATATATCGGTCTACTCCACACTGCGCTGCAACGCCATTGAGATGAATTTTTTTTTTTTTTATTGAAAAATACTTTTTAAAATATTGTATACGAAACACACATAAACACTTTTTCAAAATGTCAAGTTACCAGTTAAAACATATACTAAACAACTGCTCTAACGTTTATCAACCCACAAATCAGGGCCAATAAAAGATAATAAACATCGTAAAAGACATAATTAAATCGTGTTGTCACCTTTTATACACCTCTATCACAACAGCAAATGGATGGGTAAGTCCAAAACAATAAACCACGAAACGTAATGTGCGACAAGAAAGAACGTAGAAGCCAATTAATTTTTGCTGAGACTACGGTTTATGTTTTCCCGGATAAATAAGGAGATTTAGCAGCGGCGCCCGGGGCCGCCTCGTAAAATGGCTAGCTCGTAACCAGGTCTGACCGAGGTACTTACTAATGTTTCACGATGTTAAGAACTCGAACACAAATTTTGGCACGGACAGGATAATTAAAGAAAAAAAAATTATTCTCGATTATTCCAATTAATTAATATCAATATCCTTAAAATAAATGAATAAAGGTCGAGTAAAAAAAGTAATCAGGTTATCTATTCAATTTTTACATTAACATAGTGTGTATGTATGATAACCACTGACATAATACATATATTTGTAACACGTGTCTACTTTAAGTAATAATAAGCTTAACTGGTAAAGTCAATAATTAATAAAATTATCTGAAATAAAACTTAATTACTACGTTATCATCAATGACTGTGATGTATATATATGTTTTATTAAAATAAAATTTCATTGTACTTTAAGTATCAAGTACAAAGTTGCATAGAACTGCAGAGTAAGTGTAAGAGTCAATGAATTGCATTTTATTTTCGCAGTGAAGGCGAAGCGACCGGGCGATGACTAAATAATGACCGGGATAACGCAGTTTTATTGCCGCCTCCGTGTTGCAAATATATAAATGAACCCTCGAGGGAGTGTTAAAGACGCCGCCAAAGAACTCCTGTCGAAACAAGTCGGGCTCAGAGAAATAGCGCCGTAAAGCTTCTCATCCGCCGAGACGTCATTTTGCGTTTTCAACAAACTGAATAGAAAAAAAAAATTATTACATTATTACGAAATATTGCTAATATGGACCGGCAGTTAATTTTTTTAACATGACTATTTCTTCAAACGTTTTATATATAACGAGTCTTCATATACTTTAAACGTTAAACTTAACTATAACATGTCGTCTGCGTTGCTTATTATACGTACGTACAAAACGTCTTCTGTACGATTTCACTACAATTGTTTATAGTATAATAACTTTACGCCTAGTTGGCTTATCTAGACGAAACCTACCTGTTTTTAAGAGACTACTTTACATCCAGACTACTCCAAGTTACTAGACATCCAAGATCTCAAGACGTGTGAAAACCGCATTCAATTTTTTATAACAGTTTTTGCGTGATGCCTGAAAGAACACTAACTAGACTAAAATTTTGAAAATAATTGTTTTTTTATGGTTTCTATTTTTCTTATAAATAATCTCTACAATTTTTTTTTCGTAAATGGCGCTTAAATTAAATATTTGTTTCCGGTCTGGGTGTACTTATGTCTTTGTGTGTTTCCCCACAGTACCTCGGAGAGCACGTAAAGCCTCCGGTCCCGGTTGTTATCATAGGCACCTGCTGATAACGATCGTTACTCATGGTAGGGAAATTATCTGCCAACCCACAATGGAGCAGCGTGATAGATTAAGGATTCCTACATGGAGAAGAAGCCTTTGCCCAGAAGTGGGACATTTACAAGCTAGTTCAGTTCAGATCAAATGTCGCTCATGTACAGACATCGGCTATTTAGAATTTCATTATACTCGTATGTATACTTGTATAGATGGTACCTAACAGCAGTTTAATAAAAATCATTGACCAAATAAAATTACGCTCTTTATAACCTTATTACTAATGTAAAATAAAAGTTTTAAACAAATGATATTAACAATTACTTGTTTACTTATTTTTGATG
Organism: Euphydryas editha; assembly: GCA_036937285.1. Classification (NCBI taxonomy): domain Eukaryota; kingdom Metazoa; phylum Arthropoda; class Insecta; order Lepidoptera; family Nymphalidae; genus Euphydryas; species Euphydryas editha. The sequence continues at coordinate 8,913,655 of JAUPFZ010000006.1, forward strand.
ATACATTAAAAAATAAATTATTGTTCCTAGTTAGTTCTATGTATATCCACTAGTTGTTAGATGGCGTTATAATTAAAACTGTAGACCGTGCTCATAAATACATTTATCAAGATCGATCGATTCATAAAGACCTTGATGTATAATAGAGGCTGTTTGTGTATGTCTATTATTTTCTTTACTAACCTCAACAACATATTAATATTCAAGTCTAAGTAAAAACAGCGCGTACACCACACGTCATGATACTGTCATGATTCTTCTAAAAACAGACAAATGAAATCTTGTTTTGGTTATTAATAAATTTAGTGATTACACTAGAAATTTTCGCAATATGCCTAAATTGCGTTCACTTGTTTACATTTCTGAAATTACAGTGCTCCTTTTATATTATTAAAATTTTAATTGTATCCCTGCGTTCCACTCCATAACCGTAAAGAGACCGACGAGCTCCTTTGATACACTATTAATGCAATTGTTCGAAAACAACGCGAGGCAATAAAATTTAGCCTTCAGGTAGAATATTCCGCTCCACTTCGCTCCCTCAGCTATAATTTTTCGCATTGCGGATTTTAACAAACGTGTTTCGTTACTTCGTTTTATTTCTTTAACAACAAATGAGCTACTTCTAAGAAGGCATCAATTGAAATTTGAATATATATTTCGTTACAATTGTATTGGCACTTTTATGTATTTTGTGTAGATCGTGCTTATAAAACAAGTCTAGGAAAATGTCCTACAAAAATTTAAACTTTATTCAAACGCTTTCGACAGGTGAAACGTGAGATTTCAGCAGCTGAGCCTAAAATACAAACGGCAAAAGCACTCGGGCGTCATCGCTTGCAATCGAAGAACAAGTTCTCTTATTGCATTTAGGAGAAAAAAAAATTCACTTCGCAGATTTTAACAGATTTAACAAATTTTTCGAAGCACTATTATCAGTAATTGAAGAACACCACTTGTCATTTCTAAATTGCTCTTGAGATAAATAAAATTCGTCACATAAATTTTACAGACAAAATATATATTTTATAAAGTGTTTAGGTACATTTACATTATTTTTGATTAAAAATGTATATTTATAAACGATAGTATTTAATTAAGTTAACACTATTAATAATTATTATTTACAAAACTTCAACAATAATTTTATAACAATATAATCCGTAAAATAATGACTGAAATTATTCTTATAACATAAAATAGAATACCTATTTCATATATTATCACATTGCTCGAAATATCGTAAAGTTCCTACTGTGATACTTTGGATATGTTTTAGTCTCAATCTACCTAGAATTTGTTATAATAAATATATATTTAAGTAATTTTAAACATTTCATAAATATTTTCTTTGGATTTAAGTTAACGTTGATGCTAAGGGGGCCATTTTGCTCCCGTATCACATTTAACTGCCAACTCCGCTCTTACGAAGCTACTAATAAACAAGTATTACAGTGATAATTAATATTACACTTGATATACTTCTCCTTTATCTTTAGCTTAAAATTTTTGGTAGTAACAAAGCCGCTTTCTTTTGTTAGAGCTCGATTAAAATAGTAAGAATCGAATAAATTAATTTAAAGTAATTAACGATAAGGTTAAAAAATAGTTTTAACCAATCATTAAATATATAATTTACATCGAAACATTTTTTTTATAAAATAATGTTGTCCCTGCTTTTATTTAATTGTAAGTATTGCTTGCCCCTGGCTATAAACAACCAATTTCAATCATTCAAATTTATGCTCCGACAGAGATTGCTAAAGATGAAATAAAAAACGACTTTTACAATAAACTTAACGACATTATACCAACCTTATGTAAAACAATAATTATAATGGGAGATTTTAACGGCCAAATAGGTAAAAGGAGAACAAATGAAAACAAAATACTTGGACAATACACAACAGGAAAAAGGAATGACAATGGTCAGAGACTGATAAACTTCGTTTTGGAAAATAACCTACACATAATGAACAGCTACTACAACAGAAATTCTAAAAGAAAATGGACATGGGTGTCACCTAACGGAAAGATAAAAAACGAAATAGATTTTATAATCTCAAACAAACCAAAAATGTTTTCTAATATAGATATTGTCAACCAACTCAACTATAATACTGACCACAGAATGCTTCGAGGACAGCTATATACGACAGAACCGAAAACATCAAGAAAGGATATAACAAAAAATTTAATAAAGAAAAAAGTAAATCTACCACTTCCTGAAAATACTTTACATTCGTTAAATGTCAAGTTAAAGGAAATAAATAACATTACTCAAGTTCAAAAGAAATATGATGCTCTAGAAAAGGAACTAAAAGAAATTGAAATAAAAGTTAGAACTGAAAAAGAAATAAAAGACAAACTAGGTCCAGATGCAAGAGAATTGATCAATCAACGTAAAACTATGTTTAAAGATAAGAAAAATAATAGACTTAAAATATCAGAAATAAGTAAAAAAATAAATGAGTTGATAAGAAGGCACAGACAGAAAACAAGAAATGAGATAATAAATTACCACATAGGAAAATCTGGAGGAGTAAAGAAAGCGTGGCTAGAATTACGAGAGTCTCTAAACTGGATAGACAATATGAAACACCTCAAGAGTAAAGCAAATCTCACAAATAGATTTGAAATATTGGAAACAGCAACTGACTACTATCGAAAGCTGTATAGCGATGTTGAAACTGAGTGTGAAATTTACAAATTTGTGGATGACAAGATCGACGAAGAAGAAATCCCGTGTGTTCTGAAAGAAGAAGTGGAGAAGGCTATCAAAACACTAAAGCAAGGAAAAGCACTAGGCGGTGACGGCATATCTAATGAAATATTAATAGGCACTTCAAAAGTAACACTAAATACCATAACAGACTTATTTAACAAAATTTTGCAAACCGAAGAAATACCTCACCAATGGACTTCATCAACTATCATATTATTACACAAAAAAGGTAAAAAAGACGATATAGCCAACTACAGACCCATTAGCCTTATGTCCAATATGTATAAACTGTTCTCAAAAATATTACTAGATCGTTTATCAAAGACCTTAGATGAAAACCAACCCAAAGAACAAGCCGGCTTTCGCAGTGACTTTTCAACAATAGATCATATTCACACTATAAAGCAGATTGTAGAAAAATGCAACGAATACGGTATTACCTTTTACATGGCGTTCGTAGATTACAACAAAGCCTTTGACTCACTAAAACACTTTAAAATATGGGAAGCTTTAAAAACACAAGGAGTCCACACGAAATACTTACGCTTGTTAATGAATATATACAACAACACGAAAGCTAAAATAAGAACCGAAAGAGAAGGAAAATACTTTCCGATAAAAAGAGGAGTAAGGCAAGGAGATCCATTGTCACCCAAACTGTTCTCAGCAGTTCTTGAACAAGTATTCAGACGTCTCGATTGGAATAATTACGGTCTTAACATTAATGGAGTACTATTAAATCATCTAAGATTTGCTGACGACTTAATATTGATTTCTAAAGATCCAAGAAATTTGCACATTATGCTAGAACAGCTAATATACGAAAGTGATAAAGTGGGTCTATCAATAAATACTACAAAAACCAAGTTAATGACAAATCATGAAAATATTCCAATAACCATCAACAACAATGAAATTGAATATGTGGAAGAGTATACATACCTCGGACAGATCATATCTCCAAAAGACCTTACAAAAAAAGAAGTAAACAACAGAATAAACTTAGCATGGAAACGATACTGGTCTCTCAAAGAAATTTTGAAAAATTCTCACGTGCCGATCACAGCTAAAAAGAAAATATTCGATTCATGTATTTTACCTGTCATGACGTACGGATGCCAAACATGGAGTTTGACTAATTACAACATACACCAACTAGAAGTTTGCCAGCACAACATGGAAAGAAGCATCCTCAACATCAAAATAAAAGACAAAATAAGAATCGAAACTATAAGAAACCAAACTAAGCTGACTGATATTACTGAAACTGTTAAGAAATTAAAATGGAGATGGGCAGGTCATATAATTAGAAACAAAAAAGAAAAATGGTCGAGAGACGTAATAGAATGGTGTCCAAGACAGCACAAAAGAAAGAAAGGGAGACAGTATCGTAGGTGGGAAGACGATTTCAAAATGATAGCAGGACCTGTTTGGAGACAAAAAGCACGTAATCGAACACTGTGGCAAGCTCTAGGGGAGGCCTATGCTAGAAAGCAAGACAATCTCGTACCGGTGTCAAAAATTAAATAATCTGTACAATATTTGTTTTAAAAATGTAAGATTGTTTAAATAAAGGCTATTATTATTATTATTATTATTATTATTGCTTGCCCCAAATAAAAGAGGTTTTATGACGTCATTCGCAGTACCACGTTGTCCGCCTAAATATCGTCTCTCCCGAGCGCCGAACTTCACCTGGAACACCTCTAAGCGAATTATCTGAAAAGAAATAAAAATTATTTTAAATAAAATTCATTAAAGTTCACCTATCAATTAATAAAAATACAAAACAAAAATAAATCATATTCATATAAATAAATATTTTAATATAAAAATACATACTATATTATTTAAATATAAATATAAATTTAATTAACGAACAAAAATTGTTTTAATATAAATAATGAATAATATAATACAAACAAATAAAAAATCGACATTGAAAAGAACGTGAATATATAATACTCTAAAAATAAATAAATACCTTACTAAACTTAATAAATAACTTAACTAATACCTTGAAAAAATATCCTTTAATAAGAACATATATACGAGTATATATAGGACAAATCCTAAGCTAATATAACAAGCAGAGCGAGAGTTTTGTGTAATTTTTCTATAACCGTTTAGAAAAATATCGTACTAATATATTTCTACATATAAGCATTATTAGGCTCAATATTTTATATATTAAATATCATAATAACATTCATAACACAAATTAGAAAAAAACGTGCCGCTTGAGTTTACTCGGCATGCGCTGATTAAAAGAAGACTATTTTATTACATATTAATGCTAGACATACGAAGTCAAAACGTGTTTCTCGTAAATTAACAACACCAACAATAATGATAGCTATCGCAGAAAAAAAGAAAAAAGTGTTTTATATTTATTTTAATAATGAATCTAGAGAAAATTTTATATAATATTCTTTATTGCACTTAAGAAGTATATAACAGTAATTAGTATAAAAAGTTGTTTACAAAGGTAGACTTATCTCTAGAAGAGATCTCTTCCAGCCAACCTGTGGTAGTAAGAAATAATATAAATAAAATATTTTTATGTTATTGTTAAAGAATTGTTTGTACATTATTCTTTAGTTTTAACTGAACTTTTATATTATTATAACACTTTATTAATAACTTATAATTATATTTTAATAAAATAAAAACAGAAAATGTAAATGAACTAAAAAGTTTTGTATTACCATGACGTTATTTTAAATACATTTTTTATTTTCTCGATCACACACAAAAATGGCTAAGCACACCCCGCTAACGTAGTTTAGTTAATTCCTTTCTTTAGTCAAAAATCGGAATATGAACTTCGTAAAAAATATATATTTTATTAGCTCTTTAGAATCATCGGACCTTTACTTATCAATTATCAGAATTACATAAAGTACTTATAATTATTCCAAATACCAGGGATATGATGAAATTAAAAAGAACATGAAAACATAAGACACCATAGTAACCCAGTAGTAAAAAATGCAGTATTTAACACTCAAAAAGATATTAACAAATCTGGAAGCGTGCCTAAAAAGTACTGACCTAAAAAGCAACTCATGGATGGAACTTGACGTAAACGAAACCATCTAATATACCTGGAGGAAAGATTTGTATATTATTTTACTAAATGATAAAATTCAAACCTTTGAGATGAAAATATCTACGGACGTGATAAGATTTCAAAGATACAATCTTAACGATATTGTAACATGATTCTTACATTTGTCGTCATTTCTTTCCGTTTCCGTCGATTCTTGGCTGTCCATTGACACCATCGATATCCTTTTTTTGCGTTGTTGCATAAGTAACTCTGAAAAAAGAAACAAATTCTTTAACAAGATTGCTTTAGTATTTTTTTTTAACTTTATTACAATAAAATATTAAATATTACGTACTACTATATAATATGTATAGATACGGAATCGATATTAATCGACATGTTACAAATAATTTACTAAATCTTATCCTAAGATCTACATCAGTTCATTAGTTTTTTATTAGTAATCGCTAATCAAATAAATAAATAAACTCCAATATATATCCGTCAAAGTTCCGAAAACTGGATAATAGGCTAAATACTGAAACAATACAACGTTAAATAGCACCGAACAACTTTCACGTATATTTTTTATTATTAAATTAATTAAGTAACGTAAAGGAGTTTGTTCTCTATTCCTAGGTATTTTCATTTTGATAAAAGATGCAATCTATCTATGTCATGGTTCAGATAACGACAATAATCCATTGTTATATTTATAATTTCTCGTTGAACATTATAAAATTATATTATTTCAAATTATCGAGGGCCTCGCACCTTTGTAGGAAATAACTGATAAAACAAACGATAAGCCGATATGACACTCAATAATACACGGAAAGATAGTTTTATTTTGTTGTTATAATGATATCATTGAACAGAAATAAAAATTAAAAAAAAAACTGAAACGCAATTTTTAAATAATCGATACCTATCAAAAAGTTTACTTCTTTTTTTGTTCTTATAAATCGTAGAGCACTTATATAATATATACTCGTAACTTCTAACTGTTCTTAATAAACAAACTGTCGAACGCAAAAATATTTTTTCAAATCAGTTATGAGTATTTCTAAGATAAAAATTTAAGTTGAAAATTCAAAACCTCATTAGCATCATTATATTAGTTATAGATATGTCAAGACAATACTTACAAAATTTCGACTACAATGGATTTAGTTATGGTGACAAGACGGATGGAAATTCGATTGTTATTAAACGGTATTACAATAGAGCTAGCCAAAGGCCGACCACTAAAACGGAACTAAGTTAATGTATACTTGTAGTGGATAATCCAGTCACCAGACCTAACAGAAACTAATGAAACTTTAGCCTGTAATGCTTTCGCTCCAGCCGAGTTAGAACTGTCTGTTCCGTATTATATTGCTATTATATTGTAATTTCTAAATTACTTATCAAATACTAAATTTTAAATAATAATAAATAAACATCTCGCACTCAATGCCCCCCAGTAGGATGTGAATCCTGTGTCGGAGGTCCGGAAACACACAATACACAAGCACAAACGCCCAGACCACGACAAACATCTGTATGGCCTATACAAATATTTGTCATGTGCGGGGATCGAACCCGCGACCGCTAGCGCATCAGCCAATTGCTGTGATTACTGCACCAACGCGTCGTCAAAATTATGTTCCATTTAGTATTTGATTCTTTTAAAACAATTAAGTACTGTCAATTTATTGGTTCATGGATATCTAATAGCAAGTTGTTAATTTTATCAAAAACCTATTATGATGAAACAAACTCTCATTTACATATTCATTAACATGATTTCACGTGATAACAGCCGAAAGATAATTACGATGTTTAATTTATATTTAAGATAATAACAGTACAATGTCGGGTTTTGTTATGAATCGGTAATATTAACCACAATACGTGAATCATACATCAACAGTAATATATTACTACGTACATATTTTGCTTTAGACAAAAGGCTATTGTATACTCGGAAATAGCAATTGTCGCTTAGAATCGTATGCAGTAACAAAGAAATGCAAAATGCTTGCACTAGTTTACGTTTATCGATAGAATCTGTTATAAAAGTGCCATTGTGTGATGAGAACCAACCTACACGTAATCATGTGTGTATGTTTCTTTCTTTTAGTCATTTGTAAAGTGGACGATAATAATCTATAAATACAATATTGAAATTAAGAAAAAATATTGATCTATATATTCACTTTCATTTTCACTATTGTTAACTCGATAACTATCCCTAAATATAAATTAACGGATTATGATCGAATTCCGACCACAACTCGACCACCAGTAGATAATATGTATGATATAACTTTACGCGTCAATATTTGTACGCAATAAAACAAATAGCTTTATTTAATTCGCAACTGCGTTGAATAAAAAACGAAAGCGAGAGTGATTGATGCGAGTAAAAAAATCAACTTCCTGGCGTTCCCACAGCAGACGCAATGCACATGCAAGTCAACGAGATCGAATAAAAAAGCAGTCATCGACCCCGCGTGCGTCATTCGTGACAAAGAGCCTCGCATTTCTTCCGTCACGTATAGACGTCGTCGGGAGCAGATGACGGTCAATTAAAAAGTTAGATCGTATTAACTATGCGGGAACTACTCACGACAGAGCCGCCAGATGGACTTAACCAAGTTTATTTATGAGAAACTAGCTCGAATCAATAATATTCATTCACATAGATAGCGATGAACATGTCGTAAAGACAAACATGTTTGTACTCTGTTAGTTTGTAATTCGAAGTCTACTTATATAATATGAGGTATATGTAACATTCCATTATTTGTTTACGATCATATCGAACTTGCGGCAACTCCGTTGGTCCGTGAAATGAACTTTAATTGGTTATAATTACTGAACAAATGAATCATGCGTTGCGGTTTGCGAATTCAAATAGGAAATGCGATCCAGACAAACGTGAACTGTTATTTCAAAAGTGACATAATTCCAACTGACACATGACATTCGCCGTACAACGCGTTCTATTCGTCTCCGCAATAAAATAATGAATCCACCGTACCGCTATTTGGATAAGTACTTTCGTTAAGAATTATTTCAAATCAGTTTATTTTTATTATTTTTTTTTACATATTGTTTGTGAATATTTTAGCTCTAAAACTTGAAATATAAATAAGAAGTTATAACTATTTTGATTAGTAAATACGAATATCTCGGATAATTTTGATACATAAAAGGGTATACATACAATATAAACATACACCAGTATACTAGTCCGTTTAATTAAGGGGCGGGTATTTTTATTTTTATCTCTGAATCAAAAATCTTTCAAAAATATTGTGTCAAATTTTTAGAAGAATCAAAGACAAATTGGGCAAGTTACAGCGGTTTGAGCGACGGCGCGTCATAAACGACTCCGCGTACCGTAGAGCCCCTGACCGGCCCGAGCGGCTGTTGTTACCTGGTAGCCGCTGTTTCGCACTCTATGAAATCACTCTACTTTTCCCTATAGAAATTTGATCCCAAATACAAACGGACATATACCTGAACTATCTATTCAGTCTCAGAGGAAAATATATTTTAGCCGCTGAACTGCCCATGTCTAAGTACTAATTGACATGGGTTTTCATCATATACAGGTTGACATGGTCTTGGAAGCTAAATTGCCCATGTCAACTACTAGTTGATTCGCGTTTTAGTACGCGAACTGCCCGTGCCAACTGATACGGACATTCGCGCTCAAATGCCTTAAAAAAAGTGAAATAAAGTCATCTTTGTCGCTCTAAGGCCGATTTGTATTATTTATCTCGCTTCTGCATCCTCTGTGGTCCTGGCATCGATGATTCAGTTTGAGGTAAGCCGATAAAACTCGCTTATAAACGTTTTAAGTAAAAATTTTCAGTGTTCAAAACAAAAACCGTTTTTAAAGTCGGTGCCCATCATAACTGCAAAACTACTGCACCGATTCTTTTGAAATTTTAAACACTCTTTTTGAACATAATTTAAGACGTAACGCTGGAAAGTTTTTGTCAAATTTGTGAATAAATATTTTTTTTAAAAATCACGTTTTTAACTTCAAAGTGTTCTCAAAAATGGAAAAATTGAAATTTCGAAACACCAAGCGTTACCTGGGGAAAACCATTAGCTAACGAAAGAACTTCCATATTTTTATTTCAGATGATCCAACATCGAGTTAAGATGGGCACCGCCATTGAAAATTTTTCCGCAACGCCTCGCAAGAATTGCCACCGTGGCTTTTTTTTAATATTTTGTCGATGATTTTTTTTTCTAATTTTCTTTAAAAATTGAACTGTCATATGCCATTTATTAAAACAAATATATTTTAACGGTTTCGTCAATAAAAAAAAATTCGTAAAAATGGGGCTTTTTTGGCCGAATTAATGTTACCCTCCCCTTAAGTTACATTGACGTAATACAACTTAATTTATATTACAACATACAATTAATTTATATTTATATTACTAAACGATATATCCTGCTTATTGCCGAACACTGCATCAAAGTACAATGAATAAGCAACGTACAAAATGATATGAAAAAAATTTGAATTAAAAAAAAAATTACTTTACATATCATTATTTTCAAATATTTTTACAAAAATTAAATATTTAATATACCTATACGTATAGAAAATATCAATGTAAAATCATGAAAGTCTTATTAGTAATTTTATTCGACTAATATTATTTTGAGATAATACTACTTGAACAAAAATATTACGTAAATTACTAATATTCTTGCTTTTTTATTTCCACAACTATCCATTTTGTTTCTTCTAATCATTACCAACATTTACGAAAAATATAAACAAAAGACAACCATTAAAAGACAATTTTACCTTTCTTCTGCATAGCTTGCTCCCATAGTAAAGATGTGATTTCTTCAACCCACGCGTTCCTAATCGCAGGATCCCTTGTTTCCAATTTATATGACTTAAGATTTCTCTTTTTGTACCATATGCTGAATTTGTATTGATCATGCTCCTTCGCTGTAATACCGAGATCGTCAACTGGGATGTGATCTTTATATATAAAGAACTCCACTGTCAATTGCTGGAAAGATAATAAATGGAATTAATTGAAAAGAACGTCATAGTTTTATGATTAAAGTCCGACTCCTCACCGCTGTTTTTAGAATATTTATAAATAATTTCTTCCTTCAATTTACAACAGAAATAAAAAAAATGTACCTAACTATTTAAACTATTGCTTGTGTACAAGGTCATTAACCTTTGCAATAACCGATGTTACTAACAGTATTATGTATTCACACATTATTATATCAGAGGGTTACGTAAAAATAATTGGTAATTTGCGATAATTCGAACGTGAATTTGTTGTTCATTATGGCTTTTTAACTTTAAAACTATATTTTATAATGCCGTCTAAACGATGATATTGAACAACAATGATGTTTTTGGAAATAAGTCTCAAGTTCTACAAACCCAATTATTTTTTTTTTTTTTAGTTTGAATGCTTGATACGCAGCATAAAATTATAAATATCAATATGACAAATATCAAAACTGAAACTGTCATAATATTTTTTTAATCTTCAAATTACAATAGTTTTAAAACAAGTCTGTTGTTATTAGACTAAATAAAGATTAAAAAATGTATTTTATGTTTTGATTGAAGGAGTAAATGAACGAGTTACGTATTTCCTGTGTTGTCAATCGTCTGAAATCAACCACGCGTGGTCAATTAGCCGTTCCGCGGTATTGGCAAGGACAAACAATACTCTTTTACAACAACAAAAAATATATAGAACTATCAACAAAAACTATTCTAAATATAACATAAATCAAAATAGATAATAGACACAATGTTTGTAATTTTTTGAAACAATGCATTTAGTATGAAACTATCTACTAAACAATAATAATATACATTATTGGCCCTATATAGTCATATAAAAAATAAACTTAGCAACATTTTTTTTTTTTGGTATATGAATTATGAAACCAAAAATTTGAATTAATGAAACTAAAATATATTTTAATCTTAAATGAAAAAAAAATATATTATAATTATTAATTATAACTATCGGTAGCATATCGAAGTTATCGTATTAATTAATAGATTTGTGTATTTACAGTTAATTATTTACATAACAGTAATATCTTATATAATGCGTTCAAATATTTTCTACTTTATGAAAACGCTATTTGTTCTTATATTTTTTTTTTTTATGAAAATTAAATGTATTTTAAAAGCCCTTTTAAATTTCCACTTTAGATTTTTTTTTAAATTTCCTTATTGATTTAGGTAATACGGAAATTTTTCTAAGACTATAGTTATAATAGCATATAATACTAATCCTTTCATAAAAATTATACAAAAGAGAATATTTAAATTTAAATAAATGACTACATTTTAGGCAATTGTATAAGAAATATTAACTTTGTAACCAAATCAGTAAAAACTCTTTTTTTTCTAACATATCGTTTATATCACGAGTAATAGATATTTTAAAAAAAATTAACATTACAAATGATAATAAGTTTATTATGACATTACGCTTATAAATATAGCTATAAAAAAATAATATGATTAATTTTTGACCGAACCAAATAAAATTGTTAAAAAAGAATATTTTATGTGGTATAACCAGATTGGACTTATCGTTGGACTACATAGTACATAGAGATTACATACGGAATTTAGAAAAGCTAAGACGTACGTAATTTCTCCGTCTACGAAATCAGCTTTCGACGCCAGTGAGGCGCGTCCGCGTAATAAACTATTTTTGTAATATCTACCCAGTGTCTTATTATACGCTACGTTAAATGGAAGAGCTTTCATTGTAAAAAAATATTACGTATAAATTTTTTACTGAAAATTTTCGATTTTTCTTAATAAAACCGAGATGTAAATGCAAGAAATGGTATGCCAATCATTGTTAATTAAATATTGTAATCACTGTCTCCCCTAACAGGAAGAAACTAGGATAAAAAAAGACGTAGCTAACATTATATAGATATAATAAAAAATAAAATAAGATTTATGATCGTAGGTAATAATTATGTATTGAATATACTGTATTTCTATGTAATCGACGTGTCGTATAATCATTGTACAATCTTGTCCGATAAGTTAAATTAACAGTCATATTATAACAAATATTTATAAAATTCCTTATCGATAAAATAACATAAAATTTCAACAAACAAATAACGCTTAATACGTTTTATATTTTATTTCGCTTTATAAGCATTACCTTATTAGCGCCGGATTTTCTCTACAGGCTAGTCTTTTGTAAACAACTCAATAAACAAGCAAGCTTTTCGCTAACAATGTATAATAATTTTAATGTTATTTTCAACAGTAATCTTAAAAGCTTATTATACTCGCGATACAACACATGACTGAGATTACCCAGGAGAAAGAAAACGTACTTATATCTTCACCAAAACTCATGGGTTCAAATTCAAACAAGCACATGTGAATTCTTAGCAATAATTTAAGCTTTTATAATTATTTAAGTATATAATTTTAAAATTGTATCAGACGGTGAATATTTTACGTAAAGTTGAAAAGTTAAACCGAGTTTATTATAGTAATAAGATTAGGTAAATAAATAATAAAAACACGTGTACAAGTAAACTCCTTAATTAAAATTATCTCCTTTTTTTCCGAGTTTGAAAACTTCGGAGCGACAGAAAATTCAAAATATACCTACTATTACATCTATACAAATAATAAATCTGTTAAAACCTCCGTTTTATTAATACACTATATATCATCAAGAATAAATTTCAATAGCGCGTTTTTTTTCGTATCAGCGCCATCTCTTATCGTGTTTTTCTTTGTTCACGTATCACGTAAAAAGTACAAAACCAATGTAAATAACTTTAATACATAAAAGTTAGACATAACTCACAGTATAATTTAGTTTCTGTTTCATTGTAATTAAATTTAAAAATAAATATTTAAGAAAATAGAAATAGGTACCTACGCCGCCAACGCCATCTGGTCTAAGGAATCTTAAAAACTCACAAAACTTATTTTTGAGTTATTATTTTGCTAAACTTAAAAGTTTACTAAATATGTCGGATAGGAATAGAAATCGTTTTAATATTTTAGATAAACATCATTTTCAATTAATATAGGTACTATTATGTTAAATGTCACTAAATATAAAAACGATATTCTACTATTATACGATAGATGGCGCATGTAGGTGATAAAAAATATAAATTTATAATTTTTAAAATTTTAGTTTAATACCCGTGCGAAGCCGGGGCGGGCCGCTAGTTAGATATAATTGTATACAGAAGCGTTGGTATTTATTCATCTTGTTATCTCCTGTCAGTATCGCTGTGGGCGACATTACAGTGACCACAATTTTATGTTAATTTTTATTGCGATTTGATAAAAGATGATTCATATCAAAATGATTCATAATAATAATCTTTTGTTGTGTCTAATAAAAATATTAATAATAATATCTATAATAATAATAATAAATCAACAATTTAAAATATATCTTATTTTATAAGTAATATGGTTGTAATTATAAAAATTACGTACGGACGTACACTGGGTATTCCCATTTATAAATAAAAAAAACAATCAATGTATTCTCATCAAATGTTTTTTTTTTCTGTCTCTAATAAGGCTATATTTACTAATAATAAATTACTAAACATACAACTGTCTGATCTACATTTGAAACCCTAATAATAATATCGATTCAATCAATCGTAATTAATAATTTACAAAATTCACAAAACAAGTCGAGAAAGACTTGGCCTTATCATATTATCTTTTAAATGGACAGTTGCTGTTCAGTCTACTAAAGACGTCAAAGACATTATCATGCTTCGAAAATAAATCATATTATCGTTTCCTTCGATAATTTATTAACTCGTTTAATTGTTTAAAAACTTTTAACCAACATACTTTAGAGATTTTATCCTATTAAAAGCTTTGTTATAATTAATTCATAGCTTTTAAAATATAATTTAAATCTTGATATTCTATAAAATGAAAATATTAATAAATTTTTTGATTAATAATGTCATTAAAGAAAAAAAAAACATAATTATAATAACAATATGTTTCAAATACATCATTTAACAAAAGGTAAACAAACTTGCTTAATTTACATAACTAAATATTTATTAATTAAATAATATACGAAACGTATTCGGACATATTCAATATATCAAATATTACAAAATCTGATACCATATTTATTAAATTAGGGCCTATTTCACCGCTTGCTGATAAAGCTATTTAACGTACAGCGGTACCTAACAAATAAAAGCTTATTAGATTTTTTTTCACCATCAATATCTTCAATCTTTATCTTCAGATCGATCTATTCAAAACCTGTGAAACTATAAGTCCCAGTTTACTAGTTGAGGTGAAAAAGGTCCCAAGGCCCTGTTTTACCTCCTGCTGATAAAGCTTATCAGTAACTTATGTGCGAGATAAACTTTATGAATAACCGGTGAAACAGGCCATTTATGCTATAAAATCTTGCTCAAGAATTCGACGAAAGTCGGCAAATTACTTCTTTTTTTTTTGACAAAATAAAACATCGATATTGATAAAAATACATTGCCTGTATAAAGTAATGTTTATGTTTATTTAATTTGTTATTTTAACTACCATGAATCTATATCTAATCTCAGATCAGAGAAGCTTTTGTTTACCTGTTCATTAAATAGATTTGTAAAGTAAAGATTAATAATTTGACATCGCAATTTAAAACCATGTCAGTCACTTTTTTTTTTATCTGCCTGCTAGTTTAGTTACTTTTTACATTCATTTCTTTTTATATTTTTATAATAAATAATACTTCTATTTTATTTACTATAATTTTGTTTATTTATATATTTGTTTAAATATAGTATATAAGACTCGAAAACTTTAGAAAATACCTATTTGTTTATCTATACATACAAAAATATCATTCATTCATTCATTTCAACAGAATTAAATTTAATGTACCCACTAGATTCTTTCGTAATTTTGCCCCATTTTATATCCCACCTTGTAATAGTAAATATCGTCGAAATTCCTTTATTTGCATATCTATTACACGATTTAATGACTTTTTGCGCGAACACAGTGATGTTGATGTTTTTCAGATTAAACCTTATTTTTATTAGACGGTTGGTGACCACGGAATATTTCTCTTCCGATAACTTATAATGTCTAACCAGTTTGATGATCCAGCTAAGTTCTCGAACCATCCTTAGTTTAAATTTTTTCTTTTTAACTCTTAAACTGTTAAATCATATATCACTCTTTAATTGTTAATTGTAAAAACTTCTAAATGGCTTTTTGTTTTTTAATTGTAATTCTAATTTGTTACGTATAGCTATACATTTTTTTGAATAAATAAAATAAAATAAAAATAAATAAAATTCTCAATCATCAATCTCATTCATCCACAAAATTTTTTAGATAATGTCAAAGTTTATGGGTACGCACACAAAGCTATCATACATCACATTGATGACTATTTAGTAATACATATCACCTAACAAGGCTGTATCTATATTTTTATTCAATTGGCATTAATATTACGTAATTATGGTATCTCTGAGAATATTATTAAATAATGTTATTATAATTATCGTACATAAGTATTTGCAATTTCAAATATACATGTATACGTATATATTATTAAATTTATGTAGCGACAATATATCGAAACAGAACTGACCTTTCGATAAACTGCTGTGATGAGGACCAACTTATCAAATAGGAATATCCTCATCAACTGCCGGCGCCGGCGCGCGTTGTCCATAGCATAGAATTCATTTTGACGCAATAGCCGACCCTGATTAAGAAGGTTTAGGTGAGGCTGCAAAGGAACGTTGAACTTTGTTAAGCATATTGTACCGTTTACATAACATTTTTATTATCTGGTAAGTAAACTTTTACGCGAGTTTTTCTTTTTTTTACTATTTATGTATATAATAAATAAATTAAAAACTTTTATCTGAATTTTATATTATTTAAAATTGAATTAAAAGTGTGCAGTCGAATTACTTCAATATGCAGACAGCAGTAGTAGTTTGCTATAAGTTTGACATGTGTGTTTGTGTTCATCGTAACTCTCAAAGAAAGTTTTTTTTTGTTTGTTTGTAAAGTAGCTACATCGAAAAGATCGATAAGAAAATCCATTGAGCCGTTTGAGTTTCAATCAAGGAATTTATATCATAACTGGAACGCTCACTTAATAAACATGTATATTCAAATATGTAACTTGAAATAATAGACATAAGGTTGACATTTGATTCCAACATGTAAAGTGAAAAAATCATTCCGAGCATTTCGTTGACTACTGGTATTTTATCTCTTTCTTACGAGTTGCCTTGAATCCATGGTAGAAAGAAATGCAATCCCTCTCTTAGGAACGTTTTTTGAGTGCACGTGCGCATTCAAGTTTGTATATAAATTCCTTGGTTTCAATCCTTCAATCGACGTAAAATTATGAGTACCTATTAATGTAGTATCTTAAATACAGTAATATTTTATGAATGTATACATACTCATAATAAATACAGAATCATATTATAACGGAATAAAAGATAAATCAATGATGAATAAGCGACTGGACAAACATACTCGTAGTTTTATATGGTAGGTACCTACGTATATAAAAATTTCATAATGCGTCCACAAAAGTATATTTATGAATGTAATTATAAAACTTCGATTATATTGTGTCACCGCTTAGTAAATAAAGATAATTTTTTTACAGTTAAAACAGTTGCCTTTTCTAAAAGAACATAGGTGCTTCGTATTGAATAAAGTTTGACGGTCACTCATTAGATGTATTTTTTCTTTTTACAGATTTTTATATGACAGGTTATTATTTAATTTTTTATTTTTTTAATATTATTATGTAATAAAACTGTCTATGACCTTGTTTTAACTAATAAACGATTGTTAATAGTAAATAAGAAAACAATAAATTACTTAAACGAAATAGAACAGGACATTTTGCACTAATTGACCATGTCTAAAATAAATCGTCTCTTAGTTTTACTTACTGGACAATCAGTTATGTTTTCTAACGCCATTATTCCATCAACAGCTGTTAAGACGCACTCAATCATAGTTTTTGCTAGCTTTAAACTTTCCAAAGGCGTTTCGTCAGCATCGGATGACTCTCCATTACTTCCACCCGTTTCATCACTGTCCACACTTAATTTAGAAATTCTTGAGTCCGACTCGCACCTTTCGTTTTCATAATTTGTATAAGTTTTTACGAGATCGTCCAGAAACAACTTATACCTCGGTATCCTTTGAACTGGTTCTAATAAATAACTAGAAAGGTCTAACCTATCGCCTAATACTAATTGTCGTTCCTGCAAAACAAATAAAACAATGAACATAATTTTAGTTACGTAACTACCGCCGCCGTTATCAGGGTTCTGTGTTCTACATATTCCGGAATTTATGTTAACTCATGTAGACAAATATGGCGTAACATTAACCGATAAAGAAATTCAAAGGTTTTTTTTTAAATAATTACTAAAGAACCCTTAAAGCATTGAATTTCTTGTCTCATTTACATATAAACAAAAATAAGGGTATCGATATTGATTTGTACTAAACATAAATTGCCTTTCACCGGCTATAGTGGAAATTGGGGTCGAATGATATGTGATCGCGATCGAGTGAGATAATTGGAGCAGAATTTTATCCGAATAACTAGACTGAGAAGTTTGTTAGAATGGAAATGGCGCGAAACAATATATTAACTTTCACTTGGTAAGTTAAATTTTCCATTAATTTAATTTAAAATGATTAACATATACGAAAAATAATAAGCACTTTTGGCTCAAGTAGGTATATAACAGTAAACCAAGTTTAATAGACATTGCCATTTCATATACCGTAACTACAGAAATGAGGAAATAATAGCGATCACGCTTCATCGTGATATAAGCGTGATTACGGGATATTGGTAATATCGGTAATGTCATCAACCTTTGTTTTCACCTAACTTTCTTAACTTTTTCTTAGTTTTGTGTTACCTTAGTCAAATACAATAATATATAAATTAGTACTTAACAATTCTAATAAATTAATGCATAAAACCGTTCCGGACGACCGTTCTGGTGTACTGATGCGAGTAGTCGCCTCAACGCCGGCGGTCGCGGGTTCGATTCCCGCTCGGTGCCGATATTTGTATTTGTACAAATATTTAAAAAAAAAAACTCCCAATGCAGTGGAGCAGCGTGGCGGATTATGCTCCAATCCTTCTCCTACATGGAAAAGAGACTTTTGCCCAGCAGTGGGTCGTTTATAGGCTCATTCAGTTCAGTTCAATGCATAAAAAATAATGTGTATATTTAGAAAACTTACAATTATACGACATACGATATGATATATGATACAGTTAGACCGAATATTATATATAAATAAAATTAATATTGATATAAAAGTGAAGCACTTACCTGGAAGAACGATTTATTTTCATAAACTAGTCTCGTTGCTCTCTTATTATTTCTAGAGTACATCACGTACATATTAAATCTTTGTTCCTACAAACAAAAACGCATAAACGTAAATACATACAATACAAACACAAGGAATTGTCAATTTATCATACACGCGTTATGTTTTCTACTAAAAATTCCTATTACTTACAGTATTCGCATTTTTATTATAATTTATTAAATAGTAATTAACCTATGCAAGTAAATCAAAAAACACTACAACTAATCAAATGAAATATTTTTAAATGTTTCCGATCTGAAAACCTGTTAGTAAACATTAAAAAGAACTCGATTAGTGAAGTCTTTCGGTCGTTATCGTGACCACATACAGGATCTGCACATACAGACACACGGACGTCCAAGACAGAACTTTTTTAAACAGTTTTTTAATTCGTTTAAATTAAAAAAATTGCATTAAAAGTATCGTGAGTGTTAAAAAGAGTGTTTTTTCTTAAAATGCGTGTGTACATAAATTTGCTTATTATACAAGTGCAATATACTATAAATAAAGACATTTTAAATTCGAAAAATCACTCGTTTTGCTCGAAATGAGAGTAGAACATACCATAACGCTTCGCTTTGTGGGGTGCAATAATTTTCAAAAATTAAAGTAAAATTTAAAAGTAAATTAACTTTTTTAGAATTTATTGACGTATACTAAATATTTCTTTACAATTTGTAACGGTGACATTACTTTATATAACTTTATACAATCGTGAGTCAGCGACCATCTACCGAAGACCTCCTACTTTAATTTTAAAAACTCTCTTCGTAACAGAAACACGAAGAAAGTAAAGTATCTTTTAAATTGGACGGTAAACAAAGCATGGAATCACGCACCACATCGGACCGTGACACCGTTTTGAACGATTGTTTTAATTGATTATTCGCTTACTGGAATTTCTCGGTTTAAATATAAAATCGCATTTTCAGTAACCGTAACAATATTTATGTTCAAGTTAAAAATACTTACGTATCTCCGAAAACACTGGCCAAGTTTTCTGAGATCATTTTCGCAGTCTCTTAATGCCGGTAGGAACTCTTCGCCATGGAAGCGACATATCCTTTCAATATTGGCAAATATGTCCGCTTTCATGCCTTTAAGTGTAGGTGGTATGTCTTCCCTCATCAGTTCTGGAATGTAATCTTCTACGACGTGTCTCAATCGTTCCACATAAACGTTTTCCGTATGCAGTAACTCGTTTACGCGTTCCGTCAAACGTCTGTAAATAAAGATAAAAATTAATTAACCAGCTGAAATATATTTTAATAAAACTATCGCTAATAGAGTTATGTAAGAAAATATTGTATATATGAAATAACCTTAATATAGTTTCCACATACTTTCTTATGTCTAAATTAAAATAATATTATAAATATTGGTTCAGAGCACACAAAAGATTATTTAATAATGAATTAACTAAGCATCTTAATATGCATATAAACTATTCGTAAACACAAAGTAACCTTGACGTCCACGTCGCCTGCCAGTCTATTAAAAATAAACCTAACGACCTTAGTGAAAAATAGCCGCGCGGAAACTTTGACAGAAAAATTATTATCACGTCATGAGTGTGTTATTGAATTTCCACATTTGTTTAAAGATACTTAAAACATGAATATTATTCGTCATTGTGTAATATCCTGACAGTTATCATCCTCGGGCTTTTGAAATATTAATAATAGTAATCCCCATATAACTCGTGAGCCATTTCCTTTTGACAATCACAAACAATAATACACGTTTAATAACGATTTTCGAATAACAGCTTTCAATTGAACAGAATTTCACTGACATATTAAAGTGCTTAGTAATATTTTGTCAGGGAATTTATATACAAACTGGAATGGGCACGTGCACGCAAAAAACGTTCCTAAGATAGAGATTGCATCTCTTTCTACCATGGATTCGAGGCAACTCGTAAGAAAGAGACAAAAAACCAGTAGTCAACGAAATGCTCGGAACGATTTTTCGCTTTACATGTTGAAAACAAATGTCAACCTTATGTCGATAATTTCAAGGTGCATATTTGAATATATAATTTTACTAAGTGAGCGTTCCAGTTATGATATAAATTCCTTGATATTTAGTCGATTTTATAGATTGTAATTGTCACGTATGTGTTGCTACTCGTGTTTAGCGATATCAACGTTCTGTTATTTAATTTCAATAAATAATGGAATGATTTTAGTGTAGGTACCGATGATTTATTTTCTTCGTTCATAATATTTATCTTAAATATTTTTATGAACTTCTACTATCATCAATATTGATGCATTAGTATATATATTTAATATAATTGATTGTGGGGAACGTGTGACTTTATTCACCAAACATGTATAGTTATATATGGCACTTCAAACGCTTACACTTGCCAAAACAGTATTACACTACGTGAAGTAGATGACATCAGGACTATGACACAAGCAGTCAAAATATAAACATGATATTCATAACACTTTATTCTATTGTGAAAATTTCTATTAATATGTATTTACTACATTATCGTTTTATAAGAAAAATGTTTATAAATTACTGGATATGTGTGTGTAAACCTTAGGGTTTCGCCAGTGTTGACACTTATTAACTTATTATTAAAATTAAATTAGCACTTTTAAAGTTTATCGATTACTAACGAACAAATATTCCCACTTTTTAATATTAATACAGATAATAACAACTAGTTGCTTGATAACGTTCTCGAAATATCTCGATAAACTACTATAAACGTAGGATAGTACGTAAAGCTAGTAGTATAACCACATAGCGTAAACAAATCATTAGGTCAAAATTATATTTTTAACAATATTGCTTTAAAAAAGTTGCAAGTTGAAATTTATGTAATTATTTTCACACTACTCAAGTTTTACTATAAATTAATTAATTAACAAGGAATTCACAACTCTTTATAAATATAGCAAATACGTTTTATGTTACACAGAAATATTGCATTAGCAATTCTAACAGTGCATAAGATTTAAATAATAAACGGTTAATAAAATGAACAACGTATAAGTATATTTTAACAGAAATAACGAAGAATTTACTTTAAAAATAGAGACAAAGCTATTTAAATCTTTAAAAAAAAATACATTGTAAAATACTGTGTCAACTTTTTTACACAAGAAACTCAAGTATTTTTTTAAATGTTATTTCCAATGTTTTGTACCTATCTTTGTTTGTATATATGTATGTATATATTTACGTGTCTGTTTATGTATGTATTTGTATTTATTGCATGTGTATTAAATATAATGATTATTACTTATTTTATTATCTTCTTTTACTTTTAGAATATGATTTTATTCGTTCAGTTTCTGATTTTGCACATATATGAACGTCCGCTCTTGTACGTCCTAATGTTGGCTGGTATAGAATGCTTTTAGCATTAATCCCACCTTTTGTACAATTTAATAATGTATTCTGCATTAAAGTATAAATAAATAAATAATGTTATACTGATATAAATATTATATGAAGCTGCAAGTGCACAGCAATCGACTGCAAATAAACCAATTATAAAACACGTGACTGGATTTACAACTTCATTCTATTCTCGTCTACTTTACCTTTAACGTGTTGTCCTTTATACACACAATTTAATATATTTAGTGCATGAACAATATACGTTTTTAAGACGTTTTTATTTTACAATTTATATTAGTTAATAATATAATAAATAGATATCTCTATGAATAAAGTATACGATTTGTAATTTTTTTAACACGCCCATTTTCACCTTAGTTTTTATTTTTCGTTATGCTACTTTCAATTATTTGAACAAATTGAGATTAATTATCAATGGTGTTATATAAGTAAAATACAAACAAATCGATTGCCCACATACCGTATGTCAAATGCACTCTTATGACGAATCTAACGACACTTTATATGTTAATACGTCTAACCTTTTAGACTTATACATATATCGTACATATGTCCGAAAAACAAAAAAAAAAAACTGTTTCCAAAATACATTCGCTAAATAATTTAATCATTACAAGAAATTATATTTGGTCGTTTTCATTTCACAGCCTCAGTCTTACAATATCAATATTTCATAGTTTAATAAAACAAAATAAGAGAATGCATTGGCATTGAATAATATTACTACGTATTTACAAAGTTGATATAAAAGTATTATTTTAATACAAATCGGCTACGGTGGAATCGGCTGGAAAGTTGATGGCTATTGTGTTTTGGGTTTGTGAGGGGATAATTAATACTGATTGATTACAAAGAAAAGGGAAGGACCATAACCGGAGAATACTGCGCAACGATACTACAAAAATTAAAGGAGGCCATCAAGGAAACTTCGAGTAAACCAAGTATGTGTTCCTCTTGCAAAACAACGCGCCGGAAGAAGAAGAGCAAGAACAAGAGCAGAGTTGCAATGACTGCTCTGCACACGCATGGCTTCGAATCACTAGTCCACCCACTCTACAGTCCAGATCTGGCCCCAAGTGATTTTTATTTGTTTCCCAATTTAAAAAAAGGCTTAAGGTGAAGGAAATTTTCTGACGACAATGGGGTAAGGAATGCAATTTTGGCTCATTTTGAGACAAAAGATAAAAAATATTTTTACGATGGTTTAGAAATATTAATTCATAGATGTAAAGGTGATTAAATTGAAAAGGAAAAATAGATTTATTTTTTCGTTTTATTTAAAACCCTTCCATTCCACGAACTTTTGGACCTCTCCTCGTCACAACACTTATACCTAACTACTAGCGATATTTTCAATAACATTTACATAAACTTAACCAACTAACATGATTGTAATTGATTCATTATTAGCTTAAAAAAGCAAATAAATATGCACAATTGATAACGTTATGACTTAACTAGAACTATATACAGTGACCGACCGAAAAATATCACTTTTCGGCTAATTTTGGCAAAAAAAAATCTAGTTTCGAACTCGAATAGCTTTTTTAACATGTCTAAATAAGTTTCAATTTCAATTATGTTTTCGACCGAAACTAAGACTGGGCCCAATTTTCGTTTCAATTTCGACTGTACAATACAGGTTGTATTGTTTGAAAAGTTATCACATATAATTATAAATTACATCACACTTAACGTCCTCCAAATTATCAGCCTCTTTATTTATCTAACTCTTTATTATACGTACAGAAATTTTACACAAAGATATAAGTCATTGAAATAAATTTATAAAGGATTTGCTTATCCCTATCCCTATAAGAGATTTCTTCCGGCACACCCGAAAAGAAATCATCAGAGATATAAATCAAATAAGGTAGACCATAGATCAATGAAGGTAGACGTACAATTACACAAAAAAAAAGTAGAGGTAGAACTTAATTTACAAACATAATTATGGGAGGAGTAAATATAAAACACAATTTATTTATATCCAATATATACATATATAACATAAATATATATTACATAAATTTTTATTTTACGATTGCTAACTTAAATACTGATTTATGATGGTAACGAATTCCACAACCTTGCTGCATGGACGGTATATGAGTAGGAGTAAAAATTGGAAGAGTGTGATGGAATTTACGGGAGGAGACACAGGAACATTGGACCGACATGAGGAACCAAGAGGATGTAAAAATTTTAGCATAAAATTATAAAAGTATTCATTGAAGTAGATTCAAAACTTATAGTAAAAGTTAATCTAACGATAAGCCTTGCTTAATAATATTATATCTATAATTTTAATTAAGTTCTAAACAATATATTTTTTTCAATCAATTGTATTTTATTTATATAATTTTGTTCTAAGTATATAATGTGTTCTGTTTGCACAACGTCCAATTATGTACTTGTTTTATTTTTGGTACATACACATTTTTACCCGACTGCGCCAAAAGGAGAGTCTTATTTTTCGAGAGTATGTATGTATGTATAATTGTTTGTGTCGCCCTGCAGCCTGAACGAATCGATGAATTTTAGCTTGAAACGTGTCATTAGATTCGTATTTACAGTGAGAGTTACACTGGGTAGGTATATCAAAATAAAAAAAGTTAATTAAATTTCCAAATTACACAGAAACGCAGTCGGGTTTTGTTTTAGTTTTTCATATTACTTTGACTTGTTTACTTATCTCGAAATAAATAATATATAATAAATGCTATCGTAAGCTTTCTATTTTAATTTGTTACAACAATTCACATTTTTGTAAAGTATAGGTATCTACATACATACACATAAATTATTACGCATGTGCATCAATTCACAAAAAAAAAACACAAGCGTTCATTTTATGTGTATGTTACTGCTATAATTACATTTTCTAATTTAACGTGTTTATTTTAAGCAATGTAGTAATTGTTAGTCCTATTTTGTTTGCTACATTTATATTATTAATACTATTACGTTTGGTATATTTTTAATTTATTTTATTTTATTCATTCTTATTAATTTTATCCATACTGAGTTTTTATATAAAATATAAATAGTATATTACGTTACTAGGAAGGGAAGTGTCAATCGTCCCGATGCAAATATATTGCTTTAAAAGTCAAAGTTATGACAGATCGCATAGTTTAATCTCACAATTTCCTTGTATTAATTCGTATCTGACACAGAATAACACTAATCTCTTATTATTTTTCATCTTATTTTTCATTTCATTATTTTATCTTATTTTTCAATTAATGAATTAATTTCATATCCTTATACTGGTGTTATAACAACGCGTTGCCAGGATACGCGTTGCTAGGATACGCGACTTCATCGAGAATATCAAAATTATGATTAAATTAATTTAAAAACCTAATAATTACTATTTTATCTATTTTAATTACAACCGAACTTTCGATCCTGGCGTTATAAAAAAATATTTCTGCATGAATAAAAAAATTGATCGTTCCAAATAAGTAGTGACAGTGTAAAGTTAGTGACACTGTAGCTTGGATGTCACGTTTATGAATTGATATTTTGAGGTTGTGTTCTAAAATGTTTTTTGTGGCCCCTCCGCCCGAATGATGAAATTGCCGATTGCTTCATCACCATCGTCAATGTAGTAAAAAGTTTGTGTGTCTAGTTTAAACTCCGCTTCCAAATTGAACTGAACTCTGTCATTCTTCATATCATCAATTCTGCGCCACTCACTTTTACTGCGGACGATAACGATGACTACCGCTTCGTAGGTAAGTTCCTACGTTTCATAGATAATAATGATATCTGACAGTTCGTCGATTCCGCGGTTGATTTATATAATTGTTCTGTATCTACATAAGGCTTCTTAGTTCTTCTTCTACTTTATTTTATATATGAGAATAACTTCATATGACAGTCAGTCTGCTGTCAATTTGGCTTCAAAGTAATTCATACAGGCTTCGTCGAAACTTCACTTCTTGCCCTCAATTAATCCGTTGACCAAGAGAGAAGCCATAGTTTATATATTTAACTTGGTTTTCTACGCAAAGTGGTGGTTGGTACTATTTTTCCGTCATCAAGGCTCCTGACTATGTGACACTGTCATCCAACATTACTCATGTCTATTTGGCCACTACTGGGTTCCCTAAAGGTGTTCATTATATTGGAGAACTTTGATTTGTTCAGAGATTGAATTTAGCAGCTCCTCACTTAATCGCTGAAAGGTCTACATATTTTTTGTAGATCTCCGGTTGACACCTCGAGTCGCTGTTAAAATGGTCTGGAACTTTGTATATATTGGCAATGTATTTAATTATCTGCTAATAAATAATCTTATGATTCTATATGTTTATAAAAAAAATTACAAAAGGTTGTGCGTTTTATATCGACCTATTAGACTTAAATGTGTAAGCTGTTGACAAATCTTATTAAAATAATTTTTATTCTTAGACACAGATACCAAACAATCTTCATAATTACCCCACTTAAAAATAACTTAAATATAGGGAAAGACAGTATTTAATGCAACTAGTCTAAAAAAAGTATATAGTTTTAAATATATAGTTTTTTAATATTTGTATAGATAGTTTTTAGAATGACATATTAACAACAGAAATTAATTTTTATGTCCTTTTAGGTTGTAATACCCATCTTGCCTTGAAGAACACGTAAAGCTGACGGTTCCGTTTGTTATCAAAGACACCAGGGAAATCGTCCGTCAACCCGCAGTGGAGTAGCGTGTTGGATCCAGCCCTTGTCCTATATGGAGAAGAGGCAGTTGCTTAGCAATGAGATCCTTACAGGTGGATTCCATTCAGTCTAAATTAGTTTTGGAAATAACAATATAATGTGATAACATGGAAATAATGATGACGCTTTGGTGTGGTTAAGATTGTAGTATATGTTGAACTAAAAACATATTTTAAAGAAACTTATAATCGAAAACGATACGCTATGGAGAAATTTTCGAGGTGCAAAAAGAATTTTAACCATATAAATTTACATATTCAAATTTGCTACGAAAAAAACAATTTGAAAGGAAGGTTATCGCGCAAAGACTAATTGCATGTGAACAAAAAATACACATTACATTATTTACCGGTAAAAACATACAATATGTGACACTATTCACAATTACGTTAAACACGGTGTCAAGTACTGCCTGCGCTTGCTGAAATATTTAACCAATGACAGGCAGATGAAATTCTAGTAATTATGTGAGGTAGAATAGACATTTATGTAGTGTTTTCAAATATCGTGTGACAATATTTGTATAAAGGTCACAGAGTATCACCATGTTTAATTGTAACCAAACAATCAATTTGATTGTGATCAAGATACCCTAGATTCGATACTCAAATTATGTAGATGAGAACGGAACGGGTGTCAGTCAGCCAGTCAGTCAGTCCGTCCGACTGTCTGTCCAATGACTATATTTTTGGAACCATAATATGTAGACACGTGAAGTTTTTTCACATAATGTATTACTACTATAATGACAACTATTTAAAAAAAAAGGAATGCCTGTAGAAGTTTTTATTTTTTTCGATAATTAATAAGATCGATCGTCAAAAATATGTTGTATCAAATGTGGTACGGTTGTACAATATGGTGGCGGAGGTGGATTGATATTTTTTAATATAGTAGTTATATATAAAATGTCAAAACTAACTTTTTTCTTTATGCATAATTTAATCTATCTTAACATAAGATAGCTAAAGAGTTTCTCTGTTTGAATTCCCTTCTCTTAAAATTTACCAGACAAATTTGACATTATTTCGTTATGCAATCTGCGACTGATATAGGCTCATAATTATAAACCAAGGAATTTATATCATAACTGGAACGCTCACTTAGTAAAATTGTATATTCAAATATGCACCTTGAAATTACCGACATAAGGTTGACATTTGTTTCCAACATGTAAAGCGAAAAAATCGTTCCGAGCATTTCGTTGACTACTGGTATTTTGTCTCTTTCTTACGAGTTGCCTTGAATCCAAGGTAGAAAAAGATGCAATCCCTTTCTTAGGAACGTTTTTTGAGTGCATGTGCGCAATCCAGTTTGTATATAAATTCCTTGTTATAAACTCATACAGACATCACTCAATTCCGTCATTCAGGAATTATATTTCAATGACATTAAGTAATTAAATTACATAGCGACATAAATTGTTATTGATCTTCAGTTATTAAGAAAATTTTACGAAAAAACTCGTTTATACAAAATACTATTTTCACATTTACAAAAAGACATTGCTGTAATTTGATTGAGATTTTAATGTAAAAGCAAGAAATTTATGTTAAACAAAAATTATCTGAATAGGAGAAAATAGAAATGCCCATTCAAATTTTATGGTTGATGGTTAGATAATAAAATACAAGATTAAAATGTCTAAATTTTTGAAGTTCAAATTCATGCAACTTTCATTCGCCACATCACGATTGCTTACTAATTAAACTGCAAAAGGTCTGACTATGGTTAAACGGCAAAGTCTATTTTTAATGGGCTCTGTAGTAACCAGATAAAACAACCAATTTAATAGTATCAAATCAAC
Organism: Euphydryas editha; assembly: GCA_036937285.1. Lineage (NCBI taxonomy): Eukaryota > Metazoa > Arthropoda > Insecta > Lepidoptera > Nymphalidae > Euphydryas > Euphydryas editha. The sequence continues at coordinate 8,942,807 of JAUPFZ010000006.1, forward strand.
GTGGTTGAAACAACGCGACCAGTTTAATGTCCTATTAATATTCCGAATATTTAGAACATGAAATAGTAAAATCGAAAAACGGTCACCTCAACAGAGTTTAATTTAGAGGAATTTATATACGTATATAATTATATATATACCATACATCGCTCACTTAAAATTTTTCCTGTTTTAAATAAGGAAAAAATACATTCATATATTGCTAAGAAATCTACAAATAGAAACAATGGTACTTCGAGTAAGAAAATTTTACGAAAAAAACTCATTTACTCAAGTTAGTATTTTCACATTTACAAAAAGAAATTCCTGTAATTTGATTGAGATTTTAATCTAAAAGCACGTAATTTACGTTGAACAAAAATTCAACTAAGGATAAGATGGATTTAAATAAAAAATAAAGTTCAATTATTTTTACCATACTTATTGTGTATATACGAGTACCTATATGTATGTACAATATATAAGGTAATTTTGTTCTTATTACAGAAATCTTTCAAACATAGCAGTACTTAATTTTAATAAAGCAATATTAAGTATTAAAATAAATACTTATATTGATAGATGTTGTAAAATATACCAGGTGGGAAAAGGATACGATAAAATAGTAGCATAATTATGAATAGCGGATAAAAGCAGCTTTTCACTCACAATAAAATATGATTATCTCGAACAGCTACTGAACGTGCAATATTATGCAATAATTAATGTCCAAAGTTTCAATGCTATAATGAATTGTCACAATAATTGATGTATGTTCTTCTTAGTCGTTACTACGGAAATATCATATTTACCCATCGTTGATTTATATACTTATTTCAAGTTTATATTTTTAAAACTAATCGCTATTTCACTACAAATTAACGCTTTTCTTTAATTAAACTATTACCAACAAAAAATAATTTTATTGATGAATGATAAAACTTCTCTGTGAACATTACGTACAAAGGTATGTATATTTTTACTTTAATATATTTTAAAATTAAAATAACCAAAAAAAATTATGGATATACTGTATTTAACACTGTATTTACACCTATTAAATTATGGATCTACACCGTATTAACAGTAACTGTGTACGATTAGAAGACTAAATTTTCACAAATAAGTCACAATGATCGACTAAATGACAGAAAGAACTCACTCGCTCGTTAAAATTAATACCATAAATAATTATTTTATTATTAATAAGTCATCCAACACAAAAGTGAATGTAATATTTTTAGTAACTATTTTAAACATACAACCATACTATTTTTTTGTTAAAATAGTCTAAAAATCACCTCCAAGTGCACGCACTTATTAAACTCTTTTGCAAAAAAAACGGGCACTTAAGCAAAGAACTATTTTATAGTTACTATTAGTTTGTTTGACAATTTTAGGTATTGTTATCCTCAGAATTTTATAAATTAATTAGGAAGGAATAGTTTTCATCAGTTTTATCATAACATTTTAATTAAATTATTAAGAAATAATGTTTAAGCTCAAAACACTATGATTGTACCTGCTCGCTAAATAAAAATGAAACGCGTAAATTTCTTTGTTTTTATTGAATACATTAAAAGCAGATAAAAGTTTAGTATTGAGTGTGACCCCCTCTTGCTGAAATCACAGCTTGCATTCGTCTGGGCATGCTAGTGAGTATATCTTTTATGGTTTCTTGGGGAATACGTTCCCACTCCGCGGTAATCACATTCTTTAGCTCTCTGATGGTCTGCGGAGCCGGCTGCACTGATCTCACTCGTCGCTTCAGAACGTCCCAGACATGCTCTATGGGATTGAGGTCCGGACTTCTAGCTGGCCAGTCCAAACGACGAATTCCGACTTCTAGCATATACGCATCCACACCGCCAGACCGGTGGGCGCGAGCGTTGTCGTCCATAAAAATTGAGTTTTCGCCAAGAGCGGTTAAAGCGGGTTGTGCATAAGGAATTAGAACTTCCGTTATGTATCGGTGTCCAGTCAGTGTACCGTTTTCGATGAAGACTAACTCCGTACGATCCATAGAATTTATTCCTGCCCAAAACATAACAGAGCCCCCTCCATAAGGTGTGATTTCTTCAAAACATGCCTCTGCAAAGCGTTCTCCTCGTCTACGTAGCACTCGCCGACGTCGGTCTTCACCATGCAGAGATATCCTGGCTTCATCGGAGAACAATACCCTATCCCAGTCTTCATGAGTCCATGACACACAATTTCGAGCGAAGCTAATCCTGGCAACTCGATGTCCACGGAGTAATTTAGGGCCGCGTGCCGGGCGATGACTGTGTATATTAGCAGCGAGAAGCCTCCTTCTGACCGCCCATAGACTAATTTGCACATTTCTTACTTCTTCGAGGGTGTTCTTAAGGTCCACATAAGAAGATTTGCGATTTCTCAACGCTTGACTAACTAGAAAACGATCATCCCGTGGTTCGGTACATGTCTTTCTGCCAGAACCAGGCCTTCTCTTGACGGAACCGGTCTCTTGATAGCGCTGCCAGGTCCTTTGAACTGTCGACCGACTCACATTTAGCCTCTGAGCCACAAAGCATTGACTGCAACCTTCTTCAAGCAGCGCAATAATTTTGCTCGCTTTTATCACTTTATCTACCATTTTCGAGATTGCTAAACAGCAATAACAATACTTTTAAATGTCAAGGACACCAGATAATTTAATAAAAATTGACAAAAAGTTAATTAGAGTCGATATTAACTATAGGGAATTCGCGCCACAAAATGTAGTTAAAAGTTATTTTCTTTGAAAACCAGGCTCAGTCAAAAATTTGAATTTGGAATGTACTCTTATAAACATTATGGCACTTTTATAACTGGCCAGTAACATGTTCAAATTATTAAAACCTTTTTGGTATTTTATTTTTTTCAGCCAGGAAGAAAATCGAAACCGCCCGTTTTTTTTTTGCAAATGAGTGTATAATCAAAAGTACATTTTTGAAGCAATTTGATTAATTTGATTCATCAATTTACCTTCAAATTAGTTATTTATTTTAGGTAATGAGAAGGTACCAGAGACTCGGAATACAAGAAATCTGCACGAATAGGTAGGTATAATGAAACAAATGAGTTTGCTTATTTGTTTGAATACTGAGATATTAAGATATATTCTTTTCATATATCTGATTTTAGAAAATATTTTAGCTTTAGAATTTTTTACGACTTTTAAGAGTGCGGTATTTTACACAAGACCAACAAAGCGTAGGTAATTTAAAATATCTAAAGGTACACAATAAAACCCTGAAAATAGTCATAACATAACGATCGCGATAGTATTTATAAACAAAGCAGTCTTGTTAGTATATTATCTATGGCTCGTGGTTATTATACGTAGGATTACATTACGTAATTGTTATGTAAATGTATTTATCTCGTACCTCGGCTGGATCTGCTATAATTATATTATGTCGGAAAATAAATTAACGATTTTCACTTGTGAGATATTTTTGAAGTGAAACTTCTTTAGAATCGTTGTGATTTAAAACGGGATGCGACAGAAAAAACGACAGGTAAGAGACACAAATACAAAAATGTGTAGGGTAGAATGAGATAGTAATTATGATGTCGCGTATCCTAGCAACGCGTAAACAACGCGTAAATAAGTAATAGAATGTTTAACTATTAATATTAATAAATTTTAAATTGAGATTGCCAAAGATGTTTCACTTCTGGCATGTGTACTCCGTACACAAGAAAGACATTTTTTTTTTCGTTTTAAATATAATTAAAAAACAATTATCAATAAATGCTTACTATAATTAACTTTATTATCTCATACCGTTTAAACATAGTAAATAAATGAGTGAAATCTATATCATATTACATGAAAAAGTAAGATAAATAAATAAATAATAAATAATTATATAAATATGTTTAACATACACACGGTCGTCTATTCCTAAGGTTGGCAAATTAATGCCTGTGTCTTAGGTAACTGCCGACTGATATACTTTTTTTTGTAATAAATATAGGTACATATAAATAATACATCCCTAAATTATAAATGCGAAAGAAAGTTTGTTTGTTACGCTCTAACCCGAAAACTACCTAACCGATCATCATGAAACTTTGTACACATATTCTTGGAGGTCGCGATAACCGACATCCACGCATGTGATGAGCCGCGAGCAGAAGCTAATATAGAAATAAATATATATTACACACAGAATCGGGGCGGGAATCGAACCCACAACCCTTGAACAGAAAGCAGAGTCACTGCCAATTGCGCCAACGGACCAGTCAAATATAATAATTCCTACTTATTTATTTTAGAAGACGATAATTATATTATATATAGTTACGATAAATGTAGTTAAATTCCTAATTGTAATGTTCCTAATTAAACTTATTTTAGTTATGTTTGATTTTCCTTTTCACCAAAACACATTTTTTACTATTTCCTTTAGATACCTACTTATGTAATTAAGAAATGAATAATACATTTTTCTGATTTTTTTGCTACGTTCGTTATATTTTTAATGGTTGAAATGTTTAAATATTTACTTTTAATATTTAAAATTTTAAAGATCTTACTCGAAGTGTTATAAAATCGTTTAATAAAAATCTGCTTTTTCAAATTTATATTTCTTATTATATTATAGACATTGGGTATAAGAAAAATCATGTTATCGATAAAATTAAATTATTGAAATGTGAAAATATGATATATATATTTCTTTTCGCAATTGCAAATTTCGCATCAACAAAACTTTCGGATATAAAATAATTATGTAGTTAAATTTTTTGTACGAAATGCTAAATAAAATATTTTAGCAAGATTTTTTTTTTATTTATTTATGTAACACATTTTTAATCTAGTACTTTGAAATAAATACATATGTGTAAAACAGTCATGCTAAGTACACGTACTTGCCTCGTACCATATGAATAAACATCAAGGTGAAACCTCATACGTAGTGAATACGACAACTCAGTGTATATGTGTGCTATAATCACCTGTAAACTATTTTATGTGTATTATGAATCATTTTGATTAAGAATTGTATAATTTCACTAAACAGCGGCAATTAAAATAAAATAACAAAAGAATATTGTAACATAATATAGCATTGACATATTTACGAAACATATAAACTCTCATTCGATTAGATATCGGTGTGATTTTCTGTCAAAAGTTAAATAAATATTTTTGTACATATACGTAAAATAAGTTTAGGTGCGTAAAACTGAAAAAGGACGTACTAATATAATACACACATTATTATTTTTAACCTCCAATAGCAATGCGATAATTTATCAGATATCGATGTATGACAAAGCATCGCAACCGTATCGCAAATATTACTTGTGATAATATCAAGAAAAATGTCAAATGACCTTACCTTCTATATTTTTCCTTTTTCGATTCAACCGGCATCAATACCGGTTCCATTGACTTTGAAACACACCACTCATTCACTGCACTCACAGTGAGGAATTCAGTATCTGGCGCATGGCACACCTCGGAACCAAACTCGTCTGATGACACCGTAATGCTGTCATACTTCTGATAAGGCACCATGTCAAACGATGAAATGGATTTTATGCTAACATTGTCAAAGTTAGACTGTTCTTCAGAAGCACCCGATAAATTATCCCCTTCATCACTATCGTAGTCGTTGATCAAAGTATCAGTAGAATGATCGGTTGATAATGTATCCGTTCTACCATCGTCATTATTAACTATATACTCCTGGCCTGCTTCTTTTTTATCACTGTCCGAAGAATCGTCGCTGCTGCTGATGCTTTGTGATAATGTTTCGGTGGCTACATTTGTTTTTGTTTCTTCTTCGTTGTCCGAGGGTTCTGATAATTTTAACCTGAGTAATTTTTCTAAATCACTTTGTTTAACACCATAAGACCAAAGCGATTCACCTACACGTCCTTGATTTCCCATCGACGATTTTCTCCGAATGACAGGCGGCTGCCTTGACCTTCTTAATACTACAGGTGACGAAGAAGGTGTCATAAATGAAAACCTCTTTTCAGTATACCCTGTTTCCTCTGAGGTAGGTGACTTATTATCTAAAGAAGAATTGTCATTAACGGGCTCCGGTACCGGTGGTGGTGGAGCGGGTCTGTGAGGTTTTAAGGACGATGATTTCCTATCTGAAACAAAACCCGAAGAACTTGATTCACAACTAATTTCAGAAACATTTGATAAAATAGAATTCACTGACACGTTTGAATTTCTATCTTGAGATCTAGTCACTGGGTAAAGGTGTTGGAAATGAGCATGTAAAGGATTGACAACACTTGTTAAGCTTCCCATTATAGGGTCCTTTGATCGTTCGAGAGACTCACTAGAACCTCCTAAAGAGATATTATTTTTTTCAAATCGAAGAATTATGTCTTTTACACTCCGTTTATCCTGTCTAAATTCTATTTCATCATCATCAGAGACGTGTCCGGATGAGGACTCATAAATTGGACGGTTACTAAGGTCTTCTTGAGACATGGTGACGTGCGGGCACTTAGGTATCGCACAAACACCAGGAAAAGCATAAGAACGTACACATATCCACACAATCTAACTGCGCACAGCCAACGCGCGTTCACTTTGACAACTAAATGCGACTGATGGCGTGACGGCGCCCGCGCCCCTGCGCGCTGCCCGCAAGTCGCGACTACGTCAGAGCATCGTGCTTAGGTGCTGCTTGAGCTGCTTCGTATCTACTTTACCCAAATAATAAGAATTGTGATAGCGATAAGTCAAATATTTGACCGTATGTAAAAATACTTCGTTACCTTGATGATAAATATAAAACGAGTAAAATATGATATTTATCAGTGATCAAGATACAGTACTATATTATATTACAGTTTTGTATAAGATATATATTACTTTTCATTTATATCCAACTGAATGAAAGTATTATTCCTAATGTAACTTATTTTTTTGTAAAGAAAAACTTTAATCGATAAATAAAAATTATGTAATTAACATATAATGTTTAAATACTGACTAGTTATATTTTAACGGTTGAAAGTGGTTGATAGTATAAAAAATAAAAAAATAATAAAAATAAAAACCAAAAGAACCTATAAAATTAATGAGAAAAAAAAGAATGTGTCTACAAGCGCCTGCACATGGCCACAGTGAGTTTATTGACTGGGATCGTTAGACTGGGGGAGCTTTAGAAGTAAGAAATTACATATAGGTAACCTATCTTAATCAGTGCAATTCTTGCTGAGACAAAATAAATGTTTTGCTATTACGCATTAAATTCACATTATATAAAATTCTTTTATTTCATAAACGTATTATTTTAAATATTTAATAGTGTATACTTAAGCCTCTAACACTGCAGTAGGAACATACAAGAAATTACATAAAGAGACAACAATTGTCCACTATCTATATAGACTAAAATACTATATTGGATCATTGGTCATCTTCAATGAATTAATGTTTTCATAATTAGCATCATTCGTTTTAATTCACGAAATTGCAAATGGCTTCAGTGGCATTTGTAATCATTTCTAAAGTCATGGATTAGCATAAAAATTTTGCTCAAATTGATAGATTTTTTTAGGTTTATTTAGTTGTTATAACACCAGTATAAGCATTTTTTTTATAAGTAAGTGTAATAATCACAATAATTGCAGATGAAGATTCATCTGAAATTATTGTGATTAGACATTGAACTTACCGAAGACGAGATTATTCGTAATTTTGATGATGAAGCCAAATTATATTAACAGACAATTTATTGCCTCAGAAATCTAAAGGCGCTATATTTTCGCGTAATTTTTGCCTATTATATATTATTTTTATTTTATAATCTAACTATTTTACAATCGATACTGCAATTCTCCCCGATTAGCGCGTTTAAATAAACAAATAAAACTCTTTCACTTTGTTATATTAAATATAGATAAATACAAGACTTTCAAACAATATAATTGACATTAAAATTATTTCATTGTTATCACAAATCACGAAAAAAATCATCACCGTTTCTAAAACACTTGTTTATTAACCATTTACATAGTAAAAAGTGCATTTTACGAACATTATTTTTCGCTCAAACTCATATACCTATCACAATGTGAGCGAAGCAAAACGCCTATTTTATTTTACTAAACGAAACATTCTTCATGTCCTATTTTAGCATAATATTCCATTTAATCAACTTGTAATTTGCGAAAAGAACCCTCAACGCCGAAGAAACTGGAACTCGTATTGGGTTTACCAGGCCTCAGGGATTCATCTGAACAGGCGAACTCCTCAAGAGGTATACTCGTTATAGCTTACCACTTTCTTCTTCTAGTAACCCAACAAACAAAACGTTATGTAATAAGAAAATGTCACACTGTAATCATACTATTTGGAAGTGAAAGTATTAGAAGTCATCGTTCGTTGTAAAGAGAAAATAAACGAAAAACAAAATTATATACCTATTTAAAAGATTTTCTACCATAAGAACTGACTAATAATCCCCATTTTTACCTATTCAGTGAAAAATATATTATAACCAGTTCAGAATTGGCAGTACCCACAGAGTTCGGACACTCGTTCTTTGAAATCCGTTATTACTTATTAACCTTCATAATACTTTTTTATTTATTTAAAGCTATAATTATGTAAATAAATATATATACCATACAAACAAAGATGTACACTATAATTAACTTTAATGTTAAATCATTCTAGTTAAAATTTCGCAAGCCGTGAGAACTATGAATTTTCCGCCGGTCACAACATGTAATTCACAACATTCCAAGCTTGTTAATGATAATAATTATAACTCTTTACCCGTTAGTTCCTGCACTGAACCATGTTCACTGCCGTCTCTTTCGGTAATATTTTAAACGGAATAAAATCACATATCGCCTTAAAATTGTTATTGTAAACGTGAAACTGCTTGAGAAAATAATAATGTTGAAAGATTACTAATATCAGGTTATATTATCAGCTAATTAAAACTGAGATGATTAAATTACTAACTCACTCACTCACTCACGTCACTGATACGTATTTATTGCTAGTAAAGCTAAACACTTACAAATACCTAACAATGTTAGTTTGTCGTCGTTAAACCTACAAATTACTGCACCTTAATTAGTTAATCTTGTATACATAATATTTAATTCAATAACAACGAAATTAGTCGCATATTTATGTAAACTAATATGAGTATAGTAAGTTACTAATTATATTACTTATATAAAAAAAGCACTCATGATGGCTGTATACCAAACTACATACCTACAACATAATACATATAGTGATATAGATATGTATATAACTAAACTAAATGAAGCTAAATATATAAAAATCACTCGCTCTTTTTTAACTTTTTTACATACAAAGTATTCACTAGATTAAACGCTACTTCGAATACAGTAAGAAGGTTAAATTGAATTTATTGACTGAGAATATTAAATTATATCGGTGATATAGGTACGTGTCGTACCTACATATACAAAATATAACAAATACAAAAGACATACAAATTATAAGATATATTTAAGTACAACATAAGTTTAGTTCTAATATTAGATTACATAGGTATAATATATTATTTTTCTATATAATATATTATTTTAATAATTTAATTTTTTATAATATATTATTTTTCTATATCTCTACAAGTCTACCCATGGTGGTGAAAGATGATAAAAAACTAAAAAATACGCTTTACGTCTTGGACGTCCGTGAGTCTGTATGTGCGGATCCTGTATGTGGTCACGATAACGACCGAAAGACTTCACTAATCGAGTACTTTTGTTTTCTTACACTTCAGTATAGTTAGGAATAGAACCCTATTTAATTTCACGGTCTAATTCGATGTGGTTTAATTGTTTTTAAATTGTGAAAAAAAAATGAGATTATGAGGCTATGAGGCAAACTATTTCAATATATTTCCATAAAGTAGTTTTACCATATCAATAAAAATCATAACAATTGACATAATGCACACAACTTTTTCTACAATAAAATAAATATTTTTGTTAATCGTGCTATTCTTAATTTAATTTTATAGAAAATTATTTTCTACTTTTTCGTTTGTGTTGTTGGTCTCAAAATCGCTAATCCTGAGTGTCCTGGCAACCTTTCTATTGGGACAAGTTATTTAAATTATTGCATCCTCATCGGTCCTTGATAAGTGTACAAAGTTTCAAATCAATCCAACGTTTTGAAGAGGGTGAAAATCACATTAAAAGATTCCGTTACATAGATATATACTAAGCTAACAAAAGCGTGATAAAAATATGCCTCTACAATAATAATAAAGTTGTCATCTTCAATATGAATCTTATTTCAAAAATCGTAAAGACAACCTTTATAATATCAATGATAACGATATTGAGAAGAATCTAAACATATAAATAAAAGTAAGCAAATTCTGTATGATCTTGTGATCTTCGGAAGAAAGACGCAGTTAATGTTTCATTAAAAATTTAAATTATTTTTGCCAAATGAACTTACTCTTAATTAAAAATCTTAATTTATCTATTTCTATCTATATGTCTCTGGAATAATCGTCCGTAGATAGTGGTATTATGTTACCTAAATGTTCTCTAAGCATATTATACAAACGTCCGCTCTTATACGTTCTAAGGTTGGCTGGTAGAGAATGCTTTTAGCATTAAACCCGCCTTTTGTACAATTCTTTAATGTATTGTGCAATAAAGTTGTAATAAATAAATAATATTGTAAATAAATAAATCAATATTTACGTAGAAAAGAAAGAATTCACAGATTGCCTACAAGCATTGCAAAAGTAAGATAATTTAGAAGATAATGGTTGTTTTAAATCATATTTGTTATCTTTTTAAAAAAAATTGCTTCAAATAAGTCATTCTTTAACTACTCACTAACATTCTATTTTCGAACTTTTATAGTTAAGCTACCTGTTTTTATTATTATCATCGATTTTGTGAAAGAATTAAAAAAAAATCAGCACTCAATTAATGTAAAAATAAATCATTCGCTCGTTAACTTAACTGTTATAATTAATAAGTGAACAATGCCCGCCATTTATTATTATTGTGATGAGTCATGATTTATTTTAAATGTAGGTACCTATTTGTATATTATACTTCTTACAGAGAAATCCGATTTTGATGATTATTATTTTATTAGATTAGGTCTATCTTTTTTTTTTTTTTTTTTTTTTTTAAGTAATTTATGCCCACGGGCTCATTTTGCCCATGCCTTTCTTATTCCAATTTGTTTTGTTTACTTGGTATAATAGTAGCTGCTTACAATCTTACATTAGTGGTAACTTAATTAAAACTTAGTATCTCTAATGTTGGACGTGAGTCCACCGAACCGAACCTAAAATGTATTCTTAAATCTAGGTACATGCATAATTTTTTTTTTCTTTTTTTTTTTTTTTTCTTTTTTTTTTTTATAATTTTTAATATTATAAGACTTAATAATTAAATAATAGAAATATATTATGTGTGTATCTATGCCTATTATATATACATGTCTCCGTCGTTATTGTTACAATTTTTTTTTTTTTTTTTTTTTTTTTTTTTTTTTTTTTCTATTATGCACAACATGCTATTACTACTACTTAATTTATTTTCGTACTAACAATCTTACAGCTATTTGTTATAAACTGTGTTGTTAACAACTATGTCCTCACACCGATACTTTTAGTTAACATATCGAGCACACTCTCAATCACGGCGGTATCTCTGTGATGAATCGCCATCTTGAGACTGTGCTCGAGGATTTCCTTTTCCGTGGTCTGCGTCGCCCTCGCCACAAAGCGACCGATTGCGTCATCACAGTCGTCGGTATAATAGACACAGGTGTTGGTGTGTCTAGTCACCGCGACTACAGCGTGCGAAACGCTGTCGTGGATTCGAAGCCTCTCTGCCTTAGTCTGGAGGACGATGACGTCCTCGTAGGTCTGGCCCTGCGCCTCGTGGATGGTTAAGACGCGCGATCCCTCGCCGGACCCATATCCCTGGTCAGTTAGCAATTTCTTCTCATCTTGCGTAAAGACCAGGTATAGGGTCCGATCCCGTCCTACGGGGATACGTGCACCTGTGAGGCTCTCCACTCGCAACGATCGGATCTTGGCGCTGGAGCTGTACATGGTCTCGTAGACCTCGCTGATGGCAAAGGCGACATCTTTGGGGTTGCGATGCGTGCATGACAACTCGCACGAGATGGTTGTTAGCAGAGTAGGTCTACAGTACCGCATTTCGAACAGGTTATCCCTGTCGATGTACGGCAGCTGATTTATATCTCCGATAAGGATCACTTTCTCTGCACCGGATAGTCGGGCGGCCATTACTATGGCTCCGAAATGGTTCATGAGGGCCTCGTCCACCGTTAGGCGAGTGATTGTCAAGCCCTCACGGAAACCATTTACCAAAACGGAGGCCATAGTGCGCACCTTTTGCTTGGCTTTGTTGCCATAGCGGTGCGCCAGTTTTTCTTTTAAGTCTTTGGCCGCCTCGACTGTGGTCGTGATCACGACCTCCGTGTCCTCATCGAAGTCCCCGACTATGCGAGTTGTCTTGCCGCATCCCGGTACCCCATTTATCCACTCCAGCGATGGTAGTCCCCAGGTCACGGACAGTAAGCCGGCTTCCCGGTCGTTCGATATGGTTTTCGCCATCTGAAGTATCCGGTCCCCCAGCATTATTTTCGTGCATCTGGCCACTACCACCACCGGGTCCCCTTCTGGTGTTGCGAAGGTCTGCGGCTCCTCATCTTTTCCCTCAGACTCAACCGCGCTCACGAAGCCTGCTGTGGTGTTATATGCAGCCATATATTTACCCGACATCTTGCCCTTGAGTACTTGACGGGTTTCGCTGTTATATATGGCTGCTTCGGCTTCCTCGAGTTGCGCCTCCAGTAACCTTTGGTGGTCGTACCGGTAGGTCTGCATGATCTTATTGCAGATGGCCAGGCTTACCTCGCGGTTTGCCTTTGTTATGGCCAGGAACTCGATAAGGGCGTTTTCCGCGTGTTGGAGCGGTGTGGACGCAGGTCGAAGTCTCGGTGGTGATACCTGTCCCATGTCGGCTCTAGTTCGAGCGGCCGGTGACGCCTTCGGGTGCCTCGGACTGTCGTCTTTGGTGAACCTGTTCAGCGCCTCCGCTTGCCGCTCTCCCTGTTCCGCCCTTTTGGGGGAGGCATGATGTGGGAGCATGCCTTGTTTGGGGGAGATGGTAGCATGGATAAATGTCGCTACTGACATCGAGCTTGGCCTAGATTCGGGTGCGGCCCTTTTATTGAGTTGTTCTGCCTTCTGGACCTCGACCCTGAGCTGTAAGCGCTCCGAACCGCTAAGTGTGGGTTCATCGACAGTCCGCGATGCAGGGGGTGAAGGTGTTATGGATTTCGGTCTTAAATAACCCAGATCCTCCCCCCTGTCCTCGTAGACAATGACCTCACTGTTCTTGGAGGCCAGAAGGCAACCGTACCTATCCGATACGTTGCCTCTGTCATAGCCGACTCTCATTGAATCCACACTGATTCTTCCAGGGATTCCCCCGGGGATCTCGCTCAACCGCTTCAACCACACACTAGACTGCGCAAAGGCTGATATCTCTCCCCATTCCATCCCCATAATGGGGATTAGGTCTATCTTGAAATTGATATGATTGAGTTTTAAAGAAATGTCAAACATTAAGGTAAGAAAAAAAAATCGACAAGCATAACTGTAATCAGATTAAGATTTTTGTAATTATTAAATGTTTATAGATTCACTCTTGTGTTTATCTGTCAATTTTTTTTTTATGTACTGGGTTAATTCAAAAATAATTTTTATGTTAGTCACTTTAAAAAGAACAATTCTCTCAATATAGGTAGTCATTATATTCCTAGTAAGTGCAAATATTGCTATGTTTAACGTACGGGTAACGGTAACGGGACAATAGTTTTCTGACACAATATTGAGTTTTCAACTACTTTATTCATTTATATAACTGGTATATTAAACTTTTATGCATTATTTATTGTATTTGTAGAACGGAGACTTCGGAGTACCTACAAGTTCGCCTCGGGATTTTTTTGTATTGACTTATTTAATGTAGTCATCATATCATCCTATCAGCCATTGGATATCCACTGGTGAACGTAGGCCTCCCCCATCGACCTCCAGAGCATCCGGTTCGAAGCAGCTTCCATCCGAAGGCTTTCGACGACTCTTTTCGAGTCGTCTATCCCTCTAACGGACAACCGTCCGACGCTGCTCAATTTTCTGTTATTCTTAATGACATGTATATCACATACTAATCCCGCTATGAGCTATTTAGCCTATATATTTGGTGACTATGGTTTTAGTAAAGCAAAGTTTTAAAGTTGGAATTTACTCTATTCCTAAAAACATATATTTATTATTATTTAGTAATAAATATTATATATTTCAAACACTATGATCATAGTAACATATTGCAGGATTCATGACAGTATTCCGCACGCTGTGGTAGCGGTGACTAGTCACACAAAGACCTGTGTCTACTACACCGACGACGGTGGTGATGCAATCAGTCGTTTTGTCCAAAGGGCAGTGGAGGCCACATCAAAGGAAATACTCGAGCACACCCTTAAGATGGCGATACAAAAAAGAGACACCGCCGTCATCGAGGATGTACTCGGACAGCTGAGAAGTCCCTCTGGGAGGGCTGGGACGGAGTCGGAAAAATAAAAATAAAAAATAAAAAAAAATTAAATTAAAACAAGAAACGCAAAACAAGACTGGTGGTGAAGATGTGATGGCTGGAACGTAGACTTAAAGCATGTAAGTAATATTTTAAGGAATGGATGTAAATAGAAAGTAAGGTAATACCTTTATAATAATACAATCTAAACGAAAGTAAAAAAAAAAAAAATTAAGTTTATTATTTAAGTTTTAGTTAAGTTTTATATTTATAGATTAAATAAGTAAATTTGTGGTCAGTGCAAGGACTCGCGATATAGAGATCCTAAGCTTAGTTTAAGTCTCGTTGTTTAAATAAGTACGCCCTAACAATAATAATAATAATATTCTAAAAATGATCATAAAAAAGGCATGGGCAAATAAAGCCTGTGGATGTACAGAAAAAATTAAAAAAAAAAGTAACATATTGCATTACACTGACATCTATCACACATAGCGTAAACTGTATACAGGTCCAAGAAACTAGCATGGAGTTTTACACATACGTACTAAGGTTAGTAAAAGTTTTGAAAGCGCTCAAGAGATGGCACTGTAAAACATTTAATAAATTGTTTTTAGTAACATCAGTGCTATTTCCCAATGAAAGAGAAGAGTTTGAATTTAGTAGTCAGTAGATTTTGGATTAGGCAAATTTCAAAATTTATTTCGGAACATATAGATATCCAACAATGTTTTACTGCATCACTGACAACGAGATTTTAAAATCTTTACTACTTAAAAACTCAGCGGTACTAAGGAGGCGTTCAAGTATTACGCAATTTTGGTCTTATTAAACGTTACGATGCGTTACAAGGGCGGGAGGGGTTTCATACAACGTGTTATGTTTTATATATATTTTTTTCGTTTCAATAAAATACTAGGAAAATAAAGTCTCCCGAGTTGGCCTTCCTTTGTTATATTGTTGCAGTCCCTTGATTGTATTGTACGTCATTGTTGTTTTGTTCTCCATGTATGACGAGTAACAAATCTCTTGTTTTATTTATTATTACCACAAACTCGATTAAAACAATAACAAAGGCATTTTTAATTGTCTTTTAGGTAAACATGGTAACTTGGGTTTTACGTAACGTTAGGGGGTATAGAGAAACGTTACGGCGTGTTCCGTTTTAAAAATCTTCAAAAATTGCGTTACGTAATACTTGAACGCTCCCTAACCTGGTTTTTATATTTTAGTTTTTTATATTGCCTGTGGCTGTAACCGCAGTGCTAAACTAGTCGTTAAAAATAATGATAACTTTAGGAAGATAATGTTCCAAAATTTTTAGTTATGTTTATTTTCTCATGGCAATCAGCCTCGTTATATAGCTCTAGGTATGTTGTTGTGTAATAAATAAAAAACAAGTAAATTAATCATCAAACTCTTACCTTTAAAGGATCTGATTAAAATAATCTATAGCGAAATGTATAACTCGCTCTTGGAGAGGAAATTTATGTTTTTCCTTCATAGATCACTGCAATACACTACATAAATTCTACTGTTGAATGATAATACTTTATTTATACTGGACATTAATGTAGAATAAATAAAAATTAAAAATAATAATAAATAATAAATAAATATTAACCAACAATCACACCACGTTAACCTAGCCCCGTGGTAAGTTCGTAAGAACTTGTGTTACAGGTACTAGGAACGGAAATAAATTTAAGATATAAATACATATATACATAAATACACATCCATGACCCGGTGCAGACATCTATATTCGTCATACAGATTATCTGCACCTGGCGGGATTCAAACCCGCGACCGCTGCGTAGTGTCCAGTTGCCTGACCACTCAACCAGCCGGCCGTCAAATAATAATAATAATAGATAACTTTCAGAATTTATAATCTCACACAAACACAAATAAAAGATTTCTTGTTATTCATAAACAAAGTCTAATATAAAAAAATGTTATGACAGAAGGACAAATGACAACAAAATATGGGATTATGTTTTTTTTACAAAATATGGGATAGTTACTTATTAACTTAATTTTCATGATAATTGTCAAATCAAATGTTGTACCTGCGATCACGACTAGGAGATAACATTAACCTAGTTGTTTTAATATTATATAGGTTGCGTTTCGCTAAGACAGTAAGTACACGTACGTACAGTAGGAGGTACAGGAGTAAAATCGTACGACCTGTACATACTATGGAATACAGGACATTTCTTAGTGTTGGCGACGTAGAAGGCAAAACTGTTTTACTACGCCCCGTTCATAAATTTGCTTTTGACGCTCTATAACTGATAATACGTGTGCTACATCTAATTCCATTCCAAAAGTCAATTTTAAGTATTTTCTCATTGATCAGGACTTCCCATTGGTTTTTATTTTACGAACATTTGAAAAGTTATTATTTATTAAATATTTTTTTAAGCTGTAGATTAATTTATCTTATGTTTCAATTTATTCACATCTATTTTGGATAGTTAGGTATATGCTGAGATCCGATCTTACACTAATTTCGGAAAAATTGATTATAAAAATTGTCGATCTTATTTGGTAAATAATTAAAACGGCTATCAAAGTTTTTTAATACTTATAAAATAAACCTATATATTGAAGTGTAACAACCTAAGGATTCTTCTAGTTTGCCCAAGACAACTAGAACCTAAAGACTTAACATTTTTTTCGTAACGTAATCTACACAAGATCAATAAAAAGAAAGTATATTAAATGAAATACTTTCATGATTTAATTTTTTTGCATGCCTTTTCAATTATACAATACAGAAATACATAATATAATATCATTCTTGTAGCTTTTCTCACTAACCGAATTTTCCTGTCTAAAAATGTCCAAAAAAAATGGGTGTCTGTGAAGTTGGCTTACGGACGATAATTTTACGTGATAACGTTAAAAGAAAAAAAAATAAGAAAAAGAAGTATACAGTGTGTGTAATTATGTACGCACGTAAAAAATATACTTATAATAAAACGATGCGCCGAGTTAGTGGCGCGCGCCATCTGTAATTTTCACTTAAAAACTTGTAGCGTAACGTAATTGTTATTGAAGTTATTAGAAACTAGCGCCAGATGGTGGTTATGGAAATCAATTTTAATATCTTACAATTTTATCTTCAACTTTTGACTTCATTCAACTGATATGAACTACAAAGTAATTTAATAAAACTAACACATTGAAAAAAGTAACCAATTTCTGTATACATTTTAAAGCTATCTATATCTTGTTACTAATATGATTCATAATAAGATGACAAACAAAAATGTTATACATCATATTTTCTAATAATTAATAGGTAATAGATATAAATAATAAAATAATAAAAACTGAGAAATAAAATGCAATACCATATACACAAGTTATCTTTTATTAGTAAAAGCTTTTTTTAAAACAGTTCACGTGTAGTTTGCGTGCTGCCGCTGTCTCTTCGACTCGGACGCATCTGCCGATGGAGTGTATGTCTCTTAACGCTTAGGCCGATCGTGCCTCTGTATCGCTTGTTCCGTGCTCTCGCTCGCAGAACATGACAATAAGTTATGTTTTTCGTGCGTGCATCCGACTGTCGTCGATTTACTAGACGTTATCACGTCAAAAAGATTTTACGTGGGACTTCCTACATAGTTAAAGATATGAAAATTACAATCGAAAAATTAAGAAACAATTAATTGACATATTTTGTAGCACCATTCGGTTCATGGATCATATGTCATTAAAGTTTTTGGTGACTATAACATATATGTATATGTAATATACTTGATATGTTAGTGTCAAAGTATGATGTATAAGTGTTATAAAATATTAAATAAATTTTTGCATTTTCTTTTGGATTTCAACCGGTAGTGGGTACCTGTACTTTTGGTATTAAGCCAACGATGACCGAGATGAACGAGACAAAATTTTATACAAAGCAATAAAATACAAAATATGAGGACATTCTTTGAAAGTCGATCGTAATACTACACATAAAAATCTTGCCACATAACCCAAATACAGCTTGATGCGTTTTTAAATTTTGTTCATATACCTAAAGATTTTACCGCAATATAAAGCCGAGTCTTCCAAAAACATTTTGTTACACGTTCCGTTACTAGCTAGCTACGCCACTGCATCTATGTTTATTTTCCTGCTACTATCAGACAAAGCGTTATATTATATAAGCTTTGTTACTTCTAGATAATGTAACTTTTAAATAGTAAAATGATTATTAAAATCGATTTAGTAGTTCATGCACCTATAGATAATCTATCATATCTCTATACTAATGGTGTTGTTTATCGTTATTTAGAGATAAAACCACTAGTTATACTAGATTTAAATTTTTTCATTACATATCTCAAAAGCAAGACCCCCGCCGCGTCTGTCTGTCTGTTCGCTATAAACTTTAAATCTGCAGAACGGATTTTCATGCAGTATTCACCAATAGAGAGTGATATATCATTTGATGAGCTTAAAAGGGTCTAATTTGCTAAATTTTTGTTCAAATTGGTTGAAATATGATATGATTGCATTGAAAACAAAACCGTGCCTCGCTCTCGTTTTCGACTGTTCCTCTGTTTCTATACTTAATCAGGTAGAAGTTATCAATGTTATATATAAAGAAATATTTTACTTTGTTATCTAGGTATACATATCAAATGCTTTGTCCTGAATGACTGACTGACTGACGGATCAACGCACAACCTAAACCGCAAATCGTAAGAACAGATTTTCCGAAATTCTACCCCTAAGGGGGTAAAAAGGAGGGGCAAAGATGTACGAGACAACGTGATTCCTTGGTCCAATCTACTTCAATTTTTTTCATAAACATTCTTTAACAGAATTGATTGAAGACGTATTTCGTATTTTATTGAAATTCATCCCCTAACGGGGTTAAAAAGGGATAGAAAATTATTTTGGGGGTGATTTGCTTCGAAGTTGATATCAATAATCCTTGTACTGATATCAACTTCGAAGTCCACTTGCACTTCGAAGTCCACTTGCACTTCGGTGTCCCACTTGCTTTCAGAAGATCTGACGCAAAACGGCCACCAGGCGAAAACTATATTATAATATAGTTTTCGCCTGGTGGCCTTTTTGTTTATAAACTGAGAGTTATATATAGAGTTATACTCTTAGAGTTTTACTAATCTCGTGCAAGCTGATGTCCCGGATGTCTGGAATTGTGATGGGTAAACTCGGCTCTCGGATCTTCAACCAACAGCTTGGGTAAAGATCCGAGAGCTGAGAACGTAAGTACGTTCTTGAATCCAACAAAACTTCCACAAATTTAATTTTATGTATTTATTATATTAATTTAAATCAAAATATATGTATTGATGAAACATTTTATTTATATTTTTTAAAGAAATATATTTCGATAAATATATAGAATAATCTTATGCAGTAACTTCATCATAAGAGAGAATAGCAATTAAAAAAAAATTAAAAAGCATTTTCATAATTTCCCACCTAGGATCAAGAAAGGGAATTGAATAACCTTTATTTGCCTTATCTTGACCCATAAAAATATAAAACCCTAATTTGATTGTATAAAATAGTTTCAACATAATATATATTTAATCTATATCCAGTTTCCGGAAAGATCCTTGATCTACATTGTCGCTATTTATCCGTTTCGATTCGTCAGTTCCAAACTCCATTTCACGTTCCATCCATGGTCTATATTCGATAACTTTTTTTTCCCAAAAATCTAAAAACGTAATGAAACTTGAAGTTTATATTGCCACTAGCGCAAGATGCCGCCGAAATTTCGGGATAGAAAGATCCGAGTCTTAAAGTACGTAGTTTACGTATAAATTTTACAATATACAATTCAGTAGTTTTAGTAAATAAGATCCACGAATTATCACAATCTTTCACGTTCGTATTATTTTTACGG
Source organism: Euphydryas editha (assembly GCA_036937285.1). Lineage (NCBI taxonomy): Eukaryota > Metazoa > Arthropoda > Insecta > Lepidoptera > Nymphalidae > Euphydryas > Euphydryas editha. Next base: position 8,963,274 of record JAUPFZ010000006.1, read on the forward strand.
ATTGCATTGAGTCAACAATACACATAATAATAATAAATACAAAAAAAAACACTTAGAGATCTCGGTATAGTAGCAATGATTCTCATATAAAATTTTATTATACAAAATAACTGCTATTTATCATTTTGTTTTCTAAATAAAATATTATGCACAAGTTTAAAAGATTTTATTTTATTATGATAATTTTTTTTGCATCGAAACATGAATTAGTTACGTTACCTATATAATAAAAATAAAAATTATGATAATAAAAAGAAACGAGAACAAAGAGTGACGATAATTATTTGTATCTTTCAACTTATTAACTTTTTATAAACTATAAAAATAATACATAGGTATGAAAGTGAATTGAAGAAGTCATACCAATTATCTCGTCGATGGTACCCGCCGTTCCTCCGTATTCCACAGGCATTATTTCTTTAGGTAAAGATTTCAATAGTTCTTCGTTATTTTTGTATATTTTTAGCTAAAAATCAATATTAGAAATTATTATTAGGAATCAAAAAATATATAATCTTAAAATGATGAAAAGATAATAAATATTGTATTCGATATTGAATGTATTGTTAAATTTCTTTTAGTATTTAATTATGTAGTTATCACGAAGAAGCATTTTGGAAAAATTAAAAAGAATTATGCACTAAAACACACTTCGGCTGCCCAAATTCAAAACCTAGTAACAGGTGATTTGAAAAAAAACCGGTTTTTGCTATTTTTCGACTTACTAGACCGTATCGAAATGATATGGACCTTAAAACACCCACTTTTATACGTAATTTCAAAAATTTAATTTAGCAAGTCTAAGCAATTTGGCATGATTACGAAAATTTTCTTAAAGTACAAATTCTAAACTTAGCATGTCAGAATACAAATTGAAAACTCTAGCAGCTCAAGCGACTTACTAAGTTTTTAATTTGAAATACCAACTTGCTATGTTTTGAATTTGGCTCCAATTGTAAAATCAATCAAATTTCGTTTAGTTAAGTCTAGTGTCACCGGCGCATGAGTGTTTCGGTCCGTGTTTAAAAATAATAAAATGAGTTACAAGCAATTTTATCGGTCCAGGCGTATAATCAGGGCCGTCTTTAATCTATTGAAGGCCCTGGGCATATTAGGGTAATGGAGCCCCTATGATTTTGGCAGAACACTATTTTCTTAGAATAGAGAAAGAAAGTAAATAAACATGCTTCTATAATTTTTTATTATTTTCAATTTGGAGAAGGAGCGTTCCCCACTGCATATAGTTACCATCATGCTTAAAAAGAATTTAATACGATTTCTACATTTGAAAATATGTCTTCAATTTTGTTTTCTTTCAAAATTTGATATATTTCCAAAATAATATGGGTTCCTTCGATTTCACTGTGTTTCCTTCGATCTACTGAACAATTTTCAAGTACGTAACCTATTGTTATATGCAGAAATTCCATTTATAACTCTTTCTCGTTAACGTCTTCATAAACAAATTCTGCAAATTCTGAGTAAATTTCTTTCAACTCTTCGGAGTTCAGAGCTTTCAAGCGAAATAAATAAATCAAAACGTTAATAATGTCCTATAAGGACATAATCGCTGTTTTAGACGAAAGCTCAGAGTATCAATTATGGGAAGAAAGGTTTCTATTTTGAATTTCTCTCTTCCATTCAGTTCAATTGACGTTGCAGAGACATCACAAAAGCTTCTGCGTTTTGTTCTTTGAGATACGTCCTTGTAGTCTTTCTAGATTCCGGGATTTTTTCATTGGCGGAATATTCGAATTAAAAAAACTTCGGTAATAAATATCGGTTATCGTTCAGTGATCTGACAAGAACTAGTGGGGACCCTATTGATGACAGGGCTCTGGGCAAGTGCCCAGAGTGCCCAGTGGGAAAGATGGGTCTGCGTATAATGCGTGCTTTGCAGAACGAAAACGAATGCAGGTAAGCAAAAGTTTATTCATTAGAGTTATCAAATGGTAAAATAAATGTGACATAACCTCTAAATAGAATTTTCGTTGCTTTATCTTCATAATAAATCTAATAAAACTAGTATGTTGTGCTGGATTTCGTGTAATGTATGTGCAAAAGCCGATTTGGCTATTTTATGGGTGTGTTTTGCTAATTATCCACTGAGAATATTAAGGCTAAAGATTATTTACGTACTACCTGGTTATTGAATGTGTTTTTGTAAAATATTTCATTTATGTTGCAATGAGGGAATAATTATTGCGTGTGTCTCAATTATGACATTTATATTTTTATTTAACATGTATCATCAATCATATAAAATAAAATAACTCATACTGTCTTCTAACCCTGTTTTTGGGTAGATTCCATTTTGTTCTATAAAGTACGTAATTAATATACTATAGCTAGTTTTGTTCAGAGTACAAGTGTAAAAAAGTAATGGTTCCGGATAAAGGGGCTTTTGGCAGCGCTAGTAGCGCCCTCATTGGTTATAAATTATAGGCTCTGCAAATAAAATAAAATAAAAAATTCAGATAGAAATAGGCACCTCGGTAAACTTTACATACATGGTATGTTGTATGTAGTGAAGCTAAGTTCCTCAAAGGATCACGAAACTTGTTCTATAAAACAGATTTTGATGAGTCTTACAAAGAACTGAACTTCTTGATGCAGAAATTTAATGTCAAGACTATTCCCCCACTTTCAAATAATATCCCCCGAGGAGTGAAATTATCGAAGAAAGATAGCATTGTATCAAAATTGGTTACCCTAATGCCATTGAACAGAAAGGAATTTTGGCTAAATCTACCCACGAGTGATAACTCTATTGATTTGCAAACTGATGGTCAAATCGTTATCAACAACAACGAGTAGTTTCAAGAATAACTTTAGCTTAAGTTTTTTTTTTTAGTTTTGGTTGACTGTTGAGAGTTTGAGACATGTTTTAATTTAAGTGTCTTTTGCAGAACGTTAATAAATATCTTTTTATAAGTCAACAGGATTTTTGATCAAAATATTCTTTACGTTTACCATCCTTACCCTTTGCGAAACTCAAATTGATAACCTAGTAAGCAGACTTACTGAGTTTTTATATTGTTTTTACAGTAATATTTGAAAAAATTCACAAATAAAAATAAAGTATAAGCGATTCAAAATGTAATATACACCAAAACGATTAGGAGTATTACAAATTAGAATGCCAACAATATAGCACAAATTTTCGCCAAACATTCAAATCGCTATCTCTTCTGGTTTCGTCAGGCGAACGAATTAAAGTAGCCGACCCGTTTTTTGGCTCTCTTGAACATTTTTGTTGGAAGGACTTACTATGTTTTGATTTTAGGCAGCCGACTTGCTTGCGACTTAATCTCGCGTAAAAAAATTCTGTCTCAGAATGATGCGCACTTTTAGTTTTATGGGAATTATAAAATGAGACTTACAACATTTTTTTCTAAGTCTGATATGACCGGACTACAAGCCTAAGTAAGTTAAGTGTTGTTTATTGAAAAACATAATTTAACTCACTCTATCCTTTGTTTTTTGACTCAAGAATCCAGATATCAGCTTAAAAATAACCTCAATACCAGACGGTACATTTACATGGTGGCTGCCTTTTAAACGTAAAGGCAGCGACTCCTGAAAGAGAAGAGATTTAAATTAAGAAATCACAAAATAGATTTAACAGAAAATAGGTAAATATAAGTGTGAAAAAAGAATTTCACTATTCATTTATTTAACGACATTTATTTAAGAAAAAAAGAATGAAAAACTATTTATTGGCCTTAAAATACATAGTTCTTGTACAGAGAAAAAAAAATTAAAAAGAAAAGAAGGAATACAACTGCAAGATTAAAGAATTAAATACATAGATAACAAAATTAAGATTTATTGATAACAAAATTTAGATTAATTGATATTATATTAGATATAAATGTATAAAGATAATTTATATATACTTATATTATGAGTAATTTTTTTCTTGGTAAATTATATTGATAAGGGTGTTGTGTGTTCGTTTCTAATAATATGTTATTATAAAGATAAAAACGTATTATGTTATCTTTTTTTTCGTGTTTTTTATCGCCCAGGAAAAATCTACATGTAAATATGAAAATATAATCTCATAACACTTCTGCAATTGCAATCAGATACTCTACTTTTTAGGCTGTGAAGGTCTCATCTGCGTCTGTGGTTTTCAAATCTAAATCTTATGTTTTTTACTTATACTATAAAGAGGATATGTACTCGTATATTTCTGTTCATTTTTTAAAATCGATAAACTTTTAAACATTTAACTTATCCAGAAACAAAGTAGGCAACATCACACTATTTTTAATATAATTATGCTTGTAGTAAAATTTTTAATACCTCATATTAATATTAAAATTATAGAATAATCATCTTACAAATTTTTGACAGACATTTTCTTGACATAATAGTAAAAATCACTTTCATTTTCCAGGCCAGTTTACCGTATTTTTTTTCCAGGAAAACCTTGTCGGGCTGTTAAAACATTTAAAAATGTATAATAATAAACAGCCGTCCTCCAATGTTATTAAGTTGCGATTAGTAGCGAACAGTTATTATTAACATTTTTTAACATTTTTTAAATTTATTTAATAGAAAGCTTATTTTTATTAAAGCTTATTATACTTTGCGTATAAAAAAAAAGTTAGTTAAAAGTATTAAATACGAAAAAGTATTATATTTAGGGTAAGGTGGGGTACAGTGTTACACGGGGTACACTGTTACAGTGTATATATCTCCGTCTCTGTCTTTCACTTTTATGGTGTTGGTATACACGTTTGTCAAGCTCACAAGTAGCCATCTTTAAGCAGTTGTCATTGCCGCAATTTGTACCGCGTGTAGAAAATAACAAACAAAAAAAGATTTTGTGTGATCCAACGAGAAAAAAATCATTTCAAAGTTTTTTACTTTTTTCCGGAAGTATTATATTTAGGTAAGTTATGATAGTTTTCCTCTATTTACTGTATATTAAGTTACGAATTAACGTTAAGTAGTTTTTTGTAAGCATAACCTAAAAGATAAACTTGATTTTTTTTATCGTTTTGCCTCTCCGGGGCACTGTGTTACGGGGCACTGTGTGACACACACTACTGTGTTTTACTAAGTAAGACGAGGACAGATTACGATCTTCATAGTGAAAGAGATATGGCAGAAGCAATTCTGATGGTAGAAAGTGGTGTAAGTCTTCGAAAAGATATTAAAGTTACGCTTTATCTTGTAAATGTTGGTAGCAAGAAAGACCAAACGTCAGGCAGATGTATATACGTTTCAAAATAATATTATAATAAAAACAATACTTGTTAGAAAAGTTAACTTTTTTCTTATTGTTATTTTGTACATTATTTTTATGATGTAATATTGTGCCCCTTACCCTGTAACAAAGTACCCCAGATACGGGGCTCAGTGTTACAATCGACTGATTTAATTAAAGTGAAATTTAAATTAATTAATTGCTAATAATGTTCATGTTTGAATAATTTTAATTAAAGAGAGATTGTTATAGTTTATATCCAAGCCGAAAACAAACTGATTAAAACAATATTTTTGTCGCTACATTCTAGTTTGTTTTTTTTGTAACACTGTACCCCACCTTACCCTATGTATGATGATTTCAGCTCAGATATGGTAAGGGAAACAACGGTTGGAAATTGATTGATTGATTTGTTTGAGTTGTTTGATTTGGCACACAGGTATTGTGAGCCAATTCGAGTCACTAAAACATCTACTTGTATAGACAATGTTTTCAATAATTTTGACTTTTAGAAAAATCTGTTAAAACTGCTTTAACTTCCTACCATTGTTGACAAAATTTCGTTTATATTATAATAATTATCATAATATTTTTTTTTTAATTTTAATTCTGTATGTTTTTCTGTCAAATCGATATCCGTACGTATAAAATTTGAATTTATAATTCCAAAAATATATATTTATATATCTTACCTGACTGACAGCTACTAATTTCCCGAGCATAGTAGGAGTAGCTTGCGTTAGATAATTCATAGTAACGTTCTCATAATCAACAACTATCTGTGTTCCCATCACAGTGGCTATATCGTATTCCATAACTAAAATCTAAGAGAAAATATGAAATATATACATGAATTTTAAAAATTGTAATACAACTTCATACTTATTTTATTTAATCGATGATCGTTCTGGTGTAATGGTGCGAATAGTCGCCTCAACGCTAGCGGTCGCGCATTTGATTCCCGCTCGGAGCAGATATTTATATTTGTATTAATATTTGTTTCCAATCATGGTGTATGTCCTTGTGGGTCTCCCTACCGTGCCTCGAAGAGCACGTAAAGCACTCGGTCCCGATTGTTTACACAGACATCTGATAACGATCGTTACTTGTGGTAGGGAAATTATCCGCTAACCCACAATGGAGCAGCCTGGTTAATTAAGCTCCAACCCTTCTTCTATGTAGAGAAGAGGCTTTTTCCCACCAGTGGGACGTTTACAAACTGATACAGTACAGTTCTTATTTTATTCGTACTTTAATAACGTAGTTGAACTTTTTTTTTCAAGTGGATCATACTGTACAATAGTTTGTTTGCAAAAATTAAACCTTATGATGGTTCACAGTGGTAGAATATGACTTTTACACATATATTATTTTATATTTGTATTAATAACTTGTGTAATCTATAATATAAAAATAAGTTGGGTTTTCCTTCCTGACGCTATAATTCCAGAACGCACGAACCGATTTCCACGGTTTTGCATTCGTTAGAAAGGTCTGGGGCTGCGTGAGGTTTATAGCAAACAAAATTCAGGAAAAATTTCAACAGAAAAGCAGGAAAACAGGGAAAATCATTTTTCATATACAGCGCCATCTCTGATCTGCATGTACTACAAACCAATATGGTTTTGCATGGTGGTGAAGCAGATGGCGCTAGTACGTGGTGTGAGTATCCTTCACGAAAATAAGTTGGTGGCGAAACGGAGTTCGCCGGGTTTGCGAGTTAATAATAATAATAATCTTTATTGCACACTATGAAGAGAACAATAGTCATAACAAATAAAGAAAGATGTACCAAGTCGGTCTTATCGCTAGTAGAGCGATCTCTGCCAGACAACCTTTGGGTATAGGACATATACATATATGTATAGTGGAAGCGTATAGTGAATTTTGTAAGCGTATAGCGGATTGTGTAATTATTATCAAATGATCTGATGAGAAGGACGCGCATCGCTCTTTATTTACCACCTATGTGTGATTTCTCAAAGAAGGCAAGGCCACAATTGTTATATTAATTAGTATCTAAAATAACAAGGAAGTAACATATTCAGTAGATATATTACACGTATCTATATTTTAAATAATTGTAATAATAATTGAAAACTCTCTGCACTTACCTGAACCAAATAATATAAAATACACATAACATCAGCTACACTATGTTTGTCGGGATTATATCGTCCCGGTCTTATAAATATGACACAAGGTCGTAGGTCATTTTTTGATGGTGGCAAAATAAAGCACGTGCTAAAATCATCATAAACGTATACAAAATATTATAATTATATGTTTCGACATTATATTGTATATAATATATTTTTATTTATTATTTATATATTTTAAAGATATATATTTGACATAAAATTCCATTAAACCGTTTATTTATTCTGTCATAATTTCAAGTAATTAAGAAATTTTACCCCAGTCTCAAAAATTTTAAAAATTCGGGATCAATTGGCTTAAGTCGTAAAGTAACATCAGGGGCAGTAGATCGCAAGGTGTAGAATAGATCCAACTTTTTTTTGACACTTTCTAGACTGAATTTGCAGCCCCTGAGAAGAGCGATAAGCCACTGGTCATCTGTAAAAGAAAAAAATCTAAATTACTGAATTTTTCTGTCTGAGAGAATGAGAATAATTGAAAGAGAATTTTATTTTAAAATAGAAAATACAAACAGAACCGACCACTGACCTGTCCTGGCCTTCAAATGAGGTTGTTTTGATATCCATTCCTTTAAGTTTTCTAAATCATTAGGTACTTGATTTGGATTTTCGTTCAGCTCATTTTTGGCTATTTTAGCCAATTCTGGAGATAACTCTCGTATCATTGAAGGTAACTGTAAGTTTCAACTTCATTTTAAATAACTTAAAAACATAAATTTTAAATTTAGTTTAATTTTTTTAACTCAAAAACTTATAAAAGACCCACAAATTTACGGCCTACAAATTAACTAATTGTTTTTTTTTTTACATAATCAAAGCAGGCGAATTATTCGGTAAATAATTTAGTTGATCAGAATAAATCATTAAAATAGTAATAAGTAAAACCTTGACACAGGAAAAGTAATACCATCAAAAGCTACGATTTTTTGGCGGTTTTTGGTACTAAACCATTTGATACGTTTACATTCTTAAATATAATTATAATTTATTCCTTTTCATTATTTTAAACTTCAAATATTTTTTTAATATATTATGTTATTTATTTAATTTCAATCAAATGGCCAAATAGCAAAATAAATAAAAATTATGATCAAATAAAAACAAAAAGACGTTAGTACTACACTACTTAACAGCATTCGATTATTGTTAAAGATTACTTGAAGTCAGTTACAAATATTTATATTTCTTTTTTACGCAAGGACAATATTAGGACACGAAAAATAATACTATTTCCATTTGCTCATGGTCTCAAGGTCAAAAATATGTTTTATGTTTTAAAAAATGTGTTACATAAAATTTAATAGCTTTTATAAATTTATTTTAGTTTCACGTAAATTTTTATTTGTTTTGTATATAAAATGCAAGGTATCAAATACAGTATTTACGAACGAATAGGTACTGTTAAATATAAAATGTCTTTCAGTAACCACCAATTTAATAATTAATATATACTTACCAATTATTTAAAAATAACAAACACAATAATTTTGCTACAATTTTAAACAATGTCTTTCACACACAAAATATTACGAGAAATAACTAAATTCTTCTTTGAAGCGATGCGCTGCGTTATCTTTGTAATAAAAACCTGTACCTACTGAATGTACTATCGCAACATTTTAAATATGTGTTGTATAGTAATACTGTAACACATATTACGAACAATGAGTAAGTGATACTGTGCGAACGATCAATGGCGTATTGACTGAAAATGTTTTATCCGTTGAGCTTATCACTTGCATGTTACCGAATTTTTTCCCCAAATTGATACGTACACGTACGTATTTATATATATTAAAATTTATATATATACATATAAATATTATACGTATTTATACCATGAAATTTTGAGTTTGGTTAGAGAGCTTTCGAGGGCCACTTTTACGGCCTTGTCTATAAAATCTACCGCCGACTGTATGAGCATTATTCATAAACCTATTATTTATATCGTCCACAGTCAATCGAAACGATTAGATTATTCTGATTGAAAACTCGTAGAGTTTTGAATAATTATATTGGTTAGAGAGCTGGCTTAAAGCTGACAACACATATTTTACGACACCTGGAATTTCGTCTAGTGATACTGCTATACCCAGTGAACAAGCAATGGGTACTAGCTAAGCCCGGCCGCGGTAGGTTTGGGGTCCCTCGGGTTAGCCAGGTTGAAAATTAAGCAAATTTTTAAAGTATTTTACGGCGTCTGCCGTTTTAATATGTTATAATATACCTCTCGAAAAATTGAAAAATAACTATGGCTGCTGATTTTAAGGGTTGCAACATCACGGCAGACACTTTTCAAAATTCGAAAAAAAAAATTTTTTTAAAGTATTTTACGGCGTCTGCCATTTTAATATATTATTTATTGAACTATTTTAAGCTTATATTCTAAATGGCTGCACTTTTGTCCGGTTGTAACTATCCGATTTACAGCGAAACCTTACCTGCAGTCCGTGCATACGTATATCCATAGTTGGAATTTTCACATTCGTAGAACTTATATAACATTGAAATTACACTAGTAAATGTAAAACATCTTATAAATATACAAATAAACGAACACATCTACTACTCTAAATGTGCATAATAAGGAAAAAATGTACATTGTAATGCCGTAGCAAATATGAAATTAAATTTGAAATTGAGCATTTTTCCAAATGCTGGAAATATAATGCGTAATTAAAACTTGTTTATACAATCACAAAAAGCTTGCATCAAAGCTCTGAAGTTTTTATTAAAATTTTCTTTCATATCTACAGCCTTGTTAATTAATTAATTAATTTATTTATTATTATTAAATTTTTATTTGTTAATACAAATAGCTGAAACCTCTCATCATCAAAATCGATGGATTTTTTAGCATTGTACATACCGACACTTTTTTAAAGTTTCTTCACAAAATAAAAGCATTTTCTCTTCTTGTTCCGAGGCACAAATAACACACTTTAAATTATAAGCCATTTTGACGAAGTAATGGAAAAGAAATTTATAATCAATAAATCAAATGAAAACTTCTATTCACAGTATTATGTCTCAATACTTTCAACATACAACTCGCATTCTGTATGCATTGGAGATGCGCGTAATACAGGTGCGACGCGTTGTTCGCAATATTTAAGATCACAACTTTAACTATGAATGCATAATTGCACTGTTTGACTTAAATTTGGTATTTAATATAAGGTTATTTGAAATATATTTTGTCTAAAATAGTAATTAAACGTAATATAAAATCATATGTACTTACTTAATGAATATATATTATCGAAAAACTTTATTTATATATATTAAAAATATATTTATACAGGTAGGTACATCAAAACCTAAAAAAATAAATTATTATTTTTATTTTATTTTACACCTACATTACATTGTTTTACAACAATGTAATTACAACGGCTTACTAATAACTCATCCTTTTTTGCTGAACATATCATGATAGTCCAGTATATAATAGGTTTTACCACAGATATTGGAAATATAATATTTCTATGGGTCTTACATACTACCCTTCACATTTTTATATCGCGTTTCTGGCTTTTGTTCGCGGTCGTCGACAAAGTAATTCGTTGTTACATATTATATATCCTGATGAGTTTGAATGCCTCTGTGATAGTCGTCGATATGTCGTAGACATCCGTCATCTTAAAGTGTTCGGTCAATGTAATCTGTTTAATATAAAAGTATGGAAGTAGGATAAACTACTACTCTTACTGTATTACATGTTTTCTAAGCACGGACTGCAGGTAAGGTTTCGCTGTAAACCGGATAATTAACACAAATTTAATTTCATATTTGCTACGGCATTACAATGTACATTTTTTCCTTATTATGCACATTTAGAGTAGTAGATGTGTTCGTTTATTTGTATATTTATAAGATGTTTTACATTTACTAGTGTAATTTCAATGTTATATAAGTTCTACGAATGTGAAAATTCCAACTATGGATATACGTATGCACGGACTGCAGGTAAGGTTTCGCTGTAAATCGGATAGTTACAACCGGACAAAAGTGCAGCCATTTAGAATATAAGCTTAAAATAGTTCAATAAATAATATATTAAAATGGCAGACGCCGTAAAATACTTTAAAAAATTGTTTTTTTTTCGAATTTTGAAAAGTGTCTGCCGTGATGTTGCAACCCTTAAAATCAGCAGCCATAGTTATTTTTCAATTTTTCGAGAGGTATATTATAACATATTAAAACGGCAGACGCCGTAAAATACTTTAAAAATTTGCTTAATTTTCAACCTGGCTAACCCGAGGGACCCCAAACCTACCGCGGCCGGGCTTAGCTAGTACCCATTGCTTGTTCACTGGGTATAGCAGTATCACTAGACGAAATTCCAGGTGTCGTAAAATATGTGTTGTCAGCTTTAAGCCAGCTCTCTAACTATATGAGTTAGATGGTCGGAGTTCAGACTTCGTCAGGCCAGAATTTTCCACTTTAACATTAATATTCAGTGTCCTTAACCAATAGGTGAGACGTCATTGAATATTTGTCACCTGGTGGTCATGAGGAAGTCATTTCGTTTCTAGTGGAACTATTAAGACTCATCTAGGTCATTTCTTGTGAGACGGCTTCCGGAAGAAGATTTTATCATAAAAACTCATTATTCTCCAGAAAATCAGCCAGCCCCTGTCGACTGGAGTTTCGTTGCCTGTATCCTAATTGCCTCAATTTCAACTTGCCAATACTCGCCACGTTTGGCAGGCGAGCTCAGTATCTTGCAGCAAGACATGGCAACGCTGCTATCCATCACCATTCTGTTTGGTGCACGTTGTTCGGACTATTATGGCCTTAGACACGCCTTTTACGAAACTTGGACAAGAAGGAGGTAGGGACTGTTTTTCTCTGTCACCGCACAGCTTAAATATATTATCTAGTTGCAATGTATCAAGGAAGTAAAAATTAATTTTTATGTAAGACATTTTCATTTTGATATACAGAGAAATAACAATTTTTGCGTTAAGATTACGATAATCTGTATGCTCATGTTAAAGTCGCTACCTTACTCTATGTACATATACTATAACGTGCCAATATGAAGCCAATGTCATATCGGTATTCATTTCATAGAAAATTAAAACCCTATGTCCTGACTTATGGTAGATTTCTTCTTCTTCTTCTTCTTTTCAGCCCTTGGTAGTCCACTGCTGGACATGGGCCTCCCCTAATCGACGCCACTCCACCCGGTCCTGGGCCCTCTGAATCCAACGGTTTCCCGCTGTCTTCTTCAGGTCGTCAGTCCACCTGGTAGGAGGGCGGCCTGTGCTCCTTTTACCTAAACGTGGTCGCCATTCAAGGACCTTCTTTCCCCATCGGTTGTCAGTCCTGCGAACGATGTGGCCAGCCCATTGCCACTTCAATTTGAAAACTTTGAGCGCTATGTCGGTTACCTTCGTTCTTCTACGGATTTCATCATTTCTGACTTTGTCACGTAGAGAAATACCGAGCATAGCTCTCTCCATTGCCCTCTGAGCGACTCTGAGCTTGTGGATTAGGCCCACAGTAAAAGACCACGTCTCGACACCATAGGTCATCACTGGCAACACACATTGCTCGAAAACTTTCGACTTCAGGCACTGAGGTATATCAGACGTCAAGACGTGTCGTAGTCTCCCGAACGCTGCCCAGCCGAGTTGGATTCTTCGAGTGACCTCCCTCTCGAAGTTGGACTTACCCATTCGGATCGTTTGTCCCAGGTAAACGTACTCGTCTACAACTTCGAGAGCAGTGCCGTCGACAACCACTGGTACGGGTGTGACATGGACGTTAGACATGATTTTCGTCTTGTCCATGTTCATCTTAAGACCCACCCGTTGTGAGGCACTATTGAGGTCGCTGAGCATAATGCCGAGTTCCTCCAGCGACTCCGCCAGGATCACTATGTCATCGGCAAATCGGAGGTGTGAGAGGTGTTCGCCGTTGATGTTAATACCACGCCCTTTCCACTCCATCAGCTTGAACACGTCTTCCAGTGCAGCGGTAAAGAGTTTTGGGGAGATGACATCCCCCTGCCGTACGCCGCGCTGCACATGGATGGGGTTCGTACTGCTGTCGTGTACTCGGACTTTCATGGTGGCGGCATTGTATACACACTTCAACGCCTCGATGTACCGATAGTCGATCTGGCACCGCTGAAGAGACTCGAGCACCGCCCAGGTCTCGATAGAATCGAAGGCCTTCTCATAGTCCACATACGCTACGCAAAGTGGCAGGTTATACTCCTCGGTCTTTTGTATAACCTGCCGAAGCGTATGTATATGGTCTATGGTACTATAGCCTTTTCGGAAACCGGCTTGTTCGGGAGGCTGGAAGTCGTCTAGTCTGCGCGTTAAACGATTAGTAAGGACCCTCGAAAACAGCTTATAAACGTGGCTCAGAAGCGCGATGGGCCTGTAGTTCTTTAGCTGGGTTTTATCCCCCTTCTTGAAGAACAGTACCACCACGCTTCTGCTCCACGCCTCCGGGGTACTTCCAGTGTTGATGACGGAATCAAACAATTGCTGGAGCGCTACTAGGACGGGTTTGCCGCCCGCTTTCAGCAGCTCGGTTGTGATTCCGTCATCCCCCGGAGCTTTGTTGTTCTTAAGCTGTTTGAGTGCCCCCCTAATTTCGTACAGACTGACGTCCGGGATATCTTCGGTATAGTGCCGGGTTAATTTGGCTCGCTTGTCGTTCGCCGCCTTGGGAACGGGAGCTCTTGAGGAGGTATACAACTGTCCGTAGTACCTCTCAATTTCTCTCAGAACTTCGGGCTTAGACGTAACTATGGTGCCAGAGTCGGTCTTCAACCTCGTCAACTGACTTTGCCCAACCTCCAGATCTCTTGCGAACACTTTCGAGCCTTTGTTCCGCTCGATCGTGTTTTTTACACGATTGGTGTTATAAACACGCAAATCGCGTCGCCTACTCTGAGAGATCTGTTTGTTGAGCAGTCGGTACTTCGACATTGAGGTTGGAGACTGCACACATAGTTCCCGCCTCTCCCTCATAAGACCGAGAGTATGTTCTGAGAGAACTTGAGGTTTACCACTGGAGGGGGCCTTGAAATACTTAGACCCAACCTCGTGGACAGTGTCTACCATACTGGTGTTATACTCGTCCACTGAACTGCATGTTTCTAGGCACGCGAAACGATTGCGGAGTTCCAGCTGAAAGGCCTCGGAGTCCTGGATCTGGGCAGGTGTGGGTCGGAGCGTAGACTTCATCAGGCGTGACCGTTCCAGCTTGACATTGATATTCAATGTGCCTCTGACCATCCGGTGATCGCTTCCGGTTTTAAACCTGCTGATCACAGAGACATCATTGAATATGTGCGGTTTGTCTGCCAAAATGAAGTCTATCTCACTTTTTACGGAACCATTGGGACTGATCCAAGTCCACCTGCGCTGTGGCTTCTTCTTGAAGAAGGAGTTCATCATATAGAAGTCCTCCTTCTCCAAGAAGTTAGTCAGCAGGTGGCCACGGTGGTTCCGTTGCCCGATACCAAAGGGCCCCACCTTCAGCTCGTCGCCGTCTCGCGCACCCAGTCTTGCGTTGAAGTCCCCCATCACCACCGTGAAATGAGTCTTGGAGTTACGCATGGCCCTACTTACGTCCTCATACATAACTTCATCCTCATCGTCGGGGTGTGCCGAGGTCGGTGCGTAAACCTGTATGACCTTCAGCGAATATCGCTTGGATATTCTGAGTATAAGGTACGCTACCCTTGCTGACACGCTCCCGACTTCCGTCACGTTGTTGACGAGGGACCTGTGGACGAGGAACCCGACACCACCTTGGGACAGATGTTCGCCCTCCCGGTGATAGAACAAGTTACCGGAGTTTAGGATTATCGTGTCCTCCCCCTGTCTTCGGACTTCGGATAATCCCACGACACTCCAGTTTAACTTGTCTATCTCTTCTTCCAGCTCACGGATCTTGTCGTCGGTCCTCAGTGTCCTGGTATTGTATGTTGCCAGGTGCAAGAGTCGTCGTTTGTGGCAGCGCGATCTCTGCCGGAGATTCTTAGCACCCCCTGCTCCGCCGTTACCGTGACCGCTGCCAGAGCCAGGAATAACGGAGCTGCCGGGGACTGGGGGCCGTAGTTTATTTGTGATGTTCATGATTATGGGGGTTTCTGCCATAGTCACCACGCTTGGCAAGTGCGTGTTGGTGACCGCAGTAGGTTTAATAGTCCTCAGGAAGACGCTGCTGGCCATCTCCTGGTATATTTATCCCTTCGATCGCCTCTTACGATCTCCACGGGTCGACTCGGAGTGGCGCTATTCTAAGCCGGCAACCACACGGCTAGCAACCACACGGCTAATAACCACACGGCATGGTAGATTATGAAGCATGAATAATGTTAGATATATCAGCATCATTTTGTCACAATTTTTACAATGAGAAAATATAAAAAGTAGATAAATAAAACGGTTGAACTGAAAAATACTGTAATTAATGAGATAAAGTCAAGCTGAATATAAACAAAAAAACGCTTACTCATGCTTGCAAGCATAGTAACAGTTAACCTTAACTAAGTATACTATAAAACCGCATTTTTAGTCAAATAAATATATTTGATATGATTAAGTTATCATTCTATAGTCTACCTACATACTTTTTTTTATAAATTAAACAAATTTATATAAAACAATATAATGCTTGTAGTGGACGGCATTGTAACATGACAACCAAAATTATTTACGTATAAAAATAGATGAGATTAAATTAAATAAATAAATAAACGTCTCACATTCAACGGCCCCCAGTAGGATTTTTATCCTGTCCTGTCCGGAAACATACACAACACACAAGCACATACGCCCAGACCACGAGAAATATCTATATGATCCAACACGCAACCGCTAGCGCATAAGCTAGTTGCTATGGACACTGCGCCAACGCGTCGTCTAATTAAATTAAACCTTAACCAATAAAACGATATTGCAACAAAAAAAATACGTCTACCTTGTTAGACAGCTAGTATTGCAGTAACCTCTTGAGATTACACGGATATAAATTAAATTAAATGATAAGTTCAAGATAAAAGGACTGATATGCCAATCGTGAGTCAATAGTTTCAAGTATTTTTGATTTGGCTGATGTCATTTTCAACTTCAACGATGCGTGAAGATTTTGGTTAAATTGGACTCGACGTTAGCCGAAGGGGTTACTGGTCAGGCTTAACCTTTGTCTATTATCGATAGCAGTCCGTCTATAATCTATTATATATAAAATCATGTTATTTGTTGTCGCAAACTATGATACTATCAACTATGATATTTGGCACGAACTCGGGGTGGCCTATGTCCAGCAGTTTACTTCGATAGGCTGAAGCGAAGCGATAAGTTAGGTAAACATAAGTTAGATTAGCTATGTTTAATTAGTTATTAAGTATTTATAGATATTACAAAATGGTAATGGTGTTATATATATTAAGACTGCGAGACCGGGAGAGAAACGGATAGTATCCCCAAACTAAGGCCAAATTGAAAAAAAATACTGCACATTTTTAAATAACTATTTCAATTAAACATCAACCTAGTGTCTAATACCCAATATGTAATGACTTTTAAAAATTGTTCTAATAAATGCACAAGTGTTATAAAAATTTCCATACCTATAGGGGTGAAATGAGGAATGAAAAATTTTGTTTATAATTTCTGCTTTTTTGGAAGTTCATTCAAAAGTTAAATTTAATGTTGAGATATATAATCATAGTAGCACAACCTTCTAAAATGCGTGTAAGACAAAGAAAACAACTTTTTCTTTTATCAATCGTCATAATAGATTCAAATAATTAAACGTAATTATATGATAATCAAATGAGTTCGGGTAGCTAAACACGTTAATATTGATACTGTTGTTGATCTAATGCCTAGTTGCATTGCTGCAAACAAACAGGGAACAAGGCTAGCAAATAGATGAATAACGACCTCAACAAGTTAATTAAAATTCCTTTCATAAGGTGCGTTCGGCTAAGTTGGGATATAATATAAGATTGTATAACCCGTGAATACTGCAAATGCGGGATATTTCTTGGTATTGATAATGTAGCAAGCAAGGCTATATTTCTACGCCCCGCTTATCATATCAATTTGCGTTTAACGCTCCAATCAATATACACACACACGTATGCTACATGCAATTAAATATAGCAAAAAACAATGATTTGATGAGTTTTTGCTTTTTTTAATAATTTTTCACACCATATAGTCATTTTATCAAATTACAAAATGTATAAAGTATTCATAAATACATGATAATAAGTTGATTTATTTGCTACTTTTCTTTCTCTTTGGTACTCAAAATATATGTGTAATCTAAATAAATAACATACATATATTAATCCATTTTTATATAATTTTTTTAACATGAATCAATAAGGCGCTAATCTTTGCTTATCGTTATGTTTTGCTGATGTATGTAATATTGTCTAAATAACAAAAATATATTATTATTATTATTTTTGGATAAATTATATAATAGATTTAATGTCCAATTTAATGTCCATGCAGCAAGGTTGTGGAATTCGTTACCATCATCGATTCGCACCAGTAAATCTATGAATATCTTTAAAAAAAATTAAAAGAGCATTTTTTGTCCTTGACATGATATTTTATAGTAAATAAATATGTATTTATATATTTAATTTTGTATTTAAGTAATAATTTATGTAATGTATATGTATGTTATATATTATGTCTAGTGTATACATATTGGATATAAATAAGTATAGTATGTTCTACATTTTCTTCGCCCATAATTTTGTTTGATAATGTAGTTCTATTTTCATTTAGTTTACTTTGTTTTTTTTTTGTGTAATTGTACGTCTACCTTATCTGATTTATGTCTAAGATGATTCCTTTTCGGGTGTGCTGGGAGAAATCTCTTATAGAGATAAGCAAACCCTTTATACATTCATTTCAAGGATCTTTTTTGTAATTTTCTGTACGTATAATAAAGAGTTAAATAAATAAATAAATAGATTTATATACCTACTTCATACATATGTATATTCTAAACTTTCTTCATGAATCACTCTATCTATTGGCGAAAACCGCACGAAAATCCGTTCAGTAGTTTTTGAGTTTATCAAACGCGGCGGAGGACTTTTTTTATAATATGTAGTGATACCACTTTTTATTATTTTCCAACTAACTACTTCTAACATGCGTAGCATTGCGCACGGTAGTAATTAACATTAGCCTATTTTGTTTTTTCTAATGTTTAGATGGAGTAATAACTTTTTAGCATGTTACTTTTAAGATTGTACCTGATGTTGTGTGCGATTGTTGTTGTTGTTCTTATTTGTGTGTTAATTGTATTGTGTATAACGTCATCGGAAGAGTCACAAGAGTCACTAAGACACAAGCTCGGCCTACTTCAGGCGCTTATACCCTTTGAATAAGTACGAATAAATATGTATATATACATATGTTAAGATTACTACGTAGGTCACTCGATAGCTTTTGAAATGCTCGTAATTTAAAAATGGAACGCATCTGCATAACATATTTTTTAAAAGCAAATTTATTTAAAAATAGAACGCATGTAGCCAGATTGCTGGTTTAAAAAAAATTATGATGTTTCATTCGTTTAACTACGACGCGGACGGTTCCCGCGTTTTTCTTTGCAACGTTGGAGCTTACCCGCGAACATTTTTCACACCATATAATCATTGACGACGCGTTGGCGCAGTGGTCACAACAACTGGCTGATGCACTGACGGTCGTGACACATGACAAATATTTGTATAGGCCATACAGATGTTTGTCGTGGTCTGGGCGTTTGTGCTTGTGTATTGTGTGTTTCTGGACCCCCGACACAGGATTCACATCCTACTGGGGGCCGTTGAGTGTGAGACGTTTATTTATTTATTTATTTTTATTCGCGCTATATACTATATTGCCATATTTCGAGCAACAGTATTTAGATAGTTCGAAGAAGTGGTCGTCCCAAACGACAGAAACTACAGAAAATGTGTGAACTACTAAAATGCTGGTGCGAGAAGACCCACGAATTACTTACTTGAACATAGAGAAGATTCTTGACGTTAGTTCGGGGAGCATTAACATTATTTTGCACTAAAATCTTGGAGTGAGGAAACATTGTTGTCGTTGGATGCTACGTTTGCTCACTGAAGAAC
Organism: Euphydryas editha; assembly: GCA_036937285.1. Taxonomy (NCBI): domain Eukaryota; kingdom Metazoa; phylum Arthropoda; class Insecta; order Lepidoptera; family Nymphalidae; genus Euphydryas; species Euphydryas editha. The sequence goes on from JAUPFZ010000006.1 coordinate 8,982,793, forward strand.
AGACCCGTGTGGATTAGTGGCACGAAATGTATCTACGATTTGAAAACAGAACGTCAAGACGTGTTTTGGAAATTATCACAGCTGACGAAACGTGGATTTATCAATATGATCTGGAAAATAAGAGACAGTCGTCAGTATGTATCTTGTCAAAAGGAAAATTGCCGAAAAAACTGCAAAAAAAACTCGAAACGTTGGTAAAAATAGTGGTTAGTTTTTTTCCTCGCAGCGGACACGTGTGACAACAAAGTTGGAAAATTATAGATCTGTTACCCCGGAATGGTATACAACAGTATTATTGCCGATTTTTTTCCAAACTCTGCGAAAGTGGAGACCAAGGCTTCGGGTAATCATGCTGCATCGCAACAACGCTTCGTCACATACGTTCAGAACAAAAGCGTTTCTTGAGGAATCTGGTGTTAAAACCTTACCCCATCCACCAAACAGTCCTGATTCAGCTCCCTGTGATTACTTTTTGTTCCCAATAATCAAAGAAAAAATAAAATGGATTTTTTTTTGTATGACGAAGAGGCCATGGCCACGGATCAAGGAAGAACGGAGAATGAAGGAATGAGAATGAAATACTCTACTAATATAATTTCGAAAAAATTTAAAAGAAATATTGTTAATATCTCGTATAGCTTTTGCTTGTCTCAAAACTTATCAAATTATCTACGTAAATATATACCTTATCTTATATCTTTAAACGAGCAATTCTTGTATATATATATATATATATACTAGCGGCCCGCCCCGGCTTCGCACGGGTATTTAACTAAAATTTTAAAACCACGTGTTGTTGAGGCTAAAAAATAAATTTAATTTATACTTTAGCCTCAACAACACGTGGTAATTATGCTGTTAAAATGAAGCTTATATGACACGTTCGTAGATTTACCATAGCAGCGCCATCTATTGATTACTTACTCAACCCAGTCGAAAGGTATCGACATCTGTTAGAATCATTTGGAGTTAACAGATAATTGTGACTGTCAAATAATAACAGACAAATAATTAGCAATAAATTAAAATTGCGACTATAATTTGAGATTTAAACTATCCTATCTCTCAAGTTGGATCGAACTGCACATGGTGTGCGAATTTTATTATAATCGGTTAAGTGGTTTAGGAGTCCATTGAGGACAAACATTGTGACACGAGATTTATATATATTAGATATATATTAGATATATATATATATATATATATATATATATATATATATATATATATATATATATATATATATATCTAATATATATATATATATATATATATATATATATATAATCTGAATCTCGGAAACTGCTCCAACGATTTTCATGAAATTTAGTATACAGGAGGTTTCGGGGGCGATAAATCGATCTAGCTAGGATTTATTTTTAGAAAATGTCGTTTTATCCCTTTTTTTACGCAATTAAAAAATATCATTAGAATACAAAGGTAAATTTCGCTGTCATTGACAAGCTTATAATAGCTCGGATGGGAATCGGGCGGATTCGATATCAGAAAACTCGGGTTCGAATCCAGGTGCCTACAGACCAGTATATTTTTCCTTTTTTTTTCAAGTTTTTTCTTTTGTGAGAAAAACTATTATTAAGAGCTCTTTTTATTTTTTATTTAAATAACCAGTTCTTATTATTTTACTATTATGTCGGTAAGATCGAAAATATTATTTATGTTTCATCAGTATATAACGTATCTAAATATAATTTAACCGAGCAAAGCTCGGTCATCCAGGTACTTCTTTTTAAATAAAGATTACCAGATACCATTATATGATAAAGATACCATTAAACTAATTTATTTTGGATAGCTATAGGCTTCACAAGAACAATTAAAAATTATGGCGGCAATTGTGGCTTTGCTATAATGTCTAATTGTATAAATATTTCTTCTAACAAAATATTTCACTCGCAGATTTGTTTAAAAAAATCTTAATTAAAAAGGAGTGTACTATTACATCTAAAACGTACTATTTCATTAAAATGAACTACTCTTTCTGAACTCAGTTACTATGTCTCTTATTTATTTTCTTATTATATTAATTTATAGCATGTAGTTATTAAAATTTTTGTCGTAATAAACAGATATTATAGCTCAATAAGCTATGTGCTATTATCATATTAATTAATTAGCGTTAATGCCAAAGGATAGTGAGACATTCAATAAATGAACTGGTTGGTTTCCAGCTGCCTATATTTTTAAAATATTAAATTATACATATAAAAGTGGGTAGAAAAAATATAATATGCAACAATAAGTAAAATTTTTATTGAATAATAATATCAGTGATGTAAAATAGATAAAGAACACCTGTATTCAGTTATCTACAGTGCAGATATTAAACTTGTACGTCGGGGGAATAGTTTTTTCGTATTTTGTATGTATAAAATTAAAGAAAAATCTCTTTGGTAGTGTTTGTATTTGGCTGGTTTTAATAGCGATAAATACATTAAGAAAATGAAAAATTAAAAATTAAAAAAGAATTTTTCGCCATTTTTTAATTGTTTTTGTGTCCGTCAAAATGAGTTATTATAACGAAGAAATTCAATATATTCTGAAGTTTTATTACAAAAAGGAATAAAAACATATCTCGATTGACACAAAAAAAAAACTACTCTTTCTGAACTCAGTTACTATGTCTCTTATTTATTTTCTTATTATATTAATTATAAAAAAAAATATTAAAATAAAATATTTTTGGGCGCCACTCGCATACACATACACATATCACATATTTCATTAAAGTGCGCTAAAACCTAAAGGAATAGTTTCGTATTTTAAAAATACAAAAGTCCAACACAATGATTTATTTAAGCAGTTGATTAAAGCATTTAAGTCTTTGTAAAGGTAGATAAATAAATAATAAATAAATAAATAAATATGTTTAACATTAATATGTAATATTAATAGTTAATTAATAATTATTATTTTTAACAATTGCTAACGCGAGAAATTAAAATTCTTATAATTCAAATAGAATATATATTTTTTAAATAAACTATATGCCAATTAATTGCTCGCTAATTGCTCCCCCGGAATCCGCATTTGCTCCAGATGTAATATTAATAGTTAATTAATAATTATTTTTTTTAACAATTGCAAACGTGAAAAATTAAAATTCTTATAATTCAAATAGAATATATATTTTTTAAATAAACTATATGCCAATTACTTCCTCCCTAATTGCTCCCCCGGAATCCGCATTTGCTCCAGATGTAATATTAATAGTTAATTAATAATTAATTTTTTTAACAATTGCAAACGTGAAAAGTTAAAATTCTTATAATTCAAATAAAATATATATTTTTAATAAACTATATGCCAATTAATTGCTCCCTAATTGTTCCCCCGGAATCCGCATTTGCTCCAGATGTAAGATTAAAAGTTAATTAATAATTAATTTTTTTAACAATTGCTAACGCGAAAAATTAAAATTCTTATAATTCAAATAGAATATATATATATTTTTAAATAAACTATATGCCAATTAATTGCTCCTTAGTTGCTCCACCGAAATCCGGATTTGCTCCAGATGTATCATTAATAGTTAATTATTAATTAATTTTTTTAACAATTGCAAACGTGAAAAATTAAAATTCTTATAATTCAAATGGAATATATATTTTTTAAATAAACTATATGCCGATTAATTGCTCCTTAATTGCTCCCCCGAAATCCGCATTTGCTCCAGATGTATCATTAATAGTTAATTAATAATTAATTTTTTTAACAATTGCAAACGTGAAAAATTAAAATGCTTATAATTCCAATAGAATATATATTTTTTAAATAAACTATATGCCAATTAATTTCTCTCTAATTGCTCCCCTGGAATCCGCATTTGCTCCAGATGTAATATTAATAGTTAATTAATAATTAATTTTTTAACAATTCCTAACTCGAGAAATTAAAATTCTTATAATTCAAATAAAATATATATTTTTTAAATAAACTATATGCCAATTAATTGCTCCTTAATTGCTCCCCCGGAATCCGCATTTGCTCCAGATGTATCATTAATAGTTAATTAATAATTAATTTTTTTAACAATTGCAAACGTGAAAAAATAATTATTAATTAACTATTAATGATACATATGGAGCAAATCCGGATTTCGGTGGAGCAATTAAGGAGCAATTAATTGGCATATAGTTTATTTAAAAAATATATATTCTATTTGAATTATAAGAATTTTAATTTTTCACGTTTGCAATTGTTAAAAAAATTAATTATTAATTAATTATTAATGATACATCTGGAGCAAATCCGGATTTCGGTGGAGCAACTAAGGAGCAATTAATTGGCATATAGCTTATTTAAAAATATATATTCTATTTGAATTATAAGAATTTTAATTTTTCGTGTTAGCAATTGTTAAAAAAATTAATTATTAATTAACTATTAATATTACATCTGGAATAAATGCGGATTCCGGGAGAACAATTAGGGAGCAATTAATTGGCATATAGTTTATTAAAAAAATATATATATTTTATTTGAATTATAAGAATTTTAATTTTTCACGTTTGCAATTGTTAAAAAAATTAATTATTAATTAACTATTAATATTACATCTGGAGCAAATCCGGATTTCGGGGAAGAAATTAAGGAGCAATTAATTGGCATATAGTTTATTTAAAAAATATATATTCCATTTGAATTATAAGAATTTTAATTTTTCACGTTTGCAATTGTTAAAAAAATTTATTATTAATTAACTATTAATATTACATCTGGAGCAAATGCGGATTCCGGGGGAGCAATTAGGGAGCAATTAATTGGCATATAGTTTATTTAAAAAATATATATTCTATTTGAATTATAAGAATTTTAATTTTTCACGTTTGCAATTGTTATAAAAAATAATTATTAATTAACTATTAATGATACATATGGAGCAAATCCGGATTTCGGGGGAGCAATTAAGGAGCAAGTAATTGGCATATAGTTTATTTAAAAAATATATATTCTATTTGAATTATAAGAATTTTAATTTTTCACGTTTGCAATTGTTAAAAAAATTAATTATTAATTAACTATTAATGATACATCTGGAGCAAATCCGGATTTCGGGGGAGCAATTAAGGAGCAATTAATTGGCATATAGTTTATTTAAAAATATATATTCTAATTGAATTATAAGAATTTTAATTTTTCACGTTTGCAATTGTTAAAAAAATTAATTATTAATTAACTATTAATGATACATCTGGAGCAAATGCGGATTCCCGGGGAGCAATTAAGGAGCAATTAATTGGCATATAGTTTATTTAAAAATATGTATATTTTATTTGAATTATAAGAATTTTAATTTCTCGCGTTAGGAATTGTTAAAAAATTAATTATTAATTAACTATTAATATTACATCTGGAGCAAATGCGAATTCCAGGGGAGCAATTAGGGAGCAATTAATTGGCATATAGTTTATTTAAAAAATATATATTCTATTGGAATTATAAGAATTTTAATTTTTCACGTTTGCAATTGTTAAAAAAAATAATTATTAATTAACTATTAATGATACATCTGGAGCAAATGCGGATTTCGGGGGAGCAATTAAGGAGCAATTAATTGGCATATAGTTTATTTAAAAAAATATATATATTCTAGTTGAATTATAAGAATTTTAATTTTTCACGTTTGCAATTTTGAAAAAAAAAATTAATTATTAATTTACTATTAATGATACATCTGGAGCAAATGCGGATTCCGGGGGAGCAATTTGTGAGCAATTTATTTAAAAAAAAATTAAGAAAAGTCTATTGGTTTACGTGTAATAGGCAAAAATAATTCTGTATTTTTAATTATTAATAACTAATTAAATAATTAATTGATAGGGTGAGCAATTGCGAATTTGAGGTGAGCATTTTGTGAGCAATTAAGAGCACTTAATAAATAATCTGAGTGGTTATACTTCCAAGCCAACTTTATTGAGGTGAGAGTGGGGCGGCTCCTGGTTCTTCTCTGCCTCGCACAGAGGACACCGGCCCTTCGGAGGAGCCGCGAGGTCAAGCGTCGGGGCGTAATGGTAGTATGCGAAAGCAATCCTATGGCGCCCCACTACGCCGCCGACGGTGTCGATGGGTTTATTGGGTATTCTTCGGCTGATTGACGTGCAGTCCTGGCGTCCGGCCGCGAGTCATAAATGCATTTCCCATCTTAAGAAAAAAGGATATGGTGATGGGATTTCATGTTGATAATATTTTATCAAAGTAGGTACTCTTAAATAAATATAATTGTAAGTAATAACCTAATCAGTAATTAATTATTAATTAATACATAGATAATCAGTCAGTCAGGTGTTCATTTTTGTTTTATCAACAATTTTACCCGATTGTCCGAAAATGAGTGTTTTGCTTTCCAAGAGTACGATGAAATCTTATTTTTCTAAATATATCATCATCATCATCATATCAGTCATTGGATGTCCACTGCTGAACGTAGGCCTACCCCATTGACCTCCAGAGCGACAAGTTCAAAGCAGCCTCCATCCAACGGTTTCCGACGACTTTCCTTAAGTCGTCTGTCCATCTCGTGGACGGCCGTCCGACGCTGCGCTTGCCGGTAACCTGTCTCTACTCGAGAAACTTTCTGCTCCATCGGCCGTCAGTTCTACAAGCTATGCGCCCTGCCCACTACCACTTCAGCTTGTGCAAATCCTTTTATATATTTTAAGCAAAATTACTATACTACCCTACCTATTTTAATTCGGTTATGTTATTATAGCTCGATTATTACTATCAGTTACATTTACCATTTTTTATTTAATACAATATTAATAATATTTTATCCAAATATAAATACAAAAAAAAATTAAGTGTTTTCTAATAAAGGTGTTCTTGTGCTCTAAGTATTTAAAAAAAAAAAACATTGACATCTACTCGTATATTCACAGAATAAAATCATAGCGAAATCAATTCTATATATCTATAAATTTAATATTCGGTCACAATGACGCGGGAAAACCTCATGTACATATACTAATATTAAGCTAACCGTGTAACTATAAAATTATATAAAAATATTCGTATCAAACCATTTAATATACATATTCATAAATATTTAATATTTTTTTAAAAGAAAAATTTAATAATGCCTTACTTTTATAATATCATAGTTATGTATAGGATAATATGTTCAAACCAACTCATCGGTAATCACCCACAAAAACTACAAATTCGCAAAGGGATTTTTTCTTAACGAAATTAATTAATTAAGATTGATTCCAGGATTTCTCTAAACGTTTCGACTCATCGCTTCCATATTGAAGATCTTCTTCGAAAAACGAGCTGTAGTCACGCATTTTATTTTTCCAATAATCTGTAAAAAAAAAGTACAACACTTGTACATAAAGATTTTATTAAAGAACTAGCTACACCCGCAACTTCGTTACCTATACTATGAAGTATGAACGCCAGTTTAAGATGAGCCATACATTCCAAGGTTTCTCTATATTCCGCGTTTCAAGTTATTTGGACTTTAGGCGTTATGATGTCTGTAATTTCTAATTTCTAATCTATCTATTCTTATTCTATCTTTATTCTTTTCTCTATCTTTTCTCTCTTCTTGATATCTATATATTCTATTATATCTATCTCGAAAATCTTGAAATATTTACAGAACTATCTTTAATATATTTCTTTTCTAAGAAGTAATACAAGTAGTACACATTTTTACTTTCATCGCTTTCCCCAATAAAACGGTGCTGATTTTCGGGATAAAAAGTACCCAGTGTCCTAGTTCGTAGTATAAACATAGTTCATGGCAAGTTTCATTAAAATTAATTCAGTAGTTTTGGCGTGATACGCGACAAAAAAAAAGACAGACAGACAAACAAAAATGCAAAAACCATATTGTTTACTACAGTACCGCAAATCTCTACCATAGGCCTGTTAAAGTTTTATTGTAAACTAGCGGCCCGCCCTGGCTTCGCACGGGCATTTAACTAAAATTTTAATAATTATAAATTTATATTTTTTATCACCTACATGCGCCATCTATCGTATAATGATAGCATATCGTTTTTATATTTAGTGACATTTAACATAATAGTACCTATATTAATTGAAAATGATGTTTATCTAAAATATTAAAACGATTTCTATTCCTATCCGACATATTTAGTAAACTTTTAAGTTTAACAAAATAATAACTCAAAAATAAGTTTTGTGAGTTTTTAAGATTCCTTAGACCAGATGGCGTTGGCGGCTTAGGTATCTATTTATATTTTCTTAAATATTTATTTCTAAATTTAATTACAATGAAACAAAAACTAAATTATACTGTGAGTTATGTTTAATTTTTATGTATTAAAGTTATTTACATTGGTTTTGTACTTTTTACGTGATACGTGCACGAACAAAAAACGATAAGAGATGGCGCTGCTTCAAAAAAAAACGCGCTATTAAAATTTATTCTTGATGATATATAGTGTATTAATACAACGGAGGTTTTAACAGATTTATTATCTGTATAGATAGGTATATAATAAAACTAAGATAAATTATTAAAACTATATAAAAAGATCTTTTTGAAATTATCAAAGAGGTAAATTAAAAACAAAATCTGTAAATAATGGCTGACTTGCTTCGTAGCTAGATATTAAAAAAAAAAACAAATCCTTAAGAATGCTTACCTAATTATTTAAAATAATTAATGGTGTTAATAAATATTTTATTTTGTATGTTCATCATTACAATAATTATTTAGTCATACCTATACAATTTTGTAAACTCTCGCCTGTCCCGCCATATTCCTCAGGCAATATTTCTTTCGACACATGTTCATGTAAAGAATCCATATTATTGTTATGTATCATTATCTGCAATTAAAGTATTCAAACACTCATTGATGTGCATGGTTTTAAAATTTTATGACACAACGCTCTCACCTTTGTTTAAAATAATGGAATTAATATTATACCTATATATACTAATTATATCATATAATTATAAAATATTATTAAGAAAGCATTTATTGAGTCACAAAACTATAAGAACGACGACTTACAAGAAGTTTATTAAGCAAGACTTTATAAAATCACGCTTAAACTTATGTACATCTAACATACGTGTTTTGATACAGAATATCTGAAAATAAACAAAAACAATTTTCCTAAATATGAGACCTAGCTGGATAAATTTTTTGCCCCCGTAAACCCTCACGAGTATATTGCAAATTTCATTGAAATCGTTAGAGCAAGTTTTGAGAACATGATTTACAAATATATTTACAAATATTTCTCGTGTAATAGTAGGTAAATAATATTACGGGGTGCTACAGTCGGTGACCTCCGCGTGGTGCACCCTGGAAACGTAGGCAGCAGCAGCTGCACAGTTGCGATTGCGGAACTGCTGCTGCCTACGGCTAACGACCGACTCGGGGGAACGCCGGGTATGCGATTCAGCGCTCCGGGGACTTCTCTGTTACGCAGAGTTGCCCCGTTGAGCGGCCGCATGGCGTATTGGGGACAATCGTCTCCACGGGGGCTCCGGTGCCACTGCGCTCGCGCGCGGTGAAGCAACGGAGGCGGACGGGTCTAATGTGCACTCACACTGCCGTCAGACAGAACGGCTAGGCTTGTCTTAGTCGTTCACCGTCCTCTCGTAATCCCGCTACGTGGTGTCGTGGTCATGTCTCGCGGCTACGTGCGGGACCGAGGGTCTTGCCTTGACCGGCCGGGCCGCGAGGAAGAAAACCTCTATAAAAAATTACCCCGAATCCTAAGCGGCGACGCAGCGCGAGGGGATGCATGGCTGACGGGTGGATCAGTCTCGACTGCGATCCTCGTCCGGGTACCGGCCGACACCCGGACGAGTTACGCTAGGCTTACCCAGGTACAGGGGGCACTGCCTGGGCGGACCGTCTTTCCCCCATACTCGTGGGAACAAAAATGGAACCCTTAAAACTTAACATTTATAGGAAGAAGGATACGGGAGATGAGTCGGCTGCCGTCGACTCAGACGATTACAGCTCGGCGGCAACAGCCAGTGAAGGTGACAGGCGGGGCAAGCGGCCCCACGGCAGTCCACCGTCGACCGGCGGGGGGAGTTTGATTCTCGCTGGATGCAAAAGACGGATTCTCGAGTGGGAAGAGACTTGCACCGAGGCCGAGAAGGCCATCCTGGAGCAGGCGCGCGCGGCCGAAGAGGGGCGCAGAGCGTTGGGCGTTGACGTTGGAGACCCGCGCACGGCCGACGCTCTGGTGGATCAGGTGGCCACAGACGTGGACCTGATTTGTATGGTGGCGACGAGGTCGTCCAACCTAAAGGGGACATTCGTACGGACCCTGAAGGACGCGGCGACCTCGATTAAGTCTATGGCAGAGGCCCTCAAGGAGAGGACAGCCTCGGAGGAAGTGCGTCGGCTCCAGGCGGAGAACTCCCGCCTGAGACGCGACCTCGAGGACCTCCGTAGACAGGTGGTGGAGCTACGAGAGCAGAGCTCGTCGAATGCCGCTCCCACCTGTCTGCCAAGACGAAAAGAGAGCCTCGTTGAGGAGGTGAGCGCGTCGGTTATTCGGTCGGTGGGGCGGATGATTGATGCCCGCTTCGCCGGCCTTGAAGACCGCCTCCTGCCCGCGAAGACGCTCCGGCCTCCGCTTGCGGCGGACAAGAAGAAGAAGGCGAGGACGTCGCAGAAGGCGCCGTCTTCCAGCGCCACCCCTGCTCCAGTTCGGAAAAGGCGAACGCACGTGAGCGAGGAGACGGCGCCCGCAGTCGAGGCTGGTGACGGTGAGTGGTCCACCGTCGCTAAACGAAAAAAGAAGAAGGCGCCTAAAAGTTACGCCACCGCCGCCGCTGCTACTCCGGCCCCGAAGGGACCGCAGCCGCAGCCGCCGGCGAAAAAGAAGAAGAGGGCGAAAAAGCCGAAGCTGGCTGCCCCCCGCTCTCCGGCAGTGCTCGTCACGCTTGACGAGTACGCCGAGAGCAAGGGCGTCACGTACTGCCACCTGCTCAAGCGGGCGGCAGATACGATAGATCTGGCCGAACTCGGCATCGTCGGTGGGCTCAAGCTGCGGCGCGCCGCGACTGGGGCCAGATTGTTGGAGCTGCCTAAGGGGCAGACTCCGGAAGCGGCGGGACACCTGGCGGAGGCCATGCAGACGTCGTTGGGGAACATGGCGAAAGTCGTCCAACCCATGAAGCTCGCGGGTGTGCGAGTCTCTGGGTTGGACGACTCCGTCTCCTGCGAGATGGTGGCCGCAGCGGTGGCGACGGCTGGCAAATGCGACGTCGGCGTAGTGAAGACTGGCGCAATCGTGGTTGGACCGGGTGGGTTGGGGTGCACGGTGGTGCGATGCCCGATCCCAGCCGCTAAGGCCCTGGCTAAAGCAGGCAGACTCTTGGTCGGGTGGAGCTCGGCCAGAGTGCAAGTATTGGAGCAACGTCCCATGCGCTGCTTCAAATGTCTGGGAATCGGGCATACCCGCCCGACATGTCCGGCTGCGATTGACCGCAGCGGCGCGTGCTTCCGGTGCGGCGAGGAAGGGCACATTGCTCGCAATTGCACCGGAGCACTGCGCTGCGCCGTGTGTGCTGCCGCCGGCAAACCGGCGGCTCACTTGATGGGGGGACGGGAGTGCCGCCCCCCCAAATCGAAGGGTAGAGCGGTCCCTAAGACCCCAGCTGCTCCCCAAAGTCCTATACTCCAGGTCACGGAGGAGACTGCGGCTATGTCGCCATGACCTGCCGCAGTCTCTCCCGTTCGCCGGTCCCTGGCGTAGCGGAGATAGAGCGCTCACGGTGCCCGCGAGCGCTCTATGACCGAAGGCGGCCCGCGTAGGCGAGCCAACCGTCGGGGCGTCACGGTGGCATGCGCCAGCGATCCCGTGGCGTCCTTGTACGACGACGAGGGCACCGCTGGGTTTTAGTGGGTATTCTGACTTCGCAGTCAGCGAGTCCCACATACCCGTCACCTTCGGGCGGCGGGATACCTAAACGTATTTCCCAGCGTCAAAAAAAAAAAAAAAAAAAAAAAAAAAAAAAAAAAAAAAAAAAAAAAAAAAAAAAAAAAAAAAAAAAAAAAAGGTAAATAATATTACAAAAATGAGAATATCAAGGAAGTTATGTTTTTTTTTTTTTTTTTAATTACCGTAAATCGGAACGCAGACGATTCTGATTTAGTCTGTTTGTATTTTTTTTTTTCTTGTGTGGTCACCATCACATCCTCGTTTATTTAGAACCGATTTCGAAAAATCATTTTTGTTTCATAGAACAGACTCAATTGTCTAATTGTTCCCATGTTCACCAAATCACGATATGATGGTGTAATTTCGGGGAAATGGTGCGTTTTTGTATACATTCAATTGCAATTTATTCGAGAATTTTGCGCCTATTTGAGTAGCTCTTTTTTTTAAATCTATATTTGATTAAAGGCGTTTGTTCACGAGGTGATAATGTCACCCCTGTAGAAGAGAAGCAACTAAAGTAGCTCTTTTTTTTTATTTGAATGAATATACTATTTATGTGGACGCATAAAAACATGATGGTCTGTTGACGAACTTTGGAGACATAAGTTAGAACTTCTTAATGATTGTTAGTAAATTCAAAAGTGATATGAAAAAATGAGCCTTAATAAAATAATAGAGCCTTAAAAACTTAAATAGCCTAAATAGAGCCTTTGAATAGTACAAAATAATATTTTTGTTGGTGTTCATAGAAAAACTTGAAATCGAGCCTGGTATTATAACATTATATAAAATAATAAATAAAACTTTCGCGTGTTTTTATTAAGTTTAGTATTTCCGTGACACTATAATTGTTTAATTCTAGTTATTTCAATTTACTTAATATATTCAAATATCAGTAAAATCTACGTACACTAGAAAGTTACACTTATATAATAAATAATATGTTTCATGAAATCTACATATACTTGTCAATATGTAGTGCTTCGTTTGACTTTACTAACTACCTGCCCCGTGGTTTTACCCAGGGTAGCTTAGTACATAGTAGTGATAACTTGGTAATCATCTAATATTATTTTTAATTTATTTCAAAGCATCTATCAAACTGAAACTCAATAACTAAATCCCATTTTTAAAAATGACAATTATTGTACCTATACAAAATTGCATCCCCGTGTTTATTGGTCTCACAAAACTATTGCTCTCATAAAGTTCCTATAGTTAGTTTTTCCCAAATATCTGAAGATATCAGCTATTTAATTTTTTATTATATATATATTAATGTTAAAAACATTTAAAAAAATTGGCAGATAATATATTTTTAAATACTGTACTTACACGATTCCGAATCTTTTCACTCATAAACACTCTCGCAATACTAAAAAACGTTTCAAAAAAATAGGGAGTGTTTAAGTAATGCATAGCTTTTATTCTTATAGGCATAGCGTCCTGAAAAAATGAAATATTATTTTACAACAATAGGGTATTCTACTATGTTTGAAATTTCGTAATAAAAAGCCACAAAAAAAATTATTTCGACAAAATAAACACGTTTTCTTGCCATAAAATTAAATTAAATTTTAAAGCTTCTTAATTCCCGCGAAAACGCGGTCACCTATTTTGGTGACGTAATATGCGTAATGTTGTGTTCCACTATACACTGAGAGCACTCTGAGGTGTGACGTCAATTCAGTATACTGCGAAGCCGTTACTTTTTAGTTTGCTATACTGTGCTATACTGGTTACTGATAAAACGGAACGCAGTCCAGTATACTATCATCCTAATTTTTCGACATTGTTTTCAAATAAAATATTTATCATGTATACGTTTTCTGTTCAAAAATAAATTCACATTTGACATTTTTGAATAACAAATCATTCGTGCTGTTATATTTTTTAATCAAGTGATCAAAGTACTGAAAGCACCTTACCTCGAAAGCGCCAGTGCTTACAGTACAAAAATTATGCTATTTATGACGTCATATATTTCTATATGGTATTGCGGCAGTGTACTGGCACTCAATAAAGGAACGAATTTTGCACTAGTGAGAGCACTGAGGAGTGCTCGCAGTGTACATCGGAAACATTGTCTTTACGACGTCACACCATGGCGGCTCGTGTTTTAGATCACGTGATATACAGATTAAAAATTACGACTTTTAATTTCAATATAATAAAACATTAATGTGCTTTTATGACTCAAAATCAGAATATTTAAGTATATTTCTACATAAATTTTAATTCTTATCAAATCTCATAATTTATTTTTCACTACCGAAAGTACCCTATTACGTAAAAAAAGTACTGTATTGTAACAGCGTCTAAATATACCACTGTTGGGTTGTAGTCTCTTTCCCGAGTAAAAATTTGACACGCTTGACTAGATTAGCAAATTATAGATACGAGTAAATGTATATTTATTTATCTTGAAGCATTAATACAAACAGACTACCTCACCATATTTCTTGGTACTAGAGCACAATTTAAACACTGATAGAAAAAAACCATTTGATTCAAGAAAACTTTTTTCGTAACGTAACTTCGAAACGTCTACTTATACTCTCTCTACGTCTTAGATTAAGATAGACGGTAACATTGGTTCAAGATATTACTAGGGATGAAACGATACCACTGAAGTATCGATACTTTTACTCGATACAATATCGGTTGTAAAGTATCGATACTTAGTCGGTATCGGACGTAAAGTAGGTATAGATATTTTGTATTTATATATTAAAATATAAGTTTAAAAAGAATTTTATGAAAACAGTCACATTTTGTAGTAATCCAAAAAGTCAGATTTTGTAGTGCTCCCCAAAAATATTAGTTTTTCTATGCGTTTGCCTATTAGACGATTTCTAGATGCAGTGACTGTTGCGCCAGCTTTGGAAAATAGCTTTTCACAGGATATAGAGATACTGAAATTTTTTCGACATATTCGCGCTTTACATAATGCTAGGAATACAAGTTTTTAATCTTCCCATTCCTCAAATGGGTTGGGTTAATTTTTTATCAGTGAACAATTTGAACAATTATTAGATTTATAAAATGTCATAGATTTCAGAGAAAAACGAGTGAACTGTATGAATATCTATTTGCATAGTTACCTGATTAGCAGTAACCAAATTTTTTAATTGTTTGAAAGAAGTTTGTGTATAATGGCCTAGTTTAGCTCCTTTTAAATCTACGACATTGATCGTTCCTGCTACTACTAAATTATCGTCCTCCATGAAGCAGATCTGTCGAATAATTACCAGAATATCATTATTAAGGATAGTCAAGTTAGTAATAGGATATATATACATATTATATATTAATTCCACGCGGACATGATTTATACCAAAACTGTCTGTAAATAATTAGTTTTAAGTGTTGCATTATAAACATGTATAATATTGTATAATCTTAAAATAAATGATATATTATTTATTAATATTTTGATAATAATGTCGTTTAATAATTATATATTAATGTTACAAAGTAAAATTATAATTGAAGAATAGTGATAATATCTAAAAATTCTGAACCGATTTTCATGATTTACTTACAAATCTACATTATCCATTTGTAGTATAAAATATCGGTCATTTCATGTAGAGCAACAGCAAAAAAAAAGGTTAGACTACGAAATTTATTTAAATAATAGATTTCCTTTTGAATACGAAACCCTACCAAAATCCAGGTAAAAAATCTGGTCATTTCTTTATTTAAGAATAATAATTTAAAAAAAAAAAAACCTTTTATCAGTACAAACCAAATTAATACAAGAAATTTATTGACCTGCTCTTGTAGGACCAACACCGACAGAACATCTATCAAAGTATATTTTTTAATGTCAATTTGACCGATTCTAAATAAAATAATTCTTGGATCAGCTGGATTCTTCGTCTGCCGTAGTATTAACATGGCACTGAAAATAAGTATAAAATAAACATAACAGTCAGTGTGAACTTTTTAAATTAGTTCTTTTCCGCATATGCAAATATTATGCAATAGTATATTCCTATTATTTCTAAAAAAAAATCTTTAAACTACCTCCATAATAAATTATAAGTTCTCTTATATTTACGCGAATTTTATTCATTTAATTAAAAGTCTAAAAAACGGATTTTATCGCGTTTATTTAAAGTTACTGTTTAACAATATTTAATTGAAATTATATTTAATTTAAATTAAAATTAAATATTAATTATATAAAAATGGAAATAATTAAAATTAAAAATCGTTAAACAGTAACTTTAAATAAACGCGATAAAATCCATTTTTTAGACTTTTAATTAAATAAATTATAAGGTTATAATTATTAGGTTTAGCGGCTTGGCCATGAAAACATAACAAACAGATAGTTACTTTTACATTTTATTATCTACAGCATTTTTTATTGTTTAGCGATGAAGCAAAAAAAATATTTTATAATAGATTGTATGTTAAATAGATGGCATTGGATACACCTAGTATCCAAAGTCATCTTTAAAAGTTTTCTCCGCCTCAGAAGCCTAAAAACATAAAATATGTTGTCTTACCCTGAATCAATAATGTCCATAACTTTAGATTCGAAATATTTGACACTGTAAAGATACGGTGCCGTGCTTCTATATGAAAAATAGAGATCCAATTTTGTTTTTGTTTGATCGAGTCTAAATTTACAACCACGTAAAAATGCAGCTATCCACTGGTCATCTGTAAGAAGTTTTAAAAAAAGCTTTACATAATGCACAGATTACCTAAAATGATAAATTGAAAAAAAAAGCAGAATCTGTGGCATAATGTTAAATATAATATTTTACAAAAAAAAAGTTATGATCGTTAAGGAGCAATAAATCAAAATGTTAGGCATAAATGTGTACATGTAAGTTGGCTGCTATGAGTATGTACGAACCGAATTCTGACGCCTAACGAAAAACAGTAAAAAATATATAATATATTGTGCCGACTCCACATAACTTTGGCCGATCCCTAGGTGAATTATGACGGTCAAGAAAACTTAGAAGACAAACTTTTGCAAACAATACGAAAATAAATTAAAAAGTAAGCCTTATTACATTACCTGTTCTAGCTCTTAAATGTGGTTGCACCAAAATCCATTCCTTTATATGATTAATACTCTCTTCAAGTAGTTTGGGATCTTCACTCAACTCTATTCGAGCTTTCTCAGCTAGCGCCGGAGGCAACGACCTAACCGGCATTTTGTAATTTCTGCGCAAAAGACACTTATTAAAAATAGCAAAAAATTATAACTCAAAATGTAAACAAAAAAACAATATATAAAAATGATATCAGCTAGTAAATTGATGCTTTTAGGCCTTTAGAAAAAGAATAATGATATTATTAACATTACATTATATTTTTAAAATCTAATGAATATTTTAAAAATACTAAATCAGAAGTATTACCGTGTTTCACGTTTTTCTCCTTAAATTTTCATTTGATCAATTTAATATATTTTTTTTTTTTTTTTTTTAATATAAATGTATGTCCACGGGCTCATTTTGCCCATGCCTTTTTTATTCCAGATTTAGGTATACTTAGTACAATGGTAGCTGCTTACATTATTAAGGACTTAATTAAAAACTTAATGTCTGTAATGTGACAAACATGAGTCCACCGACCAAAATATGAAGGTATTCTTAAATCTAATGACATGCATTTTTTTTTTTTTTTTTTTTTTTTAACTTTACTTTGCTAACTGTACAATATGCTATTACTAACGCTTAACTTATTTTCCTAATACTGGTTTTATAGCTATTTCTTATAAATATATTTCTAACAACTATGTCCTCGCACCGATGTTTTTACTCAACATATCGAGCACACTCTCAATGACGGCGGTATCTCTGTGATGAATCGCCATCTTGAGACTGTGCTCGAGGATTTCCTTTTCCGTGGTCTCCGCCGCCCTCGCCACAAAGCGACCAATTGCGTCATCACAGTCGTCGGTGTAATAGACACAGGTGTTAGTGTGTCTAGTCACCGCGACTACGGCGTGCGAAACGCTGTCGTGGATTCGGAGCCTCCTCGTCTTAGTCTGGAGGACGATGACGTCCTCGTTGGTCTGGCCCTGTGCCTCATGGATGGTTAAGACGCGCGATCCCTCGCCGGACCCATATCCCTGGTCAGTCAACAATCTCTTTTCATCTTGCGTAAAGACCAGGTATAGGGTCCGATCCCTTCCTACGGGGATATGCGCGCCTGTGAGGCTCTCCACTCGCAACGATCGGATCCTGGCGCTGGAGCTGTATATGGTTCCGTAGACCTCGCTGATGGCAAAGGCGACATCCTTGGGGTTGCGATGCGTGCATGACAACTCGCACGAGATGGTTGTTAGCAGGGTAGGTCTACAGTACCGCATTTCAAACAGGTTATCCCTGTCGATATACGGCAGCTGGTTTATATCTCCGACGAGGATCACCTTCTCTGCACCGGATAGTCGGGCGGCCATTACTATGGCTCCGAAGTGGTTCATAAGGGCTTCGTCCACCGTTAGGCGGGTAATTGTCGAGCCCTCACGAAAACCATTTACCAAAACGGAGGCCATAGTGCGCACCTTTTGCTTGGCTTTGTTGCCATAGTGGTGGGCCAGTTTTTCTTTTAAGTCTTTGGCCGCCTCGACTGTGGTCGTGATCACGACCTCCGTATCCTCGTCGAAGTCCCTTACTATGCGAGTTGTCTTGCCGCATCCCGGTACCCCATTTATCCATTCCAGCGATGGGAGTCCCCAGGTCACGGATAGTAAGCCGGCTTCCCAGTCGTTCGAGATGGTTTTCGCCATCTGAAGTATCCGGTCCCCCAGCATTACTTTCGTGCATCTGGCCACTACCACCACCGGGTCCCCTTCGGGTGTTTCAAAGGTCTGCGGCTCCTCATCTTTCCCCTCAGACTCGACGGCGCTCACGAAGCCTGCTGTGCTGTTATATGCAGCCATATATGTACCCGACATCTTGCCCTTGAGTACTTGTCGGGTTTCGCTGTTATATATGGCTGCTTGGGCTTCCTCGAGTTCCGCCTCCAGTAACCTTTGATGGTCGTACCGGTAGGTCTGCATGATCTTATTGCAGATGGCTAGGCTTACCTCGCGGTTTGCCTTTGTTATAGCCAGGAACTCGATTAGGGCGTTTTCCGCGTGTTGGAGCGGTGTGGACGCAGGTCTAAGTCTCGGTGGTGAAACCTGCCCCATATCGGCTCTAGTTCGAGCGGCCGGTGACGCCTTCGGGTGCCTCGGACTGTCGTCTTTGGTGAACCTGTTTAGCGCCTCCGCTTGCCGCTCTTCTTGCTCCGCCTTTTTGGGAGAGGGGTGATGTGAGAGTGAGTTACCTCATCCTTGAGCTTTTCTATGCCGCTAAAGAGCGAGCTTAATCTGTTTCCCACCGCCTTCAGTGACTCTTGGACCGTGTTGTCGGTCGGTGCTGTTTTGTCACTGCTGGTCCTAGCTGATGATACCGCCTCCCGAATCTCGCTCAGCTTTTCATTCAGTTCAATCTGTTTTTCCAGGATGTCGCGGATACGCCGGAAGGGCTCTACTGTATCATAGTCAAGCCAAGTGTGTATGGCTCGTGCCTCCCTTAGCGCCTCCGCGACATCCTCCTGGGTTTTTTGCATGCTGGAGAGGAGCGTCTTCCTGAGGTCTGTGAGCTCTTTTGCATGAGCTCTTTCAACCCGCAATAGTTCTTGAGCATGACGGGTACGCTCCTTCTCCAGATTGCATATGTGCCGACTGCGCGAGTCCGAGAGCGACAGAACCGTTTCATATAGGCCCTGTAAGCTCTCATAGACTGTGATCTTCGTCTCACGCTTCATTTTTTCGGCACTCTCAAGTGCCTCCTTGCCACGCTGCAGCAGGTCGTTTGCCACACCCGTAACCATGTCCATGTGCACCCCCGTCCGTTTCGGAGTGGTGTATAGGAGGGAGGTTCTTCTGCTGGCCACCGATGAGGCCGAGCATACCGACGACGACTCCATATCCTCCTGATCCGACATTGGAGGCTCCGAGTCTGTGTTGATATGCTCTACTGCCATTTCCGGCACATTTGCTAGTACTTCCTGTGGCGGATTGTCGATCGGTGTCGACGACAGCGGAGAGGCAGATGTGCTTGCGCTGGTAACATTTGTTAGTTTTTTTAATACTTTTTTACGCAGCGAGGTTGTTGTTTTTGAGGTCACCGTTGATACATCGGTTACCTTCTTGGTTGTTGGGTTGGAGGACATGATTGTCTGTTCAATCTTTATTATTACTTAACTATTAATGATATATTAGGTATATGTACACTTATACACTAGCTATCTTATATATACACTTATAGTCTACTTACAATATACACTTATTTACTATGTTATGGTTAGTTATACAATATTTTTTTTTTATTTTTTTTATTTTTTTTTTTTTTTTTATGGTGGTCGGTCGGTTGGACTCACGTGGCGGCCAGATGTGATGTCGCCGACGTTGCAGCTACACGAGGACGCTGTTGTTGTTGCCTCCTCGCGGAGTACCAAGTACGTGCGGTGATTTTGCGCGTCGAAATCCCTTTTGGGATTTCGTGTGGTGATAAGTGGTGAACGGTGAGATAGATGGTGATGTCTGCGAGCTGGTTGTCTTCAAAGCTATCTTGAAGTTGATTGGCAGGTCGATCACCGTCGATAGGGCGCCGGTTACGTTAGCCGCGATGGAATGCGGCGTACGTGACTTATTGACGCTGATGTTGAGCGGAGTTTTATAAGTAGGTCTTAGCGGCGCCGGTCTGTCGGGGAATTTGGACTTAAGTTATTACAATTTCCTTAGACGCCGCTATATATGGCCACTTTAGATGTTAATATCTCCGGTTCCCGGTTTGGTATAGAGATGAATGAAACGTCGAGCGACAGGTCTTTCCGGCCGCTCCGAACTATCAATTTTTGCGCCCTTGCGTATTGGCCTTCTAGTAGTTTTGATGCTCCGAAGTATCAACGCCCGCAGCTCGGGAACCCGGGACTCCACTATATTGCAAACACACTCACAGATAGATGACACTTATTACTGTCACGATCACCACTTATTGTAACCAATTTAATATATTTACACATCGAAAGCAACTAAAAACAATTAATTTTAATGATCTTTTTTTTCGCTTAAGTATTATCTAATGTAACTCTGCCAGCTTAGTCTTTAGCCGGCAGATCACATTAATAATAATTTGTTTAATAAAAAGTCTATATCGGATTTTATCGCATTTTTTTTTAAACTTTACAGTTTAACAATTTAAATTATTTCCCGACGTTTCGGACCCTTTACAGCGTCCCCCGAGATGTCCCCCGAGATCAGGGACGTTTCGATAATCCGATATAGACTTTTAATTAAATGAGTAAAATTTCCGTAAATATAAGAGAACAATAACAATTTGTTTTACAATAAAAAAAATTGCACCTAATTTTAGATTTTTGCCACCTAAAAAGACACTTTTTGTATTTTTAAATCAAATTTTGATCACTTTGCTCTGCTAGCGTGATGGAGATGACTGCGCGAGCGTGGAGGAACGTTTTTGTATAAGCGTCTTTATTACCGAGCTTTTGTAAGAATTTGATACGGATAGTCTGAGCCTGGGGAAGGACATACCTAGTTTTGTCAATACAAGCACGCGGGTGAAGTCACGGGATGAAGCTAGTAATATATAATTTTTGTACGATTTTGTTTACATATTTGAATTCTTTTATTATCTTATCAATACTTATGTAAAAATAAATTTAAATATTTTATTACTATTAACTGCGTCTTTCTTAAAAAAACAACGGTGTCTAGAATTAACTTTTTTTTATTTTTATTTGTAAAATATGTAGGTATTGTTAATAAGATTTTTATATCAATAAGTATAATCAATTATAGATTGATTACTTTGAGAATTTCGCCGTTTCAAAGCGCAAATCTTTTCATAATTATTATTTATTTACCTTATTCTTAAAAATTTTAAAGTGTTTTTTAATTATAGCTTATAACAATAGTGTGCTACTTTAATTTAATCCTTTATACCGGACACTGATACCCGGTCCTTATCTCTATACTCGCACTTCATGGAGTGAGACCTCTGTGACATTATTTCGATGTTGACAGGAAAAAAATCGTAATTATCTCCAGTTTGACTTTTCATAATAACAATTTATGATACATCTATATTACATGTAAATTATAATAATAAAATATTGTTTGTTTAATTCATAAAATACAATAATGTTCGTTTCATCTAACAGTTCTAACTCTTCGATATTTAATATGTTTACTGTACTGTACTAGCAGCACTAGCACTGTACTAGCACTGTATCAGTCTGTAAGCAACCCACTGCTGAGCGAAGGCGTCTTCTCCATATAGAAGAAGAGTTGGAGCTTAATCCACCACGCTGATCTACTGCGGGTTGGCGGATAATTTCTTACCATGAGTAACGGTCGCTATCTGATGTCTACAATAACAACCGGGACCGACGGCTTTATGTGCTCTCCGAGGCACAGTGGGGAAACCCACAAGGACATACACACAGACCGGAAACAAATATTTGTACAAATAAAAATATCTGCCTCGAGCAAGAATCGAACCCGCAACCGCCGGCGTTGAGGCGACTACTCGCACCACTACACCAGAACTGTCGTCACACCAGAACGGTCGTCTGTATGTTTAACATAATATGATAATATTTCGGAATCCAATTCATTATCAACACAGAGATCTCATATTTATTCTTAGCTGCGTATTTTGTATATTTAAAAAATAATGCTTTTCAAATTTTAAAAATAAAATAGTTAATGTGTAATTGGTGTAACGTCCACGATGTCTTTAACCGAGTATGAACTATTATAGTATGCATTTAGATATGTGTATTTACATTTATTCAAAGCAATTTATTGCTACCAGAGCGCAAACTGCGTTCAGTGTAATGTCTTAAAAATTAAATCTCTCTTTATGATTGGGTGATATCTGAGGGTGATATAGGACAGTGTAAAGCAATGTAAAGGCATGCATACTCCGTCGTATTCTAATTGGTAGCCAGCCTAGTTGTTTTCTATATTGAAATACATGGTCAAATTTACGCAAATATGAAGAATACATAGGTTTTGTATCAGAATGAATGAATGAATTAAATGAATTTGTATGAACAGAAACGTATATTGCGCTAAGACAATTTAAAGTTGAGAGTTTTGCTTGTGTATTCATCTTAACAGAGTTAAAAAAACTTTTATTAAGAGCCTCTATATCCATATTTCCAACGATATTATTACCATTCTGCTGACCAAAACCGAGTCATCTTAAAAACTTCCAGGTTTTGTGGGGATTATTACATTCAAGTGAAGAGTGTATTAATTCACGCTATGCACATCTCGGCAAATTCTACTACACAGGTTACACAATTTTTTATAGTAATAATTAAAATAAAAATAATGATAAGAACTAACGATAATATATATAAAGTATTTTGATATATCAAAACTTACCAAACTATATCTAATATATAAAATTCTCGTGTCACGGTGTATGTAATTGAACTACTCTGAAACGGCTCGACCGATTTTTATGAAATTTGGAGTGTATATTCAGTAGGTCTAAGAATAGGACGTAAACTATTTTTTATACCTCTAAGTGATAAGGGTAGTCCACCCTTAATTTTTTTTTTGGATAAAATGTTTTGTTTTTATTTTTTTATGATACAGCAAACAAAAATACATACAACCCTTAATTTTTATCCCTCTACGACCAACCCCTATTTTTATTTATTAATTTAAAAATTAAATTTTTTTGGTAATACTTTTATTTTTATTTTGTCATGACTTAGAATTAAAAAAAAAATCATATTATTCTTAATTTTCACCCTTCTACGATCAACCCCTATTTTTATTTGTTAATTATAAACTCTGATTTTTTGGCAAAAAAAATTTTTTTTATTTTGTGATGACTTAGAATAAAAAGTTCATATTACTCTCAATTTTCACTCTTATACGATCAACCCCTATTTTTCCATCCCGATTATTATTTTTTTTTCATTCTATCCATAGATCCGCAATAGGGTTGCAAGATGTCGTGTCACAGTGTTTGTAACAAAACTCTTCCGAAACGGCTTGACTGATTCTTATGAAATTTTGTGTCTATATTCGGTAGGTCTGAGAATAGGACGCAAACTATTTTTTATACCTCTAAGTGATAAGGGTGGTTCATCCTAAAAAAAATTTTTAGGACCAAATATTGTATTTTTTTTTAATATGATTTGGCATCAAAAACTATACAACCCTAAATTTTCACCCTTCTACAACCAACCCCTATTTTTAATAGCGATATTTGTACTTTAATAATTTTTCCACTCTCGGCGGTCGATAATAATTGATCCTACCATCAATGGTAACACTCTCCTACCCTTAATATTTTTGTTGCATGTACCAAATTGCCCGGTAGATCAGTTGCAATGAAGCTGTGTGGCGTATCTTTGGTTTCCAAATTCATGAACGAGATCCAGTAGTTATTCATTTAGTATATATTAAAGTTGGTTTAGAGATTATCTCATAAGAAACATAGTTTAATTTATAATTACCTAAATTATATATACTATTAAATGTACCAAATTGGCCGGTAGATCAGTTCCAATGAAGGTGTGTGGCGTATCTTTAGTTTCCAAATTCATGAACGGGATCCAGTAATTATTCATTTAGTATATATTAAAGTTGGTTTAGAGATTATCTCATAAGAAACATAGTTTAATTTATAATTACCTAAATTATATATATTATTAAATGTACCAAATTGGCCGGTAGATCAGTTCCAATGAAGCTGTGTGGCGTATCTTTGGTTTCCAAATTCATGAACGGGATCCAGTAGTTATTCATTTAGTCGTCCATTTTGAAAACGACCAACGGGTATTTTCACGAAAAAGACAGTACATGGTGCAACGATTTAACGATATCATTCAGCAACGCTATGTACAATGAAGCATTGATTGTTATCGACTCAGTCATTTCTGTATGCATTCGCCAAATCGAAGTGCATCTGATTTAATGAACATAGAAGTGAATCGTAAACTAAAGTACAATACTATAGAAATGGCAGCGATTTTTACTAGCAATGTTCCAATACTGACTGAGGAACAAAGAACCATTTACGACCGCATTTTGTTCACAGTTTCAGCAGGACAAGGAGGATTCTTTTTTTTTTTTTTTGGATGCACCAGGTGGAACTGGGAAAACATTACTTATTTCGCCAATTCTTGCCGAAATACGATCAATTAATTGCATCGCATTGGCCGTTGCATCATCTGGCATAGAAGCAACTTTATTGGAAGGAGGCAGAACAGCTCATTTTACACTTAAGCTGCCACTAAATATTCAAAATTCAGACGCAATTTGCAACATAAAAAAAACAATCGCTCATAGCCACAGTGCTGAAAGAGTCTAAAATTATCATCTGGGATGAAGCACTATGGCTGATAATGCTTTTTTTTTTATTTGGCATAATTTGTGAGAGATGATGATGATGATGAGATGATGATGATGCGTAATTTTAAATTTATTAGTAAAGATAATAAAAGTGCAATGAATTCAAAAAATGAATATTTGGTGATTTGTTATTTTTATAGGCCGTCATCGTTCAAAGCGCTCTTCTGTCATATACCACATCCACACACATTTACAATAAGTTAGTTATTTTTTATTTGACTACCAAAATATTCCCTAGAAATAATTTATAATGGCAAAACAACGTTTGCCGGGTCAGCTAGTAATTATATAAAGAAATATTACGATAAATATTAATACACACAAATAGATGAAACATTTAGGCAAAAGAGAAGCAAGAAACATTTAGACAAATATTGCCCAGTATGATACCAAAAAATAAAACAAAATTAATAAATAGTAGAAAAACACGTACAAGGTACTTGTTACATTTTATATTTATTAGTAACAAATGAACACTTATCAGCACAATTCCAAAATGTATATTTATTTTATAGTAATTAAAAGCAAAAACACTGTTTTTAATACTTACGAAGTTATATTTAAGTAAAATACTAAATATTTATTCACTAAAGAAACTCGAACAAAATTTGTTTCTACCGCTGGTTGACGTTACAGAACTATTTACAATTTGTATCACATAAATACCAATATATCTCTGTCAATAGATAAAATATTTTAAATGGACTATAACACTGGTTCTACCTACGTGTATGTGTTTTTATACATTATTTATCATAAGATAACACAAACGTAGACTTTATAGAACAGCAGTGTTATCGTAACTGCGAGTCAAACAATCATGCGCACCAAAATTTACTTAATATTCGATAATATAATCACAGATATTTTTCACTTAAGAACAGACTACACTATATGTTGCATGTTCGAATACTGATAATATGAAAAGAGATAGCTTGTACCCAATGCCTTTTTTCATTAACCTTGATTTATATTGTTATGTATATCTAATTACGATTAGGTGACGTTATGTCACATAAATATTTTTTTAGGTTAAATTACGACTTTCAATGTGTTTCGATTTTCACAATACTGACAATACGATTATACTGTACTTATTTTTACACTGTGGATGTAGTTAATTACGTCGACTCACTCGAATGTTAATGCAACTTTATTTTATCATGTTTATGTGACATACGGTAGATGAATTTGAAAACGATTTAACATTTAATTTTTGTCAATTTTAATTATCTAACACTTAGGATGAAAAAATATTATAATTTTTTTTTTTATATATGTAGGTATGTATTTCATGTAACTGATTATTTTTAATCAATCCATGGAAATGTAGGAAAAAATAATTTATAATATTTTTTTGTCTTTGATCACATCTTGATATTACGAGTTAGTTTTAAGTAAATCGAAATAATGATTGCTTCTAGATACAAAGGTATATTTTCAAATCAAGATTTAAGTGAATAGAATAAGGATATAAGATGTAATTTAATGAAACTTTGAAGTTTTTCAATATTAGTTGGCTTACAAGCACCCCAAAGGATTTATTGACTATGTTATTTTGATTACCTACAGTTAACCTTAGAAGTCTAGATATTTGTTTACGGAGACTTGTGGTGAATTTAAGAATGCTGATTACAAAATCCAAGAACCGGCAGACACCACCGAGGCAATTCATCACGCGTACTCTCTGCCTCGATAATTGAAAAGGCGCATCTAATTAGTGTTTTAAAAATGAGTTTCTAAGCACGTCATATGTCTAAAAAATTAATATTTACTTTCATTAAAAATTCGTTTCCGGTCTGAGCACATAAAGCACATAAAGTGGTAGGGAAATTATACGCCAACCCGTATGGAGCAGCGTGGTGGATTAAGCTCCAACCCTTCTTCTATATGGAGAAGAGGCCTTTGCTTAGCAGTGGGTTGTTTACAGGCTGATACAGTGTTCCCCTTATTGCACCAGAACGGTCTACCTTCTTTCTTTCTTTTTGACAACTGGTTTGTCGTCTCTACCGACTCACACTCCTTCTGATTCCCCGTCACTCCTAGTATCCACATCCATCAATCTCGTCTCCGCGATAATCTTAACGTAAGACGCCGCAGTTATAGGCGATGTGTGTGCGTCTTTAGTTAACGCACTTAAGGGGCGTTGCTGCTTCCCTCTCATCTTATCTTGTAATTTCTGCAGCCTTCTGTAGGCAGAGTCTATGCTGGCCAACTTCACTTTGAAGGTGCAAGTCATCATCCAAGGGTGTTTGTTGGGCATAATGCCCGTTTCCTCTAACTTCATCTTTATTTATTTCTGAAATTTTCTCCATACTGTTCCCACGAGTACCTAGGTAAATATCAGTTCACTCCAGCAGAGCCCCGGTTGCTGGAGCAAGGCCACCACTTACACCTGGGGTGGGACCTGGTACCCCAGGGGAACCGTTTACGACGTCGTATCCTCGACGCCATGCCGTCCTCGGCATCTTGGTATCTTGGCACCTTGAATTGGGGAGTTTTCTCCGCGGGAGCTATTTTATTTCACCCCTACCTTCTGCTCCTAGGAACAGCGAGCATTCTCCTATCCGCAGGTGGAGACGCGCCTGGTAGCAGTATCTCCTCTGCCTCGGGTGAGTAACTGAGTGTGTATTTTTGTATGTGTGAATATGTTTACTGTATCTGCGTGTGGGTGTGTATAAATATATAAGTATTTGTGTGTATATGTGCGGGTTCTTGTAGATACAATTTTTTTAAGAATTCCAAAAGGTTATTTGTGTGAAGTTAAATTTTTAAAAATATATTCTTTTAGTAATTTTTTAAACAGGTAAGTATGTTTTGTAACTATATACCACTCATTTACATTTTTACGTTTTCGTCTTATTTAATATATTTAATGCATTTCATTACGTCATAATGTTATCTTTCTTGGATACTTTGATGTTTGCCTACTTATCTAAGGCTTACTAAGCCTTTAGGTCGATTGCTCAAGAAATAAGAAAACTAGACATTCACATTATCATTACAGGTGCCGCTTTCTAATGCTAGCGGTTGTCTCACACAGAAACATAACTAGTCACCCTAAGGTATGACATGCTATATTGCTATTGTGGAGGATTCCTAGTCTCATCTAAAGGAGCGTCCCTAAACGGACGCATCATTTGCAACAAACGCACCTTACGCAAACGATTCATGCGACACTGCTGTAGCGTGTCACTTCGACCATCTATAGTGGCTTGGCAATGTTCAATAACATTTGGTTGTAGTTCCGGTATAGTTGATCAACGAAAGACGTCAATAAAGACATCGTAACGTCAATCAAAAATATTACAGCAGTACTAAATGGCACCATACACAATTCTAGGCTAGACAGAGCATGGGACACACAGGGTATGCCAAAGTTGTATGCATTAGCTTCAACCTCGATTTCACAGTATAAGGGACACTAATATCACGAGTCACGACCAATATCGCAACGCAGAGCATCGCGCCTCGCATTTGCGTTACCTGTACGATCTGAAGGTGACTTCGACATAGCATACAATAATCTGCAACGACCGGATCCAGCCATAGTGTTTTGTTCAATATCGAATCATGAAGAATTCGCTAGAGTATATTCAGCGCGGTGCTCGCATTGTTCATTTAAAATTCACCGAATAATATTATGCGCACTCGTTTGAAAATAATATACGCAATCACGAAATTCTTTATTATGAATGAAGCACATTTCATCATTAACGAAATAATCGTAATCATATAAATCGCCTCTGGAAAATAGAATGGTTATACTTGATACCTAGCATAGCTAGCATAGCTAGTTGACATCTTAAATACTTCATTAAAGTTTTGAAAACTACCGATGAAAACGGACTGACGCCCGCCAGTCGACACAATTATACAAAAGCGTATATCTGTTTCCTAAAAAGTAAATATCCTACAGCATAATTATAAACTAATACTCTACTAAGTAGCGAATATGTGGCTCCATTTATATATTTCATATTGTACAGTTGAGATGATCCTCAACTATTTATATGTACCTACTTACATATCGATTGACGGCTATCACCGTCAGTCATTAAAAACCGCGTTGTTCTAGATTGAATATAATGTATTATATAATAATAATTATTGTGTATCGGATCATCGTATAGGCACACAAACAGAACAGGCTATACAACAAAGTCCTGATTACACGAAGCAGGGCGAACAAGATGACAGGCTTCGAAATAAAAGAAATATTAGTACTAATCCATTTTTGACTATTTTTTGTATTAATGTTTGTATTTTTTATTTACCTACCAGCTTTGTACAGAGCTCATTACTTAAATTATGTTCATTTTTTTCTTTTATTATTATCGGTTTGACTATGGTGTACGATAAAATTCGTATGGATTTTTTTACGCCAT
This sequence comes from Euphydryas editha, assembly GCA_036937285.1. Classification (NCBI taxonomy): domain Eukaryota; kingdom Metazoa; phylum Arthropoda; class Insecta; order Lepidoptera; family Nymphalidae; genus Euphydryas; species Euphydryas editha. The sequence goes on from JAUPFZ010000006.1 coordinate 9,012,525, forward strand.
TGTTGTTTTATAAGCCCCTTGTAAAAATTGTAATAATGAATAAATATATAAATAAAAATGAGTGTCACGTTATTTGAAAAAAAAACATCAAGATAAAAATATACAAATTATAATATTACACTTTTGTTACAAAGATGTCTTTCTTGCTTTCAAAAGAAGTATAGAAAATTGAAATACTAATCGTAATTCAACTGCCGGAAGGAACCCTCGACTCCAAACATGGTCTCCGCAGTTTTTGGTTGACCAAGCCGCTTTGACTCGTCAGTGCCATACTTAAAATCTTCTTCCAACCATGAACTATATTTTTCCACTTGATTTTTCCAATGTTCTATAAATAAATAATTTAATCGTTAATATAGTTAATCGAATTAAATTAATGTTTAAATTAACTTAAATATTATTGCATGTTAAAATAAAAATTCAAATTTTTCATTAATTAATTGAAGTGAAACTTCTTTAGAATCGTTGTGATTTGAAACGGGATGCGACGGAAAAAACGACAGGTAAGAGACATAAATACAAAAATGTGTAGGAGAGACTGAGATAGTATGATGTCGCGTATCCTAGCAACGCGTAAATAAGTAATAGAATGTTTAACTATTAATATTAATAAATTTTAAATTGAGTTTGTCAAAGATGTTTCACTTCTGACATGTGTACTCCGTACACACTACATTTTTTTTTCTTTCTTAATTTCTTACGGATTATTTCTGCAATAGTCCCTCCATTCCCACCATATTCAACGGGTAAAACGTCTTTACTTATACCGTGACTGTACATTTCTTCGTAATTTTTGTTGTGAACGTATAACTGTAAAATAAATTTTACGTTTATGTAATGTTACAAAACATATCAGAGTTAATTTATTGGTAAGGAAATTTTATTTATAGTTACTCGTTGTCTATTCTTTTCGTTGAGCAAGTTTTTTATAACGTTAAAAACGGATTCAAAACCGGCTGGAGTGTTTATGTAATGAGTTCCTTTCATACGCATCGGTGAAGCATCCTGTAAAAATATAAATATTATACTACTAACTCAATAAATCGAATAATATTTAATACTGTTGTTAAATACATTTATTAAAAAGATACTACACTATATTATAATTGATGTACCTGCGAAAGTACGGCCATTTTCTTCATTATAGTTGGAGTCATTTGTAAATAATGTGCTAGGGTAACCCCTTCTAAATCCAATATTGTTCGAAAACCGGATACAACGACTGTATCGTCTTCCATTAATAAAATCTGTAAAAGTTTTAAATGATTTAATGTAACGTTATTATAAGTTGCCTTTGAACCTAACTAAAGAAAATTAAAATTTTGTAAATCATTTTATAGTGATAAAAAACGACATTGTTTTGTTAGTGCGCCCGATGGGATTTACCTAACATTTAAGTACTGTTTACCAACTGAAAAAATACAATATGGTATTTATATTAACTTTAAAAAAAAACTGAACTAATTATGTATCAATAGATAGTATGTCTGTAAATCTTCAGATTATAATTTATCAATAGACATAGATATGTCACGGTTACTTTGAACAAAAAAATTTAAGAAATTTTTTTTTAAGTCTGTAGATGTGTCTATAATAAATAAATGTTTGATTCTAAAATCAAAAATACAAAAAATTTGATTCCAAAGTTTTTGTTACATCACCCACCACCACATATTTTTTTATAATCCTAGACCGACGTTTTTGATGTTGTCTATTAAACACTTGTTAGAATATTATTTAAACTTGTTAGAATATTATTTAAGATTGACTTTTACTTACCCTTTGAAGTAAAATAGAAACTGAAAATATGTCTGTAATTTTGTATTTTTCTGGATTATAAGTTCCGGGTCGGACAATTGCTATCCGTGGTGCATCAGGCGTCGTCCGCTTTGGTAATATCAGATACGTTCTAAGAATGATATCAATGTTTATGAGACATTATTAAGTAAATTATTAACTATTGCTTCAACGTTGCAACTAAATAAATATTTACGTGATGTTGTTTGCACATTTACAAGGAATACATTTACATAAGTAGAATTTAGAAATTAATACGAAAATACATAACAATTTACATTGATACCAATATATCATATATACAAACCCGAGATCCATAATTTCGTTAAAAAGTTTGTCATTAGGCCGTACACTAAAAAGTTCTGGTGCTAAACTTCGTAACGAGTAATAAAGATCCAATTTCTCTTTTGTTCTTTCAAGACTGTACTTACAGCCTCGCAGAAATGCTACGAGCCATTGATCATCTGGAACAATCATTATTGAAATGAAATATGTACTACATAATGGTAGTTTTATTTATATTTTATTCTAAAGATATATTTATTAAGAAAATAAATTATTTAAATTGACAAAAGATCGGCTCCAGTAATTTAATCATGATCTGATATAAAATGAAAGTCATCCTTGTTTTTTAGATATAGAATTTACGTAAATTTAAAATGTTTTAACATATTATCATGTTCATCGACTAACCTTGTCGAGCTCGTAGATGAGGTTGCTTCGACAACCAAGTTTTGATGTGTTGCACATCACTTTGTATTCTATTTGGATCTTCGTTTAGTTCATCTTGAGCCTTTTTGGCCAGCTCAGGAATTAAAGTCCGAATTTGCATTTTCGTCCTTCGTTTCAGATAATCACTGGAACACTAATCGTCTTTCTCGAAACGTATTAAAATAAACTAATCCGATATTCAGTCCACGTAACGTACGATACTCGTGAAATAATCATTGATTACATATCTTTTCTATATTGATAGCTGTACCTACCCGAACTTAAATCATTTTCTAATATTACTGATATCGCTTTAATAAATAACTCACATTTAAAATTGTACAATATTAAATGTTAAACAACCTCATTCATTATTTTTAAAACAGATATTATTATATAAAATCACCACTAATGGAAATTTCTGGAATTGTTTTGTTCGAGTTATAAAATAGTAATAATTTGGAAAATAAAATAGGTATACGAATAGACGTGGCTATAGTAATTTTATATTGATTATTATTTAAGCATATGATACAAAGATACATATAATAAAGATATATATAGACAGTATTATTCTACTATTATATATAACTAATATATAAAATTAGCCTTGATTTTATATCTATGACTAATGGAAATAATGTTTTATGGTGTGATATTTTCTTTATTACAAACAATAAGATAGAAGTATAACAGAAATATTATTTTAGATTTTTAGTAGTGACCAAAATTAATAAATAAGTAATAACCAAAAAAGGCTATTAGTGGGAACCATAAGACGAATATATTATAAGCCTAGCTATTAATTCTAATAAAGCAATACATACCTTAAATATTATTCCTTTTTCGATTGTTTTATCTATTTATCTTATCCGTGTTAACTAATTGTACGCTTATCTATCTGGACCTGGATTATTTGGACAAAAGCCACTTCTATACTGCTCTAATTCACTGCTCGCAACAATTCTCTATATATGCTTTTTTTATTAATCCTCACAAACCTTCGCATTTATCATATTTACTAGAGAACCTAGGCGGATTCGGCCCTATGTTCACTATTCAGGTTCATGGTAAAAATTGTATATATATATATATTTATATATGAATAAATACCGTTATTAGGTCTGTATGATAAAAAACCGGTACTGATGGCTTTACGTGCTTCTCTAAACCTTTATATTACTACTAGTAATGATTTCCTATAATGTATTCGCTAGATTTGTCGAGTCGTCCGTGAAGAAAAGTAGACAAAAGACTTGTCTCGAATTGTTGACTATAAATTTAATATGCAAAAGCTGTTGAAAATGAACCATTAATTACTTATAAGTATATTAATGTAAGGTTTAATAAATAATATTATTGTAAGGTTTCAAAATAAGTACTAACAACTGTACTGTACTACTGTACTACTGTACTGTATACTATATCAGCCTGTAAACAACCCACTGCTGAGCGAAGGCATCTTCTCCATATAGAAGTAGGGCTGGATCTTAATCCACCACGCTGCTTCACTGCGGGTTGGTGGATAATTTCAGTATCGATCGTTATCAGGTGTCTATGATAGCAATCGGGACCGACGGCTTTACGTGCTCTCCGAGGCACGGTGGGGAGACCCACAAGGACATACACCCAGACCGGAAACAAATATTTGTACAAATACCAATATCTATCCCGAACGGGAATCGAACCCGTGACTATCGGTGCGCAGCGTTGAGGCAACTACTCACACCACTACACCGAAACGGTCGTTTACTAACAAATTCATCTTTAATTTCAACTTTTAGGTATAATCTGTGAACGAAATAGTTGTTGTCTATTTATTTTTATTTATTTATTTAAAAAGATACACCATCGACAATATCAGTAGACATTTTTAATTTATAACAGTATTTTGTAATAGTATGTATAATGTTTATGTATAATAGAAAACAATATTTTTCTAAAAATCTATTAGAATATTTTATTATTTTGTATGCATAAAAAATTAATCGAAATCGAGCTGCCTAAAAGATCCTTCAGCTCCAAAAACACTCTCAGCTCATTCTTCGGCCGACCCGGCCGTTTCGATTCATCCGTTCCATTCTTCATGTCTTCTTCCAACCACGATGCCCATTCTTTCCTTTTAGCCATCCAATTATCTGTAAGTATGTAATTAAAAACAACTGGTTTTTTTTAATGTTTTATCTATGTTTTTTTTTTCATTAATTCTCATTGACAGAAAATATTTTTAAAAAAATGTGTTATAACGACACGATAGGTATTATTTCCGGACTGAATTATGTTTTTCATGCTTATGTATAAGTATACGTATATTTATTTGAATGTTGTCAAATTATTAAAGGCATGTTGTATAGGCTAAAGAGTTATTTAACCGTACCTATAGATTATTAGGTCATACTGATGTTCTTTCATATTCATAGTGTACGTTACATCCATATAGGAAAAGAGTTGAAGCTTTCATTCATCACTCTGTTTCACTGCAAGTTGACGGATTATTTCCCTAACAATAGTATACATGCTCTACAGGGCAAGGTAAAGCGACCCACAAAAACTAACATTCAGACTAGAAAGTAATGTTTTTACAAATGCGAAAATTCTATCAAACGATAATAAAACACCCGTCACTACTACACCATAACGTTCAAACACAGAGTATGAAAAATTTAAATATGATGTCAAAAGGAAAAAAAAAGTAAATGAAAGCTTACGGCCACTTTTGACGTGATAACGTCTAGTAAATTGATGAAAGGGTGCCCGTTCGAAGAAGATGACGTCATCATTGTCACAATTAGTGAGCGAGAGCGCGGAACAAGCCTTGGTAGACAGGTACGACCGGCTCGGCCTAAGCGTTCGGCTCACGATCGGCGCGCGGCGGTCGGCCTAACTTACGACGCGTCCGAGTAGAAATGACAGCGGCAAATGGCGGGAAACTGTTTTGTCAATATTGAAATTTGAAGTAATGTCAAATAGTGAAAAGTTGATAATATAATGTAATGTAATAATATAAGTTAATAATATATAAATAAATAAATGTAAGTTAATAATATAAAAGTTAATAATAAAAGTTAATAAAATCATAAAATGGTTACCATAGTTTATTACAACAACAATTGCAGCAAAAAGGTAATTAATTCTTGCATTTTAAGAATCCGATTAGCGATATAATCTCATATAGGTATTTGTTCTTTGATTATAAAATAAGTAGCATCGGTGGGCGAGTGCAGTAATATATAGTTACACTAGCGGCCCGCCCCGGCTTCGCACGGGTATTTAATTAAAATTTCAAAAATTATAAATTTATATTTTTTATCATCGATCATATATCTGAGAACTGTCTGGCAGTAACATCTCCCCTTAGATGGACTCTAATATTTATGGTACGGCTCAGTTTTGTCACTGCAGGATACAAATACTTCTGTACTGCACTGTATTGTATCAGCCTGTAAAAAACAGACTGCTGAGCGAAGGCCTTTTTCCACACAGAAGAAGGGTTGGAGCTTAATCCACCACACTGCTCCACTGCGGGTTGGCGGATAATATTACTACCATAAATAACCATTATTATAAGGTATCCATGATAACAAACGGGACCGACGGCTTTACGTGCTCTCCGGGGCACGGTGGGGAAACCCACAAGGACATACACTCAGACCTGAAACAAATATTGGCACAAATAGAAATATTTGCCCCGAGCGGGAATCGAACCCGTGACCACCGGCATTGAGGCGAGGAGTTGCGGCGACTACTCGCACCACTACACCAGAACGGTCATCAATGCTTCGTTCGTTGTATCGTTGGTATAATTACACCACAATACGATTTTGTCTCTTAGATTTGAATAAACCCGCAAGTAATTATTTTTTAAATTTTGGTTGTCTCGGCACAGTTGGTAGTGACCCTGCTTTCTGCTCCAGGATCGTGGGTCGTCGATTCCCGCCTCAAATCTGGGTGTAATATTTATCTATTTCGATATGTATTATTTATATGAATATTTATAAAAAATATGTATGTCAGTCGGCTGTTACCTAAAACACAGGCATTAAGTTGCCTACCTTAGGAACAGACGATCGTTTGTGTATGTAAAACATATATTTATGTTTAATAATAGTCCAAGACAGCTTTTATCTCCTCCTTCTTTGTTTTAGTGTAAGATAAAGTTAAATGGGTACATGATTATTGTTTTCTGTTCTTGTTCCAACATTAGTCCGTGGTGCCAATCTGTACTAATTGGGCTGTTAATGCCGTATAATTCAAAAATGTTTCGGTGTCTTCTATATCTGTATCATTGTGAACTACAGATGCCTTGCTGGTGAGTCATTTAGTTTGACTTAAAACAACACCAACATTGAAGTAAACAATATTATATAAAACACTATTTTATAATAAAGCGATCACACGGTATATTTACAACTCAATTTTGTTACTTTTAATATAAAGTCTTGCCTGTTCCATCAGGAGCACCCAAAAAAAGATATCACCTACTCCTGCGTCAATACTGGAAAATATATTTGACGGATTGAGTTGTCAAACATGTGTCAAAATAAAATGTAATTAAAAAAAAGCACTAAGAAGTATTTATATCAAAATAACTTTCTACCCCCTTTTAACCCCGTTAGGGAATGAATTTCGATAAAATACGAAACACGTCTTCAACCAATTCTGTTAAAGATTATTTATGCCAAATTTGAAGTAGATGGGACCAAGGAATCACGTTGTCCAATACAAACTTTGCCTCCCTTTTTCATCCCCTTAGAGGTAGAATTTCGTAAAATCCGTTCTTAGCTGACCTTTACTCGGCAAAAGGAATATTCCTTCCAAATTTCAAGTTTTTAGGTCTCATAGTTCCAGAGATATCGTGATGAGTGACTATATCTATAGAAAGTCTCCTATATATATATATAGATAATATACAACAAAGTTTATAGACTTATAGAGCATTCATTTTGTATCGTATATAATATTTGTATGTGGAAATAATGTGTGTTTTTTTTTTTAGAATACGTCAGTTTTTTAAGTAGATATATCTGTAAAATTTAATGCTAACTGCATTACTATATATACTATTCGAAATAGAAAACTTTATTACTCAAGCTAATGTTTAACCCCAAAGAAACTGTGGTATAATTTTTCAATCCTCTAAAATGGCAAACTGTGTATTTAAATTCTTCTCTATATCAAGGTTTTTTAATCAACCCGATTTCATTTACAACGTTGTTTATTATAATGCCATATATTTTGAGAACGTGATCTCTTATTCAAAATAGAATTGGTTAAATGGTTACTAGTGTTGTGTCACGACACTTACTTATTTATTTGAAGGTTTTTGTGAGCTTTATAGCATAGTTAGTAAAAATAACAGGGTTGTAAAAAGAGTAACTAGTAATTGTAAATATACCCAAAAATAAACAACTAATTAAATATAATTCAACTTGTTTTTTTTCTTCTACCGCTATTACCGATATTTTAAGATACATTAACAAATACTGATTTGAAACATTACGTTGGAACCATTAGGTATAATAATAATTAATTTTTTATCGTCTATAAACTAGTCAAATGAAAATTTGTAGTTTGATTATTATATTCCTTTTCAAAAGTTCATTGACCTTTTATTACGATTTTTTTTATTAAGATTTATTTTTTTAAAGATTACGAAACCACAGATATACATTTAATATTATATAGATTGTAAAGTCACTTTGATGGTAAAAAAGTAAACGAAAATATATTTAGTCATGTTATCACTATTTCAATGCGCTACATTAGACCATTCGCGAATATATAACAATAAGAAGATTTACTGAATATGACTATAGAAGACTTATTCGATTAGGAGATGACTATTCAGTTCGGTCAATGTTTTGATTTATAACCTGTTAGGGTAAACATTACTTTAAAAACGTAAAAGGCTCAATGTCATATCTCATGACGTTGAAAAACTATTTAAAATAATTTTCACTTAGAATTATTTTGGTAGTAGAGCCACTAAGTCGGGCAGATGTTTATTTACTCTACTCGGAAGGGGACAGCGCGCCCCCGTCTGCGTTTAATCATTCTTACCACCATAATTTTAACCATTGTTTTATTATAAAAGTAATATACGAACAATATATGTGTATCGTTGTCTGACAAATTATAATAACTTAGTTTGAGATCCTTTTTTGTTAGTCTTTGTAAAAACTGAAATTAACGTTTAAAAAAAACGTAATTATTGTTATTGAACAATTTTTAATTTGATTAAAATTTTTGTACATAATAACATTACATAGATCATCAACATTCTTGTACCTACTTATCATTATTTTATTGTTATTGTATATTATATGACTACCTATTTAAATTGAATTTTGATATTAACGTAGCTAATAAAAAAAGTACGAAAAAATTTTTTAGCAAAAAATTGCTAAGTTTTGCTAAGTTTTTACCATAAAATTAATTTGATACAAAATTTTCAAACAAACTTCCTACTGTAAAAATTCACTGGATTAAAAACAGCTATTAGAATAGAAAAAAAAATAAAAAATTAATGTTAAACATTGAATTTAAAATTACAAGTAAAGTAATAAATTATAAAGATTAATAAATTAGTATAAAAGTAAGGAAAGTATATAAACTGGCAGTAAAATCTCCCTTTATTTTAATCACAGAATCAAAATTAATTAAAAATATATCAAATTTATTAAATACGACGATAATTTTTGAAATGAAACAAATGATAATATTCCAAGTAGGTGTAGTTATCAGACGTTGGACCTACTGATATCGATAGTAGATATAAGATAATTTATATATATCACTATGTTTAAATAGTAGGATTAACATTATACTGTTTCTTTAATGCGAATTCAGATTTGTCACATTTTTGAAATTACAAGTGGAATTACGTCACTATAGAAAAATTATATTTCAAAAAATGGGCATTCGGTCCTTGTCACCTGAACTTGCAGAAAAAGCTCGCGTGGAACTAAACGAGGATCCAAATAGGGTCGCTAGTGACCTCCAATATCTCAAGGACTGGCTGTCAAAACAACCGCACTTAAGAGCTTGCACAGGTTACAATTTTTTATTTATTAAGTATATATTTAACAAAAACTAGCTATTATATTTAATTATTAAATATTTTTTAATTTTTACCCGACTGCGACAGAAGGAGGGTTATGTTTTTCGAGTGTATGTATGTATGTATGTATGTATGTATGTATGTATGTATGTATGTATGTATGTATGTATGTATGTATGTATGTCCATTTCTTTGGCACGCCCTACAGCTCAAACGGCTGGACGGTTTTTGACATATGAGGTGTCGTTGGATTTGTGTAAATTGTAGTAGTGACATAGGCTATATAAATTTTTAAAATGGCGCCCGCAAATGGTGGAATGAGGGGGGGGGGAGTTGATTTTTTTTCTTACTGTAGCAATATGGGTATCAAATGAAAGCTAGTAAATTGTTTTATTATTTTTATTTTATAATAAGAGTATTTTACGCAGTCGGGTTTTTTGATTTTTTTAATTAAATTATTATTTTAAAGTTTCTCTTTTTTTACTAGATATATTCAATTATTTAGTTTATTTGATAAATAATACTCGTATTTATGTAACAAGCGTAACATTTGGTGTTTCAGATGATCAATGGCTAGTAGCGTTTCTGAGAGGCTGTAAATACAGTCTCGAGAGGACAAAGGAGAAGTTAGACATTTATTATTCACTACGTACTATCGCTCCAGACCTTTTTAATGTCAAACACGATGACTCGATGTTTGATGAATTGCTGAATATAGGGTAAAACGTTTCTTCAACTACAATAAGTCATTATTTTAAAGATATTTGCTTTAAATTATGTGAAATGTTCTAATATAATGATATCCATCACAAGAAATACTTAAAGAATTCTAAACTACGCTCAGTGTGAGATGTGCAACTAACATTTTGATTAAAATTAAACTACTGTAGTATAAGTATGGAAGAAGACGATTTGTTCTGTTAAAGGAGAGGCCAAACCTTGATTATGTAAAAATAATTTAGTTGTAATTATATATATAATTTATATATTATTTAGACTGCCCCAAAAAAACTTTTATTTTTGTTTTTTAACGATGCTCTGAAAATATCATTCATGATGATAAAAGAATACTATGGCGAAAGTTTGAGCCCTTAATAATAATATTAATAGGTATATTGTTACGGATATTGATTTTTTAATAGTAGCCGCATTGTTTTACTCAAAATTAGTCAATTATCAATCTGAAAAATTTGAGCGATGCATATTCTTAAAGGAAATTAAATTTCCTAGAAAAAAGAAAAAAGATTTATTTTTTAAATTTTGCGTTTCTATTAATATTAATTTTATACTCTACGAAATTTAATACTCTACAAAAATGTTTCTTATTGAACTTCTATATAAACGGGTGTCTTACGAATTTTGTGTCACGAAAAACCGTTATGGTCAGGGAGCCAGGTAAAAATTTGGTTAGTTATTTCCTTTTGAACGATAAATCAACGATCAATTCAAATCAATTTTTTTTAAAGTTATACTTCTTTTCGGCGCGCTAGGGAAAAATGATGAGATGAGAAACCATGAATGTCTATCTGTCCCGATGTTTGTTATGAAATCTTGCAAATTAAATTTGATCCACTTCCCGGTTACCAATTGAGGTGAAATTTTGAATACATGTGTAAATCGCGTGACAATGCAATATTATGATGAGATGGTGCTGACTGATGCAGGAGCTAGAAGGTGACCATAGGGACTTCGCAATGAAACGACACAACCGGACAACCCCATCGAGTTTCGGCTCGTTTCATTCGTCTTGACGAGTACTTTGTTTTTAGATGATTACCAGGGTCTGATCTGATGATATAGCTGGAAGGTGGCAATAGGAACTTAACAATGAAACGACACAATCTCATCAAGTTCAGGCTCGATTGAATCGTCTTGACGAGTAGTTTGTCTTTCAATAGTAACCAGGGTCTGATGAGGGAGCTGGAAGGTGGTCATAGGAATTCTGTAATGAAACGACGCAACCCCATCGAGTTTTGGCTCGTTTGATTCGTCTTGGCAAGTACTTTGCTTTTGTATGGTTACCAGGGTCTGATCTGATGATATAGCTGGAAAGTGGCAATAGGAACTTCACAATGAAACGACACAAACTCATCGAGTTCGGGCTCGATTGAATTATCTTGGCGAGTAGTGCCTTTCAATAGTAACTAGAGTCTGATGATGGAGCTGAAAGGTGGTCATAGGAACTCTGTAATGAAACGACACAACCCCCATCGAGTTTCAGCTCGTTTGGTTCCTCTTGATGAGTACTTTGTTTTTAGATGGTTCCCAGGGTCTGATCTGATGATGGAGCTGGAAAGTGGCAATAGGAATTTCGCAATGAAACAACACAACCCCATCGAGTTTCGGCTCGTTTGATTCATCTTGACGAGTTCTTTATTTTTAGATGATTACCAGGGTCTAATTACAGATGATGCACACTACCCATTAACTCGGCGCATCGTTTTATTATAACTTCTTACGTGCGTACATAAGTACACACACTTTTTTATTGACTGTTTGATGAAAATGTATAAGCTGATTGTTATGTACTGCTGTAATAAATTTTTAAAAAAATCAGATAGCAGTTAGTTTTTTTCTTCGTGCGTGGGAGGGTACCGACGCTTATCCTCCCAACGGAACCGCAGCTGACTTTCGCTATGCTTTATGATACAACTCTCTGATGCATTCCATTAATTATTTATCACTTCAGAGGAACTTGGTCATGCAAATCTGTTACTGGCTCCCGGACTTTTACGGCCACGTGGAGGAAGTAGACGATATATCACGTAGTGAGAGACGGCAACGGCAGAGGGAGAGAAACGATAGTGACGACGGAGAGATGGCAACGGCTGTATTAGATGGATATAATGCGCATTTATGCACATTTTTTTTGGTTCCGGATTGAATTCAATTTTTTTGTTTGTTAAAATAAAATATGCTTAGATAAAAATGCATTAATTAAAATATACCTAACCTTACCAAATCATAATTTGCAGTAAACCTGCGAAAAAAAAATGAAATGTGTGCTGGGACACATAATAAAAGTGAAACTTTAACGGACAAGTGGCAAAAAGAATTGCAACGGATAAGTGGAAAAACGAACGGCAACGGACAAATGGAAAAATGAATCGCATAAAATCTATACTTGAAGTTTTATGGGCAGATTGTTATTATACTTGTCCAATTTGTTCAAGTAAAATCGGTTTTACTTGAACTTCACCGGCCCGTATATTATTTTTGCCCAGTCTAATATATATATATATATACATATATATATATATATATATATATATATATATATATATATATATATATATATATATATATATATATATATATATATATATATATATATATATATATATATATATATACCGGGAAGTGGATCAAATTTAATTTGCAAGATTTCATAACAAACATCGGGACAGATAGACATTCATGGTTTCTCATCTCATCATTTTTCCCTAGCGCGCCGAAAAGAAGTATAACTTTAAAAAAAATTGATTTGAATTGATCGTTGATTTATCGTTCAAAAGGAAATAACTAACCAAATTTTTACCTGGCTCCCTGACCATAACGGTTTTTCGTGACACAAAATTCGTAAGACACCCGTTTATATAGAAGTTCAATAAGAAACATTTTTGTAGAGTATTAAATTTCGTAGAGTATAAAATTAATATTAATAGAAACGCAAAATTTAAAAAATAAATCTTTTTTCTTTTTTCTAGGAAATTTAATTTCCTTTAAGAATATGCATCGCTCAAATTTTTCAGATTGATAATTGACTAATTTTGAGTAAAACAATGCGGCTACTATTAAAAAATCAATATCCGTAACAATATACCTATTAATATTATTATTAAGGGCTCAAACTTTCGCCATAGTATTCTTTTATCATCATGAATGATATTTTCAGAGCATCGTTAAAAAACAAAAATAAAAGTTTTTTTGGGGCAGTCTAAATAATATATAAATTATATATATAATTACAACTAAATTATTTTTACATAATCAAGGTTTGGCCTCTCCTTTAACAGAACAAATCGTCTTCTTCCATACTTATACTACAGTAGTTTAATTTTAATCAAAATGTTAGTTGCACATCTCACACTGAGCGTAGTTTAGAATTCTTTAAGTATTTCTTGTGATGGATATCATTATATTAGAACATTTCACATAATTTAAAGCAAATATCTTTAAAATAATGACTTATTGTAGTTGAAGAAACGTTTTACCCTATATTCAGCAATTCATCAAACATCGAGTCATCGTGTTTGACATTAAAAAGGTCTGGAGCGATAGTACGTAGTGAATAATAAATGTCTAACTTCTCCTTTGTCCTCTCGAGACTGTATTTACAGCCTCTCAGAAACGCTACTAGCCATTGATCATCTGAAACACCAAATGTTACGCTTGTTACATAAATACGAGTATTATTTATCAAATAAACTAAATAATTGAATATATCTAGTAAAAAAAGAGAAACTTTAAAATAATAATTTAATTAAAAAAATCAAAAAACCCGACTGCGTAAAATACTCTTATTATAAAATAAAAATAATAAAACAATTTACTAGCTTTCATTTGATACCCATATTGCTACAGTAAGAAAAAAAATCAACTCCCCCCCCCCTCATTCCACCATTTGCGGGCGCCATTTTAAAAATTTATATAGCCTATGTCACTACTACAATTTACACAAATCCAACGACACCTCATATGTCAAAAACCGTCCAGCCGTTTGAGCTGTAGGGCGTGCCAAAGAAATGGACATACATACATACATACATACATACATACATACATACATACATACATACATACATACATACATACATACACTCGAAAAACATAACCCTCCTTCTGTCGCAGTCGGGTAAAAATTAAAAAATATTTAATAATTAAATATAATAGCTAGTTTTTGTTAAATATATACTTAATAAATAAAAAATTGTAACCTGTGCAAGCTCTTAAGTGCGGTTGTTTTGACAGCCAGTCCTTGAGATATTGGAGGTCACTAGCGACCCTATTTGGATCCTCGTTTAGTTCCACGCGAGCTTATTCTGCAAGTTCAGGTGACAAGGACCGAATGCCCATTTTTTGAAATATAATTTTTCTATAGTGACGTAATTCCACTTGTAATTTCAAAAATGTGACAAATCTGAATTCGCATTAAAGAAACAGTATAATGTTAATCCTACTATTTAAACATAGTGATATATATAAATTATCTTATATCTACTATCGATATCAGTAGGTCCAACGTCTGATAACTACACCTACTTGGAATATTATCATTTGTTTCATTTCAAAAATTATCGTCGTATTTAATAAATTTGATATATTTTTAATTAATTTTGATTCTGTGATTAAAATAAAGGGAGATTTTACTGCCAGTTTATATACTTTCCTTACTTTTATACTAATTTATTAATCTTTATAATTTATTACTTTACTTGTAATTTTAAATTCAATGTTTAACATTAATTTTTTATTTTTTTTTCTATTCTAATAGCTGTTTTTAATCCAGTGAATTTTTACAGTAGGAAGTTTGTTTGAAAATTTTGTATCAAATTAATTTTATGGTAAAAACTTAGCAAAACTTAGCAATTTTTTGCTAAAAAATTTTTTCGTACTTTTTTTATTAGCTACGTTAATATCAAAATTCAATTTAAATAGGTAGTCATATAATATACAATAACAATAAAATAATGATAAGTAGGTACAAGAATGTTGATGATCTATGTAATGTTATTATGTACAAAAATTTTAATCAAATTAAAAATTGTTCAATAACAATAATTACGTTTTTTTTAAACGTTAATTTCAGTTTTTACAAAGACTAACAAAAAAGGATCTCAAACTAAGTTATTATAATTTGTCAGACAACGATACACATATATTGTTCGTATATTACTTTTATAATAAAACAATGGTTAAAATTATGGTGGTAAGAATGATTAAACGCAGACGGGGGCGCGCTGTCCCCTTCCGAGTAGAGTAAATAAACATCTGCCCGACTTAGTGGCTCTACTACCAAAATAATTCTAAGTGAAAATTATTTTAAATAGTTTTTCAACGTCATGAGATATGACATTGAGCCTTTTACGTTTTTAAAGTAATGTTTACCCTAACAGGTTATAAATCAAAACATTGACCGAACTGAATAGTCATCTCCTAATCGAATAAGTCTTCTATAGTCATATTCAGTAAATCTTCTTATTGTTATATATTCGCGAATGGTCTAATGTAGCGCATTGAAATAGTGATAACATGACTAAATATATTTTCGTTTACTTTTTTACCATCAAAGTGACTTTACAATCTATATAATATTAAATGTATATCTGTGGTTTCGTAATCTTTAAAAAAATAAATCTTAATAAAAAAAATCGTAATAAAAGGTCAATGAACTTTTGAAAAGGAATATAATAATCAAACTACAAATTTTCATTTGACTAGTTTATAGACGATAAAAAATTAATTATTATTATACCTAATGGTTCCAACGTAATGTTTCAAATCAGTATTTGTTAATGTATCTTAAAATATCGGTAATAGCGGTAGAAGAAAAAAAACAAGTTGAATTATATTTAATTAGTTGTTTATTTTTGGGTATATTTACAATTACTAGTTACTCTTTTTACAACCCTGTTATTTTTACTAACTATGCTATAAAGCTCACAAAAACCTTCAAATAAATAAGTAAGTGTCGTGACACAACACTAGTAACCATTTAACCAATTCTATTTTGAATAAGAGATCACGTTCTCAAAATATATGGCATTATAATAAACAACGTTGTAAATGAAATCGGGTTGATTAAAAAACCTTGATATAGAGAAGAATTTAAATACACAGTTTGCCATTTTAGAGGATTGAAAAATTATACCACAGTTTCTTTGGGGTTAAACATTAGCTTGAGTAATAAAGTTTTCTATTTCGAATAGTATATATAGTAATGCAGTTAGCATTAAATTTTACAGATATATCTACTTAAAAAACTGACGTATTCTAAAAAAAAAACACACATTATTTCCACATACAAATATTATATACGATACAAAATGAATGCTCTATAAGTCTATAAACTTTGTTGTATATTATGTAAGTTGAAAACAAACTGTTCCGAACTAAGTATAAAATAAAACACGTAATTAAGCCTTACCGCACATATCCGCTTTTAATCTCGCGAAAGTCAGAATTTAAAACAAAAAATTGTAGCAATGTGCTGAATCCGATACAAAATTTATGTGTAGAAGCATTTTCCGGCTCTCATTAAAGTTTTATTTAATATAAATTTCTGACGCTCTACTTCGAGATTTAAGCAAAAAAAACTATTTTGAATATAAATTTATTTACATTAATTACTTAATATTAGTTATTATAATATTCAGGTGAAAGAATCACTAAATTCATAGTGTGACTGTGACGTAAGCAGTTAAGACTACCGTTATCATTTTCAATAATGTTTTTTATTTTAATTGAAAATGATAAATAATAATACTAGATGATAATGATACTACTACACGCAATACAAATATACGAAACACATTATTTGAACAAATTTAAATTAAATTGTAGCGTTTTATAAAAATCTAGTGCTACGCAAATGTATTTTTAAATAAATAAAATTAATACTAAAAATCACAAGCGCTTGATATTGACACTAGTCTATCTAAGACTTTAGTTCAATATTTCGGTCAGTATTACAGAGCATTGGAATTATGACATCTAATGCTACTGCTTATAAAACTAAATAAGTACGATATTTATACAATACATTTTTATCCAGTAATGTCGAACTGGTTTACAGTATTGTCATATTATCTACAACTTTATTTCTTTAGAAATTAATTAAAAGCATACCAATATTATTCCTATTGATACTGCTATATAAATACTTTAACCTACATAGGATTTATTATATCAATATAACAGTTATAGGCATCGACAGTTCTCTCTGCCTAACAGATTGATTTCTGCTGATATATATATATATATCTAAGAGACAAAATCGTATTGAGTTGTGGTGTAATTATACCTACGATACAACGAACGAAGCATTGATGACCGTTCTGGTGCAGTGGTTTTTTTTAAATAAATTAAGATTACTGTCATGTAAAATATTTAATCACCTCGAGACAGAGAATCCATTTTAATAACTGTACTGTACTGTATCAGCCTGTAAGCAACCCACTGCTGAGCGAAGGTCTCTTCTTCATATAGAAGAAAGGTTTTTTAAGAAGTTTTATCTTATTGGTGTTTATAATTGGATTTACTCCAGTGCAACTGGAATCCAAATTATTTTGTTGTTTTTTTCTCATAGAGATTTATCCTAATACATGTTCAAAGAAACATTAACTACTCCGTTATTTATCTAGGATCCAAGTTTTATTCTAATGTACATCAAAAGTTAGCGAACAATTTGAGTTCGTCAGGATCGAGCGCACGCACGGCTTTCCAGTCGGTTTCTGGGTATTCGTCGAAGTTAGATGTGTCCCCTTCGTACGAAATAGACGGCACTATAGGAGGCTAAAAGAAAAAAAATTACACAATTTAAACACAACATAAACAACTAAACACTATCGCATTTTTTATTATTATTATTTAACGTATAATAAAATGAAAATATATTAAATTCTTTAAAAATTATAGCGCATCTGTGTAATCTAATGGACATCACCCCATTCTTGCATTTTCCTAATTTGGAACTCAACATTTATGATTATTTGTTTTTTTTTTCACATTACATTATTATACCTAATACAAAAATATATTATATAATTATGTAATATTGCACAAAAAAAACACCTGGAATAGTGTGTTCGATTTTATTTTATTTTATGGTATACAATAATCTCTCAATCAATAAAATCTGGTGTTATTCCTTATTGAAAATATTTGATTTTATACTGCAAGCAAATATTTCTTAGTAACAATCGGAAGTAAGTTATTATTGCTACACTTAATTATCTTGCACAACAGCCATCAATTGCTTATAATTGTACCGTTTAAAAGCAGTTGCCCATTGAAATTAGAACAAGGTTGTTTTTTAATTATACGTAGTATTTATAAAAAAAATTAAAATTAAATATTTAATTAACCCAGTGTAAGCTAATCTACCTGTAATTTCTTCATGTAAACATCGGCCCAGTCGATGTGTTTAAACCATCTGTGACGTTTCACGTCTTCCGCGCCACACTGTAAAGAATGAAGTTATCATAAATTATTTGTACAAGCTATCCTAAAAAACACATCAATCACGCATATAATTACCCGATCATTCAAAACAAACTCTATTTATGTGCCTAAATAACAAAATATTTGTTCACAATGCCACCGTAGTAGCCATTATCGGTATCATTTGTTATTCGTTTATCGTCTTACTGTTGTATAAATTGTTTAATAATTTTAAGTGGAATAGAGTGCTGTTTACGTTTTTTGTATTATTTAACATTTTTTTCTAGAATGTTTTCTAATTCTGGAATATTTTTATATTGAAAATTCGTATATTCTCTCTTTTAAAAACACCTTTCAAATATTAAACGATGTCTCTATTTATATATGATGGAATATATTTATGTGATAACATATACAATTTCCTATAGCCATAAACGTAAGAACTTTTTAATATCGCCGCCGGCTACTTGACAGATGGCTTTCTAAAGATTTCTGCGACATCGAGGCAAAAAGCTCGGTGAAAACGTAACACTGGTAGAAACTACAGTCATTTGTACACATTCTTGACACATACTCTCTACTCTTTATAAAGTAAAGTACCACACGAGTGACCACTAACATGGAGGAAATCTTGAAAGATTATTTGTACTCGAAGACGGCAAACAGATAAAAGCGGCACGTGCTTACAACTACCGTGTTTGTAATTATTGTATTTTAATATTCATCACAAGGCTTTCTAACAAATATTCAAATATTTTAACACTTGTAAATAACATAGATACTATCATTTTAATATTACTTATAAATGTCAATTTTCCAACTAGTTATTGTTTCTAGTAGGTATGTCCGCAGGTGCACTAATAAGGTTTTGATTTATCATTTTGACTTAATTTTTACACATCTGATTTCCGTTATCTTAATGAGATTAAATACCGGTTTATAATTAAGTATAACTTTGAACCAAACAAACTAACGTATAGATTTTGAACAGATACCTATACATATAATGCAGTAGTTCTATATAATAAAGTTTCTATAATAAAACCAAGCGCAGTTTGTATATTGTCAAATGTTAGATTAGGAGTTTAATATGGAAACATCTGGAGAACAGCCAACTTTAAAAACGAAGTACGAGTGTTTTTTTTTCGACAAAATAAAAACATAATTAAAATGGTAGGAGCACAAAATTTATTAACAAAATTAAAGCAAAATCAAACTTTTTACCCTGAATTAAAATAAATTGAAAAACAAAGAACCACGACGTCAATAAAGTCAACTCGATAGTAGCGCGCTATTAACAAAAAAAAAAAAAAATTACGTCCGCGTTATATTTTAGGATAATAAAAGTGCCAAAACTGTGTCTTTCAATATATTCTACGCGTACCTACTTGTTGAATTTTGATAGTATGCAAGAGCATATAAATTTATTCATATCTTGTATTGTATATTTATATTGAAAGGCATTTTTCTTATTGAGGAAAAGTACATGAACTTTTAAAAGTATAATTAATCAATTAAATTAACTTTTTTTTTTAATATATACTTATTAAGTATAAAACAAAAGAAATGCCGAAACATAATTTGGTTTTTATTTCTTATTATAATTTTAATTTAATAAGTAAATAACAAAAACACTCATTTTGAATAATAGACTGATTTACACGATTTCAGAAAATTGTTGAGATTATTTCCTGTTGTTGTTGTTGTTGTTGTCACATGTGGTGCGCATTATTAAGTAAAGCGTACACAGATTGAACATGTTGTAGTGATTTATCGTTTCGTTACAAAGCCATCTTATATACGTAGGTATAACACGTGTCACCTATTGAGATATTAAAAAAATTAATACTGGCGGGTACATTTATGTTTTTTGCACTGTAACAAAATTTTGTAACCAAAAAAAATTAACAGTACCTACTTTAATAAGTCCTTACCTTCAATTAGAAAAAAATAAAACCAAACTCTATTATTCAAGTGACACCTCAAAAACCATTTTTGATTAAGGTTAATTGTTCTTAAAAATGTTTTGTCCATTTTAATTAATATTTATATTTACTTAAATTAATTAATATTTATATTTACCTTCATATTGCCGAGTCGTTTGGTCCTGTCCTGCACCAGTAGTTTCTTGATTATATCCTTAGCAACTGGGTCAATATGTCGTGGCCAATCTACGCGACCGTTTAAAATTTTCTCATAAATTCCAAAAGGATTGTCGTCGTAGAAGGGAGGATAGCCGACGAGCATTTCGTAAACGAGTACACCTGAAATAACATATAAGTGCAATGTTACGAATATTCTTTAATAAAATTAAACGCAATATCTTATATTATTTTATAAATACATTTATTTTAGACTGCTACTTATGCTTTATTGTGACATTTTAAATTAGGTAGTAGACCACAAAATACTTTAAATACAATATTTATCAATATTGAATTTCCAATCCATTGCCAAGGACCTAACATCACAAACAATAATACGCAAGCTTTCATACTATAAATTATCCAAACGCATTTATATGTCTGGCACCAAGTAGTGATTCAAATTAGACAGACGAAGTAATAAATCACCACAACGTTAAATAATTATAATGTAAATATTACATTAAATGTCGCCCGACAGCACACGATCCACAGGCGCATGCGCTTTGACGAAAAACAACGCGCTCTCGAAAGAGATTTCGACATCGCTAAGAATAGATTATAAACAATTTTAATAATATATACTTGTTAAATATAAAATAATTATATTTGTATTTTAAACATAAATATTTATAAACATATATTAATAAAACTGTTATAACATTTTGGCGCAACAAGTAATATTTTAAAATGTGACTATCAATTATTAATCTTGCAAGAAGTTAATATACTGAAAATATGAATCTTTTTTTACAAAGATCTCAGCAGAGCTTTATTTCTAAAGTCAAAATATTGTATGTTATACAACTCGTTGTCTCGTTGTATCTTATGATCGATGATAATAATAAATACACAAAATCAAACCCGAAAGTCCTTAAATTTAGGCCATCTACAACAATAACTTATTTTCCATTAACATCAAATGATATAATATTGATAAATTTTTATTGTTGCTTATAATATAAAATTACAGTAAAATTAAAAACTAACTCTGTGAAAAGTCAATAGAATTGTAGAATGTTAACGTAACCGCAGCGCATAGTGAATCATTTTTACATATAAATAACTTACTTAGGTCATTACTTTTACCATGAAAATATAACGATATAAAAAATCCTAGTAGGTTTTGTGGATTGTGTCTAAGTTGATATACTTATTCAATTATTGCATTATATTTAAGTTAACGCAATAAATTGACGTACTCTGAATCGTTTAAGTAATATTACTTTTCTCCTCAAAAGTACCTAGTATTGTTTATAAATCAACATGATTGGAATATAATAAATATAGTTTATTTATATATAATAACAAAATAAATGAGTAGGCTTTGCGTTTCAAGGTAACGTTTAATGACCTTAATAGAATGAGTCAGATCGAATGACTGCCTTTACGACCATTACGGTAACTTCTTTCTGTCTAAAACAATGAAACTTCAAATATAAATATTAACTTCAACAATTAAATTATCCGTAGAGCAGTTTTAATTAAATATTTTTAAAATTTAATAGAATATGATTAAAATTTAGTCAAATATGAGATGTTCAATTGGAAGTATGTGAATCAAAAAATATGGATGACTATCTATAATGAGAAAGGGGTCAAACAGTCATGAAAGTCCTTCTGTTTTATATTATATGTATTGCATATAATATAATACCTTATTGATATAAAAAATCTATAAGGTTTTTATCTAGTGTCACAATAATAATAGAAATCTATTAAATTATTACAATATTTTTAATACCTATTTCACATTACTATCAAATTTTCTAAACTTCACAAGAAATTTTGAATAAGATATATAATTTAATACTAACCTAAAGCCCACCAATCAACGGCTTTGTTGTGGCCTTTACTCTGAATAATCTCGGGCGCGAGATACTCTGGCGTACCACAAAGTGTCCACGTACGATCTGTCAGTTTTTTCGCGAAACCGAAGTCAGTGATCTTCAAGTGACCGTCCTTTGCAAGCAAAAGATTCTCTGGTTTTAAGTCTCTGTACACAATATTTCGAGCGTGTAGGTATTCCAGCGCTGAAACAATTTCCGCTGCATAGAAATTGCCTGCGAAAATAAAAAATAAATGAAGTAGTACGTACATTACGTGAAAATATATAATAATTATGTATGTAACTTCATTGAGAAGAATTTTATACATATAATCTTTGATTTGTTGCTGGTCGATATATTTATATAATCAAAACCCATAAAGACATACACTCATCCAGTCAGACCAGAAAAAAAAAACATTTGTACAAATACAAAAACCCGCCCCAAGCGGGAATCGAACCCGCGATGACCGACTTTAATGCGACTACTAATACCACTACACCAGAAAGGTTGTCAATTATTATAATAATTATTAATTTATTTATTATTTAGTTATAATAATTATGTTTCCGTTTATCTGGCTAAAACATATAAACTGTTATACATATATAATATGTAATGTAAATAATATACATCAAAAATATACAAATATACAATAAACCGCTTTTAACTATATGTATTAATATCATAAAAGTGTTTGTTGTATCATAAAAGTGTTGTAACAATGTTTATTTAACCAATAATATTGTCGTTTAATATTTTAAATTTATTTCTCGAATTTTATTACGCTTAAAAAGTTAATGTAAACTTCCTATTTTTTATTGACATTACTACCATTCATTTTACTTTTATACTAGTACGTAAACGTTATATTTTGTGGGCGACGACGTTCCTGCAAATCACTGTCGTTTAACAATAATTTAAAGCCATTTAAAATCATGACGATTTCAATTACAATATAATAAATTATTAGAAACATACCATTTATTTTCAAATTAAAGACTATTTATTTTTTCCTAAACGTATAGTTCCTAGGTAAGTGCGTCATTAAAAAAAATATACACATTTATATATTATCTTAAGTTTCCAGACATAATAAATATATGTTTATTTTTGCTTTGTTAAGTCAATGACGATTGCCAAAGCTGGACGATGTCGGGCGTCATTTTGTGTATTATTAGAGCCAGTTGATCGCATGAAAACGTTGTCGTCTACCTAACTACATTAGAATCAGAACACCCACGCAACAATATTATTTTTAAAAAACAACTTTCCTTAATCATTATAAATCAAAGGCGGTTTTTTGTTTTGACTAAAATAAGTTATAGTTGTGAATGAATCGTTTATTTGTGTGCGATAGAGCTACATTATTAACAAGTTCTATGCTTTAGAATGACATCATACCCCGTAAAGTTGCTGTCTAAAATGAACTTGAACTACCAAATTAGGCCTCTGAAGACCACGCGCTGAATCCTTAATTTAATGCGATAAAATGACAATAAATTATACATAACGGTACTTAAGCTTTGCTCGCGCGATATAAGAATTGTAAATTTTATAAAATTTTTACGGATATTGGAAAACTTAACGAACTACAACTTAAATTTTAGAAAATATGTATAAACAACAAGCCACTATGCTTTAAAATATAAGTTTGCTACATCCATATTCATAAACACGAATAAAGCAAATAATGTGTTATTAAGGAATTTCTTAATAACAAAAAAAAATTAAAATATATAAGATATTTGTAAAAATAAAACAATATTCCTATCAAAAAAATTATTTGGACATTTGTACATACACATAATTATTTTATTTATAAGTATTCTGATGTGTGACGCAGTTCTTATGTAATTGATTAAAATAAAAAGAAAGCTTTTTATTACTATACGAGTATGTAATGTTTTTATACGTTTATTACCGTGTAATATGTGAGTGTTATGTTTTATGATTGTTTTATGTTGCATACACATTAAAATAAACAGAAAAGTCAGATTTACATATACATCTGCAAGTAAAACATCTGTGAAACAAACCGAAACGAATATTTAGTTAAATACCAAAATTGTGACTAACCAGTAGATTGCAAAACCGCTCGTCTGAATGTTACAATTTATATATAACAGATTAAAATAGAAATGGAACATCGCTTTCTAAAATCGAAACCCAAAAAACACTTGTACCTACAGACATATATTTTTATGACCTATTTATACATAATTTTACGACCTATTTCAAACGAATAAAACTGGTATATTAGGGCAATGAATATAATTTAAAACTCTTGATCAATTACAACTTCGAACAATTTTAAAGTTTTCACATCCAAATATACATCACACCTGTTCCGAAAAATATAAGCAATAAGTGATTTAATAATATGGTACAGCATAAACATTAATTATAATAATACTTTTGACTGTAAAGCGATCAATTACTCAAGATACGATATATAATTTTTACGAAGAAACTTCGTTTACTTGTATTCCAATTGAAATTTTATAAAATGTCGCTACAAGGAAAGAGAGGAAAAAGTCTTTGACAGTTAACATGAGTTTAATGAAATATTTGTTTTGAAATTGCCCCAAAAACGACTTCGTAATCAGATCACAAAATATTTATAAAATGGGTTATAATAAGAAAACGCACGCAGAAGCGATGCGGGCGTCACGACGTCTGCCAGAGTCGACTGACCACGGTCGCTTCACTACCAGCTACTAATAAATGAACTACATTATTGTACCAAAAATCATGATACGAAAGAGAATAAACAGAACCTAAATGTTAACCTCGAACATTTGTACATGACAAGGACAAGTACGCACTATACATTAGTTACAGACGCTGGCGTCATTGACCGCTTATTTTCGTCCATGTCCTTTCTCCAGAAATACGCACCTTTTCTGAACGTAATGATTTTCAATATCACACTACTTCGATAAATTTTATTCATAGTTAGATTTAAATATAAAAAAGAGCCCATTATTCCGATTTTTTTTTAAATAAAAACAATAACTTTAAGAATAGTTTAAAATTGTTCCATTGACTGCTAAATAGTTTAAAAAATAATTATCAATATAAGCATTTAATAAAGTATCAGCATTCTACAGAAAGCAAATAATTTCTAAGTGACCGTGTTGTTCGAGTTTATCTTTTAAGCTGTCTAGTTGAATGTGAAATAATTTAAAATGGATTTAGCATTTTAATTCAAATAACACGAGTGTCTGTTGTAAAATTTTACTTGATAGTGAAATGTTGGCACGGAACGAATACGATGACGTCATTGTATCTATCACTGCACCAAAACGCTCCAGAAGAAATATACCTTGAAAGTTTCAAGTCATCAATTTAAGTTTTATATATTTCTGCAATAAAACAGTAGTCACCAGTAACGTACAACATTTGATCCTATGTTATTTACATTTATTTAAAATATATGTATATACGACGTGCTAGGTATAGCTAAGATGAAAAATCATTTAGATGTAGTCCATACTCTACATTAAAAATATTATCTTATTAATTTTATTTCTTATATGGTATATATACAATAACCATATATAATATTTAATGTAGTCTAATAAATAGTTATCTAACGGCGAGTTGCACGAAACCGCCGCTAACTTTCCGTTAGTTAAGTTGCAATTAATCTTAAAATTAGTTGATCTTATGATTAATTTAAAGCTGTTGGAATTAATCATCCGTTAGATAGGTCTTTAATTAAACTAATTTTTTTTGTTAACTTAATCAGATGTAGGTTTCGTGCAACAGAAAATCACGATTCTTGTGATTAAATTAGTTTAATAAACACTTAAATTTGAAATTTGTTTCGTGCAACTCGGCGTAAGAGAGATTAATAATTATATAATATATTATCATAAATAATTCGATTCGATTCGATTCGAGAATCTCGACGGCCGGCTGGTCGAGTGGTCAGGCAACTGGACACTTGACGCAGCGGTCGCGGGTTCGAATCCCGCCAGGTGCAGATAATTTGTATGACGAATATAGATGTCTGCACCGGGTCATGGATGTGTATTTATCTATATATGTATTTATATCTTAAATTTATTTCCGTTCCTAGTACCCGTAACACAAGTTCTTACGAACTTAGCACGGGGCTAGGTTAACGTGGTGTGATTGTTGGTTAATATTTATTTATTTATTTTTAATTGTTAACTTTGAAAATAACTGAATTGAATCAGCATGGATACGTCTTACTACTGGACAAAGACCTATTCTCCGTAGTGGAGAAGGGTTGGAGCCTAATCCACCACGCTGCTATTCTGCGTGTTGCCAGATATTTTTGCTATCATGAGTAACGATCGCTATCAGATGTCTCTGATAATAACCTGGACCGATGGCTTAACGTCTCTCCGAGGCACGGTGAGGAGCCCACAAGAACGCAGACTAAAAACAAATATTTATACAAATACAAATATCTGCCCCAAGCAAGAATCGAACCCGCAACCGCTAAAGTTAAGGATTACTCGCACCTCTACAACAGAATGCTTGTCGGTTAATTTTATAAGTATCGTGAAATCTTACCTATACTATTACTGAATCGGCCTGCGTTTCTCAAGTAGGAGAATAATTCACCCCCGCACACGTAGTCGAACAGCATATAGAGACACGAGTCATCGTGGGTCCACCATCGTCTGTAATTATTTTATTATCGTTAAAAAAGCTATAACTAAAAAACACACTTTTTTATTTTCACGTAATTTTTTATATCTATATTTTAATATTTATGACGAAATTAATGAAAATCAAAGTTACTGAAATTAATACGATAAGATAAAAATTTAATTATGAAATGACAATTTATACTAAATATATTTTTTTCTTTTATGTAATTTTCGGAAAACAAGTATGTTATTCACATTCAACGGTCCCAGTGGAGTGAAAAACTTGTATTGGGAGTCCAAAAACACACACAATACAGACACAAACACCCAGATCACAACACAAATCTTAATGACCTATATAAATCTGACACGAGCGGGGTTCGAACTCGCAACCACAAAAACCAGTGGTTGTGACCACTGCGCTAGCCTGTCGTCGCAATAACAAAAGAACGCTATTTTCATTTTGAATATATATGTATTCTATACTTGTGTATTTACAATTAACCTTCTCCGTTCCAAAATATATGATGAAATATGTATGCGCCTGAGTGGAGTAACTCGGTGTAATAGTCATAATAAACGAAAATTTATTGTGGTAATGGAGTAAGCTTTATTGAGAAAATTATGTCATTTTTTATATTATAAGCTACTAACGAATCCAGTGTGTATACGTTCGATGTTTAATACACGAATAGATCAGTTGTTTTCGATAAAAGTATTGAGAGTGATAATTGCCAGATCGCCGACTGGTGAGGTTTACTCAACTTGTGTGAACGAATCGTATGGCATAATAGGTCAGAACTTTGCCATAATTATTACTATATATATATAAATAAATAATAGTAAAAATAAAGAGAGAATATCTATATAGAAACGTTAACCTTAAAACTGATTATTCTTCCTATTAGGCCCCAATGTAAGATGGAAAAATAACATAAAGATAAAGTATTGTTCATATTGAGACTACTTTCTCAATTTTAAAATTATCTAATTACTATAAAAGAATGTATCTAACAAAATATTACCATTTCAATAGCCATAAATTATTTACATGGCGTAATAAATTGTGTACATGTAATAAAGAATAGGTAATGCCTACTAAAATAATTGGCTCTTAGCCGATATATTTTCTCACACTAACGTCATACGCATGTTTTGTTCGCCCTCAACAGTTCAAAATTTACAAAAACAAGTAGCTTACAAATTAACTATGAAAGGATGATTGATTTCTGCCAAAATGCTTTTCTCGTTCATGACGTGATCAACTTGTTTCAGGCGGATAACATCCGCCATAGATAGAATTTTCATAGCGAGATATTCATCTGCAGCTTTGTCTCGACAGAGGCACACGCGGCCAAATGTACCAG
Source organism: Euphydryas editha (assembly GCA_036937285.1). Classification (NCBI taxonomy): domain Eukaryota; kingdom Metazoa; phylum Arthropoda; class Insecta; order Lepidoptera; family Nymphalidae; genus Euphydryas; species Euphydryas editha. Next base: position 9,041,226 of record JAUPFZ010000006.1, read on the forward strand.
TCCCTGAAACAATAGAAAAAACTTTCGTGAATAAATGGCAATGACAGTCTTAGTTACTTAACTAAATTAAGCGGTATATTCTCGTGAAATGTATATTACAAATAACACGAACTCTGAACATCGAAACTCAAACACAAATCATACTCATCGAAGAAAGCTTTCCCATTATATATATGTTTCTTTAGTTTATTATAAATGTGGGATACATATACATACGGATATATATCGGATACATATATATAAAACTTCGTACAAATATTTTGACATATAATATATTCAATACAATTCTACGAACCTGGATATATATATTTTATAAAATTTTTTTGCTTTAATATTTTCGTATAAAAATAATTTCAACACAATTTCACCATTTTATTTTTCTATTTCAACTGTCTGCGGTGAATCATTCCTAATGATGATGCGATGCTTAACTCATGTTTGTATTTTTAGTTCGCTGGACAATAATTTGATACGCTATACAGAAAACAGTTTCGTGAAAACGTTTATTTAATGAATCAGAAATGGGATCCCCAAGAACGATAAAAATATTTATCTAAGGCATGGTAAAGGTAAAGTTATTGCTTGTATTACTAAGAAACATTCTACAAAGAATAAATTATGTACAAACACTTCCTCGTAAGTATGTTTTTATTCGTGGTCAATATTTTATGAATCAACCACTACATAAATATTTACGGTCTAAGTGTATTGTAATATGAACGCTGATCTTATTAAAAAAAACTTTGATCACTTTGTCTCACGTCACTAAAAAATATTAAATCATCATCATCATATCAGCTTTTGGATGTCTACTGCTGAACTTAGGCATCCCCCATCGACCTCCAGGTCGACCGGTTCGAGGCAGCCTCCATCCAACAGCTTCCAGCAACTCTCTTCAAGTCGTCTGTCCATCTCGTGGACGGCCGTCCAACGCTGCGCTTGTCGGTAATTGGTCTCCACTCGAGAACCTTTCTGCTCCATCGGCCGTCAGTTCTCGAGCTATGTGCCCTGTCCACTGCCACTTCAATTTACAAATCCGTTGGTCTATGTCAGCAACCTTCGTTTGTCTTAGGATCCCATCATTTCTGATTCGATTCGATTCGATTTCGATTCTGATTCGAGCAGATAAATACCAAGCATAGCCCTCTCCGTTGCAAGCTCTGCGACTTGAAGCTTGTTTGAAAGACCCATAGTCAGAGACCACGTCTCAGTAATTATGAAATAATCTGTACTAATATTTTATAAATAAATAAATAAAACATTATTAGATCGCTATAGTAAGTATTGCATATAAATTAATTTTAAATAGCACTATCAATAAAAAGAACTTTTCTTGAGTGCTTATTCACAGTGATTTATTGAAGAAAGCTAGCTTAATGACAACGCTTTCTCTGTTTTCTCTTCTTTTAGAAAAAAATATCCAGACATATAACGTCAAAAAATTTATTAAAAATGTAATTCTGTTCAAGGTCAATCGGAACAATGTTATATTAACTATGACTTTTTCATGAATTTTTAAATAGAGATTTAAAAAAATACATTATTACCTTTTAATACATCTATAAACGAAATGTAAACTAATAAAATAAAGCGGAAGAGTTTGTTTGTTTAAATGTGCTAATCTCGAGATCTATATAATAGTGGACCGAACTGAAAAATTATTTTTGCATTAGAAAGTCTGTTCATTGATGATGGTTATAGTCACCATTCAGAGTGATAGGTAATGTATGTAATATTACGTAAATAACATGTAAGTATGTACAGCAAAGCTTTCGTAATCAATAGTTGATAAGGCTTAAAAACCTAACGCTACAAGATGGCCCTAAACAATTGAATCAAAAATCAAAGTTACGTATCGGTTTCATTGATTAGTTGTATTTTAATAAAAATGATATAAAAGTTAAAACCATCCATTGCAAGTATAAAACTCCTGCTTTATATCACAATTGTCTTTAAATATAGCTTACTATCCTGTTTTGTTTTTGTAATTAGTTTATAACGACTGCCTCTTGTTAATAAATTAAATATGAAGTTTATATAAGGTCTTTTCCTATTTTAAAAATTAGTATTAAGTTAAATTTATTACGTTTATATGTAAATTAGATATTAAGGAAAATTGTTAATAGTGAAAAAATATATAAACCTGTCTCCCTCCTCACTGTCCCTAAAAACAGTCTCCTCTATCATAGGGAGCTCTAGTATTTTAAAAAAAAAAACCTTCCATTGTATATCAAAAATAACGACTCGGCGACACTGGTATGAAATGTTGGACAAAATAATTACCGTTTTAACATCGTATACAAATAGTACACCCAGACTTAGAGTTGGATTCGAACCTATGACCTGAACCGGAAATAATAAATAAATAAATATTAACCAACAATCACACCACGTTAACCTAGCCCCGTGCTAAGTTCGTAAGAACTTGTGTTATGGGTACTAGGAACGGAAATAAATTTAAGAAATTTATATAGGGTAAATGTGGGATAGTCGCCTCAGTGGGATAGATGCCACAGTAAACACATAGCAACATTTACAAGCAATAACCTCGCGCTGTTTTGTTATAATGTAAGCCTAGCCCCTTCCCCTCGCCAATCAGTGCCGAAAGTTTCGCTGGTGCGCACGTGTCGAAATTTGTGAGAAGGAATATAAATTACGCAGCAACTCCTTGTTGGATTCGCCTTGCGTTAAATCGTATTACTCTCGGAACTTTTGAGGTTATGAAGTATTTAAAATTTTGTATTTTTAATGTGTGTATATATCATATAAACTCATTTCAATACTTTTAAAGTGTTTTTTGAAACTATTTATTTTATAACTTGGAGGGCGTCTATCCCTTCAAAAAAGGATAGATGCCCCAGTTTTTGTGAGTATAGATGCCCTTAGAGGCATCTATCCCTTTATTGTGTTTAAGTCGTTTTTTTTTTTTAAGATATGCCACGCAAATACGTGCGTAAAGCTGGGGCACGTCCTCGAGGCACATGGACAGAAGATGCCCTTATAGACGCCTTTGAAGAGCTGAGGCAAAATAAATATGGTATAAATGAAGTATCTCGTCGTTATGGAATTCCAGCCAGAACCCTAAGAAGACGATTTGCTAAACAAGATACGAAAAAAATCACATTAGGTATTTTGTTAACTTATCTACAAAATATTTTAATATATTACTTTCATTGTTTAATAATTTCAATAATTTTAATAGGTTCGAGGAGACACAATCAACGGTAGATTGGATTCAGTGCGTCATGTGTAAAAAGTGGCTGCACGAAACCTGCACAATGTACGGCGATTATTGTAATCCATGTCAACGTTTAAAACTACGCCAAGAAAAAAAAAATGATTATACGTAAAACAAAATGTTAAGCGCATAGCGCTACCGAATAAGACTTAAAATTGATGGTACTTCTTTTAATTGATCTCAATTTAGTACATTCCAAAGATGATTGTATTATTATATATAATTATATTAGAGAAAAGGTTGATTAAAGTTAACAGAATCTAAATAATCTTTCATTTAATTACATAGGGCAACTATCCCACAAGTCGAAATATCACTGCGGCATCTAACCCACACAGTAGGCATCTATCCTCATTTATAAAGCTTTTTTATTTCGTTTGTTACTAAATAAATAAAACAGATTAAATTAAATTATCTTAATTAGTTTTTACATTAATAAATACACAATACATCATAAAAGGTCACGATTTGAAATTGCTTATTTTCTATAAATTATTCGCCTGTTTCAAAAAGTGTGGCAACTATCCCACATTTACCCTAAATACATATATACATAAATACACATCCGCAGACGACCATGTGTGTATGTTAAAAAAAATTAATACAAAAAAAAAGAAAACATCTTATCCCATTTAGCTTTTTAACTTTATTTTTGAATTAAAATAAAAATTATGAAGCCAACCCAAACTATTTATTTTATTACTTTTTATATGTAAAGAAATCGTATAGACAAAAATTATTATTAGGGACCAAAGATTAAGAATTGCACTGATCCTGTACATACAAGGACATAAAAAAAAATTAAATTAAAAAAATATCTTCGATTTATAATCTTTATAAGACGTATGAAATCGGAATCGCTCGATTGAATTATGGACAAAATACCGTTGACCGTATCGTTCGATCACTTTGCAGCGGTGACGTACCTTGACATGGCATCACACCGCGACACGAGAGTGGCACCGTGTCACGGTACATGGACTAGACCTGTGCACCGTACTGACAATGTTACCTAACTTCAGCAACGGTGTCGAACCACGGCAACTAAACTGCACCATGATGATGTGGACAAGATCTAAGAAACTAAACTGATAGGAAAACTTCATTATTAAACTTGCTCCAATTGCTATAATGAATAAGTTTGTTTAATGTATGATATTTTTAAGAATCTATGACGTTCTACTCTTTCGTAAGTCCCTACATCTAACTTTATTTCAGCAATATCTTGCGCAAGATGGGCAAAGATAGAACACGTTTACGTGTAGCCTAAAATACGTGTTGCTGCTTCTAGATAGGATAAGATATAGCGAAATAAGCAAATCAGTTATTTTTTTAATTATCGAACGAATACATGTAGGTACTATATTGCATTTTAACTAATCACTGATTATAAAGACAAGTCTTTCCTCCTTATAAAATATTAAATATAGAAATAGACAGGCCTGTTTTTGTGGCACGCGGTGCCCCCAAAGGAAATTTCGGATTTGAAATATTGTCATAAAACGTGGCAACGAGTGGGGAGGGGGTACAAAAATTATGGACTTACAACTTTCGGGAATTAGCGTGCCCCCAAAAAAGAAGTGACAAAAAAGGCCTGGAAATAGATAAAGCGTCGCAAGGATATCTTGTTAAAGTACCTACGTATCCTAAATTAATTACATACGCTTATACAAAACTTTGCAATTCACACAAAATTATCTATAAAATAAACATGGCATATTAATATTTTGCATATTTAAATTATTTCATCGATTACAATTTTATCACTATATTGTTTATTAATTTTTTTCTTGTTTTTCACTACTTCGCTAAAATCGAATCTTACATTTTTGTTGTTGATAGTAGTTTTATTAGTAGCAAAATAGATTTTTTCTTATTTTATCTTGATAATAATTTCTAACAATCAACATTACAATCTTTGATTTTAAATACATTTACTTTCGTTTAAAACCAGTTTTAACAAAATGAGTCAGTTTAAAACAAACTTGATTTGAACGAACTACTTCGTTATGTAACTTAAAGGTATCTCAAATCAATTTCAATCAAATCTTATGTAAGAGACTTGGCGTCTCATAAAACGGGAACCTTGTAATCGGAAATTTAGAATGGCATGGACAAATTGTATTTATTGTTGATAGTAGTAATAAAGTATTCTCTGTTTTTTATATGCAAATGAAAAGGACAAAACGATTTGTTGAACTACGCACTGAGATGGTACAAGTTTGACAACTTTCACTGTCAGCATAACGCACATAACGGATCCGACGAAAACTTTTACGTCACTAGTGTTTTGTTACCGACGTAAGTAGGTACACATTGTACAAAAACATATTAAAATTTTACTATTAACGATAAAATTATTATAGCCTTTTGTTTGTGCAAAACTGACTGATTAATTCATTTATCTTTTTATTGGCTAAATTTAAATTTAAAATATTCATATTTTAAAATATCGAGCTTTGGCAAGTAGTTTTTGAAATATTTTTACTCATATTTCCACAAGAAGTTTTTAGAAGTCTTAACCTTTTCTTTGTTTTCTATCCGTGTTTATTAAAGGTTTCAAGGTTAAAAAACAAAAAGTTTTAATGATTTTGGTTATTTAAGTAATTTACCAAAAACAATCACTTTTCATTGATTAAATCGATTTATTTAACTAGTTTTACCGTTAAAACAAAAACTGTCAAGCTTTGGAGAACGTGTGCAGTGAGGTGGCACGGCAACCTCATCCTTTCAATATCAAGATCAGTGTCTCATTATTCATTTAACATTGAAAAATATTTATAGTTTTATTTAATTCTATAAATTATGTAACCTATAGTTGTTAATGTAACTGAATTTAGTCTTCATTCATTATTTATTTATTTATATTTTGTGATCATAAAATTACATGTAACATTAAAATTCAAAATTAGATATTGCCTTTAATTTCTATTTTTATGTATTTAAGAAATTATTGAAAATATAAGTTAAAATATTTTTTTACGTCTCGTAGGTATTGATAAAATGTTTCTTGACTTCAATAGTTTAAAACTACATGTATATAAATAATTATTGTATAAATTATGCCCGTGTGCAATTTAAAGATGTCTATTACATATTATACTTAAATATAAACGTCCAACTTTTCTCCGCTGATTTTACATCCGCTGGGAAATGTATTTACACATCCCACCGCGGGGAAACGGCGGGACTGATTTTACATCCAACGCAACAACGCCCAAGTATTAATAACGTACGCGACGTAGTTTAAAATGCATAATCGTTAAAGAATACAACAATGCGAGAAACAGCAAAAAAAAACTTACAGTTCTACATTTTCTAAATTAAATATTTTAATTCCGAAAGGTGTAAGATTAAAAGAAAACATTTAAACTAATTATGGCCATAATAAAAGAAAGGTATTCAAAACATGTTGGGCTGGGTCAACATCAACATGACTTACAAGATAGAAGACTGTTCTCAAATGTTATAAGTATAATATGATAAATATGATGTTTATTGATAAATAAAAAGTAAATATAGGAGGTAATTGATGAGTTAACAGAATTATATTTTAATTAAGAAGCTATAAGAACGGAAACTTTTATGCGTGTCATAAACCTCGATATTAGGTACATATAAAAGTCATATGACGATGAGAGACAGGATGTGTTATAACGTATTTAGTGTCAAATAAAGTACGTTCTTAAACAAACCTTGTTCTACTTTCAGGCTAAAAGTGGGAGCTAAGGTGTAATATTAATTATACCTTGCACTTCTCTCATTAACTCGCTCATTTCGTCATATATTACAATACCCAAAAAAACTTTTATTTGAGGGTGAATGTTTTTTTAATGTTATATTATATACTCTTTTGTAATTACCTTTGATAAAAGTTATAGGATCATTATTTTTGTGGAAGCCTTTACATAGTTTGATCAAAAAAAAAGTTCAACAAAAATTATATATACGTAGGTATATTCTTATACACTTCAATAGTCTCAAACCATTTTTTTTTAAATATTTTAATTTCTTCATATCTTCCAAAACAAACTCATTTTAATTTAGCAACTAATACTGTATTTGGGTTACGAATAAACATTGACATGATTTTATACATTTTTCGTTATTGAGTTCACATTACTATACAATATAAGAAAGTGGACGACTGGTCTAATAGTAATAAAATTCGCTTAGCGATAACATTAAATTGCATTGGCATTATTCATCCGTTGAATTCAAAATTATTATTTTTTTAATATGTTTCCTAGAGCTTTTTCTCATTTATATGCAATATTAGACAACTTTCTTATCTTTGTCTACATAAAAAAAATATACTATGTTAATTTTATTCCAAATTTGAATTTGGATAAAAGATTATTATACGTATATTATAATACAATTATTTACATATTAATTTATGGGACATACAAGTAAATTAGCATAGTCCTTGCGGTTCAGGGTTAATGGATCTCATAGAAATATATAAAAAATGCATTTGATAGCTAAATAAAAAATATTCAATTTATTTTATCTTTGTATGTCTTCAGGTCAACGTAAATATCTCTATAATATATCTATAACTCAACTTAAATCTTAAAGATACAAATAAATTATTTTTCTTGTACACATTTATCCTATCTGAACTGTCGTCCCATTTCCACTACCAGGTATCAAATACTCTTTGATAAAGCCATTTAAGCTATTAGATTTCCACTGCTGAACTGGGAAGGCCTATCCTATTGACATCCAGAGCGACCGCCTGGCGTCTGTAATGCTGGTCATTTTGGGCGGTTTGCCAATGCTCTCCACGTTTGGCAGGCGGGTTAGCGAGCGCAGTGTGTTGCGGCAGGGTATGATGACACTGCTGCAATCACCATCTTGTTTGGTGCACAGTAGTCAGCACCATCATGACCCTAGTCGCCTACACACGACACCTCCTCAAGAAGGGGTTCGGGACTATTCTTCTGTGCCGGTCACCGCACGGCCAGGCATACTATTCGGTTCAAAATTACATGAATGGTAAAGAAGCTTGAACATACATTGAACTTCAATAAAGTTGTATTTTTGGCCAGAACTTTTAGCCGAATCTACATTCTGATCAAACTTGACAGACTTTGAAAACGATGATTCAATAATGGTTATATAAGTATTTATTATTTTATTTTTCATAGTTTTATAGTATAAAACACGATACCCTCTGTTATCATTTTATGAGTATAGTCTAGGCAAGAAGGTGAAGGTGGTGTTGCCGACGACGCGTTGGCGCAGTGGTCACAGCAACTGGCTGATGCGCTGACGGTCGCGGGTTCGATCCCCGCACATGACAAATATTTGTATAGGCCATACAGATGTTTGTCGTGGTCTGGGCGTTTATTTATAGATAACAGGCCGATCAACATTTTCGTCTCTGATTCCACAGACCACACAAACACCATATATTAACATGACTACAAACCGATCAATTTTTATGTTAGAATTTTAATAATCTAACAATTGTTGTTTCGTATTAATAAATCATCGATAGAACAAATATAACAAACGATATAACAAAGCATTTACTTATTATATCTCATCTATTCTCGATATTTTTTATAAAAAGTATACAATATTTAAACTTCATTTTTTAAGTTTCTACCTTCATTGCGACAATACTCTCTGTATTTCGACGTTTCTACTTTTTAATTTTCATGTTTTTCCAGCTAACGTATTAATATCCCTTATAAATCTGTCCTCGTGTTACAAGAACAAACAACGCTGACATAAATGTTGCCATTCTCATCTCATGTCAAGATGTGAAGTTTAACTTGTAAATTTGGAACAAGTCCAATATGTTACAGCTAATCTCCGTCTTAGGGTCGTCTACAGACAAGTCATAAAAGTTACTGACATTGGTAATTTAAAATTTTCAAAGGCTTCGGCACTAGTCTATAATGAAATTTTGTAACTTAATTGTATATTAATTCATCAAGGTATATGTATCAAGTAATCGTAAATATAATATATAAATATCATAGGAAAAATTATTTTGAAATCTGAATTAATATTGAACATTCAATTTTGCAATCGCAGCGTAATACTGGGGCACTTAATCATAAACCTGTTATCTAACCATAAAAGCGAGCAGCGGCTTTCAAAAATAAGAATGGTTATTTCTTTTGAACAACACCAAGGAACCAACAGAAAGCGATTATACGCGTTATTTTTTTAACGACGGCCGGCTGGTCGAGTGGTCAGGCAACTGGACACTTTACGCAGCGGTCGCGGGTTCGAATCCCGCCAGGTGCAGATAATTTGTATGACGAATATAGATGTCTGCACCGGGTCATGGATGTGTATTTATGTATATATGTATTTATATCTTAAAATTTATTTCCGTTCCTAGTACCTGTAACACAAGTTCTTACGAACTTACCACGGGGCTAGGTTAACGTGGTGTGATTGTTGGTTAATATTTATTTAAAAAAAAAAAAAAAAAAAAAAACATTTAGATTAACTTAGTGTTTATAATTGCAATAACGACTCTAATAAATATAAATTGTTTTAACTGTGTTAAGCACGAGGTTTAAATCGCGAATATTATTCATACGTATGGCATATTTTTTTAGTTATAGGTAATTGAATAGAAGAAATAAAAATGGAAACTTGAAATGACGTAATCTTTCGTGAGTCTTCAGTGTATTTATGCAATTTACTTTTTGCGTACTTGAAAAGCTTTTTCAAAATTGTACATTTTTATTATCAGATCACCCCCAATGAGTGCGCGTAGAAGGATACGGCCCTCAGTTCCCGGCGGCCCCACTATTCCCGGCCACGGCAGCGGCTGCGGTAACGGTGGGGCAGAGGGTGCCAAGAATCTCCGGGGTACGGGAGGCTGCTTTGTGACGAACCTGGCAACGTATAATGGTCGCAGTCTACGGCTGGACCATCACCTCACCGAACTCGAAGTAGAACTAAGCCATATAAAATGGAGTATTCTGGGGTTGTCTGAGGTCCGAAGACAGGGTGAGGACACGATGATCCTGGACTCCGGACACTTATTCTACTTCCGTGAAGGTGATGGTCCTTCCCAAGGTGGCGTCGGTTTTCTGGTCCACAAGACTCTCAATAACAACGTTGTAGAGGTCAGCAGTGTGTCGACCCGGGTAGCGTACCTTGTACTTAAACTCACTGACAGGTACTCCCTGAAAGTGATACAGGTATATGCGCCGACCTCGACACACTCTGACGATGAGGTCGAAGCCTTGTATGAGGATATATCGAAAGCTCTGCATGGCACGACCTCGGCTTTCTACAACGTTGTTATGGGAGACTTTAACGCTAAAGTGGGAGTACAAGACCGCGACGAATCGGTAATCGGACCACACGGATTGGGGCGCAGAAATCGCAGGGGGCACATGCTTGTCGACTTCCTCGAATCGGAGGGGCTCTTCTTGATGAACTCGTTCTTTCAGAAGAAGCCCCAAAGGCGGTGGACATGGCAGAGCCCGGATACTGTGACGAGGAACGAGATAGATTTCATCATAGCGGACAAAAGGCATATATTCAGAGATGTCTCAGTGGTTAATAGGTTCAACACCGGTAGCGACCACCGGCTCCTGCGGGGCTCTCTGAATATAAGTCTACGCAAAGAGCGAGTCCGCTTGATGAAATCTATTATCCGACCCACGCTGCCCCAAATACTATGTGGTTCCGAGCAGTTCCAACTGGAACTCCAAAACCGATTCGATTCGCTGGAAACCACTGGCGACGTGGATCAGATGACCGACAACGTGGTGAAGACGGTGTATTCACTGGGTCGGAGACATTTTACGCCGACGAGACCAGTTAAGCAGTCCAAAATTTCTCCCGAAACCTTGGATCTGATGAGGCGGAGGCGCGAGATGCCCGCGGCTCAAGCAGCTTCGCCAGAGCAGAAGGCTCTTTCCAAGCGGGTGAGGAAACTCATACGCAGAGACCTCCGCTGCTCAAATACAAGAGACATTACGACTCTAATTGAGCAGAATAGGGGGTCAAAGGTTTTCCGAAAACCATTGGGAAGAAGTCTTCTTGCGAAGCTAAAAACAGCTGATGGCAGAACCGTTTGCTCCCGCCCTCAGATCCGAGAAGAGGTTGAGAAATTTTATGGGCAGCTGTACTCGTCGAGCGTACAGAAGTCTGAGACCCAGGGCGCCGAAGATCCACGTGCACCACTGCTGCGCCATTATTCGGAAGACGTCCCGGATTTCGAAGTCGGCGAGATTAGTGCGGCGCTCGGGCAGCTTAAAAACGGGAGGGCCCCGGGGGATGACGGCGTTACGACTGAGCTTCTTAAGGCCGCAGGGCGACCTGTCCTGGAGGCCTTAGCTAGACTCTTTAATGCCGTCATCCAACGAGGTACCACACCGGAGGCGTGGTCCAGGAGTGTGGTGGTACTGTTCTACAAAAGAGGCGATAAGTCTTTTTTGAAGAACTACAGACCTATCTCACTTCTGAGCCACGTCTATAAGCTCTTCTCGAGGGTCGTTACGAATCGTCTCGCCACAAGGCTCGACGACTTCCAACCACCAGAGCAGGCTGGGTTTCGAAAAGGCTACAGCACCGTAGACCACATACATACTGTTCGGCAGATTATACAAAAGACCGAAGAGTATAATCAGCCGCTGTGTATGGCTTTTGTGGACTACGAGAAGGCCTTCGACTCCATCGAGACCTGGGCTGTTCTGGACTCTCTGCAGAGATGTCATATCGACTGGCGATATATCGAGGTGTTGAGGTGTATGTACGACGCGGCGAAGATGACCGTTCATATCCAGGACCAGCAGACAAGACCGATTTTCCTTCGGCGCGGGGTAAGACAGGGCGATGTCATATCACCGAAACTGTTTACCACTGCGCTGGAGGACGTCTTTAAAACCCTGGACTGGGGGGGACGAGGCATCAACGTCAACGGCGACTACATCTCTCACCTTCGTTTCGCTGACGATATCGTCATCTTTGCGGAGACGTTGGAGGAGCTAGGCCAAATGTTGAGCAGCCTAAATGAGTCTTCCCGACGAGTCGGTCTTGGTATGAATCTTGATAAAACGAAAGTTATGTTTAACAAGCATGTCATACCGAGACCGGTATCGGTTGATGGTATCCTCCTCGAAGTTGTTCAGGATTATATCTACCTAGGCCATACCATCCAACTGGGCCGAAACAACTTCGAGAAGGAAGCCGAGAGGAGGATTCAGTTGGGCTGGGCGGCATTTGGCGGGCTTCGTCGGGTCTTCACTTCGAAGATTCCGCAAAGCTTGAAGACGAAAGTCTTCGAGCAATGCGTCCTACCTGTGTTGACATACGGTGCTGAAACGTGGACACTGACGAAGGGACTGGTCCACCGATTTAAAGTCGCTCAACGTGCCATGGAACGGGCTATGCTCGGCGTTTCTCTCAAAGATAGGATCAGAAATGAGACTATCCGCGAGAGAACCAAAGTGACCGACGTAGCCCAGAGGATTAGCACGCTGAAGTGGCAGTGGGCTGGTCACCTGTGTCGTAGGACCGATGGCCGTTGGAGCAGACGTGTCCTGGAGTGGAGACCACGTATTGGCAAACGCAGTGTGGGACGCCCTCCGACCCGCTGGACCGACGATCTTCGCAGGATTGCCGGTGTTGGCTGGATGAGGATTGCGGAAAGCCGGGATGTCTGGCGCGAGCTTGGGGAGGCCTACGTCCAGCAGTGGACTGCTATAGGCTGATGAGAGAGATTATCAGATGAGTCAGATCCCGTCATTAACTTGAAAAGAGCTGATGATCATCAAACGGCTGAACAGATTTTCATTAAACATAGCTAAGAACACTCGGGATAAAATTATCTATGACATAAAAAAAAACGAAAGTCGGTTCATCCGTTTGGTAGCTACGATACCACAGACAGATACACACATACACCGACACGTTAAACTTATTACACCCCTCTTTTTGCGTCGGGGATTAATAAAGACATCTAGATTTCTTTGTCACGAAGGTGACGTAGCGGTAATTAAAATCTGTCATGCGTTCCTAACATCGCGTGCAAAGTAAATAGGTTAACAAAATGTTATGGTAATATAAAGTGAACTCGTTATAGAAAAGCAAGTCACACTTAAAAATTTGCAGTCAGTTCTTATTTATTTTCTTAAGTATTAGAATAAATTAGTTTCTTGTTTATATTAAACTAGCTTTTATCCCCCGACTTCGTCCGCGTAGAAGTCGAAAATGGTTGTAATTGGGTTTTTAATCGGTTTCTTACGTTATTAATTTTTTTATAACATATAATTTATTATGTTAAAATATTTGAATACTTATAAAATATAACAATCTTCATTATAGAGTAGGGATTTAAAGTTTAAATAAACATTAAAATAAATTAAAATTTTGTTATATTTTATAAACACGAAGCTCGGTCTTTGATCTGGAGAAAGTTACACGGGACTATTATCTTTTTACAACGAAATCGAAATACTATACCTTCCGCAGCATTTCTTTATAAACAATACTTTTTGTTTTTCATTCGGGTGCTAGAATCACCAGGGTACTCTGGAACATGCCACATACAACTGGCTGTGGGAGAAGCAGCTTTCCCTCAAGTATACTCCCGTTACCTTAAGAGTTTAGTTTGAGACATTATATTAGTATCCAGTTCCGGGAATACACCATTTTCTATTTTAAGCAAGAGGTCTGAGAACTGTCCGGCAGTAACATTTCCCCTCAGATGGAAAAGCCTTGCCTGTTCCTAGGAGCATTCAAAAAAATATATCACCTACACCTGCCTTGATGCTGGAAAATAATAGGTCTTTACCTATGAAATTGCCGTTTTTGATGAAATAAGTTGACGAACTTTTTTTTCTATATTTTCCATTTTTATTATTCAAAGTAGAATCAATGCATTTTCCAAAAAGTTATCCAAATTCTGGAAAAAGTGGAAGTCTATAGGGGCGGATCTGGTGAGTACGGTGGATGACGGAGAAATTCCAACGCCAGCTCTTGTAACTTAGAGACCGTCTGCTGTGCAGTATGAGGTCGCGCGTTGTCGTGCAGGAGCAGCGGAGCCGAGCGATTGACCAAAGCTGGTTGGGACTTGCGAGCTTCCCCATTATTGTGTTTAGTTCTTCATCGTACACATCTGCAGTAATGCTCATGCCGTTTGCTAAGAAGGTGTGATGAATTACACCGGCGCTAGACCACCAAACAGTTACCATCACTTTCTTAGGAGTCATTTTTCATTTCCCACGGGAGTTGCTGGTCTCCTACTGGGCGCGTCCCCGGGTGGCGGATAGAGGGTACCACTCGTCGCTCACCACGAGTAGTTAGGGTCTTCGGCCCCCGTGGACCAAAACCAGCAGCGGTGAGCGCAGGAGGGAGGATGGAGGGAGATCGAGGGTACTCTCTTACTCCACTTCGGTGGTTGAGCCGCTCCCGGTACTTCTCTGAACTAGCAGAGTGGACCGGTCGAGCTGCTCCAATCACATACGGAGGGGCCGCCGGGCCCAGCGTCGGGGCGTCACGGTTGTATGCGTTTGCGATCCCGTGACGCCCTACTACGGCGCAAACGGCCGATGGGTTTTAGTGGGTATTCTGGTTTTAGCGGTGAGAGTCAGCGAGTCCCACATACCCGTCGCCTTCGGACGGCGGGATGCGGAAATGCATTTCCCATCTTTGAAAAAAGGGGTCATTTTTCGTTTAGGACATTGTTTAGGTACTGAACCAGGGTCTAATCAACTAGCTGAGCGCTTGCGATTGTTGAATAGAATCCATTTTTCTTGTTTGTGTGTCTGTTGATCAGTGCAAGGCACGTCTCGACGCGTATTTCGCGCTGGCGTTCATTCAATTCGTGAGGCACCCATTTGTCGAGCTTTTTTTACCTTGCCAATTTGACGCAAATGAACCAATATTGTTTTAGTGCTAACTTCGAAAGGTGATGCTAATTCAGCCGTAGTTTGAGAATCATCAACCTCCACAATCGCCTTTAATTCGTCATTGTCGACCAACATGTTCCGCCGACCACGTGGTTTATTTCTTAGGTCAAAATTTCCGAAACGAAAGCGAGCAAACCAATAACGGGTAGTACGATCGTTAGTAGTATTTGCACCGTAAACGTCGTTGATGTTGCGTGCCGCTTTGCTACCACGACGGAACTCATACTCCATAATCACTCGAATTTTTAACATATCCATGATGACGAAAAACGTACAAATGCGATGTAAATAGAACCATTAAACAAATGACTAATTATAAAAAAAGAATTCTATATTTTTAAAATAAAAATAATATGAAATTCGCTTTTGAAATTTTTTTTTTGAAATAGCCAGTACGACGAAACGGCAATTTCATAGGTAAAGACCAAGTAAAGACCTAATATTTTATAATAAACGGATTAAGTTGTCAAACATGTGTCAAAATAAAATGTAATTTAAATCAAAAGCACTAATGAGTATTGATATCAACTTCGAGGAAAATAAATTTCTACCTACTTTTCATTCATCATCTCTTTTTATTCATTATCATTTCATTATTTATCCCCTAACGATGTTACCGTTAGGGGATGAATTGCGATAAAATACGAAACACAGCTTCAATAAATTCTGTTAAAGAACATTGATGCATTTGAAGTAGATTGGACCAAGGAATCACGTTGTCCCATACAAACTTTGCCCCCCTTTTTTCACCCCCTTAGAGGTATAATTTTGGAAAATCCTTTCTTAACGGATGCTTATGTCATACAAAGAACACACCCTCCAAATGTCAGGTTTCTACGATCAGCGGTTTAAGCTGTGCGTTGATCCGTCAGTGAGTCAGTCAGTCATTCAGGACAAAGCATCATATGTATAGATATCAGCTCATATGTATAGATAATAAATGACACCTAAATATAATGCGTCGACAGTTTATCAAAAAAAAATCTTCACTACTTCCAGGAGAAAATACTGTTAAAAACCGAATTCCCAATGTTATTTAAATGGGAAAACTTAAAGTCCCATGGAGAACCTTTTAAAATTGAAATTAAGAGCTGTCCCTTGGACAGAATTTGTCGAGTGCAACAGATGAATTAAAAAATACTACACTTAAGTAAAAATAACCGCTTATTGGTAATTTTCTTTTATAATTCGGCGATGAAGAAAAACATCAAGAGAAAAACTGACTGGAGAGTAATTCGGAGACATGTATCCCTCCGGAAAAAGCATCCGTCTAATAACAGTGGTTACATTATTCTTTATTAAAAATAATTTTAGCCATTATAAAACAGATATATCCATCTAATTACTAATAAAAATATCATTACAAGCGAACGTTGTTAAAATAATAATAAGCTCAATTGGTATTTCACTTCCTGTTCCTAAAATAAGACAACGAAAATGCTCCTCACGTCCGCGTCGTTTCAATGATAACGTAGCTTATTTAATGATGCAGTAAAATATAAACAATGTTTTATTTATATTGGGGATAGGGAAAAAGCAATCGCGGTCTTCATATGGCTTAATGATCTTAAATCGTGACGCGAGAAATCGGAAATTGCTCTCAGAAATTCGACAAATGCTACCCGTTTTTACCAACCGATGTCGCTTACGGAAGTAATATTCACCGTTTACAATATCTAATGCACCGTTCACAAGAAAAATTACAACATTTCGTATCAATCTCAGTCATATTTTAGTTAAAATATAATAACTTTGTTATTACAAATATACGTAAATCACGTCATAATAATTGACCTTAAACGGTCTGTATCCTAACATTTTAATGCTACCTCAAACAATTTATAACTATTTTTAAACACAATTTAATAATAGCCCGCAACTACCTTTTGGCCTCAATTATATTTTATTGCACGCCTCATAAGCGAAGCTTTGAGGTGGGTTCTACTCTCACTTCACGCAAAACGAGTGATTTTTCGAACTTAAAATGTCTCTTTTTATCGTATATTGCACTTGTAAAATAATGTATACACACATATTTAAAACACAATTTTTAACACTCATGATACTTTTAACGCCATTTTTGTTAATTAAGCTAATTAAAAAACTGTTTAAAAAAGTTCTATCTTGGACGTCCGTGTGTGTGTTTGTATGTGCGGATCCTGTATGTGGTCACGGTAACGGCCGAAAGACTTCACTAATCGAGTTCTTTTTTTTAACTCGAGTTAGGAATAGAATTCTATTTAATTTCACGATCTAATTAGATATGATTTAATTGTTTTTAATAATAGTATTGTGAAAAATGAGATTATGAGACGTGCACTTTTGGATTTTCCAAACTATAAATTAAACCTTTGTAAGTATACCAGCAAACCCATTCTAAACCATATTTGTTGTTTAGACAAACTATTAATCAAGATATCTAACAACGTTGTCCATGGAAAAAAATAACGTTGTCTTTTTTCTTCGAGTAGTTTTATTAATCGCTTAAAATCCTCCTAATCCTTATGAAGAAAACACTGTCGACATTCGAAATATTAAGGCTGAACTAAATGTTGATTAGAAGCAATAAATAAACTTTATGTAGGATTACAAGATTTATTTTAATATTTTTATTAGTAAATTAGACGCCTCCCTCACGGTTTTACCGATATTTATATATATATCTACTTTAAAGCTACATACTTTTAGTCAGAGATAAACTATTCATCAAAAATTTATTATTTTTTCTTGCCGAATTATACTTTGCTCATAAGAACGGTACATAGCAACCGATTGTTTTAAATATACCGAGAATATTTACAGATTTGTTGAGTTGTACCCTAGCGTTTTGCTAAATAGTGAAAATCTTCCAGCTGTTCTAAAATCTTGCGGTCACGTTCCGAAGCACATTCGTTTTCTGTAATATGTAAGTGGGATTACTTGATGTTTGACGCGTGAAATGAAAGGGATATTCGTAAAGATTACAAACATGATATTATTTCCATCAAGCTTGTGCAGACGGCACGTGTTGGCAGCCATCGATATACTAATCTTTCATAACAATGTTAAATTTACTGTTTTCTTCATTCCAATAACAATATACATCTCATAAAATCTACTGAAAAGCAATATTCATCAATAACATATATATGCAGATACATAAAAGTTTTGATGCAAATGAAAGATAAACTTTATTGAATCTTCTTTTATATAGACGACTGCTATAAAAAAAAAGAGAAAGAAATACTAATGAATAGCTTTCACTTTCAGCAATATATTTTGTCTTTATCTTGATCTAGTAGTAGTTTGTTAATGGATAATAGTAAGGTTCTCTCAAAAGGAAAAATAACAAGGAATTAATTTTTAGGAGTTGACATTTTCGGTCAGAAAAAAACTTCCAAATAAGTTTTATCCAACCTTCAAAGAAAATCACGGAATAACTAGTTTTCAAAATTACTTAAAAGCTTCCAAATATCTAGTGTAATCTACCCGATTTTGGATACTTTTTTAAAGTAATATCTAAATATTTTATTTTGATAAATATTATATTAATCGTCAAACAAAATCCTATCTATTTTCGCTGAAAATAAAAAAGCTGTTAGAAAAAAGCTGAATATATTTTTCGTTATTGAACATGGCTCTAAAAAGTGTTAAAACTCTGTTATAAACTTATATGACTTCATATTTAATGAACATCATCATGTTTACAGGAGATACGGAACTTAAGTAAAGAGAACATTTTTTTTTTCAATGTTTTGTATTGTGCAACGAAAAGCTTGATATTCAAGTCCAATTTAGACTAACTTGGCTGATCTTTTGAGATATTCGTGTAAACTTCATAATGTAATTTTTTGTAAAATCTACTATGAAATACATAGATATCCTAAAAATACTATTATTATTTCTGTCTTTCATGGCTAAAATCATTAATTTTAGAAAAAAAAATAGTTATACTGAATTAAGTTGTAATTTTATTTCGTTTTTATCTATAACTTTTTATTTCATTTTTTCTGGAGTGCTATTTTACGTAATAGTAATTGGTAGAATCTTTTGTGCATTATTTAGATTTTGTTTGTCTCTTATTTTATTTTTGTCTGTTTATATCTAAAATTTAAATTTAAATAAATAAATAAATAAATAAAATATTTTTTATTAAATATATTTAAAAAGTGACTATTTTACAATATATTAGTAATAAAAACCTGATTTTTATATTATAAGTATTATAAGTTGAAATAGGATACGATAAAAACAGTTTTTCAACTTAATTCGAACATGACCCTTATTTTTAATGCACAAGACGTGCCTCACGGTTTTACCTGTGTTGACGGCTAAGATTACTGCTCAACCCATAGAGAACGTAACATGACATTCTATGATTATCTATACAAATAATAAATCTGTTAAAACCTCCGTTTTATTAATACACTATATATCATCAAGAAAATTTTTTAATAGCGCGTTTATTTTTGTATCAGCGCCATCTCTTATCATTTTTTTGTGTGCACGTATCACGTAAAAAGTAGAAAACCAATGTAAATAACTTTAATACATAAAAATTTAACATAATTCACAGTATAATTTAGTTTTTGTTTCATTGTAATTAAATTTAAAAATAAATATTTAAGAAAATAGAAATAGGTACCTACGCCGCCAACGCCATCTGGTCTAAGGTAAGGTACTATTATGTTAAATGTCACTAAATATAAAAATGATATTCTACTATTATACGATAGATGTAGGTGATAAAAAATATAAATTTATTATTTTTAAAATTTTAGTTAAATACCCGTGCGAAGCCGGGGCGGGCCGCTAGTTTCTAAATAAACAGGCTTTCTCAGATAAAAATAATCTTTAATAGCGGCTCCGTGGGTCTTAAGATTATCGTGTTTAAAGAAACAAACACTCTTCAACTTCATAATATAAATATGATATCAATAGATTAAAGATGATAACACGTCCACGTCACAAAAGATAGACAATTACAAAGTTTTTAAAGTTTTTAAGTCTAACTAATAAGGTATGCCAACAAATTTTTGATATTAAATACTAGTTAATTAAATATGAAATTATTAGAAAAACAGCAATTATGTAGATTTTCTCTGATAAAATGTCTATTATTAGTTCTTTCGTGTTCCATAGTTTAAAGGTTCTCACGAAACCTAAGTATTACGATTCTATTATCGGTCCGTCCGTCCCTTTGGCTGTCTAGCAAGTAGCACAGAACTTTTGTTCATTTTTGAAACCGTAACTCTAGTTAGACACTTGAAGTTTTCTCAGAATAGAAGTATATTACATTACCTAGGCCTTTTCAGAATCCATTTTGTAAACAGAAAATTATAAAGGCTGAAAAATTTTAATGTTAACTAGCTGCTGCCCGCGATGTCGTCTGCGTGAACGCTATTACATTACACGTTGTTACAGAATGTGTTGAAGAAATAAAGTTTCACTGCTCATTCCCCGTAGGTGATAGCGACTTCTTCATAATATTCGTGCCAAATTTGAAGTAATCCACACAGTATTTTTTGAGTTTATCTCGGACATACATACAGACAAACAGACAAAATTCTAAAAACTATATTTTTGGCTTCGGTATCGATTGTAGATCACACCCCAAGTATTCTTTTAAAGAAATATTCAATGTACAGTTTTGAGTTTCCAACCATTTTATTATATGTATAAGATTATACTCATAAAAAGTAGCTAAAAGTAGTTGTTAAAGAATTAAAAAAGAAGTGTTTGAAAACTGACAAAAAATATTATTTAAAACATTACATGTCAAGACAAAAATTTAATGTAAATACATAATTATATTAAAAATATATATATAACAATACGTTGCTTTGCGATGTTTATGTCGAAAGTCGTAATGTTCGAATAATGTAACAAACATATTTATTTAAAAAAATCTTAACAAGAACATAAAAACAACGACAGTTTATTTTGTCATAAATTAAATCAGTAAAACAACACGGAAAATGTAATATTACTTGTTCAGCGCTAAAAATACGGAAAGCCGCGTAAACATTCGTACCTACATAATAAATATGTATACGAGCGAAGAATAATTTTACTTTATTTGATATGATCGCAGGTCGTCGCTCTTCGTGTTTTAATATGTATATTGTCAAAACTTTAATGAGCATTTCCCAGAAGTGTGGGAAGATCGTAAGTTCTCTTCAAATAGGTCATTTCACCGGAAGAGTATCAGCCAGCTCGTATAACTTGTATTCGTTATTTTTGTGTAGCAAAAATATAGGTTACTTGATCCTAATATTTATTTAATCCATTAGTCTAATTGATAGTAATTACTTTCTTCTAAATTTACTTGTAATTTACGTTTAACGGCCACACCATTAAAAAGGACCTCAACAAAAAAATTTTAAATATACTATAATAATATATATTATATAACGTAATAATATGAAAACTACTATTGCTGGTTGGATGACACAGAAAGCAATAGATATTAAAACATAAAACTTTCAATCGCGTTGACAGATTTAAATTAGCTCATACGTCGAAGCTGGTAGTACCTACATAAAATTAATAAATCAAATAACTGCAGCCAACATTATAATGACAATAACGAAGTGAATTTAATAGTGGTAAGCGAGGAAAACTCCCAGTCTTTCCGTCAGTGGGCACGCAGTTCTCCAGACAGGTCGTGACCATGAAGGATGCAATTCTGTTAAAACGACAACTCAATCAATATCCCTCTATCTATACCTACTCAATCATCAATCTAATATTACTTTCTCTACAAATTAATATATAATTATAATGCTTGAGCTTTTTTCACCATTATTTGTTTTGGAAGTCTTAAATCAAATCAAGCAGATTTATTCTTACTAGTGGTCGCCCAGTGGTCGAAATTCGACCTAATCGATAATTGACAGCATTGTCAATATATAAATATGATTGCGCATAACATGGTGAGCGACATAATATGCAGCAGTCATTGGACCTGATCTGTAATAAAAAAGTGCAAGACCTGTATTTACGACCGTGTTGACAACAGACTTTGACAATAAACAAAATTTGTGTATATATGTACATTGTACATATGTGTAGTGTTTTTTTTTTAAATTAATTTAATGTATTTTTGAGCATTATTATAAAAAGTATTAGCATTCTGCACTTCTTCTCCATATAAACTTTAACTGTGCCAAATTTCATACTTCTCCGTCCGCGTAATTTTCGAAAAAGGGATACAAAGTTTTTGCTTCACGATTCTTCAATTGGTTAAATTTAATTTTCATTGAACATAGGTTTATTATTTGAGGACATTAAAAGTATTCAAAACTTTCCAATTTATTTATACAAATAAAAATATGTTGACTAATTTATTTTAGTCTCACACCTTGTCTCCGAGTTCGCATCACTTTCGAGTTTATTGACTCAACGACACATATAACTTGCAACAAGTCCGGACTTGACGAAAATCGTCTTCGATTACCTTCACTCGGTTATATAAACATACCTGTCTCTTCAAGTTTAACTCTGTTATTTTCCAAAATGAAATATTTAAGAATACTGGAGACCTACTATCGATCTAAAAGTAGATAATCATAAAATATTTAAATGATACGAAAAGCATTATTATATTTTATTTTGACGACGCGTTGATGCAGTGATCACAGCAACTGGTTGATGCGCTACCAAATCAATCGCGGGTACGATCTCCGAACATGACAAATATTTGCATAGGTCATACAGATATTTATCATGGTCTGGACCTTTGTCTGTATGTTGTTTCCGGACTGCCGACACAGGTTTCACATCCCACTGGAGTGTGAGACACCGTTGAGTGTGAGACTTTTATATGATCCAGACTTACAAAATAACTATGTATATATACATATATATATATCAGAATACATAAATAGTACTGAATAATTGTATAATATTATAAAATTGGATTACAATTTTTAGTTTTTATATTATATTTTAGATATTCTATTACAATTTATATCGAAATATCTTCAATTAATATCCTCATCCAAAATGCTATAAATAAAAATTATTAAATTTTAATATTAAAAAATGTACTCTATGCTTATATATAATTACTTTTTTAAGTAAAGCTTATCAAAGACTTCAAAAAAATAAACATTGCAGTGACCTTATACAAAGCAGACGAGCAATGTCACTGCACAGCACTCATGTTAGAGAAAGCGTTATCGTTATTCCGATTCGTATCTCGAAATCATCCGCTGATGTGTTACATAACGCCACTTCCACTGAGTACGCTACAGGAATAGTTCAAGTAAAATTCGCTTTCGACCGTTTATTTTAATTCAATTACTCGACATCGTCGATCTAATTTTTGTTATTTACATACATGCGTAGATCGAATATACAATAGAATTTATATTTTTGTATAATATTTATCAATAAAATAACATATTTTTTTAATAAATTAATAAGCGCTCCACACTCACCGTTCCCACTAGGATGGGAATCCTGTGTCGGGGTTACAGAAACACAATACAAACATAAACGCCCTGGCCACGACAAAAAACTTTATGAGCTATAAAACATTTATCAAGAGTAAGAATCGAACCTGTAATCGCCAGCGCAGCAGTTGGTGCTGCGACTACTACGCCAACCTGCCACCATTCAATTATTGTTTTTGTGCGTGTAGCGATCATAATTATATTGTTACAATAATTTTCTAACTACATGGAACGCGATATCTTTACATAATAATGCGTGGTAAGTTACAAATTAAATTATCGCAATAATTCGTTATGAGATTTCAAGTTCACCACCCGTATACCAAGATGCAATACAATTTACATTGTACTTGATGCACCTATTATAAACAATAATAAAGATAAGTAAACAAAGTATGGAAACCGGCCAAGGGTACTGCATCGAAGTGCAAGGTGACTCAAGTAAAGATCCGAGACAATGATGCAGGTCAGTTAAAGTCTGCACATTATCAGAAAAATTTTATCGATTTAGCCCTGTTTTAAGGTAACTTACGAGATCTGTTTGAAATTAATAGTAATTTATAATATTTTACCTTTTATTTATTACGTGATGAAATATTTTAAGCGTTCATTTATCAGTATTGTAAAATACATTTATTTCTTACTATACTATACATTTACATATCCGTTAATCATCCTAAAACGCTCTTTTAATCAAGAAAATAATTATAGTTCTACAAATATACATACATATTTTAATGTAAATCGTAATAATTGTACCGTATCCCTATAATTTCTACGAAGGTCATTTGAAAAGTTCGTAGCCTAATATAAAATATAGTTCTCTCAAATCTTTTCTACAAACGGGGAGATTAAGGCTACTGTCAACGCATATGTTGAAGAATAGATGCCTTGCCCAGCCGATGGAAGAAGTGTATAGAACTTGGGGAAGAATTTGTTGAAAAAGAAATAAATTCCTATATTTTCATCACCTGTTTAGGTAGGCTACGAACTTTTCAAAAGACCCTCGTATCTTTGATTTGATAAAAATTAGTGACCCTGAAAATAATCAGTGAATATTATAAAAAAAATAAGTAGGTTACTATTTCTTTGTTGCAAGTATGTACTAGTAAATATTTATCTAAATTTTAATTAAACCTACATCAAGTTAACGTGCGTCTCATTAAATGAATCGCAAAACACAATTCACAATAACACCAAATATGACTGTTTCCGTGCGGACGCATCTCCGACTGCCACATTGTTTTACCGACTTTCTTTTCTAATCTAACCAAACCTAGTTCTAGTAATAAAGACCTGTGTGAACTATGATCGCAATCTGTGATTTCATTATATGCCACGAGTATCATATAACTTGACCGCATAAATTATTTTTGTAGTAAATCAAATTAGAAAAATCTGATTTGAAAACTACTACAGGAATTAGGTTAAATTTTTATTTTGTTTTTGTTGGTTATATTTTGTTTAATGCATTTAGGTATTTGCTACTTATGTAAATGTAAATTTTTATATTTTGATTTTCTGCACTTAGTCCCCATATAAACTTTATCTATCTATGCCAAATATAACACTCTTTAAAAAAAAAGGGGACAATGTTTTCTCTTCTATAATTCTCACAATAAAAACAGTAACTTGCGTAACTTACAACTGACATTTAATTTTCAGCAGTTTTCATTATTTAAGCTTTAGAATTTTTCGTAAATTGCAAAATATAAATATATTTGTCATTATTTGACGGCCGGCTGGTCAAATGGTCAGGCAACTGGACACTTTACGCAGCGGTCGCGGGTTCGAATCCCGCCAGGTGCAGATAATTTGTATGACGAATATAGATGTCTGCACCAAGTCATGAATGTGTATTTATCTATATAATTATGTATTTATATAAATTTCTTAAATTTATTTCCGTTCCTAGTACCTATAACACAAGTTCTTACGAACTTAGCTCAGGGCCAGGTTAACGTGGTGTGACTGTTGGTTAATATTTATATTATATTTATTTATATTATATTCATATATAGTTTTACAGCTTGTACACTCACGTGTACCTGCACAGTGCACATTCAGCCGCAAACGATCATAAATGCACGGGGATGAAGTCAAGTTTTATGAATCAAAATAACTGTAGCAACAAATCAAAAAGTGCCTTCAATTTAATAGCCCCCACGTAAAAACAGAATTAATGTACGTATTTTGTGTCAACAATTTAAATTGTTTGGCAAATATTTAATAGTATAATGATATGCAAAATAAACAGGTGTTATCACCTTTATCAAATCATTCCATCAACATCATTTGAGACATATATCACGGCGACACTATAGCATAATTTAATTATTTACTAAGATAATTTTGTCTATTGAACAGCGAATGCACGCTACTTTCTGATGCTCAAGTTTGCGTGATAAACTAACCCACATTCTATTGCTACTCACGCGTGACAATATAGACAAATATTCATTTCTTATTAAATATTTTTTAAATCCTATTTTTTTATAACGTTTTACGTTTTATGTGCTATATTTTCACAAAGGAATATTATAAACAACAAAAACCATTGTGAGTTGCAGGTGTAAAATATTAAAGGTTAAAGACAAACGTAAATTGTTCAGAAGCATTTTCTGGTCAAAATTAATATTTTACATGATGACCATACTAGTGTCAGACGCAGTCAGACGTATCACGTATGAAAAATCATAACGTGTTCCTTAGAATGACTTTCCAAATACGTACTTACAACAAGTTTGTTTTCTTTTTATATACACACAGCTGTAACAAGTTTTATAATTATAAATGTACTTTACAGTCGCTTTTCAAACAGACTGAAACGAAAATTGTGATGTAGTCGTTACCGTTGTAACTAGGGCGCTGAGAGGATAATAGGTAAAACCAGATGCATCTGTCTGCGAGACGCTTTGTGCTCTGTTTCGCCTTCACAATAGTTTTCCAACAAGAGCTTGTTTAGAGTAAATTTTTATGATATTTTTTATAGTTTATTATAACCAGTAGAAAATATTACGATTAAGATTATTATCTTACACGTATCATCTGTACATGTACGTGCATTAATATTTTGTATACATAGTGACCATGTCAAATATAAGGTATGAAATATTATAAAAATGACTATCTTTCATGCATTATGCAAATAGTTCTATTCAGTAGAGCTTCAGAATCAAATTTACCTTGACTCATACCTCCCACCATAATTAGGTCAAAGGGGGCTCCTACGCCTTTCACCTTGCAACGTTTCGCGATGAAATTTAGACCAAGGACATTGATATAAGTTTATCATATCATATATTTACAAACCAGTAACATACTGATTACAGGGTAACGAAAATATATAATGAATAGAACAACATAATCAATGCAATTAAACGCTAAGTCGGTCAATAACATTTAATATAGGTACTGATACCAATTACAACACGTACGTATATTAAACAATATCGATAGTATAAACTATAAATTTTTTCGACAATTTTAGCGGTATTTATTGTATTAATATTAATACTCTCAATCTTCACTTTCAACTTACAGATAGGTGTGAAAAACTTTCAACGATAACTCGTATGAAGAATCGTAAATATAAAACGGTTTCTTTTCGACAAAATGTAAAATTTTAAGTTCGTCGATATACGAGTAGCCATTTTTTGAGTAATTTAGATTTAAGGGTTTCATAGAATAAAGGTTGTTGGGGTGCTAGGTTGCATCTTTTCCTCTTTCGCATTCTAAGCACGTATAATTAAATTAAACTTTTGAAAATGTTAATCTATACAAATAATAAATCTGTTAAAACCTCCGTTTTATTAATACACTATATATCATCAAGAATAAATTTCAATAGCGCGTATTTTTTTGTATCAGCGCCATCTCTTATCGTGTTTTTCTCTGATCACGTATCACGTAAAAAGTACAAAACCAATGTTAATAACTTTAATACATAAAAATTGGAAATAACTCACAGTATAATTTAGTTTTTGTTTCATCGTAATTAAATTTAGAAAAAATATTTAGAAAATAGAAATAGGTACCTACGCCGCCAACGCCATCTGGTCTAAGGAATCTTTAAAACTCACAAAACTTATATTTGAGTTATTATTTTGTTAAACTTAAAAGTTTACTAAATATGTCGGATAGGAATAGAAATCGTTTTAATATTTTAGATAAACATCATCTTCAATTAATATACTATTATGTTAAATATTAATTACGTTAAATGTCACTAAATATAAAAACGATATTTTACAATTACACGATAGATGGCGCAGATAATTTTCTGAATCGCGCTGACCTAAACTTCGGCCAAAAGAATGACACTCGCCCGTATTTATAAATCTGTTTTTCTTTTTTGTATATAATTAAATACTTTAGGGTACTACGGTCTTGATTGTTTGTTCGTTGTTAAAATTTAAAATATTTGGTCGTTATTTGTTTGTTGATTGTACAAAGTTGGATGGTTATAGCTATTTAAGTTGTAATCTATATATATATATATATATATATATATATATATATATATATATATATATATATAAAGTCGTGTTAGTTACACCGTTTATAACTCGAGAACGAGTGGAACGATTTTTATGATTTTTGTGTTTTTGGATTTGTCTTCGTCGGGAATAATACTTATTAAAATATGGTATTCATCAATGAGAAAATAATTAATAAAAAAACAGTTCAAATGTTTCATCCGTACTATCTATATACATATATATGTATGTATGTATGTATGTATGTATGTATGTATGTATATAGATATAATAAATCTGCCACTCAATCCGTCTATTATAAAATATTTTCCAGTATCGACGCAGGTGTAGGTGATAAAAAATATAAATGTATAATTTTTAAAATTTTAGTTAAAGACCCGTGCGAAGCCGGGGCGGGCCGCTAGTGTTTTAATATTATTACTTGAAGTTTCCATTTTTCACCTTTAACAAGTATTACACTTAGTTGTTGGTGGTGATCTGCAGCTGCCTGAGTCGCATCTGCCTATACCTACTGGGTGAATATATGTACCTACATAAAACTATGCAACTTAAATATTCTGGTTTAGTTTACGCTCACTTTAACGTAAAAAAAAATCAAAGTTAGACCGGGAGCTTAGTTAAAAAACCATTAAAGGTTTTGCAAAATTTTTTATCCAGAAATTTATATCTTATAAACAGAAATAAAGTAAAATAAATATAAAAATATTTTTTCAGTAGGAGCATAGAAAAACATACTTGACGTAACACTACAACCGTAATTTAATTATTACATTCTCAAGCTATATTAAACTTACCGATGGTTTTTAGAATTTGAAGATCATCCAATTCATATTCTTTCTCTTCTTCAGAATATTCGGTGTCAGAGGTGGTGGACTCCTGTTCTTCGGTAGATGATGCCACCGAAAGGGACCGTACGTCGGAACTGAGCTCCGAGCTACAGTCTCTAATCAATTTAGCACTAGCCATCATCATTTTAAAAGTTTTAGAAAAATACTTAAAAAACTAAAATTGATTTAATTTCAAACATTATTTAATTAACTTTTAAATAAAACAGCTTTTGTTTTTCCTCTATCACAAGTCCAAAGAAAACGCAACAGTTTATTTATGAAAATTTAATATAATTTATTTTAGACCAGTTGTTTAATTTTGTTCTTAATAAAGTCGTATACAGTGCAAAGCGCGCTCTTGAGGTATTTGTAAGAGACGTTCTCTCCTCAACGCGATTTGATTTTCACTGGCGGTGACGGTAGAGATCGGCCGTCGTTATAGTCGGTTATACTCGTAGTAGTAACGTGCGAAACTCTTATCCCTAAACAAAGTTTGATAGAAATATTATTTTTAGGAACATGTATTCGCAAATGTTGTAGAATAAATGTCTAATGTAATTACTGATCATTGGACTAGAAATAAAGTGACAATAAAAATATAATACATAAATCTCTGAATTCTTATATTTACCGTCATTAATATTGACCTATAAAGTTATAAAAAATGATTACTCATAATTTTATTCTCCTAAAATATCATTCTCTAAGTAGGTCTCAAAGAAGATGAAAAATGACGCTTAAAATAGCTAGTGACAGTAGAAATGAAAAAATATGAAACTTTTTCTAAGAATTAAAACTTTTTAATATTTTAATAAATGCGAACTGTTTAAAAAATGTGTATTCTTATACCTTTGAATATTTCTACCTATCTATATATTATATTATTTTACCTCAAGACATGTAGGTACCGGATTTTATTCTCGTTTTATAAAGTCAAATATTATTGTAATTGCTATATTCCAAAATCTAATTATTAACTTACATGCCTAATTGTTTAGAATAAAAGGTAGGTATGTATATATTTTATAACAAAAAAAGACATACATACATGCACATACACGCATCACGCGATGTTCATCGAACTCATTGATCTACATATAAAAAACCCTAGATCATAGATAACCACAGTCTCATACAAAATTAACGTTTAAAAATGTCGCCAAATATGCTCCAAATAAACAAAAGGACTATGTTCATGACATAGACATAGTTTTTTGGAAAACCTTACGCTCATAAATTAATAAACATAATAAAAAAAGAATAATAAAAAGAAAAAAGAATAATAAAAAGAAAAAACAATAATAAAAAAAATCGACTCTACTACTCGATTGAAATAAGCACACCATGTGTGCTCTTTTTGCGGACGTTTTTGACACGTTGATTGTGTATCTAATCTAGGGTTTTTTTACCCGACTGCGACAGAAGGAGGGTTATGTTTTTCGAGTGTATGTATGTATGTATGTATGTATGTATATATGTATGTATGTATGTATGTCAATTTCTTTGGCACGCCCTACAGCCCAAACGGCTGGACGGTTTTTGACATATGAGGTGTCATTGGATTTGTCTAAATTGTAGTAGTGACATAGGCTATATAAATTTTCAAAATGGCGCCCGCAAATGGCGGAATGAGGGAGGGAGTTGAATTTTTTTTTCTTACTGTAGCAATATGGGTATCAAATGAAAGCTAGTAAATTGTTTATTCATTTTAGTTTAGAATAAGAGTATTTTACGCAGTCGGGTTTTTTGATTATTTTAATTAAGCATACTTGTTATAGATCAATGATCGAACTTAAATAATAGTATAGATTTATAAAATAACGTATGCAAAATTGTTGAATTCATACTTATAAAGCTGAAGGATTTGTTTGTTTGTTTATTTGAACGCGCTAATCTTGAAATCCACATCCAGAGTACAGCCTAAGCAACAACCATAAATACCAACCAATTTATGTTTCCAAATTCAACATAGATGAAATAGCGTTTGACGTCTAGATCCATAATAATGTATAATCAGTAGTTACTTTTCCATAAAGTTTAATATGTTACTAGCTTTTAGCCTGTGACTTCGTCCGCGTAGAAGTCGAAAATGGTTCTAATAGGATTTTTAATTGGTTTTTACGTTATTAATTTTATTATAACATATAAATTATTATGTTAAAATATTTGAATACTTATAAAATATAACAATCTTTATTATAGAGTAGGGCTTTAATGGCTTTAAAGTTTAAATAAACATTAAAATAAATTAAAATTTTGTTATATTTTATGATCACGAAGCTCGGCCTTTGATCTGGAGAAAGTTACACGGGGGTATTTATTATCTTTGTACAACGAAATCGAAATACTACACCTTCCGTAGTATTTCTTTATGAACAATATTTTTTTTCCTTTGGGTGCTAGAATCACCAGGCTACTCTGGAACATGCCACATACAACTGGCTGTTGGAGAAGCAGCTTTCTCTCAAGTATACCGGGAGTATAAGGTTCAGTTTTGTCACTGAAGGCCACAAATGCTTCTGTACTGTACTGTATCAACCTGTTAACAACCCACTGCTGAGCAAAGGCCTCTTCTCCATATAGAAAAAGGGTTAGAGCTTAATCCACCACGCTGCTCTACTACGAGTTGGCGGATAATATCCCTACCATGAGTAACGATCATTACCAGGTATCCATGATAACAACCGGGACCGACGGCTTTACATGCTATCCGAGGCAAGGTGGAACCCAGACGGACATACATCCAGACCGGAAACAAATATTTGCACAAGTATAAATATCTGTCCCGAGCGGGAATCGAACCCGCGACCACCGGCATTGAGGCGACAATGCGACCGCTAAGGCCATATCACGATTGCTTCTCACTTTAGCCAACACTAAATTTAATAGAAAAGTCTTGTCTGTTCCACCAGGAGCATCCAAAAAAAGATATCACCTACACCTACCTCGATACTGGAAAGTATTTTATAACAGACGAATTGAGTTGTCGAACATGTGTCAAAATTAAATGTAATTTAAATCAAAAGGGTATATTCTTGTAAATCTCCCTACCGTGCTTCGGAGAGCACGTAAAGCCGTCGGTCCCGGTTGTTATTATAGACACCTGATAGCAATCGCTACTCGTGATAGAGAAAATTATCTACCAACCTGCAGTGGAGCAGCATGGTAGATTTAGCTCCAGGCCCCTTCTCCTATTTGAAGAAGCGGCCTTTGCCCAGCAGTGGGACGTTAACATGCTGATTCATTTCAGTTGAGTTCGGTATCCTACTTTCTCTTCGAGCAATCGTGAACATAACAAGAAACTCACCTCACCTACAGGCGACAAAAAGTTTTATTTGAAAAAGCAATAGGACCTATCCTGTATATGTACTTAATTTTTGACCTAATTTCCATAAATTTCAATTTAAATAAATGAAGCGTGGACACTTTTCCAGTCATGCCGGCGGCTCGTGCACAGGTGGTACCGTGCCGCTTATTAACATCTAAAAATTATCAAAGTTCACATCATTTACCTAGTCAACAAATTTGTTGCTTAAACGAGTAAAATATCTTATTGTTAGTATTTTTGCCTATCCTAAGCTAGGATTAAACTATTAAGGAGAATTAAATCATGCTTGTTTATCCTGCTACCCTGTTAACACGTAGCGGCGTTTAGACGTAGATAAATTACCTGTTTTGTCGAAAGTAAAGCTAGCTGCTTGGGTATCCAGACGACGCGTAAAAAATTAGATAACTGTTGAGTAACTTTACTTAGAAGTTTATCAATATTTACCTTTTTTTTACGTAATTCGAATGAGAATTATGTACCGAGTATTCTCCTTAAATATTGATAGTAACTCACCATTCACTCTGTATAATAATTAGGTAATATTGATTTGGAGTTCGATTCAAAAGACAAACCTATTAATTTTAAAACTTTATTGGGCAACAAGCATATGTATTTACTTACATGTTAAAACAATATATTAATATCACCAAGTCCGATATACGTAGTTTTTGTTAAATTTAAAAATAAATATACCACACTTAAGAAAAATCAACTTAAAAAATGTATTGACAAATAATATTACATGATATTTATTCGACTGTTTCCTAAACGCACACGCATTAAGTTGCCTATCTTGGGAACAGTCGACCGTGTGTGTATATTAAATATATGTATAATTATTTTATTTATTTATTTAAAAACAAAGTTACTCATCTAGAAAGAGGTGGAATTATTCGAAATGTTCATTAGTACAGCAAAACGATAACAATGCTTTCATACGAAAACATTAAAAATGCAAAAACATTTTTATCATACTTACATCATTAAATGCAAAATTAAACAGCGTTATACATGACAGCATTGTAATAATTTTCAATAAAATATTTTTGTGATTTTTTAGTTCTGCTATATTTTGTATTTTTTTTAATTTAAGACTAAGTAAATAAATAAATTTGTATTCAATTTCTCAAAAAAAAAGACAAGAAAATCATTTGTAAACAAATATACTACATATTTTAGATGTATTCTCTTGCCTTTTTTGTTTTCCTCACCGCCTTCTTTTATCTTTTCAAGTATGTAATCAATTGAAATATTAGATGCATATTATCTTGACAAAATATATACAGTACGACTTTAAAAAACTAGATATTGTACTGTTCTACTGTTCTCAAGTGATCCTTTTCGAAAAACAATAAGACAGAAAATGATAAAATTTATTTTTTTAATTACATTAACAAAATAAGAAGTTCAATGATATTATAATACTAGTTGTTTCTAGTCAAGATTACCCAATAGATAGAACAAATGAATCGACGAAATAAGACAGACGCCTTAAGCCAGTAGTAGATAATCTACAGGCTGTTGTAGAATTATAACCCATAGGCATCGATAGTCAAACACGTGTTTATAACCCATCACTGTATGTGTTTATGTATGACCCCAGGAAGACACCTAGGCCGTGTTCCGATTTATACTGAGAGCACTGCCCCAGTGGCGTCAGTGCTGAAAATTCGTTCCGTTATAGACTGCCAGTACACTGCTGCAGTACCATAGAGAAATAATATGACGTCATGAATCGCAACCATTTTTTAACTGAGAGCACTGGGGCTTTCGAGGTAAGGTGCTTTCAGTACTGAGGTCACGTGATCAAAAATATGACAGTGCGAATGATTGTTATTATTATTAATTAATTTTGTTATTCAAAAATGCCCACAATATTCAAATAATAATTTTTCTTGTTGAATAAAAAACGTGTACATGATAAATATATTCATTTGAAATAAGTCGAAAAATGAGGATGATAGTATACTGGACTGCGTTTCATTATAAACAGTAACCAGTATATAACACAGTATAGCAAACTAAAAAGAAACTGCTTCGCAGTATACTGAAATGACGTCACACCTTGCAGTGCTCCTGTGTATATCGGAACATGGGCCTAGTTTATTGATTGATTGGGTTAGTGGCTTTCAGTTGTGCCAGTTGAGCACGGTTGATTCCGTCAATGTCACGTAAAGTGGAGAATACACGGAGGAGATTGATCGGTGCGGTTGCGGTTGCGGTTGAGAAGAACAGTCTTAATTTAATTTGAAAACAGGCAAAATAGTTAGACTTTCATTATTACACCGTAACCTAAAGGCCCTAGTTTAAAACATATTTATCATAATTTTGACGTCAGTTGTCATACAGTCAAGGTGTCAAATACTCGAGTACTGTACTGTACTATATCAGCCTGTAAACAACCCACTGCAGAGCGAAGGCCTCTTCTCCATTTAGAAGAAGAGTTGGAGCTTAATCTACCAGGCTGCACCACTGCAGGTTGGCGGATAAATCCCTACCATGAGTAACGATCGTTAATCGCTATCAGGTGTCTATGATAACAACCGGAACCGACGGCTTTGCGTATTCTCCGAGGCACGGTGGGGAGACCCACAAGGACATACACCCAGATCGAAAACAAATATTTGTACAAATACAAATATATGTCCCAAGCGGGAAACGAACCCGCGACCGTAGGTGCGCGGCTTTGAGGCGACTACTCACGTTATATTTAGTTTCACGCGTCACATCTTAAGATAAACAGATGATATGGATGGTACTAGAGTTCGATATATAAAAAAAAGATAATATTCAATTGTGACACAGATCAACAATCATCAGGTTCGAGATAAACTTTACATGTAAAACCATGTAATACTCGGTATAGATAAGAATAAAAAAATGATAACTATAAATAACAACAAACTTATATTGGTATCAAACTTTTATAGAAATGATACATTGAGATTAGTTGTTTTAAATATCATACTTATCATACTAATATTATAAATGTGAAAGTTAAGTTTGTTCGTTACGCGAAAACTACTTAACCGATCATCATGAAACTTTGGACACATTCTTAGAGGTATTAGAAGTAACATAGGATACTTTTTTTTTTTGGTCGCGATAACCGACATCCACGTAGACGAAGCTGCGGGCAGAAGCTAGTACAATATAAAATTTTACTTTGTTTTTAATTTTAAATTAATTTGAACTGATCCGAAATCACGAAATGAATAAATACTCGGGTCAAACGATCACTGGTTCAAAGAAAAAGAACCAGAAGAAATCTGCATTTCGAGAGAATTATTTAGAATAGTACATCCGCAAATCGACGTTAGATTAGTTAGATCGGCGTTTCAGATTATCTTTGAATTATTCTCATTAACAACGACGTCTTTGCCCAATTGTAGTACAGTAAAAAAATTGATTTTCCAATAATAAATTAGTAAAACTTATAATTAATCAACAATTTGAAAACATTCCACCTCTTCTGTAATGTTTCGATCAAAAAGCTTACATTTTATATACAAATCTACAACAATGAATACTTACAAAATGTACATTACTTACAAAAATAATATGGACATAAAAAATTACGACAGTAAAACTATATTTTATCCATCATAATGATTGACAAAAAATAAAACTACTAACTATATATACTAGTATCAGTCAATTCAATAACAAAATATTGAAACCAAAAATCTTAATTTAATTAAATGCCTTATTTTATAAAATATAATAATACAAATTATATGTATGTATTATATAATAATATATGTTGTGTAAAAACGTTTACTTTAGTATGTAATAAAAGGATTTACATAATATTAATTATATATTCACAATGGCGATTACATAAATTATTGTGTGGTGTACATTATATTTTTTTAATACTAAAATATACATTACATAGTCATATAACATAATTATGTACCTATATATATTTACATACTCATTTAAAAAATAGCCTTTCGTGTGCAGATCCGGTTTATTCTTAGCTAGTTTAATTTCAGTTTTTAAGAGACTTGAGGTAATCAATTCTACACACTTAACAGATTCGTGAAAATCGGTTCAATAGTTATTATGATGTGGAATAAAATGTGTAAATGTGTATTATTACTTATTACGAAAACCATTTTCGTTTTTAATTAAAACTAATAATTACGGTTTAAAACTAAATTTAAAAAAAAATTAAACCGACTTCAAAAATAAAAGACTAATTTTTTTTTAGATATACATTAAATTAAATGACGAAATTAAAAATAAGCAAATCAAAACAACAAATAAATTGGACCTTATTATTTTTTGAGGTTCGGGTCAGTTAGGCTACGTTCAGATGACAAGCGCTTAACGCGCGTTATGATAACCATGATATTCAGGCCGTACACATGCTAACGCGCGTTTTAATGAAGCGCGCGTTGAACGCTGCGCTAGCGCTCGACTGTTGTCAACGCGCGCTTTGAGATCATTGAGAAAGGATGTAGTACTTTCGTCCGATGATGCTCATACTTTTGTTTTCAAAGTCACACTTTTTTCCCCGTTTCAAAGGGACGAAATCGAACTTTCGGCGGAGGTAAGAAAAAAAAATATTTTCATAATTACAGGTTGTTTTAAAGTCGGTTAAATTTTATTAAAATACTTTTTAATTATACACTTATTACGAATATAACGCCAGCGTGTGTTGCGACGGCCAATTTCCTGTGATGTTTGGGCGAAGGGTTGAAAGCCATTGAAGGTACGTCATTGAGAGGAAACCTCCCGTGACAGTGTTCCTTTGGCTTATTGTTTATCTGTACGAGTTGATTCTGTAAAATATAATAATATTTAAATATTATTTATCTATTTATTCCAGCTACACTGAAAACTTGGGTAAATTTATAAATAAAATATCAATTATAAAAATATATATACATATAATAAGAAAATTAAACTTCCGAATTGTGGGTACAAATCTTTTTTTTGTATAATCTACTTTCAACATGCGAAAAACTAGTCGTATAAGTTCATTAATAATAAAAATATTATTAATTACCTTGTCAAGTTCTTTTATTAATTTAAATTCTATTCCGTATGACTTAATAGCGTCCTCGTAAGTGCGCGGTTCCAGTTTGATCGCTAGTTCATCAATCTTCTGTTTCGTCCGCTTTTTCGAAAGAGACTTCATATTTATGAACGCTACCGGCTGAAATATAAAACGTTTTAGAA
The DNA here is from genome assembly GCA_036937285.1 of Euphydryas editha. Lineage (NCBI taxonomy): Eukaryota > Metazoa > Arthropoda > Insecta > Lepidoptera > Nymphalidae > Euphydryas > Euphydryas editha. The sequence continues at coordinate 9,078,646 of JAUPFZ010000006.1, forward strand.
CACAGTTCATAGTTATATAAACTATTAAATTATTAATTAACTACTGCATAACTAATTGAAAAATTGTGATTTAAATTTTATTGAGGCGGATTATTGTTAATTTATCTTTCCAGTAAGACCCTGAATTTTATTCATTTCTTAAATTTTTTATTTAATATGTTAAAATATTTTTTATAAATAAAGTATCCAAAATAGGCGTGGCTTACACAAGCCAGAGCACCCGTTTTAAGCTGAATATTGTTCCTACAGTTCCGGGAGTTGAGAATTTTTTTTTTTTATGAAATTTTCTCCTCTTTATAAATGTTTTTTTTTAATTTTAAAAATCTTAAATAATTTTTGAGATATTTGCAAAAAACTAAACCTCTTTATTTTTTAGTTAATTGTTAATAACCTTTGCAATTTTTGCAAGCGGAACTTATTTTTTTTTTCAAAAATCATCTAGATGACATTCCGAATCGAATGACACCTCGATCATAATTTTCGGAGACTGCTGAAAAAAGTTGACCAAAATGGCACTTGTTGACTAAACTATAAGAATGGAAAAAAAATAAACGTCGTCACCATCATCGTCAGCTGATGGTCGCGTAGAGACTAGCGCGATACCATTTCTGGGATCATCCATTAATCACGTGAGGCTCGCAAGCAGTTGGAAAAAATCACGAAATATCACAACGAGGGCGGGTGTAATGTAATATCTCGCGTATTTATTTTTCGTAAATATATTTTTATCATATTTTTCTTTTTTAGGTACATCTTCTTTGTTAATTTTATGCGTCAAAAACAACCTGCCACCTAATGTCTGTCTGGACATTTTTATGACGCTGCTTAATTTTCCAAAATTTAATAAGATTATATCGGCATTTAAAAATAATATTATGTAAATTTCTATACACTTTCTACCAAAAAACTACACGTGATTTTGGGTATGGAGGGTGGGGGTATTCTAAAACCTCACCACATACCACCTGGGGAGGTGGTTAAAAAGTTGTTAAAAAAAATACCACGTGATTAATGGACGACCCATCCTTACAGTATCAGCCTGTTAATAATCCACTGCTGAGCGAAGGCCTCTTCTCCATCGATCCTACTTATAAAAATCTCGTTAAGTAATGCGTAGCCACCGCTTAGTTAATCCACTCATAAGCTATAAATCAAGGATTAACTTTTGTTTACTTTTAAATATTGACTAGCTATTACTTAATTAATTAACAAAGAACGATACATAGATGGTTGGCACAGATTATACCCAAAATAATCGATTAGATAGAGAAATTGAATGAACGAAATTGTTAAAAATTACATCCAAGCGACACCTATTAACATTATAGAGAAAACTCTAGCTCGATATTGTAGTGAGTCACTACTAGTGACCTCTATTGACAGTTAGGAACTTGGATCAATATTCTAATTACTAATCAATTTTATTTTCATGGGTAGTAGTCGGATCCTCAATTACAAAATTCAACAAAGCTTATTAAATATTAAATTAATAAATTTACTTAAGATTTAACCTGATTTAAATTATGTTTTTATAATTAAAATTAGATACCTAAAGATCTGCATTAAACAGACAGATAACGCTCATTTAGTATATATAAATTTTTATATAGAGGGAATTTCATTCTAAATCTCTTCTTACTAACAAACAAACGCAAGTAAGTAGATCAGACGTCGCAATAGAACAGCTGATTTATGTGAAATCAGCCATCTTGCCGCTTAACGAGGGTTTAAACTATGTCTCGGCAGTGTTTAATTTTGAAAGCTATTTACGCATTACTTAACGACTTCTTAACGCTAAATAGTGTTTATAAGTGAAGTTTTTGCTGATCAGTTGTTAAGTAATGGATTAAATATTAAGAAACGTTTTATGTTTTCGTTTTCGTTATATGGGTTGGAGTTTAATCCATCACGCTGCTCCGCTGCGGGTTTGCGGATAATTTCCCTACCATGAGTAACGATTGTCATCAGGTGTCTATGGTAACAACCGGGGCCGACGGCTTTACATGCTCTCCGAGGCACGGTGGGGAGACCCACAAGGACATACACCCAGACCGGAAACAAATATTTATACATATATGTGTTCCGAGCGGGAATCCAACCTGCGACCGTCGGCACGTGACGTTGAGGCGACTACTCGCACCTATATATCAGAACGGACGACCAATCTAGTCATACTAACATTATAAATGCGAAAGTAAGTTTGTTTGTTACGCTTTCACGCGAAAACTACTTAACCGATCACCATGAAACTTTGTACACATATTCTTGAGGGTATTAGAAGTAACACAGGATACTTTTTTTTTGGTCGCGATAACCGACATCGACGCGGGCGAGGCCGCGCGCAGACGCTAGTACAGAATGGTACAGACCTGCTTGTGCAGCGAGGAGTGCGCGGGGTGCGGCGTCATGAGGCGCAGCAGCGGCGGCGCGAACGCGGCCAGCGCGCCGCAGCACGCGCACGCGCCGCACGCGTGCACGGCGCCCAGCCGCTGCCCCCAGCCCCACCAGTCCAGCTCGTTCACGGCCTGCGTCACTGCGGACGGAACGCGTGCGATTTAGGGATGTTCGTATCGATACCTTACCTATCGAGCTTAAGACAATAAAAAACAAATAACAACTTTTTTTTCTACTTCTCTTCCCGTGAAATTTAAACGGCATGATTATTAAAATTTCTTTGAAAAAAATTAAACCTTGTGTTTTTTTTCATTAAAAGCTAATTAGCATAAAAAAATTACGGATTAGACTATTTTTCTACATCCTAAACTATTTTTTTTTCTCAAAGTTATTTAAAAAAAAAAATAGATAAACCAACATGCGTCAGTTTAACTTCAATCATAATCGGTAATGACGTAAAGCAATATACAATTGGTAATCGTTCATCACGGAGTCGGTAAATTGGACCGAGCGGCACTCACTGCTATCACTAATTGTTTATAAATGACTAAATTTAGGCCGGCCTCACACAGCCGGAATGTCTCTCTGAATTCATAATTTGAATTCATATTATTATTTCAGAAAGCCCGAAATTCCATACAATGTCAGTATTCTCCACACACATTCTGATTTTTTCAGATTATGAATTTCGATCGATCTGTAAGAATGATACTGACGAGCGTTCTGAATTCCGGTTCTCAATATTTAAGATTATTAATTCATAACGCGCGTATTCCCATACATTTCAATAGACCAGCACATATACTGAATATCAGACTATTTTTTAATTATATTAATTATTTCAGTTGACACCAGTGTTGCCAACTCGGATTTTGATAAAGGCGTTTGAAAATTACGTAAAAATAATAAAACTTGCATATGAAATATTTGTAGACCTACGTAAAACTTTGATTTTAGATATCTCCGAGATCAAAAATAATATTCTAGTTACGGATACGGATAATCGTGGGTTTTTAACATTAGCTACATGTGGCAATTCATCGCATTTTTTATTCGAATGGGATTATTTTAGGCATTTTATATTCTCATAAATCTCCAGAAGAAAATGAAATTATTTGATATGCCAAATAATTTATAAATATATAAAGACTATTAAAAAATATTACAGCATATCATTTATGAATTATTATTATTTATTAGTATATTAATTATAATATTTACATAATATTTATTCCACGTGAATTATATTTTTTAAATTAATCAATATTATTAGTATTTTTTAAACTGAAGCTTCTAAAAACGATAGCTAAAAAGTAAGTAAATGAAATTTTAAAACGCAATATTTACATAAACTTTTCTAAGGCATTCCCACGGTTGAACAAAGGATTATTTCTATCAATTTTGAAAATTTAGTGTAATTTATGGCCACACCTTTATCGCTGTAAATTAAAGGACATTATTGTTTGAAAATATGGAGTTCTGTCAAAATGCAATATTGTACAAAAAAATTATGACCAGTGCGTCTATTGTCTTTTTAAATGAGTAACAATGATGCATAAATAGCCCTTATTGCGAAGGAAAATTATGATATAGCAAATATTTTTATTATAATAGAGTATGGTATTTTAGTTTTACTTTATTAATTCCTCTTCCATAAAGACGTTTGCATGTCTCGGGAATCACGAGACTACTAATCAGTCTGAATTTTTAAGATATGTGTCCGGCAAGCTGACGGAATTTAAGATTATTAATTCAGATTATGAGTTCAAAGAGACATTCCGGCTGTGTGAGGCCGGCCTAAGATCTCAGTCTCTCAGTTGTATTATCTGCGCTCAAACGGCATCTTTCATGTCTGTGGGCACTTACGAAAAGCGCTCTCTCTGGTTCCGGATCGCGACTACTACAAATAACGTTTCGAGTGTCTCCCCCTAAATATTTAATGACTGGTCAATTGGCGCGGTTGGCAGTGACCCTGCTTTCGGCTCTAAGATTGTGGGTTCGATTCCCGCCTCGAGTCTGGGTGTAATATATATTTATTTATATATGTTTTATTTATATGTATATTTATTTTAAAAAATATATATCGGTCAGCTTTTACTAAAAACACAGGCTTTAAGTCGCCTACAAAACATATTTATTTATTATTATTTATTTATCTAACATATATTAGAATCGAGGAAACTCACCGATGCCGTCGCTCTCGGCGATCAGCGCGGAGGGCCAGAGCGGCGAGTGCACGACGGCGGAGCCCGGCAGGTGCGAGCGCAGGCGCACGGGCGCCGCGCCGCGCCGCGCGCTCTCCGCGCCCGTCGGCGCCGCGCTGCTCGCCGCGCACACGCCGCGCCCCTCCCGCGCCGCCCGCCCCGCCCGCCCCGCGTGCCCGCCCGCCAGCGCGCTCACGCCTGCGGACCGATCACATCACTCTGTACATCTACTCAGACAACGTTATTTTTTTTTTGACGTGATAACGTCTACTAAATCGATGAAAGATAGTCGGAGCTTCACGAACACTGTCACAATCCGCGAGCGAGACCACGAAACAAGCGATAGAGAGGCACGATCGGTCTAGGCGTTCGGCTCACGATCGGCCTGACTTAACTAAACTTAAACTAAGCTGTGATATTTTTTTTTATTATTATTATTAACATTAAAGTTTAAAATTCTGTAAAACACTCTTAATAAATATATGTATTATGTCAGTAGCACCTTACCGGTTATAGTTACATTATGGGATCGTTCGTCGTGATATGGATAAAAAATATTTATTCCATCTTCAGTTTCTTTCAAGAGAGGGGAATCAGTTTGCAAATCAAATAAAGCTGTTGTTCCGTCCGAGTAACCGACCACGACTACCGAATGTCCTCTTTGCTGGAAGAGAGAAACGACAAATTTTTATTTAAAGACCGTTCTGGTGTAGTGGCGCAAGTAGTTGCTTCACCGCCGGCGGTCGCGTGTTCGATTCCTGCCGGGATAGATATTTGTATTTGTAGAAATATATTTGTTTCCGGTCTGGGTATATCCTTGTGAGTCTCCCCACCGTACTTTGGAGAGCACGTAAAGCCCTCGGTCCCAGTTGTTATCACGAAAACCTAATAGCGATCGTTACTCATGATAGGGAAAAATTATCTGCCAGCCCGCAGTGAAGCAGCGTGGCGGATTATCCTCCAACATTTCTCCTATATGGAGAAGAGGCTTTCGCACAGCAGTGGAACGTTTACGGGCTGATTCATTCATTTATTCAATCTTATTAACAAGCATTTTTTTTAATTGTATGTACTTACAGGAGACCAACTAGTAGAAGTGGCTTGAAATTTTCTGCGTTCGCCTCGACATAACCTTAACTCAGCTACTGGAGTTAAATTATAAATGATTTTATCGCTGCAAATAAACAAAACATTTAAAATATTTAAGCAAGCGACGTCTTATACTATATCTGTATAGTATTTATCTTAGCCATTAGTTAATACGCCATAGAAGAACTGCAAGATTTATTACATTAAGATTCGCTTAAATAAATGCGTCTTTCAAGACAAACTATCTAGATTCTAGTGTATAATAAAGAGATAATCAAATGAAGTAAATAAAGTATTCGAAATTATTATTGTACTAGCTTCTGCCCGCGGCTTCGCTCACATGGATGTCGGTTAACGCGACCAAAAAAAAAAGTATCCTATGTTACTTCTAATACCTCCAACAATATGTGTACAAAGTTTCATAATGATCGGTTAAGTAGTTTTCGCGTGAAAGCGTAACAAACAAACTTACTTTCGCATTTCTAATCTTAGTATGATGCAGGCGTGATGGTCTTATTATGTTGTACCTCTAAAATGTTTTGACTTTAGAATTCAAAAACTTTAAAGAATCGTTTACCTGTCAGTTATAGTGGCAGGGTAAGGTATGGAAAATATGTAAGCCGATCCGTTAGAACATGCCGCAGATAAGAGACCGAGCCGTTGAATTCTCTTCGAATTTTCGAGATCTCGCGACCCAGATGGACACCAATCGATCGACCAAACGGTGCCATATTCATGGGCTATTCCAAGCACAAATTTAGGCAAAGGGCTGAAATAACAATTTTTAAGATTAAATACTTAATTTCTTAAATCTTAAAATAAAATTATTTCATACAAGTCTGTTACATAAAAAAAGCTGCTGAAATTTGGGGCTAATTGGTTTAGGTATGTAGTTTTCAATGTTAATTATACAAGTTTATTCATTTTAAAATAATGCTCTGCTGTATCAGCCTGTAAATGACCCACTACTGAGCGAAGGCCTCTTCTCCATATAGAAGAAGGGTTGGAGCTTAATCTACCACGTTGCTCCACTGCGAGTTGGTGGATAATTTCCCTACCACTTTTTTTTAACGCTGGGAAATTCATTTACGCATCTTACCGCGGAAAATACAAATATCTGTTAAATATTTGTACAAATACAAATATCTGTCCCGAGCGGGAATCAAACCCGCGACCGCCGGCGCGCGGCGTTGAGGCGACTACTCGCACCAATACCAGAACGGTGATCAATATAATACTCCATAATAATACTCAGATACTATAAATTTACAAATCATCATTATCATATGGAACATTTCGAAAGATAATGTAATTTTAAATAAAGCATTCTACTAACGTAGTAAAATCTCCAAAGTCCCATATCTGCAACATATTGGCGTGGCTATAAGTCTGTGAACTGTCGAGGCGCGGAGAATCGGTGTCATTGTGGCAGCTCACCGCCAGGAAATGTCGCTCCCCTTCATCCACTTCATTCCGTTCATGCCCTGACCTTGACGCACCCGTCGCCCACGACACACACTGGATGCTGCTTCCCACAAATACCGTGTACCCCCCTAATAAAGAAAAATTGGTTTTTATTTATTTATTTATTTATAATTCTTTATTGTACACCACTGTTGAAACAAAATTACAGAGATATATGCTTAAATATTATTGCACAATAAGGCGGTCTTATTGCTAATAAGCAATCTCTTCCAGACAACCTTACGTTGTGAGGAATTGAAACATAGCCGGAGTAAAATGGAGGGTGGTGCATAAATATATCAAATAACACAAAATAAATATAATTAGAAATAATAATAAAAATAAGAATATACGATATAATAGAAATATATACTGTAATTCAGTTTTACTTTGAACTAAAATATAGTTATTAATAAACAATAAAATACTCAATATGGGTATATATACACATGCAAAGAGCGATAGAACAAAAAAAAAAGATACCGCACAGTTAATCTGCATTAGTTAAATAAAAATGTTTAAGGTGATTTTTAAAAATTTGAAGTGTCTGAGATTCTCTTATGCGTAAAGGTAATGAATTCCATAATAAGATGGAGTGAACCGTGAAAGATTTTTTGTAAAATTTAGATGTGTGTGTTGGTATCTTGAGAAGAAGTCGACGACATGATCTTACATTAGTTCTATTTTCTTCCAAAAAAACAAATTTCTCTTTTAAATACGAAGGACTATTTGGATTAAATAGGATGCAATACAAAAGTGAGAGTATGTGTAGATTCCGGCGAAGACGGATAGGTAGCCACTTGAGTTGAGTGCGATATTGAGACACATGGTCATATTTGCGTAAGCCAAATATGAACCGGATTGACATGTTTTGAAGACGCTCAAGTTTATTTAGCTGTTCTTCAGTAATATTAATATAGCTTGCGTCAGCATAGTCAAGAATAGGAAGAAGGAGTGTATTTGCTAGCGTAATCTTGGTGGCAGTTGGAAGAAAAGAACGCAATCGTCGCAAGGAATTCATGGTTGCAAATGTCTTCTTACTCAATACTCTTAGCTGTTCTGTCCAAGATAAAGTGCTATCAAGGTATATCCCAAGATCTTTTACAGTTTTGCTATACGGTATTATGACACCATCAAATAAAATTGGCGGTAAGTCTGCCCAAACAACTCTTGAAATAATATTTTGACTACCTATGATGATGGATTGTGATTTGTTAGGATTTACCTTCAAACCGTAGGAGTTACTCCACTGTAAAATTGTCTCTAAGTCTTTATTGATACAAGAAACAGCATTAGAGATACTTTCAAGGGACGATTGTGCGTAAATTTGAACATCATCTGCATACATGTGATAGGGAGAAGAAATGCAATGAGTTATTGTATTAATGAAGATAGAAAAGAGCAAAGGTGACAACACGCCTCCTTGAGGAACACCGGCATGGACATCGCACCACGATGAGAAGGACTCTTCAAATCGAATGCGCTGCCGGCGGCCCCGAAGGTAATTATGAAACCAGTCGATTGCTGATGGAGAAATGTTAAGAGAACGGAACAAACTCAATATGATGTCAAAATCAACCATGTTAAAGGCATTGCTAAAATCTAATAATGCCAGAATGGTGAGTTGTCTGTTTTTATGATTATTTAAAAAAAGCCGACATCATGGAGGACGCTTTCAATTTAGAGAATTCTTGTTTTACTTCCAGACTACCAATAAACAATATAGATGCTAATCTTACGGCTTACTCGAAGAGATTATACGGCTACTACTACTAGTACTACTACTACTAATTCGCCTATAATTTAGTGATTTCCACCGATATGAAATGAAATGAAAATATTTATTTCGCTATAAGGAGGTGAAATTACACACAAAAAAAAAATGTCAAAAAAATTCATTTAAAATAAATACGTCAAATGATTACAAGTTAATGTCTCGGTAGACATCATACAATATTATACCATAGGCTTTACAAATAATTTAATCTAATGTCCCTAGTGTTGACCGAGAGGGAAAAAAGCCAGAGGAAAAAGCTCTCGGTACTAAAAAAACTGCCGATAGGCGATACTTGAATTCAATCAAGGCAAAAACGTCAAGGCACATGTCATTGTGGCGATGTTGCAATATTTCCAAAAGATGGAAGGAATGCTTTCGCATCGCACATTCTCGTATTCAAATTATTATGTATGAAAATCACACCCAAACAGCTCTGATTTATAGTGTTTATAAGTTAGTTTCTTTAGACTTCACAAACAAAAGTCTTACTTTTTGCCCGACTGCGACAGAAGGAGGGTTATGTTTTTCGAGTGTGTGTGTGTATGTATGTATGTATGTCCATTTCTTTGGCACGCCCTACAGCCCAAACGGCTGGACGGTTTTTGACATATGAGGTGTGGTTGGATTTGTCTAAATTGTAGTAGTGACATAGGCTATATAAATTTTCAAAATGGCGCCCGCAAATGGCGGAATGAGGGGGGAGTTGAATTTTTTTCCTTACTGTAGCAATATGGGTATCAAATGAAAGCTAGTTAATTGTTTTATTCTTTTTAGTTTATAATAAGAGTATTTTACGCAGTCGAGTTTTTTGATTTTTTTAATTAAGCATACTTGTTATAACTTCATTTTTGACATCACTATTTAAGTTTTATTATAAATTATTTATTTCAAGAAAAAAATATTTAAATAAATAGCATATCCAAAATTATAAACTGCAATCATTTGGTTTCAACAACAAAATTGCAGCGCAGTTATGAACCTACCACAAACAATAAACATATTTTATGAATATTTACCGTTTATCTTTGCAGCCTGAAACTTATTAATAGTCTTCCAATCGGCATGACTAAATAACAATTTACAAGACTCGTTCAAAGGAGGCATGTACTTAGATATTTCCTCATCGGGAATGATCTTGTACTTGCAATCTCGCCATTGAGGATAAAGCGTTCCATTAGTGTAATGTATTTTGCGGCTGAAAAATCCAAACTCATTATATTTTTTTACATAATTAAATTTTCGAAATTAAAAATAATGGAACACAATAAACAACCTTCATATATGTTTTTTTTTTAAATAATATCAAGGCCGAATTTAGAGAGCTGGAGGCCTCGGAACAACAAAGGAGTGGAGCCCCCTTGACCCCAAATTATTTTCCAAATAAAATGGACTGCCTGATTAGAGTGAACAAATATAGATCTATATATATAGATAAAATATAAATATAGATTTTTTAATATAATCATCGTTGTACAAAATACTGTAGGTAAAGGTAAAACGCGAAAAAAAAAATGAAAAGAAAAGTGTTTACTAGTGTTTATTAGGCTGAATTTGAATTTTTTTTTTCTGAAGTCTCTATTGTGGATGCCCCGATTTTGTTGAGGCCTCGAGGCTGTAGATCCGGTTGCCCTCCCCTTAATCCGGCCTTGTATAATATTTTAGAACTGATTTAAGTAATAACTTACAATTCTTCAGCACTCTGACTCAAATAATCTTTGGGATTTTTTATCTCAAACGGAATACGCTTTATTCTTGTTGCAAAAGATTCTGAAATTAACATCAAAATATTACCATTACTAAATTAGTAAATTATAAAAACCGTTACCAAAATATTCATCTACTCACTCGATTCACCACTATGCTTTCGTATTATATCCTTAGTGAAATCACTATCTAGTACAGATGATGATGATGAATCTATTTCACTGTTGTCCGATTCATCGGAAGATGAGTTGATATCAACGGATTCTTCGGAGTCACTGTAATCTTTATACTCTTTTTTACCACACTCGTGTTTTTCCAAAACATTCTCGTCATCAGTTCCAAAACCACACAGAGGACAATTGTATTCGAACTGTCGAAAATAAATTTTACCTTAATACTATGAATGGGCAATTTAAAGCATGCGATCAAAAGTTAACAGATTTTACTTAATATTTTAAAGGCATAGCTCCGATAAATCTTATTTTATATTTCAAAATAATTGATTCTCTCTAGACAAACGAAACGATATTAAGAAATAGCTTTAATATATTTATATAAACTCCACTTTAATTAAATAAAAAATCATCTACTAACCTTTTGATATTTTCCAATAAAATTCCTGGCTCTGCAAAAATACATAGCATGTGAGTTGTACTAATCACGACTTTATTCAACAATAAGAGTTCAATTCTGTATTTATAACAAATCCGATTATCTGTGGTAGTTTTATTAATTTATATTTATATCTTTATGGTTTTATATGGTATATAGATGGTTAATGATTTTGAACAAATTATATATTAATTAATTTTAAGATATTGTTAATAAATGACAACAAAAATACTGGCAACAATGTTAAAATATTAAAAATACTGGCAACAAGTTATAACAGTCATAAAGAATTGATCTTAACTTTACTTCGGAATACAATAATTAAGATAGAGTTACTAATACTAATACCGCTCGGAACATATATTTGTAGTTGTACAAGTATTTGTTTCCGGTCTGGGTGTATGTATTATATTATAGTATATATACTTGTGGGTCTCCACCGTGCCTCGGAGAGCACGTAAAGCCGTCGGTCCCGATTGTTATCATAGACACCTGGTAACGATCGTTACTCGTGGTAGAGATATTATCCACCAACCCGCAGTGAAGCAGGGTTGTGAATTAAGCTCCAACCCTTCTTCTATATGGAGAAGAGGCCTTCGCTCAGCAGTGGTTTGTTTACAGGCTGATACAGTACAGAGTTACTAATATATTTAATTCTTTCGTCTATCCGTGTACCTTTTAGCGGCCAGTCTGCCTTCTGATAGACTTTCATTTTGACGTATCGCCTCCAATTTCATCTTTGACTCCTCTAACAACTTCTTTCGCTCTTTGGCATACTCTTGTTCTCTATGCAATTGAATATGTTGATTTTTATAAATACACAAATATTTAGTGTTACATATATCACAATGGTTTTTGTACTCTTCTATCTCCTGGAAATCGGTAAATACTTTTAGTATATGTATTTGTAAATAAAATATCGGATATATAGTTTTAAAGCTTTTTAAAATATAATTACTCTTTGGGGGCATCCATAAATTATGTGAGACAATTTTGGCGATGTTTTGACCCCCCCGTCTTCCCTTGGTGAGATTTTGCTCGAACTCCTCCCCCCTTACCCTAATCTCGCATGAGATTTTTGAAAATGCGTATTAGTAAAAAGTGTGCAAGAGACCATCCCCCCCCCCCCATTCACGTGAGTTTTTGTGGGATTTCGCTCGATACCCTCTCCCCCCTAAACGCTTCACGTAACTTATGGATGCCCCCTTTAACGCTTTCTACTTACCTTTTCGCTTTTCCCGCATTGTATGATGTGTGCGTAGAAACCGATAGGTGAGACCCTTGAAGTGCCACATAGAAAGCATTCAAGTTTCTTATTATATTTTTTATATTCCTTTAAATAATTTTCTACAGCGATTGGATTTTTTAAGTCCTAAAAATTATACAATAATATAAATTTTAATTCCTTTCATTTTCACTGGCACTTAATTTTATTTACAAGTTTTTATTAACAAATGATGAAACCGTTCTGGTGTAGTGGCCCAAGTATTTGCCTTAACGCCGGCGATCGCGGGTTCGATTTCGAAATAGTTATTTCTGGTAGTATCTGATGCATGAGCATCTGATAGCGATCGTTACTCTGGGTAGGAAAATCCACCAACTCGTAGTGGAGCAGAGTGGTGGATTAAGTTTCAAAATTAGGAAAAATAATAACATAAAACTTCACGTTTCAGTAGATAGCCTAGTTACTACTAAAATAACTTACGATTGGAAAATCGCCCACAGCCCAGGCAATGTTGTAGTGTTTCTTCATAGCGTGAGATTTCCAATTTTTTGGCTCAACCACTTCAGAACAAACAGCGCACTCGTACGAATCTATAAACAAACAATATTCTAATTGTCAAAATTGTATTTATTTTAATATCATCGTAAGAGTAAAGAGTTCAAGCATACGTTCTTTTAGAAGTAGTATAATTTCTTATTTTATTTCTTAAATTATGTCACTATCATCACTACATATTATAAAACAAAGTTCTCTACCGCGTCTGTCTATCTGTCTGTCTTTCTGTCTATCTGTTCGTGATAAACTCAAAAACTACTGGACGGATTTTCATGCGGTTTTCACCAATAGAGTGGTTCATGAGGAAGGTTCAGGCACATATACATACCCCGGGCGCAGCAGGGGCGGGCAGCTAGTGTTTACTATTTTTCACGTGCGAGTAAAAAAATAATACCTTTGCCTGTAATCCGTTCCTCTTTTAGTGGAGTACTTGAAGCAAACGTGGATTCACATGATTCTATATGAGACAAATATACTTTTATATACTTTCTGGTTATACCGCATTTGTTACAAACTAAACCATTATATTTTTTATTCATTTCGTTTAAATGCTGCATAACCTCCTGCTTGTCGTCTAGATTCTGAAAAAAAATGGAGATAAAATTAACAAAAAAAGCCACACCTAAATTTAAAACGTTATTTCGTTTAGTTGCGAACTTTCAACGAACTATGAAAAGTAAATGTAATTATTCCATATCTTACCCATTAATTACGTAAGGCGTTTAGAAAGGGTGGGGGGATGTGTTGTCGAGCGAAATTTCACTTAATCTCATGTTTTCTCGGCAAATATTACGTAATTTTCTTTCCGTCATTCAAAATCTTAAATACTAAGTCTTAACTAGTTTTAAATAAAATTAAATATATAAGAAAATTGTTTTTTATTTTTTATTTTTTATAAATCTAATGTAATCGAGCACAGATTAAGTAATTTACATTACAAACACGCATTTAAAAAAATCTCACGTGAGATTAGAGGGGGGAGCGGGTCGAGCAAAATCTCACGAAATCTCACCAAGGGCGGAGGGGGTCGAAAAATCGCCAAAATTGTTTCACGTAATTAATGGATGCCCCCTTAGTGAGGTTATGGCATTCATATCTTACCAAAGCCGGTTGTCCTTCCTTCCAAGCCATATAAGCGTGTTCTTTTTGTATGTGGTTAAGCCAATATTTCTGTTCCAAATCCTTGTGACAAACTCCACATTTAATAATTTTTTCACCATCACCCTCGTCTACCGACGCTGTACTATCGTTTATGTTCAACATAGAACTATCATTGAGAGTGACTTCGAAGGTAGAGTCAAGCGAAGTCTGTTAACAAGAGAATACACATTTAAGACTTAAGTCAATTTTATTCTGAAATGTTTTGACTTCGAAAAAGGACGAGATTTTTAATTCGACTGAAAAATATTGGTATTTACGAAGCAATATTTTGTCTAATTATGATCCCTTCTCTTATCTTTAAAAAGTATTTGGCTTTTTTGGAAAAAGTTTTAGAAAAAATTATTAACTTTCAAATGATATATTGTGTGTGTGTGTGTGTGCGCAGTGCGCTGTCTTAAAAGTTGTACTAAGAAGATTTTCACTTTTAACTAATCAATCCCATTTAATGAGAATAAAGTTTTGCCAAGATCGTTAGATTATTATTTTAAGTTACCTAATTACTATTTTATATATACATTTTTAAACTTTTTAGTGGTTGACGGTAAACGTTACTTACAAAATTAAAATAAGAAAGTTATGCAGATTTCTTTCAAAAACAGACACAACTAATGTTGATAAAATTTAACAAAATAGTTTAGAAACTTACCGATAGCCCAGTACATTTTCGGATATGGGTTAAAAATGACTTGACATATTTACGACGAATTCCACATTTAGCACAAACCAATCCATCGATATCTTTGGATAAGTTGTATAAGTGTTCATTTACTTCCTGCGGATCATTAACATCCTGCAAATTTAAGCGTAATAATAAATTAATGAAAAGCGAACAATTTCTTAAAATATAGTCACTTATATCTATTAATTACGGTTTTAGAATTTATTTATTAAATAAAAGAAATAATATAATTTACTTTAAACATTTAAAAAACAAAATACACATAAATATTTGTAAATACATCATACAGAAGTTACACAAAACTAAAGAAACACACAAATTTTAATTCATCAATTAAAATTATACTAGCTTCTGCCCGCGGGTTCGCCCACGCGGATATAGGTTATCGCGACCAAAAAAAAATATCCTATGTTACTTCTAATACCTCCAAGAATATGTCTACAAAGTTTCATGATGATCGGTTAAGTACTTTTCGCGTGAAAGTGTAACAAACAAACTTACTTTCGCATTTATAATATTATAATTAATAAGTATGATATGTAAATTATATAAAATAACTTTAGTGTCTTTAGAATTCCATTAATTGTGTCAAAATTCTTTTTAGTGTGGTATTTTAATGTTTTTTGTGTAAATTAAAAGACTAATGTCATCAATACTATCTGGTAATTCATTGTATAACCGTGCTCCTTCGGACAATATATTCATTTTATCATAGTTGGTTCTAAGTTGTAGAAAAGATATTTGCAGGGTCGGATTTAGAGGTGTGGAGGCCTCAGGGCAACAAAAGAGCGGAGGCCCCAATAATTATCGGATGACAATACCGATAACTTTCCTTTAACTATCCTGTGTAGTAAGTGCACATGAACAAAAAAAAAGGTCATCGCCTCTCCATATTCCTATAAAATAAAATAAAATATCCGAAGTCTCTATTGTGGGGGCCCCTCTTTGTATAATTTTTTTGAACTATATACATGCTTCATTTGTATATTTGGGACACTGGAATCAATCATGTTTCTTTGTACATTTTTTTCTGTCAGAGCTAGATAGTTCTTCAGACAATGTCGTTTTACGATTTTGTTTTGTTAATAGATTTTTTTTTAGGTTGGTACTTGATAAAGTTCAATTAAATATTTTACCATTAAAATACAGTACAGATTGTACAGATTTATGTAAACATCGAATGGTGGAATTCTTGCTACTAAATTCGATATTTTGAAACATAAATTTTATCTGTATATATAATCCAAATCTACACATATAAGTCAAAAAATGTCTTGTGGAACACTGAACGTTATTATTTCATAATCACTCTGGATTTCGCTAATTTGAACTATTCCATGTATTCTATACTTTAGAAGATGTATTCGGGAAGGTTCAAATGCTCAAAAGTTAACGCAACGAATGTATAAAATCGAAGAAAGTAAAACCGCGTGGGTAGCGGGTGGGTAGTGTATTTAAAAATAAACTAACTAGCTGATAAATCTAAAAGAAGACATTGGCTCTTTTGATAAAAGTCATTAAGTCAAACGATTGAATATAAAATAACTTACTAGTTTTTCATCCCCTTCCTTCCATGCTAAGTATGCGTGTTCTTTACATATGTGATCGATCCATTTCTCGTTTTTAACATTTATATGGCATACCCCACAAATAACATGCTCGCACTCAATTTCAGATTGTTGAGGTTTCGATAGACTTTTACGTTTTATAGGTTTCGAAAGACTGACTGCTTCCGACTGATTTTCATTTTCTGTATATATTTTTGACGTAGGTGACAATATTTCCTGAAAAATTATAAAAATGTATATACATTATACAAACTGTTTACGATTTTATTAAAAGCTAAATAAATCTTTGTATCTAATGGTGAAGCACAAGCTATATTACTGATGAATTGAAGTAATGTTTACATTTATTGAAATTATACTTCTTTTGGCGCGTTAGGGAAAAATGATTAGAGTAAATTTTTACGATGCGCGTGCACACCGTCACAAAAAACCGACATCCTGAAGTTAGCTAGTCAACATTTTAGTTTATTATTACATTTAAATTAACTTTATTTTACTAGATAATGCGTTATAATAAAACTTTCAATGTATTAAATACCTTTTTTTCTTAATAGAAACTGAAGAACTAATAATTAAGTGTCATTTTTTTTTCTACAAACGAAGGATAACGCGAAAGATATATTTTTTATAAAGGTTTTATCTTGTTACACCAAAGAAGTATAACTTCATACGTGTATACATAAGTACACACACACACTTTTTATCTAGTTTCCCGAGCAGACCTATTTTTTATCGGTCAGGGTAAACAAAAAAAGGGGGTAATTTAATTAAAACAAAATATTACTCACAATATTTGCACAATTTTTTAAATGATTTATGTATGATGCTACTCGTGTGCGTTTAACACCACAATGGCTACATTCTAATGGCCCAATAGTTCTCCTAGTGATCTTCAAAAAATTTAAAACTTTTTCTTCGTCTGTGAAATCCTGAAAAATAATTTGATGAATATATAATGAAATAATTGTCAATTTCGTGTTACTATTTCGCTTAGAACAACTGTAATACTGAATAAATTACAATATATATTACAGATATAAATATACATATACACATAATATATAACATACAACTATGTATTACATGGTAATTTCTTTAACAATATATTTAAGGACTACGAATAGATTTCTGAAAATCTTAAAAGTTAAAAACGTTGAACTTATCGAAATAAATTTTTGCTTTAGCATTTTTAGCATATTAAAACATAGTCGTATAGGGTCGGCATTAATCGACGCAAATCAATTCAAATATATATTTGAATTGAGGCAGCTCGGCTTAGCCGTACTTGTAGCATGCGGCTAAACCAAACCGGGTGGTAAAATTCAAAAGCCGATCCGGTTTTGCTCATCAATCAATATTGCTTAATTAATGCTAAAAATCTGGGATGAAAGCGATATATTGTCCTATTCTTCTCAGCAGAATCTACAATCCGTATCGTTGATAGCTACACCTGTTTTTAAAGCAGGGATGTCAAAAATACGCCCCGCGGGCGGTATCAATTTATAGCTAGATTCTAGCTTTTTACTATCTTACTAGTTCGCTAGATAAAAGATCTAGCTAGCGCCTAACAAATAGCTAGATCTACCGTTAGACCAGTTCCGTTAAATACAATTTCTAAAGTTTAGATTTGTTTTTAAGTTTGACACCCCTGCCTTTAAAGTCTACTTGAATATATTTTTAATTTTAATTTTGACAAATATTGCCGAATGTGTATATTATTTTATTATTTTATTCTAACATCCTAATTATTCCACTGTCTTAACTTACCAAGGGTTGCGATCCTTGCTCCCAGGCTAAATAATTGTGTTCTTTACCAATATGTTCAAACCATAAATTCTCTTCGACTTCATTCTGACAAACTCCACATGTCAGCAAAATAATACTTTGAGAAGACGATTGATCTATTTCAATATTCCTTTTCTTTCTTCTACTTGGGTTATCATATTTTTTACTAGAGCACTAAAATCATCATTTTCATTACTTAACTTAAATTAGAATAACTCGTTTTTAGAAATTATATAATTACAAATACTTACTCTTTTATTTATACATATATTTACATGGTCGATAAACTTTTTTAATTCATTGAGATTGGCATCACAAAATGTACACACTAGCTTTCTAGTCTCACTCAATCTCCAACTTAATTTTAAAAGCAACTTTTTATCTTCGAAATTCTGTAAAAAAAATAGCATCATCAGCGATCAAAATTTAAGAACGTTTAAATTATATATAAAATTTTAACAAAACAAAAACCCACTTCAACAGGCGTTATGTTATATTGTGTGATTATGTAAACAATGCATATACACAAGGGCGTAGTCAGAATTATCTGTAGGGGGGAGGCAGGATTTTCTGTAGGGGAAGGGCAGGATTTTCTCGGGGGAGGGGGTGGGCAGATAAAGAAAATGTTAGACTGTACTGTTTTAATCGTGGTTTTTAACATATTATATGAGTATTTCACATTAGTAGTGGAGATGTTCTTTTATTCGTTTCACTTATCGTTATAAGTGACATTGCTTAGAGTATGAAAAGATGTAAAAATCATTTTTATCAGTGACCGACCACTCTTCTAGGGGGGATGGGGGGCAGCCGCCCCTCCTGCCTGTACCTCGCTACGCCCATGCATATACATGTGACTGCAGCAACCACGGCAGAGTTGCTGTCATTTATTGAAGAGTTCCGTTACATGTCTCCGAGGATTTTCATCAGAACATCACCAAACTAGAAAGGGACCACGAGATGCTCTTCCAAACCGTCCTATACAGTTTTTTTGTTCATTTTACATCGATGAGTAATAAAATGAGAACATCATCAACTTAATCGAAGTCAAATACGCATTATTAGGGATAACTTAAAAAATATCAGATCTCGCTCAAATTTAAATGGAACCACATGAAAAGCATCAGCTTTCGAATACAAAAAGAATCATCAAAATCGGTACAGCCAGTAAAAAGTATATACACACAAAAAATATCTCGTGTGTATGGAGTTCACATGTCAGAAGTGAAACATCTTTGGCAAACTCAATTTAAAATTTATTAATAAATAGTTAATAGATGTCAGAGACTAAAGAGTATATTAAAATGATATCAGCTAGTAAGTCCATACTTATAGGCCTTTAGAAATAAAATAAAAAAAACTGTGTGTTTCTCCGACGCACGACTGGAGTTTACTATTTGAGAACGATTATCTAAATACGCACAAATAAATCGTTTATGAGAGAATAACATTATCGCCTATTTTACAGTTTTTACGCGAAAAGATTTCTGAGACATTAAATTGTCGGTTATTAAATTGGCTTTATCATCAAAATTACGAATAATCTCGTATCGTCTTAATTCAATGTCAGATTCATCTGAACTCATATAATAAATATACTTATTGTATTTAATGAAGAAATTTCATATGCTTACACTGGTGTTATGACAACTAAATAAACGTTGTATTGCTTAGTTACGCGTTGCTAGGATACGCGACATAATCGAGAATATCAAATCTATATTTACTATCTGTTTCTCCTATACATTTATGTGTTTTTACTTTGTTACATTGAGCTTTAAATTAAAACGATTCTAAAGAAGTTTCACTTTTAAAAATAATAGATGAATTGAAAACCTCCTCCTTTTTTTAAATCGGTTAAAAATCTGCAATACTTACAATAGTTTCACCTTCCTTCCATGCTATAAAGCAATGTTTTTTCGAAATATGATCTTCCCAATCGATCTTCGCCACTCTGTTACCGCAAGTTTCACATCTAATCGTTTCCGTAACTTGTTTTTTTGAACTTTTATCATCATTAGGTTCACTTATCGAGTATCTTTTTCTTTTCTAAAAAAAAAGAAATTTTAATTTTTAGCCAAACTCAAAAGTCCCTAAACTAATTGTAACGAAAGCAGTTAGTTTTGCAATTTAAAGTTTTTCTACTCAAAGAAAACCCCATAAAAGTGTAATATCAGCTTCAAAATTAGGTGTATTACTACTTTTATTGATTGAACTACTTCTCTCCATGTAAGAGAAGGGTTGGAGTTTATCCATCACGCTGCTTCACTACGGGTAAGCAGATAATTTCCCTCCCAGGAGTAACGATCATTACCAGGTGTCAATGATAACATCTGGGACCGACGGATTAACGTGCACGCCGAGGCACGGTGGGGAGACCCACAATGACATACACTCAGACCGGAAACAAATCGCCTATGACTATTAACATCGTCGGAACTGCAAAATCGATTTTTTTTATTTATTTTATAAAACGTTCCTAAATAACCAAGTCTATCATCAGCTGAAAAGAAAAATATTATTACCCGACTGCGACAGAAGGAGGATTATGTTTTTTGAGTGTATGTATGTATGTATGTATGTATGTATACAGGCCTTTTTTTGTAACTTCTTTTTTGGGGGCACGCTAATTCTCGAAAGTTGTATGTCCATAATTTTTTAAACCTTTTCCCCACCCCTTGCCACTGTGTTTTAAAGAAAAAATCGAAATAAATTATTTTGAACTTATATTTAGGTGAGTAACAATATAAAAAAGTAACTTTTATTGTCAATATACTTAGCCTAAGCTAGATACATAAATTTTAAAGCAGTCTCCAAATTTTAACCAAATTTTCATCATAAATCTGTTCACGCTTACGAACTTTACTGTTTTGGTCCGTGGCAGAATGATGATTTTTAAGTAATCATGTATCTATATACTTTAAAGGGTCAAAGATATTTAGTGGTGGACCGTTGAACTTGATAACTAATAGCAATGAAACTGTTTTCACTAAAAGAGAAGCTCTTTGTGGAATCATTATCAAGTTCATCTGCGAAAATCCTCTCTCGCATTCGCTCGTTGAAACTGCTGTGGTATGGATAGTATTGATGAGCGGAGTTAAATTTTTTGGCACCTTTTTGTCTACTAAATAATCGCGAAATGCCCGGATAATATTTCGTACATTCAAATGGATCTTGTTTGTCAATGTACGAATCTCTTTTTCTCCAAACGTAATGTTTTTTTCAATTTCATTTGGCCATTTTTCGGGTATGAGAACATCACAAGTTTGAACGATATCTTTATCGGTCGTTTCTAGTAAATGATCTTTCATAGAAGCTGCCAAATGAGAATAAAATGTCTCTGGATCTATGGGTTGCTGTATATTTCTACCGTTTTCGTTGTGTAGCTCCACTCCGAAAATGACAATTTATTCACCGCTTCCAAAGCCCTTTCATAGTACTTAGCAGGTTTAATAATTCTTTGTCCAAATATTTGAACCACATTTTCAATTTTTTGATTACCACATTTTAAATTTTTAGATATTTTAGAAATTTCCTTTGGGGGCACTGCGTGCCCCCGCGTGCCCCCACAAAAAAAGCCCTGTATGTATGTATGTATGTATGTATGTATGTATGTATGTATGTATGGATGCATGTATGTATGTATGTATGTATGTCCATTTCTTTGGCACGCCCTACAGCCCAAACGGCTGGACGGTTTTTGACATATGAGGTGTCGTTGGATTTGTCTAAATTGTAGTAGTGACATAGGCTATATAAATTTTCAAAATGGCGGCCGCAAATGGCGGAATGAGGGGGGGGGGGGAGTTGAATTTTTTTTCTTACTGTAGCAATATGGGTATCAAATGAAAACTAGTAAATTGTTTTATTCTTTTTAGTTTATAATAAGAGTATTTTACGCAGTCGGGTTTTTTGATTTTTTTAACTAAGCATACTTGTTTTATGCATAGTTTTTTAATCACTTAATTTATAAATGTCGGTATTTAAAAAGAATATGTAAAAAGACGCATGCAATTTACACTTTTCATCGCTCTCCTGTAAAGTTGTTTTTTTTTTCATATCCGACATTTTTAATAGTCATAGGCGAAATATTTGCACAAATACAAATATCTGCCGAGCCTGAATCGAACCCACGACCGCCGGCGTTAAGGCAACTACTCGCACCACTACGCCAGAACGTTACGAAGGTTGTCATATATATTATTATTATTCTTTATTGATTGATCTATTGTAAAATCAAAAAAAAAATATATCCAAAACGAGAGAAACATCAAATGATTAGATCAGATGATGATACAGAATAAAAAATGTAGCTGAACCAATTTAAACATTTGTTTTCTCGCGTTACTATCTAAATTTAAATTATGTGTATTAAATGTGTACCGATATTATTATATTTACCTTTGGTCCATTTTCATTAGATTCCTGTTGCAATAGTATATTTTTACATGAATCATATCCTTCTACCTTTCTTAAATGATGTACTTCGACCGAAGTTTCTAGTTTTATACAATCGTTGCCTTTCGAAGATACTTTACTGGGTGCCTAAAAGAACGAAAAATACAACCATATTTAGTGACATGACTAACTCTTCACTCTGTTATAAAATTTTAAAAAAAGGAATGATAAAACGCTAACTAAATAAGAAAACGTAAGTATTAGGCAGGCTACTCGTATATATAGCAGGTCTATGCAGGCTTTTAAGCTTAAAACAAAAAAGAAGCTTTTAGATATACGAGTACATACTCGTATCTTATTTAAATAACTAAAGTGGTATTAAATTTAATACAAAACCATTTATTTTCAATTTACAAAAGGTCATACTAATCGAAAAACAATTGAAAGTTACTAATATACTTACATCATTTTTACTAACTTTTTCGCATTGAATATTTTCCTCAGTAAAATTTCCTTTATCAACATTTTTAACAGTTTTTGTTTGTAAACGGTTATCATTGTTCCCTAAACATATATTTTTAGGAGATTCAACTTGTTCAATTATCTCATATTGATTGAGTTCATTGTTTGAAGATACATTGTTATCTAAGTCACTATTTTTATGAATACTTTCAATATGGTGCCAGCAAGTATTATTGTCAAATGGCTCATTTGTAATAACTACCTCTTCAAAATGTCCGTCAAGATTCTGAAAATATTTATCGTCTTCTTCTTCTTCGATTGTGCTACATTTATCCTCATAAATACTAAATAGCTCGTATAATGAGCAATGTGTCTTCATCCGGTTTAAAAAATGAACATGTTCATAACTCGATTTTAACTCGTCCGATTCAAAATTTTCAAAACTACCGAAATCTTTACATATACAAAACTTTGGAAAATTTTGGATATTTGCTTTAGGTTCGTTTAATTTATAATCAATACCAACAATATTTTCTAAAGAGTTTTCCCAAAGTTTTGTTGTAATTTTAGGATAACATGATTTAAGCTTTTTACTTTTATAAGTTTTTATATTCGGAAGCTTATTCCTTTTTTTAGTAAAAATTTCTAACTCTCCGCCAGGTTTTTCTACACCTTGTATACATAACTTTGATGTTACAATATTTTCCTCTGAATTAAACTTTTTTTCTTTACTGTCGCATCCATGATCAATATTACTACTTTTATTAATATCATTAATATTTTTCATACTATCTAAGGACGATTTTACTGGTGTAGAAAACGTATTATTATTTATTAATTCATCTTCGGAATGATCGTTTCGTTGTTGAGTTTGAAAGATGGTTAATTTTTCTAAACATTCTTCGTTCTTTTTATCATTATGACTTAAATTATTTGTTTGTTTTACGTCTATCGAGCTTAAATCATCCTTTGAATCAGAAATATTAACTAAATTATCACTAGAATTATGCCATGTATTTGGTGATTCATTTCCTCTTTTTATGGATACCAAGTTTTTATTTACACATTGAACATTATCGTTCATATTCATACCCTTTAAAGTATTTTTTTGCTCTTTATTTAACGAACTTTGTGATTCCAATTTCTTTAGATTTTTTCTCTCTGTAATATTTTTATTATTCTTAGACAATGTTGTATCTATTTTCATCGGTATTAAAATTCTGGTTTCGGGTGAATTAAAAATTTTCAGTTGCTTTATTCTTTCCGTATCTAAAATTTCTTGTGATAATATATTGATTTTATTGTTAGGTTTTGATGTATGATTTTGTTTTATATTTTTAGTTGACTTATCTGATAAGTGTTCAGAGTTTTCTGAAGACACCAATGTGTCTGGTGATTTGTTATTTTTACAATTGGGTTCTAAAGTTTCTGTTTCAAAATTTGTATTAGAAATAGTATCACGAATTCGATCTTGCGTAAGTTTTACACAATTATTGTTTATTTTTTCATTTGCGGCTTCCATAACATCTAAACTGTCTGTATGAGGATATTCTTTAGTGTGTTCTGTATGTAATCTTAAATGGCCGTTTTGAACTAAAGTAGGATCGTTACAAACAATTTGCTTATCTTCAATGGATTTTTCAGAAGTAATTAAATAATTATTGTCCGCTTCATTTAAAATCTCGTAAGGTTTCAAAGTAGAAAATGTAGGACTTAAAAGCACAGATTCTTTCATTAAATCAGCGGTTTTAAGAATAGATGTTTCTGTACTACAGTTATTCATATAAGGTTTTTCGCTTGCTATATTAGACTTTTTGCTAGGAGGAGTTTCAACTATATAATCCAATGTTTCTGAAATATTTTCATAATAAATGAATATCTACTTTTTACAATTTAAACAATAAAAACTACAAAAAACTTAAGTAGAACGTGATAAATATTTAAACCACTATTATCGTCGACTTTAAGGAACATAATATAAATATTTAAAGCAACAGCATGGCTTAGACTATTTCAATACGGGTTGTTAGTAAAACATCATATATATCATAATCAACATTATCATCATCGTCGTCATAATCATCATCATCATCATTTTAGCGACTGGATGTCCACTACTGAACATAGGCCTCCTCAATCGACCTTCAGAGCGACCGGTTCCGAGCAGCCTCCATCCAGAGGCTTCCGGCGATTATCCTCAATTCGTCTGTCCATCTCGCAGACGGCCTTCCGACGCTCCGTTTGCCAGTACATGGTCTCCACTCATGAACATTTATGCTCCATCGCCCGTCAGTTCTACGAACTATGTGACTTGTCCACTGTCACTTCAGCTTGCAAATCCGTTGGGCTATGTTGGCAGCCTTCGTTTGCCTGCGAATCTTATCATTCCTAATTCGATCTCGCAAAGAAATACCATTTTTTTTTTTTTGGCGGGAAAAGGAGTGTCGTTCTGCCATGAAATTTTGTGTTTGGTCAGAGAGCTTTCGGGAATATTTTTTACGATCGGATCTGTAAAATCTGCCCCCGACTGTACGGACAGTACTAACCAACCTGTTGTTTATATCGTCCAAAGAAATATCGTCAAGACAGTCGAAACGATAAGATAATTCGAACTGAATGCTTTCGCGTTTTTGGATATGAGCATTAGCTGGTCGGAGTGTAGATTTCATCAGGCGAGACCCGTCCAGTTTAACACTGATATTCAATGTGCCGCTAACAAATTTTTTTTTGTCGCAGGGGAATCCATTTACGGATGATATCCAGGATGCCCGGATCAGCAGTCCTAGACCTATGTCGGACTCGGCACTTTGGGAGTGCAATACCGTACTAAACCCCTGCGGGAGCCTTCAGCCGCTTTAGTTGGAGGGTCTCGGATCTGCAGGCAACAGGATCCCTCCAGCGACAGGCTGGTCTCGGCGAAAAGGCCAGACTTCTCCTCCATGGGGACTGTCCGGCTCACCTCTAAACAGTCCGACGACGCCGTGTCTAGCAGGACCGGGTTCCCATCCCGGCCCGACATGGGCACAGGGGCGTTACTGGAGGCGCATTAAGTAGCGCCTCCTACGCACCCCCATTCGTCGCCCGCGGATGGAGGCTACGTCGGCGGCCTCCTCTCTCACCCACTCGTTGGCCTCCTTCTGGGACATTACTGTCTCGCGGAAGGAGGCCATCGCCTTCCAGGACTCGTCGTCGCCGAGCATCGCGGTGATGATGCTCAGGAGCGACAAGTCCCCTCCGAGGACCGACGTCAGACCTTGACGCAACGCCGCCCATCTCGGGCACACCTCGAGGGTGTGCTGGGCAGAGTCCACCGCCGCGCCACAATCGTGACATTCAGTCGTCGGCTCCCTCTGGGCCGTACGGCACAGGTAGTCACCAAAGCAACCGTGCGTGCCTCGAACCAATATGTGATCACTGCCGGTTTTCACACTATGGATCACAGAGACGTCATTGAATATTTGTCGTCTATGGTCATGATGAAGTCTTTTTCATTCCCAGTTGAACCATCAGGACTCATCCAGGCCTGTTTCCAATGAGGTGGCTTTTGGAAGAAAGAATCTATCCTTCTTAAGAAAATCTGCCACCCTCTGTCCTTGGGAGTTCCGCTGTCCATATACAATTGTCCGACTCTCAGCTTATCGTTTTTGTTTTTGCCTATCTTCGCGTTAAAATCCTCCATAATTACATTGAAGTGAGTTTTATTTATATGTACGGCCGTATTTATGTCCTCAGACATAACCTCTACTTCTTCATCTGGGGTGCCAAGGTCGGTGCTTTTACCTGTATGACGTTCATCGAGTATTTAACACCTCCTTAACATTTCCTCCTTCTAGTAATAGCAGGGCCACCAAGTACTGCGGAGCTAAGTCTCTTTATTGATGGTCATTTTGAGGGATTTGCCAATACTCGCCGCTCGTACGTTCGCGGTACCCGTGGTCCGCCTTGTAAGGGCGGGTGAGGGCGCATGGCGGGTTATTTTAGGATATGATGACGTTGCTGCCCATGAAGATGTTGTGTGGTGCACAGTTATTCGCACCTTTATGGCATTAGTAGCCTTTTACGACACCTCGGCAAGTAGTTCGGGACTATTCTTCTCTATCGGTCACAGCACGGCGGGCAGATAGAAGTTTAAGACTATGGGGTCGTCGTTACGTGACAGCATGTTATCATTTTTTGATAGGTACTCAAGATATATACACGCACGATGATACACATACATAAATTGATATGTAACATAGCAAAAAACCAGTAGAAATTATAGTTACAAAATAGTTTTTCTTTAATGTGTAATAAATTTATATAATTATTATTATTTAATATATGGTATTTCACCTTAATAATAAGTAAGTAAAAAAATGCTAGGAATGTCGTACTTTTAAAAAAAAATTTTTATTAAGAAAGAGATTTAGGCATATTACTCTAATACGGATTGACAAAATATAGATATATAAAACTTTTTTCATTACATGTTCTTTTACACTCTATTTCATTCACAACAGGATTGCAACCTATGTATATATATTAAAAGTCATAAAAATTATCTATACTAATATTATAAAGCTGAAGAGTTTGTTCGTTTGTTTGTTTGAATGCGCTATTCTCAGAAACTACTGGTTCGAATTGAATAATTATTTTTGTTTTGGATAGCCCAATTACCGAGGAAGGCTATAGGCTATAAAATGCTGAGCAATAATAAGAAATGTTACAAAAATAGGAAAAAATAATCTTTTTATAGAGCTTCCGTTGCGTCCTTTATTATTTTTCTTGTCGAAATATTTTTAACTATAGTTCCACTTTTAAAGTAACTATAACATCACTATTTTACTAAGAATTTTCGAAAAATAAAAAAACTCAATTATACGTTGAAAGACCCAGGAATCAAACCTGAGACTCCTTGCTTGGCAGTAACGCTTGCGACCACTCGACCAACGAGGCGGGTACCTACTCTTAGAGTAATTGTTTAAAAATATTTCAGTATGTTTTTCCCTCAAATGAACGCGGGTGAAACCGCGGGGCCCAGCTAGTCAATAATAATTAAGTATTGAACCATAATGTAACGGAGAATATATAAAAAGATATATGCTTTCCACAATTTCTCCATAAAGAGAAAACTTTTTGTTTATTCAGAATTTTAGTCAATACAATAGGTATTTGACTATGCAAGAGCAAAATTATTGATGAATTTGTTATATATTTTTTTTATTTTATATTACTAACATAAAAAAACTTTCTATAGTTAAATACATATGTTTCTTTATAAATTATAAATATATTAAGCATAGGAATTGAATTATAATTTCATAATATTTTTTTATTATAACTATATACCTACATCTTTAAAAATTAAATCTTACCTGTACTTGAAGTATTTATAGAATTTATATCAGGTTGTATGTTTCCCAAATTTATACCTAATTTTTCTAATAGATTTGGTGGTAAAACAAGAACTTCCGGATTATCATTACTTAAATTAGAAAAAAAATTATCCTCTTTATTTTTTTTTAAATTCTTAGAATTCATTTTTATATATTATCACTATTCCAAAAAATAATATTTAACAACTCTGAAAAAAAAAGTAAAATATTTAATTATAGAAAGTTAGGATTGAACCATGAACACTCCCAATACACTTAACCCAATCCATAACCAATGACAACAGAGCCAGTTGCATAATGATACTTTTGTTAAATTTTTGATACCATTTGTAAATTGAGAATAAATATTTAAAAAAAAATTTAATGTTGTTATATTATTATGTCATTACAATTTACAATATTATATCGTCAAACAATTGATAACACATAAATCTTATAACCACATACATATTTTAAAGTACATAAATTCCGAAGATAAAAAAAAATAAAAACAAAAAAATTAAAACGCTCTTCTATTTCACATAGATATATACATAAAATTATACTGAAAATTTTATAAAAATAATACGCTCATTGTTGGAATCGAACCAACGTCACAGAGATAGTAGCAACACGTGCTGCTAACAAAAATAATGCGCTGAAGAATCTTGCCCGAGAGTATCGAAAATTACAAACAAATAATATAAAATCGCGTGACATATATTATTTACTTAAATTAAAATTAAAAGACATAATATGCTCTATTGTAAATCTACTTACGTGTAATTTGATGCCCACAGTTGTCATAACGATAAGTACCTATTGTAAAGTTCACAGGAAAAACATTTAATAAATAGAGAACACAACTGTCTTTTACTACTATTTTTTTGACTTATTTTAATATCACGAGCAGGTTATTATAGTAAGAAAAAAATTGAAGTAAAATTGTTCAATACGACGAATCCAAATGGTCTTAACTCGCTCATGCCAAGCTCATGCCTTAATTTTTTTTTTTTTTTTTGGGATTTTATGACCTGGTATCTACAACCTTTAGGTCAACTCTTATTATTCATATATACGTAATAATACGCCTCTGAGCATATTTCATTAAATTGTTTTAATTGTATTCTTTATGTATTTGTAGATGTGCTTGTAAGTATGTTCGTCTTGTAATAATTGTTTTAATGGCGGCGGGCGGGACAATAAATCACACTTATTTTCAACATCACTAAGTTCACTGGCCAACACTAGTCTGTCAATCAAAAATTTTTGACAATCGAAAATAATGTGCTCCACAGTTCCATCACTTGAATTACAATGTGAACAGGTTTTATTCGCAATAATGCCGAGTCGAGCAAGGTGTGACGGTGCAGTACTATGACCAAAACGCAGTCTATTTATGATAGTAATAAAGTCTCGAGTAGCATCTTGTATACGATGATACCAAGGTCTTGCAGGTAAGCTTTCTTGTATGCTTCCATACCATTTTCCTTTCGTATCTTGATCTTTCTTCCACATTTCTAACCACAACTTTTGAATATTCTGGTCAATACATTGCAAGTAATCAGACATAGGAACATACATTGTATTTCTAACATCAAGAGCATTAACTCCTTCATATGCAGTTTTATCAGCCATTTCATTGCCAGAGATACCTTTGTGGGAAGGCACCCATAGAAAGAAAATTTGAATATTTTTATTGTGGTATTGGTAAATTATTTGTTTAATGAAATAAAGGATATAATTAGACTTGTATTTAACTGTGAGGGTAGATAAAGCTGTTATCAAACTCAAGGAATCAGAAATTATTAAAAAATATTTGATGTTATTGATTTCGCGAATACGCATTAATGCCTGATACACCGCATATGCCTCTGCCGTAAATATAGAGCAGGGTTCATGCAGAATAAAACTTGAAGAAAATTTTGCTTGTGGATCATATAGAGCAGCATGTACATAATCACTTGCTTTGCTCCCGTCAGTGTAGATAACATAGTACATTGAATTTTCGTCCAAAAATTGAAGCATTTCCGAATTATTGTTTATTGTCTGTTGGATTACCTTAATTGGATGTGAAATACACTGATAAGAGAAAGAGTAACATGGCCATGGAAACTGTTTTCTAATTTTAAAAAAGCTATTGTCTATTTCCAGAAGTATATCGGACAGTGTTGGAGAATTACCGCATAATAGACCTTGTGCTGTTGTTAATGATCTTCTTGGTGTTCTATCTATATAAGGTACAATTTTACTTATTATTTGAGTGTTGTTTGATGCTATGAGTTTGAGACAGTATCTTTCAGCAAGTAAGATTCGCCTCAAAATCAAAGGCATCACTTTTGTCTCAACTTCCATGGCCCTTATGGGAGTTGAGCACATAGCACCAGATATTATTCTTAAAGCCTTATTCTGCAATATGTCTAATTTATTTACATGAGAACTATTCATATAAGCGAGGGAGCTATAATCTAAATGACTTCTAACAATACTTTTATACAATATTGACAATATTTTAGGGTCTGCACCCCATGTTACGCCACTAAGTGATCTGATAACATTTAGTCCTGTGTGAGCATTTTTGGATATGTATTTAATATGTTCTTCAAAAGTTAGTTTTGGGTCCAATATTATTCCTAAAAACTTCTTTGAAGTGACTCTATTTATAATTTCATTGTTGTAAATAATATTTGTATTTGAGGTTTCATTGCCAAAAAACATAACACTACTTTTAGAGGGGTTAATTTTTAAATGTAAACGATCATTATAATATTGTAATAGTTGAAATAAGGATTTGTTCATATTATCTATTGCAATCTCTAAGTTGTAATTACTGCTGTAAAAAACAATGTCATCAGCAAATTGTAAAATATTTACATTCCTATTATTTACATATTTACAAATTTCACTTGTGTATATATTGTATAGTAATGGTGATAGTGTGGCACCCTGCATTGTGCCTTTTGAGGCACATTTGGGTCCATATAAAATATTGTTATGCCTAGCATAGATTGTTCTGTTGTTCAAAAAATTAAAAATCCACTTACATAAGTGCCCGGGCACACCCAACCTAGACATGATTTGAACTAGTATACCAGGATCAACACTGTCAAAAGCACTTTGAACGTCTAGAAATACGCAAACAGTGTTTAATTTTCTATGTTTTGCATTTTTCAGGTCAGAGATTAAAGAGGTGAAACTGTCTGCACTACTACGCCCTCTACGGAAGCCATATTGTATATGTGGAATGAAACACTTGGATTCAACATACCAGTCAAGACGGACTTTCACCATATTTTCGAATATTTTACCAAGACAGGATGACAAGGAAATTGGTCTATAAGAACTAGCAAGCTCAGGAGATTTGTCGGGCTTAAGTATTGGGACAACACACTGTGTTTTCCATGACTGTGGAATAGATTTATTACGCCAAAGCAAATTGAGGATGCTAAGAAACAACTTTTGGGCAGATACATCTAAGTTTTTAATTACGATGTAAGGATAATCATCTAAGCCAGGAGTCGTATTTCGTCTGGAGTGCAAGCTTGTTAAAAATTCAGACCATGAAAATGGATCCAGTAAAAATTTAGAATTTGGGTTATGATTGTTGATTTCAAAAAGAATGTTCAGTTGATCTACTTCAATTAAGTTGCTATTATCTGATAATTTATCTAAGAGTGGAAATATAAACTCATTTGTATATGATTTATTCTTAGGTCTTATGCCTTTAAACATTTTTAATAAATTCCAAATTTTACTTATGTGAGTATTTCTATTAAAAGTGTTACATAAATTATTCCATCCAATTTTTTTCTGTTCTAAAATTGTTCTCTTTTTCTGGGCATCTTTTCTTTTGTAATTAATATAATTTTCAATAGTAGGCTCTTTTCTATATAGTTTTAGTGCATTATATGAAGCAATAACACTTTGTTCACATATACTATTCCACCAGGGAGATGGTGGCCTGCTTATGAAAGTGTTTGTTTTAGTGAGCTTTGGAATTGACATTTCTTTAAGAGTATCTAAATGAAAACAGAAATTATTATAGGTTGAAATAGGATCATGTGATTGAAGTATGAAATCATTAAACATTGTTTTTGAAAGTGCTGTGTATGTTGCCCAGTCAGCTTTTTTATATATAAACCTATCTACAGGGGAATTAAGATGATATTTATCTATACGTAATGAAATCTCTGTTATTGTTGGATAATGGTAACTTCCCATTGTATCGTCATGTACAGACCAATCACATAGTGGTGCGAGGCTGCCACTGATGAAGCTTACATCAATGGCAGAAGCAGTTTGTTTAGGGCGATTTATAGTTGTAGGTCTACCATCATTTAAAATACACAAATCTAAGTCATCAATTAAATTAAATAACTCCTGACCTCTACCTTTCGTTGACTGACAACCAAATGCAATATGATGAGCATTAAAGTCACCACTCATAAATATGGGTTTTGGTAGATCATTAATAATGTAGCGGAGTCTATTAATTCTAATACGCCCACTTGAAGGTGGACAGTATACACAGAGAATTGTTAAACTACTATGTCCTGTTGATACAGATACAGCAACTGTTTGAATGTCTTCATAAAATATGGTATTTAATGTATTATACTTAAGGTATGGTTTTATCAGTATTGCAACTCCATTATGTGCATTATTTGAATTTTTGTTGTAAATATTATATCCTGGTATTTTAAAATTATTATCTTTGAACCATGTCTCATTAAGAAGGCAAATATCAATATTTTTTTGTTTTAAAAATTGGATTAATAAAGGTTTTTTACTATTTGCACTTTGAATGTTATACTGCGCAATACGTAACTTGGATTGTGTAGAACTAGGCCCTACACAATCCATTATGTTAAGTTTTTTATTAATGCATCTTTAATAGTTTTTAGATTAGTGGGTGTACTGTCATCTTTATTGGCTAATTCCACCAACGTCTGTACTAGGGCCATAAGTACATCGTTGTCGGAAATTATTTGACTTTTAAGGTCTTTAGAATGGACTATTTTAACTTTATTTACATCTTGTACAGACTTATTTGCAGAGATATTTATAGACTTATTTACACTAACATTACTATTTACAGGTTGTGATTTTGGTGATGGGAGTGGAGGGAAATCTTTTTCATTGGTGGTGACTTGTTTTGTAAAGGCGACACTTGCATAAGATATGTTGTTTTTCTTTTCAATAATCTTCTTTGTTTTAATAGGACATAATCTAGATATCGCAAGATGAGGTCCACTGCAATTTATGCAGCTGATTTCTGTTGGTTTATCACATTCCTTATACAAGTGTTCACCTCCGCAAATACTACATCTTTGTTTACCATTACAAACTTTTGCTGAATGATTAAATTTAAAACACCTATAACACTGTAGTAATGGTGGAATGTATTCGAAAACTCTGTACGAGAATAGATCATATTGTACATTATTAGGCAGTACATTAGATAAAAAGGTGATGCTTACAGTCTGCAATGGAATGCGCTCTTGTCCTACTTTCTTTGAAAACCTTCTTATTGCCACTATTTCATAAATTGAAGAAAGTCTTGTGTAAAGTTCTTTGTTAGATATATTCGCTGGAACAAATCTAATGATGCCAGTTTTTTCAATTTGCGCTGCCGGTATGAACGCCTTCATATTATATTTTGTGAGGAAAGTGGTGTTATTAATAAAGTTATTGGCCGTATTATATTGCTTGAAAATAACTGCTATTTTATTTGCATTCACCCTCTGAATACCTGTCACACCTTTTACATCCATTGCGAAAATATGGTTTAAGTATATAGGGCTCTTGTTGCCCAATCTATCGTCGTTTGTGGATTCCACATACACTTTAAAGTCTGTGTTGGTTGAGTTTTCCGGATAAAGTCTTTTATAGTTAGGTTTGTAGTAAGGTCGATAAGCATCTCGCTCATCGCCGCAGCCCGATGGTCCAGAGCCTACGCCTACGCTTCCTTCATCCGTAGGCCGTGACCGTTTTTTTGAGGCGGGCGGGTGAGACCCGCCCCCCTCGTTTACCTCCATTGCTATTGTGCTTTTCAGCAGCTAATAGCAATATTTATATTCACTTTAATTATAAAAAATCACTTTTTATAAGAAAAATTTAAAATTAAAGTTTTAAGTCAACCGCGCTTTTTCAAGGTTCCCGCCAGAATCCTCATGCCTTAATGACACAGAGTCACAGATGACAACAAATTTTTAACAAAAATGTCACACAACCCTAAGGGTACGTTCGCGCGCCCTCTTCTAATTGATAATTAATCACTTTTATAGGAGCGCATTCGTACTTCATACTTTTTTATCTATGCATTCCACAGACCACATGCACGGAAACTGAAATGGGACATGCGCAATAGTTTTTTATTTATCAGTTTTTAATAAAAATAATAAGTAGTGAATAAATTGGAATAAATGTAAGAAGATAATTTTGTTTATTATCTTTCATGAACAATAGCAAACAATTATTTACTAAAGTTCGACAGTTAAAATCAGTTTTTGATTAAAGAAGTACCTATCATTTCCGCGCATGTGGTCTGTGGAATGCATAGATAAAAAAGTATGAAGTACGCATGCGCTTTTATAAAAGTGATGAGATATCACTTAGAAGAGGGCCCGCGAACGTACTCAGTTGCCTTTTGGTTGCCTTAAAAAAAGATGTTGAAATGTCATATTAAATTTAAAAAAAAAAAAAAAATTAATTATCTGTGCTTTCGATCTTCCAGTCGTATTTTAATAATATATATTTAACAGTTTTTATCAGTGTTGCCACCTTAGCCCTTTTGGGGCTAGATCTAGCTCTTTTTACGATTTGATTTCTCCAGATTTCCTTATTTAGCCCTAAAAGAGCAATCTAGCCCTTTTCAAACATCACACAAAAACCTCTCTTCCCATACTTATTCGAGTTGATAAAAGATATTGAGTGCTTTGTGGCATAAAATTTGCCAGTGACTGTCAGCATTTTTTTTTTGTTTTTACTGTGGTAAATCTAGTTTTAGAGGTGAAAACCCTAAACACAAACTCTGCCATGTCAGTATAAACCAAGTCATTTAAAATGCAATCACGACTGGTTCAAAACATTTTAAATTAGGTGTTTTTTTTTTTATTAGTATTATAATACGGGTTTGTCATTGCGTTTTGATTACTGTTATATTGTTAAATTACTATTTATAATCATCTTGATCATTCAAATTTTATTTGAAACAAAAGTATTTCTTTTTTAGCCCTTTCTGGCCAGAATTTTTAAAATCTAGCCCTTTTTCGATGCCCGGATAGCCCGTTTTCAAAAATCAAGGTGGCAACACTGGTTTTTATCTGTTTAAATGATAAATTGATGTTTCTTTTTAGTGAAATTAATAGTAAATGGAGTTTTACAAATTTCCGTAAGCTAACATGTTGTGAAAGTGAGTGATAAATGCGGAAAAATCGTGAATTACGTATTATCAGGTTTTGTTTACTAAATAGGACTGTTCTAAAAAAATGGACCATACCATACGTCATTCTTTGTCATTAACTCAATGGTCAATATTAAAATTCAATAATTAATTAATTCAGATAGTCTTTGATCAGATGCATCTGCATCTGCATATGATCGTAAATTTAATGAAAGTTTTCAATAAGATTTATGTGAGGTAAAAGTTATAAAATAGAAGATTAATTCTAAAATAATAGTGTAGTATTTTTTTTCTACGTCTAAGATATAAAATTCATTCAGAATTAGTAAACTAACGTTTAATTTTGTTTATTTGTACTTTTAAAAACTTTTAATTATTTTAATGATGAGCACTTCGAAGGCATTGTCGTTTAAAATACAGTCAGAATGTTCGACTTCAAGAGCTCGTGTGGGGCGTATGAAATTACCACACTACACTGTAAACACTCCAGTGTTTATGCCTGTTGGAACACAGGTTAGAAAAAAAATTAAAATATGCCAAAAGTAATTAAATTATATGATACGAGTATGATTGTTTTTTTTTTTTTTTTTAGGGTACAATGAAAGGCATTTTACCTGATCAACTTGAAAATTTAAATTGTGAAATCATATTAGGAAACACCTACCATTTAGGAAATAGACCAGGGGTTGATGTTTTAAAAAAAGCTGGTGGGCTTCATAGATTTATGAATTGGAATAGAGCTCTTCTCACCGATTCAGGAGGATTTCAAATGGTTTCTTTATTGAAACTAGCAGAGATTACTGAAGAAGGTGTAAAATTTAGGTCACCATATGATAACTCAGAAATAATGTTGACACCTGAAAAATCTATAGAAATTCAAAATTATATAGGTTTGTTATATTTTATTAAAGGTTTTAACTAACTTCAAAAAAGGTGGAGATTCTATATACGATGGTCCCATATCCGATGTATGATATACACATATAAATTTGAAGGTATTAATAACACAATATAAATTTGTATGTTTTCACATTCAGTGGTCCAATTTCAAACTAGCCTATGTATGAACACAAAAAATATATGTATAATTTTAAATTGATTGGCATCTATTTCTTTAAGTTTTTTTTTTTTTTGTTTTGTTGTATTAAAACAAAAAAAAATTTATTAATACTATGTAAAGAACATTGAGATTCATGTATAAATTATTTGATACATTAAATGACTTAACAGGAGCCGACATTATAATGCAGCTAGATGACGTTGTGCAAACAACATTTCAAGATTATGATCGTATCAAAGAAGCCACAGAAAGAACTAGCAGGTGGCTTGATCGATGTCTAAAAGCTCATAAAAGACCAGAAGAACAAAACATATTTCCGATAGTACAAGGTCTACTAAACCCTGAATTGAGAAAACAAAGTGCTCTAGAGCATATGACTAAAGATGTTAATGGGTTTGCAATAGGCGGACTTAGGTAATAAAAAAAAATATAGATAATGAAATTCATCTCTGTGTGATATGCTGTGTCAGTGTACTTGCAAAAATGCATCTTTGTTTTGTATGACAGTGATGCATCAGTTTTCATTCAAGCGACATGTGTTCTTATTGTATTACATCACAAGTCAATAATACTAAACATTTTGATAAAGAGTTGCTTAGTTTTAAATTTAAAAAAAAACTAAAATTGACACAATAAAAAGGTACAATATTGTACCTCTGGTCACAAATGCAGTTACTGCATTAATACCAGTAAATACCAGTTCATACAAAGCAAAGCACGCTAGTGGTATGATGAGTAAAGCATCTTTCATATAGCTATTTTTAAAAATATGACAATCTATTTTACAGTGGAGGTGAAGCAAAAGATGATTTCTGGCCAATGGTCAGTCTTGGAACAGAAATATTAGATAAAAAGAAGCCAAGATATTTAATGGGTGTTGGGCTAGCAATTGACCTTGTTATTTGTGTTGCACTAGGTGTAGATATGTTTGATTGTGTTTTTCCAACACGTACAGCTGTAAGTTTTATAGTATTTTCATAAACTAGATTCATGTTTTAACTAACAAACACTAAACTTTCTTTAATATGTATTTAAATATGTGTAAAACTAGATATTTCATTTGGAGTATATTAATATAAGTTGAGTATTTACCATATGAATTTAAAATAATTATTTTCTATTTTATATTTAGAGTACCTAAAATGGAAGGTCAAAAAGTTAGCAGAATGGCTGGTTTGGATGTGTTTTTTGATTGGCTTGGTGTGTTGAAAAAGCAGAATGGGGTGGGGATGCCCATCCAGGTAGGCGTTACTAGAGTGACTCATTACTATATGTACTAAATTCCATCCTAATCAGATAATTTACTTTTGAGTTATTAATCAGCAAACAAGTCGGGAAGAAACTAGTCGTAGAAAATTGAAGTAAGTAACTAGTAGGAGAAAATTGAACATTGTGCCATAATAGTTCCTCACCAAAAATGGAAAAACTCCTCAAACAATTTTTCAAGATATGTTAGCTGTTTATGGCGACTCTGCTTCTAATATAATACAGTTAAGATAGAATATATTAAAAAGAAAAAATAGTTTAAGGTTTTATTTCTTCCCTGTCATTCTCCAAACTTTTTGACTTCGCCTCATATATTGAAAAAATAATACTGTACTGTACTGTCGCGATTGTCTTAATAAATAAAAAAATTTTTAGTTTACTGCGGCAATAACTGTAAATATAATTTATATTTCTTTAATATTCCAACTACATATCTACTCAAGTTTCACTTGTAATATGTAATTTAATATGAACATAATTTATGATGATTAAAAATTATTTTTTTAGAGATTTGGATGTGCGCTTGTTAATAAAGGGCAATTGAATTTAAAGCAAAAACAGTATGAAACTGATCTTAATCCCATTGATAAAGATTGTGAATGTGCTACATGTAAAAACTATACCAGAGCATATTTGCACTGTATTGTTTCTGTAGAAACTGTTGCTTGCCATTTGATTTCCGTGCACAATATTGCTTTTCAGGTAAAATTTTTAAATAATTAGACTTGTTAGTTTCTAAAAATATAAAAACTAAAGAACTTCTTTTTTTCAGATGCGACTGATGAGGACAATGAGAGAAAATATTACAAATGGAACCTTTCCAAAATTTGTCAAAGATTTTGTCAAGGAAGTATATGCTGATAAAAATTATCCATCTTGGATTATTAACTCTCTTCAATCAGTTGGAATAAATATAATTGAAACATATTTTTTAATTCTTTATAATAATACCATAACCTCATATCTAATTCAAATAAAAAAAATCTGTATTTTATGTTGACTATATTTAGAATGGTGCGTTTACATAAAATCATCAGAATCATTTCCATCATAATTTGTTGACATATTTTCTTTTTTCATAAGTGTTGCATAACTTCTTAGTTCAGCTTCCTCTTTTTTCCGTTTCTCCTCTTCTTTTTCTTTTTCTTTCTTATCCCTCAATATTTTCTTTTTATCTTCTCTCTCTAATCTATCCCTGTTTTCTCTTTCTTGCCTCAAATCAGGGAATGCTTCTCTCTTAGTTTTATTAAGCCTATTGACAATATCATTTATTCTTTTTACAACTCTGACTTTTCTTACTTCTTTATCTTTATGGAAAGCAACCTGTCCTACCTAAAATAGTTACATAATTAGTATTAGACAAATAAAAGATTTTAATAGTAATAACAGAGAAAAATATTTACCTCCATACTTGGAGTCTTCTTTAAATTTGCCCACATGGTATAAACAATATCAATATCATTCATTTTATTACCCATTATTGAGTTGGCTTTTACTAATTGACATGCATCATCTAGTACAGAATTAGGAATATCGTCAATAGTTTGACCCTAGAAATATAATCAAAAATTTAACATCTAAATTACACCAAATGCGAAATATTATCTATATATAATTAAAAGTTACGGGTGCTAAACGAAGATAAACATGTGCCGATGACACTTTATCAACATGGAACCACACATCTTCGGGCCATCCCCATTTAATTAAATCTTCATCTGAAATTTGAAATATTTTTTATATTAAAACTTATGCACAATAATAAATTTCTTTTATACACACAATATTTTAAAGCATTTTTATAGTACTTTCATGTTTATCGGCACCCATAAAAAGAGTTACAGGTGGAGAAACAACATCACTTGTGAAGTAAAACACCATTTTTACTAATTACGTTATATTGTTTTCTAATTTAATTACAAATTTCTATAAGCAGCCATCGAATCAAAATTCGAGTGATTGTCAACTGTCAACTTGTCAAGTGATTGTCTGATTGAGACTGATTGAAAGATCACCGAGACTAGGGGTGTGCGATAATTCGTAACTACTCGATAATTTTTCATTCGATTATTATCGATAACTATCGATAAGTTTTCGTTCGATGATTTTGTCCGACCCGATAATTATCGATAATTTTGTGTCATTCGATAATTGTTTTTGGATCCGATAAGTACTGATAATTGATATATATATATATATATATATATATATATATATATATATATATATATAATCTTTATTATTACCATAAAATTATACAGCAGTAATCGTACTATTGGCCCCTGCACTAAGCACAGCTTGTATCGCAGGTAGCCAAAAATGAAAGTAACTTCAAAACATAATAAAAGACATAACATAAAATAACTTATACACTTGTTAATAAATTAATAAATTAAACTAAGATAGGATATATATATATTTACATAGATAATATTAAAATATATAGTGATAGTAATAATAATGTAATTTAAACATACATTCATTTCAATTTTCGTTGTGTGGGTGTATGTATTATTGTCTGTGAACCTTCATCAATTATATAATAAGTTTTCTGTGTCGGTATAATCTAGTCCCAAAAGCCAAAGTTCAAGTTCTTTTTTTAGTTTGTGAGTAGTGAGATTTTGAATTTTGAATTTATTGATTATGCGATTATATAGACGCGGAGAAAGGAAATATGGATGACGTCTTGCAAAAGTTGTATAAGAATACGGAACGGAGATTCGATATAGTCGCTGCTTTTGTCGGTACTTATGATCTGATGAGGCTACAGCAGATCTATGCATAGACATAATACTTCTAAGTAAGAACAGTTGTCTAACTGTCAACAATTCACAGTCTCTATACAGTAGGTCCGTACTATACCTAAAGGGTTTACCAAGCATGACTTTGAGAACTGATCTCTGAGCTCTTTCGATTCCGATCATAATGGTTTTAGGAGCTCCACCCCAAACTGTTATACAGTAAGTAATAAGGGATTGGCAAAGAGCCTTGTATACATATAGCATAAGATTTTTTGGAGCTGTGTTTGAGAGACTTGAACACGTAGGTAATTTTACGAATTCTGGATGCAAGATTGGTTATGTGGTTTTTGTATAAGAAATTTTCGTCAATTGTAACTCCCAAGTATTTTATAAAGGTTGTGCGTGCTAATGTATTGCAATTTAAGGAAGATGATGCTCGACAACACACATGTAATTTTAAACATGATGATGATGGAGGTTGTGATTTGCGCGTTTTATGAAAGGCTATGTAATAAGTTTTATCAAGATTTAAGGTAAGTAAATTTCTCAAAAGCCAATCTGCTATATTTGATAATCCTTTTTCTGCGGCTTTATATGTTTCTTCCCAAGTATTTCCTTGATATATATATATATAATATATATCAATATAATATATATATATATATTATATTGATATTCGATAATTATGGTACGGCGGATGACCTTATTTTTTGGTGGGTTTCGTCGTCCGAAAATTTTAGCGATAATTATCGATAACTATCATCAAGTATCGATAATTTTTATCCGATAACTGTCGTCAACTATCGATAATTTTTATCCGGATAATTATCGATAACTGTCGCCAACTATCGATAACTTTTTATCCGATAATTATCGATAAGTGTTCATTCAATAATTATCGATAACACAATACGATAATTATCGATAATAAAATTATCGATAATTTTTACCGATGAACACCCTAACCGAGACCAAAGTGTTCTGACAGTTGTGGTTCTTACCAAAGAGTATATAAATGGTTCTGACAGTTCCCATTTCCCCAATATTAGGCTGGCCACCGGCTTCCGGAAGGCCTCTCTGAATGCATAATTTTAAATTCCGTCACTTCGCCTCACACATATCTTAATCAGATATATAATCAGATATAGTAATCAGATAAATCAGATTATTAATATTTCGTTCAAAAATTTCATTATCTTACTTTTTTGGTAACGTTTTTCGAAATTACTTAAAAACACTAATAATATTTATTAATTTAAAAGAATATGATTTACGCATTATTGTGACTCATTTAAAATGACAACGCACCCGTCATATTTTTTTTGTACAATATTGCATTTTGACAGAACTCCATATTTTCAAACAATAAGGGGACCATCCATTTATTACGAAAGACGAATTTTGCTAGTTTTGACCCCCCTCCCGCCCTATTGTAAGAAAAATTAAGAATAGGCCGGCCTCCTCCCCCTGTTTAATATTTAAATAAATAATAAACACATATAAATAAATATTAACCAACAATCACACCACGTTAACCTAGCCCCGTGGTAAGTTCGTAAGAACTTGTGTTACAGGTACTAGGAACGGAAATAAATTTAAGATATGTTTATGTTTATGTTTAACAAACACACACTTTCGTCTGTCCCTAAGGTAGGCAACTTAATGCCTGTGTTTTAGGTAACAGCCGACTGATATACATTTTTTTTAAATAAATATATTTATAAATAATACATATATAAATAAACATATATTACACCCAGACTCGGGGCGGGAATCGAACCCACAACCCTTGGATCAAAAAACAGGGTCACTGCTAACTGCGCCAACGGGTCAGCCTAGAAGATATAAATACATATATAAATAAATACACATCCATGACCCGGTGCAGACATCTATATTCGTCATACAAATTATCTGCACCTGGCGGGATTCGAACCCGCGACCGCTGCGTAAAGTGTCCAGTTGCCTGACCACTCGACCAGCCGGCCGTCAAAATATTTATTACGTAAGAATCAAAAGGAAAAAATGAATAAATGTTTGGTTTGTTTTAATGTTTATTTTTCAAAGTAACAATTTTTAGAAGTGTTTATTTGTACTTACAAAGCTACCAATAATTTTTAGTTCTGGTAGTAATAAACTTTTGTTTTAATTATCCATCTTTATCTACATAAGAGAAGTCCAGTCGCTTAAAACCCACTCGGAAAGTGGATCTGCCACTGGAACATCTCTAATATTACCTATACGTGCGATTGGCCCCGCTTTTGCAAGGAATAATTTTAACTTTCCGTATTTTTGTGATCTTACGTAATAACTATCGAGACTCCCTCCCACCCCCTTGTAAGATAAAATAAGACATGGTCAATCCTCCTCCCCCCTAAATCGTCTTACATAATAAATGGATGGCCCTTAATGTTCCTTAATTCATAGCGATAAAGGTGAGAATTACATCAAAAATCTTTTTTGGGGCCATTAATTACACTGAATTCTCAAAATTGATGGAAAAAATCCAACTTTGGGAATGTTTTTCAAAAGTTTATGTAAATATTGCGTTTTAAAATTTTGCCAAATATATTGATTACAGAAATTTTACAATATTGTACATATTTACAATTCAAAACTTAAAATAATTATTTACAAACAGTTTTGGTATAAATCATGTCCGCGTGGAATGGTGCCAAGAATACTAGCAGCATTTCCCCGTTGAATCGCAATTCCGATTCTTTGGGCAAAAAATGCACCAGCCCTCTTGTCACCAGTGGAGGCTATGAGTCGTGGGGTTAATTCTTTTAGAAAATTTTTAGCACTGCTACTCCAAGGCCCAAGTGTTTCGACTGCAAACGGCACAAAAACATAACTTTGGATAAGTGACGAATATTTGTGCCGTTTAGTCATTTCAGCCTTCTCCGCAGCGGCTCCCATTCTTACAGCCGTTTCCCTGATATGAGACGGAGCCAATGTATCGACGCAGGTTGCGTCCCACAAATGCGCCCGTCCCCTTTCCCAGGGAATCAGCGTTAAACCATCAGGCCTCTTGCCATCATCGCGACTAATTCCAGTAGGCTCAATAAGAGCAGGAACGTCGATGGTGGCAAGAGCCCTTTTAATAGTCTCATTCAGGGAACCGTGGCGGGAAAACCTACCTGAACTCTTGTTGCAAGAAAGGCCGTGTAGTCCGAAAGAATCAACCTCCTTTCCGCACGGACATCTGTGTTCAAAACACAGACGTGCTCCCAGCCGGAGACCTATACAAATTCGAAAACTTTCATTATCTAAAAGTGTCCCAAGGTTTTTTGAAGGCATTGCGTGTAACCAGTGACCTGACTCTTTACTTGATAAAGCTAGAAGCCTTGCACGGTTTTTGTCACTTGTAAGATTTTGCGTCAAATTTTCACGAGTATTGTGAACTAATGGCGCATCCCAAAGTTTTTGTTTTGTAACTTCCTTGGGGATATCGTCATTAGGACACCTCAACTTCCAGTTTTCTACTGCGTCTGTAGCATCTGTAATTTGGACTGAACTTGATTTTAAAATTTCGGAACATAGACCTTT
The DNA here is from genome assembly GCA_036937285.1 of Euphydryas editha. Lineage (NCBI taxonomy): Eukaryota > Metazoa > Arthropoda > Insecta > Lepidoptera > Nymphalidae > Euphydryas > Euphydryas editha. Next base: position 9,123,095 of record JAUPFZ010000006.1, read on the forward strand.
GATACTATGTACAGAAGCAAGAAAAGCAGGAAGAGCGACACTAGAAATTTTTCTCACGCCGATGCCACCATCTCTAATTGGTAAAGTAGCTTGGGTCCAAGAATTTTCATCAAAAGATAAATTTAGAATTTTTTCTAAAGAGCATTTTAGAGTGGCATCAATTTTATCGGTCAAGCCAGGGAATTTCCAAATTGGGCTCGTGCGAAGTACGTACATTAATTCTGGGACAAAAAGACAATATTTCAAAATAGTATAGGCTATATGAGAATTTAGAGTACCCAATTTGTCAGTGTTGTCCAGGAAAATTTTAATTTTACTGTCTAAAATTGACTCTATGCCTTCATCAAAAAGTGGAGCACCTAGAAGACAAAGTGTATTTTTTTGAAGTATTTTCAAATTAGGTGCAATTTTATAAAATAATTCCGTTGCCAAATTAATTTTTTTAGGAGATAATATATCTGTGAAAAAAATTTCACATTTTGAAAAGTTTAGTTTGAGGCCAATGCTATCGAACTCGTTTTTAATTTTGATTAAATCTTCAATGACATCATCTACTTTGCCTCCTATGGTTCCATCATCTAGGTACCATATGTTAAATTTAGATTTTAAATTTGAAATGCATTTGTGGATACCTAGACTAAAAAGAGCCAGACTTAGTGGGTCCCCTTGCTGAACGCCGACATTAGAGAAAATAATATAATAATATATAATAATTTTTTTAAAATTTAATTTATTTACTTTTTGGCGATCGTTTATGGAATTTTCTTAAAAATACTAATAATATTTATTAATTTAAAATAATATAATACACGTGGAATAAATATAATGTAAAAATAAAAATTAATATAGTAATAATATAATGTTTAATATAGTAATATAATGTTTTTTTTTAAACACTCTTTATATATTTATAAATTATAATATACTTTATTATAATAATCATGTACTTTATTGCACACCATTAAAACAGAGAACAACATTAAAGATAGAAGCTAACGCCATTTAAGCTGTACAATCAGGCGGTCTTATTGCTAAATAGCACTTTCTACCAGACAACCTGAGGGTGACAGAAATTTTGCATTTGCAGATGGGCAGGTGGTATAACAATATTAATAATGATAATACAGATGACTGGTAAATTACTATCAATATTTAAGGAGAATACTCGGTACATGATTCTCATTCGAATTATGAAAAAAAAAATAGGTACTTAATTTTTGACCAAATTTTCATAAATTTCAATTCAAATAAATGAAGCGTTGACACTGTTCCAGTCATGCTGGTGGCGCGTGCACAGGTGCAAAGTTCAAATCATTTATCTAGTCAACAAATTTGTTGCTTAAACGAGTAAAATATTTTAGTAATTTTGCCTATCCTAAGCCAGGATTAAAGTATTAAGGGGGACTGGATCATGCTTGTTTATCCTGCTACCCTGTTAACACGTGGCAGCGTTAAAATGTAGGGAAACTACCTATTTTGTGTCGGAAAGTGCAGCTAGCTGCTAGGGTGTCCAGACGACGCGTACATAAATGGATAATTGTTGAGTAACTTTACTTAAAAGTTTATTAATATTTACCTATTTTTTTACATAATTCGAATGAGAATCATGTACCGAGTAGTCTCCTTAAATATTGATAGTAATTTACCAGTCATTCTGTATAATAAAAACTAAGCAAATAGATACCTTTAATAATATATAAAATACATATATAAGATCAGAGATTATATTATTTATGAAGCATAACACAATATGATTCATCTAAAACAGAGAATCGACAATTAAATGTTAATGCTTTACAATTTTTACTTAAATTCACAAAACATAACTGAGTTTTAAATAAAATTCTTAAACGACATTTATAATTCAAATGTACTTGACAACATGCTTTTTTATAACGTCGTAACTGGTGGCCGTCAACATAAAGGTTACACATATAATTAAAATAATATATACAACACACGTACAAGTACATATAAATGCAAATAAATAATAAAAAATATAATCAATATTTTTTGATACTCGTTATATATTAATAAAGAGCATTTTCTGATCTGGCCTACGCCGTTTTCAAAATTCGATAGTTATCGATAATTATCGTATGGACGGTTATCGATAATTATTGGAAGAAAATTATGGATTGTTTGCGACAGTTATCGATAATTATTGGATGAAAATTATCGATAAATATCGGGCGATTCAATAATTATCGAATATATTTGATAATTATCGGATGGACTCCAGAATTATTATCGGGTGAAGGATGATAAATATCGATAATTATATCGTACTGACGCATACCAATAATTATCGAATCCCAATTATCGACAACTATCGGATAAAATTTATAGATCGTTATCGATAATTATCGAATGAAAAATTTTCGAGTAATTACGAATTATCGATAATTATCGCACACCCCTAGCTCTTTGGTATAGACTCTATATACTCTATATAGAAATTTGATATTAGATAGTAGATAGAATAGGATAAGAAATAGTGAGATACGGAAACCAAAGAGTAGAATAACTTTCCTAGACGGAAACGTTTTGGTCTGAAAGAAGATGTAGTGACGAAAATTGAGAAAGGTATGCTGAGATGGTTTGGCCATGTCGAGAGAATGAATGAAGAACGGTTGACGAAAAAAGTGTATAAGGCGAGTGTGAATGAAAGTGCGGGAAGGGGTAGGTAGACCTAGGCGAACGTTTCAAGACCAAATCAGAGACGTCTTGAAAAAAGGCCAGGTCAAGAGTACCCTATACCGAAGAGCATGTATGAAGGGAATAATGAAAGTGGACGAAGCGAAACAAGTATGTAAGGTTCGTAGCAAGTGGAAAGAAGTGGTCTCTGCCTACCCCTACGGGAAAGAGGCGTGATTATATGTATGTATGTATGTATGTATAGTAGATACTGGTAGATACCATCTATGAATCTTTGATAGATACTCCGTGACTTAGGGATGTTCATCGGAAAAAAATATCGATAATTATCGTATCGTGTTATCGATAGTTATCGATAATTATCGAATGAACAGTTATAGATAATTATCGGATGAAAAGTTATCGATAATTATCGAATCAAAATTATCGAATAACACTTATCGATAATTATCGAATGAAAAATTATCGATAATTATCGCACAACCCTACCGTGACCCGTGTACAAAAAAAAAATAAACAACAAATTTTGCCATAATATTATTATTTGACCCTGATTAGTGGATATTAATCGAAAATATAACGACAGTAATTGTGAATTGTGAACACTTGACCGTATGTAATACTGTGATATTTTTTAACGTTGGATTAGTCTAAAATTAAATCGATTCACTGCCACTCTTATACGTTGACAAGCATTTACTACGTAATAAGAAAAATAAGATGGGAAGTCCAGAACGCGAATTATGCCCTCCACCCTCAGAGGAAGACGAACTAACTTTACCACGTGCTAGTATTAATAAAATGATAAAAGAATTGGTGCCGTCTGTTCGTGTTGCATTGGAATCTCGGGAGTTAATTATAAACTGTTGCAATGAATTTATTCATTTAATAAGTTCTGAAGCGAATGAAGTATGTAATCAAAGTAATAAAAAAACAATCAATGCAGAACATGTCTTAACAGGTAAAGTAATAAAGTTTGTATAGTCTGACTTCTAAATGGTTCGACCACTGAGCTGCTTTTTTTTGTGCTTATAATTGTTTTTTTTTTTCTCTCTATTACACCTCGGTAACAAAAAAGTTATAGCGTTGGTTTGATACACACTGACAAACAATGTATATCCAAAACCAATAATTTTTACCCGACTGCGACAGGAGGGTTATGTTTTTTGAGTGTATGTATGTATGTATGTATGTATGTATGTATGTATATATATATGTATGTATGTATGTATGTATGTCCATTTCTTTGGCACGCCCTACAGCCCAAACGGCTGGACGGTTTTTGACATATGAGATGTCGTTGGATTTGTCTAAATTGTAGTAGTGACATAGGCTATGTAAATTTTCAAAATGGCGCCCGCAAAAGGCGGAATGAGGGGGGGCGGGAGGTGAATTTTTTTTCTTACTGTAGCAATATGGGTATCAAATGAAAGCTAGTAAATTGTTTTATTCTTTTTAGTTTATAATAAGAGTATTTTCCGCAGTCGGGTTTTTTGATTTTTTTAATTAAGCATACTTGTTCTATAGTCGGATCGCAAAGTAGAAAGAATTTCGTACATTGACCTTTTACTACAATGTACGAAATTGTTTCTGCTTCGCGATCCGACTATAGCAATAATTATTTCATATTTTTATTATGTAAGTACTAAGTACCCTGTGTATTAATTAAGATCTTTAAAATATACAATTTGTAAGATTATTCTAAAAAAAGAAAATATATAGTAAAAATATTTAATATAACTAGTATTGATGAAAATAGAAAAAAATAATGTTGAAAAGGAAATATTAGGAATATATCTATTTAAATTTAAGGACGATGGGGGAGGCCCATGTTCAGCAGTGGACATCCAATGACTGATATGATGATGATGATGATCTATTTAAAGTATATTGTATTTTTTATATTTTCAATTTTAGCTATTAATATTGTTTTCAGCATTAGACAGATTAGGATTTAGTGATTACACAGTTGAAGCAGAAGCAGTTCTAAAGGATTGTAAAGCAGTAGCAGCAAAAAGGAGAAGACAAAGCACAAGGCTTGAAAATCTTGGTATACCAGAAGAAGAGCTTCTTAGACAACAACAAGAACTTTTTGCAAAGGTAAAAAATATCAGTAAATCACATTTTAAATGTAAAACTACAACTATATAATATTTTTCAACTTTCATCTCAATATTGTCCTTCTGATATTGTTTAAACTTTTTTCTTGATAATCTTTATATCTTTAAATTAAATAAACGAAATAAAAATGAAATTGTCACTAAGTAAACTTGAAGTTTATGTATATATCATACTAGGCACGAGAGGAACAAGCAAAGCAAGATCAACAGCAATGGTTATTATTACAACAACACGGATTAGTTGGAATGGAAGGACCGCCCCCATCATATATTCCACCTCCTCCAGGAACTAAGCAAGATGATACTGAAGATGATGATTATTCATAAATAAAAAAAATTAAAGTCACTAATATTACATTATATTTTCACAACAACCAAACCGTACATGTAACCTTCTGTTTTAGAAAATGAAATTACAGTTTTTGAAATACAATGTTTTGTTTTAATAATTTATCTGCTTATTAAGCATAACTGATACAGCCCAATATAATGGGAAAATTTTTCATGTAAGAAGATGGACAAAGGATTATGTACCATATTTAATACTACACATTTTTTTTACATCAAATTGAATCGGTCATTTCAAAAACCTCAGGTCACTCAACTAGAATTTTTCAGGAATCAATAAAAACTATTTCATGCACAAACAAATGAGTTTTGAAGGACTTTTTTAATGCTTGATTTATTATTTGAGTAGCAAAAAAATTAAATAGTTAATAACCTTCACACTTTATTAACAAAAAAAAAATGAAAAAAAAAAATACGTAACTGTTCTTGACTTATGTTGTTTTAGCAACAAATAGGTTTAGTGGTATATAATTTAACTAAAACAATTGTAACAATTATATTTTGTATAGCTTATTATTGAAAATTACACTTAAAAATAACTTTATTAACATTTTAACTGTATTAATTTGTTGTTTAAATATTTTTAAGGTACAAAGTCATATACTCCATCATTTAGATTATCTTCAACATTTGCAGTTGGCCAGCTAAAAATTTTGTTAATTGTTATAAAATGGCATATACATACTCTTCCAGAATGCTATTATGAACTTGCTTATCTATTTTTTATTTTATTAATGGGCACTTTTCAATCATAAGCTTTAACTGATGGAAGTGAACCAGAGGTTGTAAGTTTTTTTATTAATAAGAATTAATGTTTAAACAATCCATCTATATATTCCTCCGCTATGATAGAACCTTTTCTATCTGAATCATACATTGATTTTCATAATATATGGATTAAAAATTGTCGATCGCGGTACGTTTTTTTGCGCAACGAAAAACCAGCTGAACTCAGGTATCCATTAATATCCTTTTTTTATTATTTTCCTTTTATAGTATAACTTTCCAATTCTTATACTGGTTGTTTTTGATTTTTCTTATGTTCTTAGGTTACGCTTTAATACTATAACAAAATTAAGTAGGTATGTATAAAAATCAGTTTTAATTATGGATGACATAAATCCTACTAAAATTGAATGTAACTATGATACATGGATTTGTTACAAGTCTTTATTTAATTTGCAATGTTTGTATGGTCGGGTCAATTCTTGCAAATGAATTGTAAATCAGTTATCTTAAACCGATTTAGATGTAATTTGCATATACGTTTATTAGTGAAATACATTTACACAAGTTTAATATCGCAACATCTTTTTTTAATTTAAATTTTGTAGGTAATGTAGTACATTGGTGGTTTTGATTTGATATAAAGTTTATATTGTGCATTTTCCATTTACAGAGCACAATGTGTGTTATCAATTAAAAAACTGCAGGCTGTAGAGGCACTATTAGGCAAAAGATTTAGACACGGAAAGAGCTTATAGAAAAGATCCATACCACCGCGAATGAAATACGAGCGGAGGTAGATAATAATATGGTCAGCCGCTCAACACGGCATATTGTATTAAGAACAAAAATATGTTGCCCATGTCGGGCCGGGATGGGAACCCGGTCCTGCTAGACACGGCGTCGTCGGGACTGTTCAGAGGTGAGCAAGACAATCCCCATTGAGGACAAGTCTGGCCTTTTCGCCAAGGCCAGCCTGTCGTTGGACGGATGCCTGTTGCCTGCAGATCCGGGACCCTCCAATTGAAGCAGCTAAAGGCTCCCAAGGGTTTAGAATGGTATTGCACTCCCAAAGTGCCGAGTCCGACATGGGTCTAGGACTGCCTATCTGGGCGTCCTGGATATCATCCGTAAATGGATTCCCCTGCGTCACAAAAAAAGGTATTCCCATCGTAAATAAAAGAAAAAATATACTTGACACTCGATTATCAATATTTAGAAAAAAGGTTCATAGCCTCTGACTTAAAATTGTATGGCGCATTTAGCCGAAATTTGGTTTTAAATACATAGATTCTTCTAGAATGTGGCTATGAAAAATAAATAAATGTCATTCGTTTTGTTGCTTGTTTCCTTATAATAATATAAGGCTCTTTTTTTTTCTAATGCTTTATTATTGCGTTTTATTAACACATGGCGCACTTCCCCGATTTGTCGGCAAAGTGCGCCTGGTCAGACTGTTTTCAAATTTTATGCTAAAATTCATTAATTTGATGTCAGATTCTAATGAGACGACATTGGTTGTTGTTGCAAAACATCACAGATCCTTATAATATCATGAGTTAGTGTCACTCGTGAACTTAAACACATGTAATATTGCACCAAAGTCAACTATGAAAAAAGTATGGCGCACTTTGCCCCCGTCACCTTAACTGATATTATTAAGGCCTACACACAAAAATAATTACCTTATAATTGGTGACATGAATATTGAATTGAAACAGAGTAATCCTGTAACGACCATTGAGTTACTATAACGACCTTATATCTTAATTCTTTGAGTAATTTGGGCTTTGAGTGTGCTATAAATCAATATTATACGCGTATAGAAAAATACGGCAATACGTTATGCAACTATGCAAGTCGTGTATTGACCATCTATTCATCCGTAATTATTGTCGTAACATAAGTGTGTATAGCGCAGTAATAAATATCGCACCAGCTGATCACTGCATAACCGGTTGTGCGTGGCCGATTACGTCAGCCGCCGATGCGCCCGAGCACGGCTGCAGCCGATCGAGCGCTCTCACATTTGTAGATGTATAATGTATTAGATAACAATAAAACATAAATTGAAAAATGAACTACGTCAAATTGATTGGCGTGAATGTTTGGATACTCAAAATCCAAATGAAATCATTTCATTAATAGAAAATAACTTTAAAAGGGCATATAATATATGTACAATATCTAAAAGTATTCGTATAAAATATAAGGGGCGGAACTCATGTAAGTGGGTTAACCAGCGATTAAAAAATGTGTTATAGGCGGAACCAACTATATAATGAATGGCGAAAGGATGAAAATAACTCTGCTAAAAGGTTGTACACTACACACAAAAATTAAGGGAGCAGAAAAAAAATCCATATTTTCGGGGGATATTCAACAGGCTGTAACTTATACAAAAATGGTCGTACAGCTAAAAAAAAAACCAAATTGTAGCTCTAAGTGTTTAGTTTTTGGATCCGAGTTTGAAAATTTTTTTTTGAAAATATTTTTCGAGTAATCATAAGAAACCACCGAAAAAAAAATTTCGTAATTTTTTCGTTTTTTTTTTCAATCTACAGACGTGGAAAAAATTTTTTCGACTTAACCTCTATATGGACCGGATAGCTTGTTTGAATAAGCAATTCAATTAATTTGTGACTAGGAAAATTAAAGTGCGGAAGAGGAAAATCGGTGAGAAAGTGAGTCGCTACATTTTTTTTTAATTTCGGGTCAATTGAAAAAAAAAATCAAAAATTTTGGAATTTTTTTTTTCAAAAATTTTCGCTCTTTTTTCTTAAATTTTCCAAGTCACTCATACAGAATTGAGAGAAAAATGAAAATTTTTTTTTTATTTTTGATAAAAATTATGACATTTTCAGAGCGAAATTCTTGCTCCTTTAATTTTTTCAAAAATTCGATCAAGTGGGAAAAAAAACGGTTGGCTGGATTAAATTGAAACTTCACAGGGTTTTTGTGGGTATATTGAACAGTAAAAGGCACACTTAACATTAGTGATTTCCGCAATATTTTTGATTGGGCGCTTGATTTTCCAGAAAACCACAAAAAGCCCTTTTTTAGTTGCTTTTTCAAATTCATGTAATGATTGAAAAAAATTTTTTTTTCAAAATTCAATTACCAATCCTTACAGAGAATTTATTCAAGTTTTTGAAACCAATCTCAAAATTTCTGTGCTGTCTTTCTTCTGTGTTCTGTCTTTTTCCATTCAAACACCGATATCTCAGCGAGAAATGCTCATATCGAGATTTTTAAAAAACCAAATTAAAGCTGAATAAACAAGCTATCCGGTATCTTCCATTTCCATCCATACAGAGGTTAAGTCGAAATTTTTTTTCCACGTCTGTAGATTTAAAAAAAAAAAACAAAAAAATTTCGATTTTTTTTCCGTGGTTTTCTTATGATTACTCGAAAAATGTTTTCAAAAAAAATTTTCAAACTCAGATCCAAAAACTAGACACTTGAGCTACAATTTGTTTTTTTTTTTTTTTGCTGTACGACCATTTTTGTATAAGTTACAGCCTGTTGAAAATCCCCCAAAAATTTGGATTTTTTTTCTGCTCCCTTAATTTTTGTGTGTAGTATATTATAATAATTATCGTAACAAAAGCAATAAGTACATTAAAATATTAAAAAATAAATATATTATGTCAGATGTGTGTAATAATTTTAAAAATCCAAGAATAATGTGGGCGATAATTAATAGGATATCCGGAAAAATCACTAGATGCATTGACGATACGACGATACTTTATTAAAAAAATTTAAGTTAACCCCTTTGACATTAGCGAACAATTTTGCGAAAGAGTTCGACCTCTCAGTACCTAAATGAAATAATGAATAATTGCGACACAAAACATTTAGATCAAAATTTGTACGAAATAAAACCCACTATGACCATAAGAGTAAGACGCGCTAATCCCGAGGTTGTTACCCAAATAATTTATTATATTATATTATTTACGTATTAACTTGAGTCCCGATTATGACGGAATCCGTGCACGTGAAATTAAATATTTATCTGATGTTCTAGTACCTATTATATGTCACCTAATAAACTGCAGCCTGGATGCAGGAATATATCCGCACACTCTCAAGATTGAATCCATCAGACCTATATTCAAAAAGGGTAAACATAGTGATTACAGTAACTACCGCCCCATCACTATACTATCTTGCATCGATAAAATAATAGAAAGATTTTTTGTTGACCAAATAACATTTCTGCGAAACAATCATATAATTAACCTCAAACAATATGGTTTTCAGAAAAACAGAAGCACCACTGACTTATTAAGAGAATTCACTGAGACATGAAAAACGAAGACAAAAGGCAAATGACGTAGAGGAGGAGTCTACCCCACTCGATTCCGACGACTACAGCTCGGCAGTGACGGGTACAGTCCAGCTGTGGTCAGATGAGGAGCGGGAAGCGGTTCCGTAGAAGTTCGCGATCACCCGGTGAGGCGGTGATCCTCGCTGGAGCGTAGAGCGCATCATAATGTGGGAGGAGCCCTACTCTGAGGCCGCGAGGGCCATTTTAGAGCAGATGCGTGAGGCCGAGGAGAGGCGCAGAGCGTTGGGCGTGGAAACGGGGGACACACTGTCTTCATAGTTTTGCCCTTAACGATGTCACTCATTAATTTTTTCCAGCGTTGTGTCGAGCTTACAAAAAAATGTAAACCTGTAGCATAATGAAAAAGCGACAAACTTCTGCACACGATTCAGCAGTTGCCACTAAATTCAAAGAATGGGCAGAACAAGGCACGTAAAAGGCAAAAGGTGCTTGGTTTTGATTTTTTGCCTGCAAGCCATTGTATATGCCGTCTGGCTGGTTGTTGTGTGCATGTTCGGGGCCTTATCATATGACTGTCCATGACAATCTTCAATATCTATGTCATGTCATTAGCTTTATGTCCCACTGACGGCAAAACTTGAGAAATCTTTCGCAAACGGTCTTTGATAAATAATTGGTACTCCCTGATCCGTGATTCCCAAATCGTTCAATACGAAGAGCTTAAAAATAATCGAATTCCGCTACCAATTCCAAAGTCATACAATAATTTCCTTTGTGCGATTTACCGAAATTTTAATTTTTTTCCTCTGAAAGCAAGGGCTTTTTAACACAGTCGCTTCAATAAAGCAATAATTCTCTCCAGAACATTTCTCCAATAAATAATTTCTTCATCAATCTGGATTTCAAACTAAGGATACTAGATTTATGACGCACAGAGTTTTCGTACTGAGCTTGTTACGTTGTAACAAAGTTCTAGAAATATAAAATAAATACAAAAAATAATTACACACAAACAAACAAAATAACTAGTTGTTACAATCGAACGGGAACCGTGCGCTTTAACTAGTGATAGCATCATAATGACTATATAAGGTATTCGTTGGTATCGGAAATCAAAATATTTCTAGAACATCTGTGAATGATTCCATTTCGCTCGGTTCGATTGTTACTCTCTCACTACCACAGGAGTTTTCTAGAATATAGACAATAGTTTAGGGCATGTCTTGCTTCAGTTTAACCGTTCTTTCCATATCTCCATTTGGTCTCATACGAATTTCTGGAAATCTGAGGGTACGAATTGTCGCCTCGGGGAGGAAGTATGCCGTCCCGATATGAAACAAGTATGCTTAATTAAAAAAATCAAAAAACCCGACTGCGTAAAATATTCTTATTATAAACTAAAAAGAATAAAACAATTTACTAGCTTTCATTTGATACCCATATTGCTACAGTAAGAAAAAAATATTCAACTCCTCTCCCTCATTCCGCCATTTGCGGGCGCCATTTTGAAAATTTATATAGCCTATGTCACTACTATAATTTAGACAAATCCAACGACACCTCATATGTCAAAAACCGTCTAGCCGTTTGGGCTGTAGGGCGTGCCAAAGAAATGGACATACATACATACATACATACATACATACATACATACATACATACATACGCTCGAAAAACATAACCCTCCTTCTGTCGCAGTCGGGTAAATATAAAAACGAATTTGCGCGGGTGGAAAAGGAATTTCGACGCCAGAAAGTTCGCACGACAACTGTATGTGGTTATTTGTTCTCATTTGTAAAAAAAGTAATAAATTAGTGTTATACTAAAATAAAATAAAAATAAAATTAAAAGCGGATTACATCATTTTTCAACCTCCTTGGAAACTGGCGGTCCACCGTACGGATTACAAACTACGGGCTGCACGTCCACCGTACGGATTGAGAACCCACAGGCAACACTTCTGCCCATCGACTCCAACTGACCTCTGCGGCTGGGGGCCTTCCTTAGATCACAGTAGCCACAGGGCACATCCGAGTTCCCCCTAAGCCAGTAGAAGCTTCCTCACCGAAGACCCCCACGCGTCACGGGATCTAACAAAGATATGCCCCAGCGCACATAGTTTCTTTTTTTTAAAGACCAGAAACTTCCCTGAGCCGAGAATCCACACCCCGGGTGTATTTCTAACTAGAGACTGTAGTGTTCGTAGCAAATAAAAAATGCAAACTACTCACTGCTGAGCGAAGGCCTCTTCTCCATACAGGAGAAGGGATGGAGCTTAATCCACCACGCTGCTCCACTGCGGGTTAGCGGATAATTTTCCCTAACATGAGTAACGATCGTTATCAGGTGTCTATAATAACAACCGGGACCGACAGCTTTACGTGCTTCCCGCGGCACGGTGGGGAGACCCACAAGGACACACACCCAGACCGGAGACAAAAATTTGTACAAATATAAATATCTGTCCCGACTCCCGAGCGAGATCGAACCCGCGACCGCCAGCGCGCGGCTATGAGTCGACTACTCGCACCATTACACCATGTTCGTCTATATAAAGTTAATGCACTTATTATTAATTATATGATTATATTGTCATAAAAATTCGCACTTAAGATATATTATGTAAAATTAAAATCCGTTCATTACAAAAAATTGATGATTGTTAAAAAAATCCACATTATAAGGCGTTAAAAATACCCATTTCTATTTAAAAAAAAATTGATAGATTTTTTTTTAACAAGTCCAGTGATAACTTTTCTTTCTAATAAAATGCTTTTTGAATTATTTATATGCATATTTTATCTATTAATTACGATATAATGTAACGAAACAACGTGGTCTTGATTCTTAGCTCGTGCTATAATAAATAATTGAGCATACCTTTATGTGAACGGACCACGGCCTAGTAAACTGTTACAGTTACTAGAGCTCCGTATAGCTAGCAGGTAAAATGAACATTTTTTGATTATAATTACTTAACTTACTAGGGCACAGATCAGGCAACTTTAGGTACCTAATCATTTTTTCACTTTAGGTAACAATAATTTGTTTATAATTAATGAAAATTGAATAACCATTGAACGTATAGTTAGCAGAAATAGCTTAATGTTTAAAGTTCTTCTGTTGCATTCGTTAGGGCATAGTTTGGGCAAGATTAAGCAATTGTTTTAGATTTTATGAAGCAATAATTAGTAACAATATACCTAATAGGAATTATAAATCATGTCCCCAGCAGAAAATCATGTTTAGAGCCGCTGTAATCACTACCCTGCTGGAAAGATTTCATAGAATATCATATAATTCATAGAATAAATGATCCTTCTACCTGCCGCGGTGGACTCTGCCCAGCACACCCTCGAGGTGTGCCCGAAGTGGACGGTGCTGCGTCAAGGTCTGACGTCGGTCGTCGGGAGGGACTTGTCACTCCCGAGCGTCATCACCGCGATGCTCGGCGACGACGAGTCCTGGAAGGCGATGGTCTCCTTCTGCGAGACAGTAATGTCCCAGAAGGAGGCCGACGAGCGGATGAGAGAGGAGGTCGCCGACGTGGCCTCCATCCGCGGGCGACGAATGGGGATGCGTAGGAGGCGCTATTTAATGCGCCTCCAGTAACGCCCTTGTGCCAGTGTCGGGCCGGGATGGGAACCCGGCCCTGCTAGACACGGCGTCGCACAGTGTGATATTTCAAAGAATTAGCGGGACTTAATTCAAAAAATGAAGTTTGATATTTTCTATATCTATTCGCATTATGTCAAATACAACAAAACAATAATTGATAATCGGCATTTGTTCAGTTTCTGTACCGCTTATTCTAAGACAAATAAACATAGTTTTGTTATGTTTCGACTATACATAAAACGATAAGATTATTATTTGTCGTAGTAAGACAACTTTTTCCTTAAGCCACAGTGCTGTTTATAACTATGTGTGGTTCATTTGAGTTATTTTTTGCGATTCTCTGGATTTTCGAGGTCAGTTTTCAGCGTTGCTTATTGAATTGAAAAAATTTTTTCGTGCCTTAAGGCTTGAAACAATATTTTGTGATTTCATGCTACAAATAGATTTTTTTTCCTATATAAATTAGACCATAACTTTGAAATCCCGTAAGATCCCGTCTACACTTTATGATATTCTTAAAGAGTGTTTTCTCCCCTTTCGAATCATACCATATTGTCTGCGGATAGCTGCGGATAGAGGATATATTGAGCTTTAAACATGGCCGGATGCGGCGTGCTTCACGTTCATATTTTTGATATCTGGTGCAGTAGGTACAGCTAAAGAACAAAGGTTTGAAGCTGTTTTAATTTTTATTTTGAATGATCACAAAGTAAACAATGTATTCGAAGATATTTTAATACAAAAGAAGAGATCTATTAGGAAACATTTTCATAAAACAGAAGAAAGATGACATGATGGGATTAAGGCACGAAAAATTTTTTTCAATTCAATAAGCAACGCTGAAAACTGACCTCGAAAATCCAGAGAATCGCAAAAAATAACTCAAATGAACCACACATAGTTATAAACAGCACTGTGGCTTAAGGAAAGTTGTCTTACTACGACAAATAATAATCTTATCGTTTTATGTATAGTCAAAACATAACAAAACTATGTTTATTTGTCTTAGAATAAGCGGTACAGAAACTGAACAAATGCCGATTATCAATTATTGTTTTGTTGTATTTGACATAATGCGAATAGATATAGAAAATATCAAACTTCATTTTTTGAATTAAGTCCCGCTAATTCTTTGAAATTTCACACTGTGCGACGCCGTGTCTAGCAGGGCCGGGTTCCCATCCCGTCCCGACACTGGCACAAGGGCGTTACTGGAGGCGCATTAAATAGCGCCTCCTACGCATCCCCATTCGTCGCCCGCGGATGGAGGCCACGTCGGCGACCTCCTCTCTCATCCGCTCGTCGGCCTCCTTCTGGGACATTACTGTCTCGCAGAAGGAGACCATCGCCTTCCAGGACTCGTCGTCGCCGAGCATCGCGGTGATGTCGCTCGGGAGTGACAAGTCCCCCCCGACGACCGACGTCAAACCTTGACGCAGCACCGCCCACTTCGGGCACTCCTTGAGGGTGTGCTGGGCAGAGTCCACCGCGGCAGGTAGAAGGATCATTTATTCTATGAATTAGGTATATGATATTCTATGAAATCTTTCCAGCAGGGTAGTGATAACAGCGGCTCTAAACATTATTTTCTACTGGGGACATGATTTATAATTCCTATTATATTGTTACTAATTATTGCTTCATAAAATCTAAAACAATTGCTTAATCTTGCCCAAACTATGCCCTAACGAATGCAACAGAAGAACTTTAAACATTAAGCTTTTTCTGCTAACTATACGTTCAATGGTTATTCAATTTTCATTAATTATAAACAAATTATTGTTGCCTAAAGTGAAAAAATGATTACCTAAAGTTGCCTGATCTGTGCCCTAGTGAGTTCTGTATCTAATTATAATCAAAAAATGATCATTTTACCTGCTAACTATACGGAGCTAGTTACTAGGCTGTGGAACGGACCTAGGTAATAACATTTAGGTGCACAGAGAAAAAATCATACATATTAATAAATAATACAAAATGAGTCAAAATGATTAAATTTTAATATTTAAACGCTATTGGAATATTTTAAAAAATCATATTCACAAAAGTATACTTGAAAAGCGTTTAGTAATTTTTCATATGTCATAGAAGTTGGAGTATTCGGTATATTTTTTAGTACTAAAATATTGTAATTTTGTTAAATTTTCAGGACTTTCTTTTTCCGTGTATATAATAAGGGTTTTTTTTTGTTTCTGTAAGACATTGACATCTTTATCTTTTGACCTCCAGGGAGTTATAGCCAAGGTAGGGTACCTTGTTTGTTTTTATTTGGGCACATGTATCTTAATAAGGCCGCCTGAACCTTCTCTAATAACCGATTCATCGCCACCGATAATTTAGGTAACTATCGGCGCGGGCCAGAACATTTGTTCGATGACGCCCCAGAGGCGTCATTGTCCCTGTTAAACGATGACGCCCTAGCGGCGTCATTGTCCCTGTTAAACATGACGCCCTAGCGGCGTCATTGGCCCCTCGTCATGCTTTTTTCGTATTTCATTGTTAATTCGCGAGAATCTGAGAAAGAAATAATTAATTCCGTGTTCTTTCTTTGGTCGGATTGGTCTGGCTGCTTACAAAGGATCTTGAATTAGTACCATGAGTGATATATGTAAAATGTAGGCTTGCTAGTATAACGTAGTTTACCTAATTTTTAAATAAACTTTATAACGTCTGGCGGAAGTAATGGCCCACGGAAATGGTATAGCAATAATAAATATCAGTTTTTGATAATATTCTTAAAAACATATTTAAATATGAGCGTTTCTACTTTAACGTAGGTGAGTAAGACTTTTATACCTACACCTTTAGTTTGCGCTACCTGTGAAAGGGCCCCGCTTTCGAGCTAGTAAGTACGCATACTGTCTTAACTACATAGTAGACTAGAAATCAGCGTTGCCAGATTTTTTTTTTGCCAAGTCGGGATTTTGGAACTTTTTGAGTGAAAAATGCGGGATTCTTTCTTCGAAAGCGGGACATAGTAAAAAAACGTATATAATCAAAAGTTTTAAAATATTTATCTTTTTATTTGAATTCAAATTACGTTTACGTGGCAATAGATAGCAAAAATAGCCATAGCGTAAAGCGTGTTTTTTTAGTTTTTTTTAACGATTACTAATTTTTTATTTTTTGGTTGTTTTCTATAAAATAGATTTTTTTTTTAGTTTTTTTTAAACTATTATTAATTTTATTCAAGGTCGTAACTTATCCGCGAAATAAGTAATTTGGGCTCCTGCTGTCTTTCTCGGGTGGAATAGCCGTTTTTCACATTATCCAAAGTCGGTAACTTATCCGAGAAATAGGTGTTCGGTAATGAAAATCAAATGGCTAACCTGAAAACCCTGGTAAGGATAACAGGACTAACTATTTAAATTATTGCATTGTTATCGGTCCTCGATAAGTCTACTAAGAACGTTCTGAACGACCTGAACGTTTGAAGTGGGTCAAAATGAAGTCCAAAGGAGTCGGTTACAAACATACAAACATACATACGCTTTTTATTAGCTTCACTAATAAAAAGCGTGTAAAAATATGGCGTTTCAAACAATAGTCTATGGAGTGAGTGTTACAAATTGCAACATAGAATAAGAGAATAATTATTCACACTCTTCCTCAGCACGCTGCACGCACGGTCGAGTTATTCCCGAAAAGCTGGACTCAGCCTGTCCCGCGCGGGACATTCAATTTTGACTTAAAAATCGGGACGTCCCGCCAAAATCGGGACGTCTGGCAACGCTGCTAGAAATCCTCAAAATTTCAGCTTTGCTAAAATGACGTAGGTCTGGGGGCACTACTGGGACCTTACTTGATTGAGTATCAAGTTAGTAATTCATGTTTTTAATAAAATGTGCCAGTGGTTGTA
The DNA here is from genome assembly GCA_036937285.1 of Euphydryas editha. NCBI lineage: Eukaryota > Metazoa > Arthropoda > Insecta > Lepidoptera > Nymphalidae > Euphydryas > Euphydryas editha. The sequence goes on from JAUPFZ010000006.1 coordinate 9,140,721, forward strand.
AACATTTTTCACAAATTGGTTATAATACCTATTTTAATTTTTATAATTTTTATTTTTGTAATATTTTGTTTTATTCTTAGATAAATCAATTAATGAGAGTTTATACAACTGTATCTATTTTAGTTGAAGATATCGTTAATATTTACGTTGTTCTCCTGCATATCGCGCATCAAATTACAAAACTAATTTAGTACATAAATTGATATTTTCTGAAAAATCATTTTTCATTAAAGTCCATTTATCGTAGCCAGGTCACAAATTTCAAATCCAAGTCGCAGTATCAAGAAAATATAACAGTAAGAGCACAGAAAAGCGTTTATCTGACGATTCAACACAGACACACTGACCGTTACACGTAGCTCATGCACGCTACCGCGAGACGCTTGCAGCTGAGGCACCACTTACGCATGCCGTGTTGGCAATTTAGTGCGCAATTAGTCATGTAAAAAAAAATTATATGATTATATTGTAAGACGTAAAAAAAGGATGAGAGTTATTGAGTGCAATATTTAAAAAAAAAGCTGTAAGCAAAGCACGGTAAAAATATTTTAATTAATTAAAAAAATGGAAAGCACACGTAAATTTACTGTAATGGAAAATAAACAATTTATTACTCTTTAAAAATGTTGATAATATCTGACTTGTGGTTTATATTTTTAAAAGTAATGGCTACACTTGAAATTGACTTCAATATGTATAATTAGGGTATAACATTGTAGTTATATTGTTAATTTTTAGTTTTAACATGTTTTTCAATATTTTTTTAATACCGCGCTAGGGGCGTCATTGGCCTCACTGAATGTTTTTACATGACGCCCCTGGGGCGGCATTGGCAACGAATGGGATAAGAACGCATACGTAGACCCATATATTAGGTGCCTGGTGCACTTAAACTTGTTCCGTACACAAGTAAAAATAATAAATTTTAAGTTCAATATTATTAAGCGCTCGATTTCTTTATTAATCATACTTATTTGTCTTTACGTATGTACATACAGGGCCAGATTTAGGGGAGGGCAACCGGGGCAATTGTCTCGGGCCTCCACATAAGAAAGTCCATCAAGTGTCTATTGTTAACTCTTCGGAAAAAAAAATTAAATTCAGACTAGTAAACACTATATACAGGATGACTGGTAAATTATTATCAATATTTAAGGAGACTACTCGGCACATGATTCTCATTCGAATTATGTTAAAAAAATAAGTAAATATTAATAAACTTTTAAGTAAAGTTACTCAACAATTATCCATTTATGTAAGCGTCGTCTGGACACCCTAGCAGCTAGCTGCACTTTCGACACAAAATAGGTAGTTTACCTACGTTTTAACGCCGCCACGTGTTAACAGGGTTGCAGTATAAACAAGCATGATCCAGTCCCCCTTAATACTTTAATCCTGGCTTAGGATAGGCAAAAATACTAAGATATTTTACTCGTTTAAGCAACAAATTTGTTGACTAGGTAAATGATGTGAACTTTGGCAATTTTTAGATGTGAACAAGCGGCACAATACAACACTTGTGCATGCGCCGCCGGCATGACTGGAACAGTGTCATCGCTTCATTTATTTGAATTGAAATTTATGAAAATTTGGTCAAAAATTAAGTACCTATTTTTTTTACATAATTCGAACGAGAATCATATACCGAGTATTCTCCTTAAATATTGATAGTAATTTACCAGTCAACCTGTATATTGGTAAATATTCGGTATCGCGCCACCACCGATTTTGAGGCTAATTTTTTTTAGAGGTGCGTTATGACTTCAAAACATCATAACTAGTGTTGTTATGATGGCGCATGACCTTTTTTGACCTAAAAAAATAATAAAAATAATAATTATCGTACTTATTCGGTATCGCGTCACCAGCCATAATGGGGCTGATTTTTTTTTTAGAGGTGCTTTATGACTACAAAACATCATAACTAGTGTTTTTGTGATGGCGCATGACCTTTTTTGACTTGAAAAAAAAAATCTTAAAAATTATCGTACGAATAATTTTTTTGTTATACGATTATCGAAAGATATGTTTTTAATGTTATGTTATTAGGTTTTTTTTTATTGATAGGTTGTTAGGTCTTTTTTTTTTTTTGAGCGTTACTTCTAGTTTTAACAAAGGCATTTATCAATAACTAGTTTTTTAACTAGGGACGACGCGTTGTAACTATAGAGGTATAAATACCTTTATGGTTGTAACTAAAAAAGAAAAAAAAACCTAACAACCTATCTATAAAAAAACCTCTATACCCTGTACAATTTAGCTTGATCTTTTTGACACATGTAAATTTTCTGTTCGACATAACTTTGCAATGACGAACATATTATTTTCAAATTTTAAATTATTTTAAAAATCGTAAAAATATTAAAAAAATAAATATAACACAAAAGTCCCTAAAGATTCAAGCGTTATCCGAAAATTTTAGGACTTTTTATTGCTTCAAAAGTAAAATTTAAATAAGAACACTGAAAATAATAGACGCTTGTACAATGTTACGTCGGTGGGTCGGATTTTTGTTTCGACCGTTGTAACATTGTACAAGCGTCTATTATTTTCAGTGTTCCTATTTAAATTTTACTTTAAAGCAATAAAAAGTTTTAAAATTTTCGTAGTTAGCTTGATTTTTTACAGACGGGCTAGTGATGGGAAACAGAAAATATCTAGTAGTCCAAAAAATAACGTTTTTTAAATATATGTATATGTAATATATAATATATGTATGTGGTGTATTATTTGTGAAATTCTTTATTGCACATTATATATATTTATTGCACATATTATAACAACATAACAATAAAAGAAAAAAAACTTTCGATAATCGTAATTATTCATACGAAATTTTTTTTACATTTTTTTTTTACGCCAAAAAAAGTCATGCGCCATCATAACAATACTAGTTATGATGATCTGAAGTCATAACGAACCTCTAAAAAAAAATCAGCCTCAAAATCGGTGGTGGCGCGATACCGAATAATTACCTTTATATTTTGTCCGATAATTATCGAGTAATATCGTGTTAGAGTATTAAAATATAAATCAATTGTTTGTCATGGCAACACAGTTGACACTCAAAAATAGAACGTTGGCGGGAATTAATTATATAGTTTTTGGCGGCGGTAGATTAAAAAAAAAAGGGAGAATATATATTCATTACGGATCAGACGTAAAAGGTGGTCTCGATATAATTTTCAGTAATGTTAAGTACTGGTGTGTCAATTAATAAACTTTATAATAGTGCATCTGGAGTTTTTCTACCAATCGATAAGCAGAAGCGACGACCTTTTTTTTTAAACTAATTTGGGGCCAAGCGGACTCCACTACTTTGTTGTTCCAAGGCCTGCAGACCTCTAAATCCGATCCTGTGTACATATATTATACTAAGTTATATATGTAACTAATTATATATAAGGAATAAAATCTTACAGAATTCCGTTACTGTGTACAATATATATTTTTTTTGTACCCTGCATTTTAAGCAATTACACCTACCGTTTTCGTTGACATCCGATAAGATTTTAAAGCGCGTCAAGTATAAGTTGGCGTTCCTATGGAAGCACCTCCTACACCCTTTGTCTTGCCACTTTTTTGTTTATTTTACCAATATCTCCCTAGAAAATAATTCTCTGTGTCTCATTTTAGATTTTGGGTAAGTTTTTTTAATCAGGGTAAATAAAACAAATAACAACAACAACAACAAGTACTCTTTATTGTACACCAAAAAATTTTTTTACAAATACACAGTAAAATTGTAAGAGAAATGTACAAGAGGCGGCCTTATTGCTAAAGCAGCAATCTCTTCCAGGCAACCTTAGGTAGAGGATATAAATAGAACGGTAGGGGTGTACAAAACATATCCACAATATAATACATACATACATACATACATATACATACACAAACGTACATATATACACATACACATTAAATATATAGACATAAATACAAATACACACATACAAATACATACATCTAGCCATATGTCTACATACATACGCACAATAAGATATAAATGAAAATGTTCCTTTAATATTTCATCAATTAAGTAGACATTCTCCTGATTGATTGTTTTTACAATTTCATACAATTCTGCTTTTTTCATGGTTTCCAAGTATGAAAGTTTATTTTTTTTTATGAAGTCTTGCATTTCTTTTTTCGTATTGCTCATTGTCACGCGTTTATTTATTTTAATACAATGATATGACGCATTGTCCATCACTATTAATGAATTGGGCTCTAAATTTGGGATAAGCTTTTGTTGCAGCCACTTACTAAAGTTATCTCCATTCATCTCATCATGATAATCTCCACTTTTGGTCTGAGATTTGAAACACAAAAGACTATTAGGGATAAAACCTTTCTCAGTTCCAGCATTCACGATGACCCATCTCTGACCTTCCGAGACTTCTGTAAGGACACCTTCAGTTTCCTCAGACTGCCAACATTTTTTAACTTTATAGCCAGGGTGTAAATAAGTCTCGTCCAAATAAACGATAGGCCTCGGATTGTCACTCCTTCTATTATTATCTATTTCTCGTAAAAATCTTGATCGCCAGGCAACAATATCATATCGTTCCATGAGAACCATTCTTTTCGATTTATTCTTTTTATAGCTAAAAGCCAACTTGTGTAGAATTTTTCTGAGAGATTCTATACTGCCCTTGAAGTTTATGTCTGCCTTTAGATCACAATGTAATTTTCTGAGAGTAGGGACTGAATTATTTAAATAATAAGATTGGATTTTGCGTCTAATAACACAAATATCAAAGTCATCCAAATTAGAAACAGTTAATTTTCTTTTTCTAGTTTTACCTGGAGTGACTAGTTTTACCGCCTTAGCCTCGGAAGCAGTATCTTCTGGTGTGAAATTGTTATCACAAGCTGTGGACGTGGAAGGTCCTTCAGCTGCTTTATTAGAGACTTCAGTTCTCGCTGTAAAATTATTTTTCACGGTTTTTCCCTCCGAAACTATGCGGTTCACGGTTCTTTCAGAAACACCTTAAATAAAACAAAAAAAAAAAAAAAATTACGTTATCCATTCACATTTACTTTCAAAAACAATTATTATTTTGCCCTAAGTTTGGGGATATAAATATCACTTTTAACTGGCAACACTTTACCTGTCAAAGCCGCTGTTCGAGCATTCACTTTTTGAAATGGAATAATCGGCCCATTATTACGTTTCTCTTCTTCACAAAAACGTTTTACAGCAAGAATAATTTCTCTAGCTGCACTCCGCACTACTTTTGGCATATTTCGTAATGATTTATAAACAATATAACAAATAACTAAATGTAAGACCACCAAGCTTTGAGAATTGTCAATACGTCAATACTAAAGTCAAAATTTAGTACATGTTTTTGCCACACGCCAACTTACACTTGACGCGCTATATAATTTACAAAAAATGTCATTATTGACATTGTATTAAAGACATCAGTACCTATATTTTATAAATTAAAAAAAAATACAAATCAGCAAGATGTTTAGTCCAAAATGGATAATAAAGAACCAAATCAAAAAATTAACCGACCAAAATATAAAACGTTAACGTCTACACAATCTGAAACATGTGTAAGTTGTAAATAGTTTAATAATACATTTATTTATTTTTATACAACTGACGACTAATAATATTCTTATAAGTTACAAAAAAGTACATAATTTGTTTACCATCAAGTATACCGAAAAAAAGGTACATACAGTGCAATCTTGATATAACGAGCATCAATATAACATTTTCTTCGATTTAATAAATTTTTTGAAATCCCCTAGAACTGCATGTAAGAGCTAATAGAAAATATGCCTCTACATTACGAATAACATTTATCAAAAACCTCTTTATAACGAATTTTTAATCATTGCAGAATATACTTAGAAGGTATATTTACCTCAATTTCAATTTAGAACCTTGATATAACATATCCTGTTAATTATTTCCATTTAATTCCACTTAATTACTTTTTTAAAACGAATCGTTATAAATAATCATTATAACGAATTTCTTGTTATAACGAATATTTTCTAATTCCCTTCGTTTCGTTATATCGATGTTGCACTGTATCAAGTAGTAAAAAATTATCTACGAAGATATAAAATCTCATACTATTTTCAGAAAACTGTCGATAAGAATAAAAGCAACGAAAAATCTCTTAAACCACGTTGTTCTCTAGCTGCCAAAGATTCGGAATGGGTAGACATTTTACAAACTTCTTCAAATAAAACAAATTCCATCGAAAATAGTAACGAGGAAGAAGAAATTCAACTCGTAAAATTACTTGTTTTTTGCTTGAATCATTTGAACTGATTTTAAAAAGATAATAATATGTCTATCATCTGTCATGTCTAGTCGAATCCGTTTTGTTAATTTAGGTAGAGTCTGAAAGTGGGCCCGAAATAAAGCCTTTAGCTTTGATGTTTCCTGATTTGCTACAAAATGACCCTGAAATCTTAGAAGGAATCTTAAATAAAGTTATGTCAACGACAGAAGTAACGAAACATCTAATTGGTCATAAAGCTAACTTTGCGTTTATGAAAAAAGTTAATCGTCTAATTCCTACTGACAAGGTTATTATCCAAGATAAACTTATATACAGGTGACTGGTGAGTCACTATCAATATTTAAGGAGAATACTCGGTACATGATTCTCATTCGAATTATGTAAAAAAAAAATAGGTACTTAATTTTTGACCAAATTTTCATAAATTTCAATTCAAATAAATGAAGCGTTGACACTTTTCCAGTCATGTCGGCGGCACGTGCACAGGTGTTGTACTGTGCCGCTTGTTCACACCTGAAAATTGCCAAAGTTCACATCATTTACCTAGTCAACTAATTTGTTGCTTAAACGAGTAAAATATCTTAGTATTTTTGCCTATCCTAAGCCAGGATTAAAGTATTAAGGGGGACTGAATCATGCTTGTTTATCCTGCTACCCTGTTAACACGTGGCGGCGTTTGGACGTAAGTAAACTACCTGTTTTGTGTCGAAAGTGGAATTAGCTGCTAGGGTGTCCAAACGACGCGTAAATAATAAGATAATTGTTGATGAACTTTACTTAAAAGTTTATTAATATTTACCTTGTTTTTTTTAAATAATTCGAATGAGAATCATGTACCGACACCGAGTATTCTCCTTAAATATTGATAGTAACTCACCATTCATTCTGTATATATTATATAACACAATATTTCGAGCTTACTATACAACTTCAAAATGATTCCATGGCTTTTATTACAGAAATGGTTAGAAAGTGTAAGTGAATGTACGTCCTGCTGTTCAATGGAATCAAAATCAGAAGATGACGGTATTTTATTAATTTAAATGTTAAATCTTATATCTTTAAACGAGCAATTCTTGTATATATATATATAATCTGAATCTCGGAAACGGCTCCAACGATTTTCATGAAATTTAGTATGCAGGGGGTTTCGGGGGCGATAAATCGATCTTGCTAGGATTTATTTTTAGAAAATGTCGTTTTATCCCTTTTTTCAGGCAATTAAAAAATATCGTTAGAATACGAAGATAAATTTCGCTGTCAATGATAAGTTTATAATAGCTCCGATGTGAACAAGGCGGATTCGAAATAACAAAACCCCAGGATCGAATCCAAATGTCTCCAGAGCTTTTTTTTTCTTTTTTTTTAAAGTTCCTTCTTTTGTGAGAAAAACTATTATTGGGAGGCCTTTACTAACTGGATAACTGAGCTTTGCTCGGTATTTTAATTTTTTGTAATTTGTGTTTTTTGGAAACTATATTTACATACGAATTACGAACTGATGATATATGAATAATATTTTTCGATCTTACCGAAATAATAAGAAAAAAATATGGACTGGTTATTTAAATAAAAAATCACGAGTACAATTAAAAACTGTTAGAATATTATTAGAATACGAATGTAAATTTCGGCATAATCTATAAGGTTATAATAACTTAGGTGGGAAATCGGTATACCTGGGTTCGAATCCCGATGCCTAGAAGTCCCACTTTTTTTTTGCTTTTTATTTCAAGTTCCCTCTTTTGTAAAAAAAAAAAGAACTATTATTGAGAGCCCTGTACTACCCGGATTTCTGAGTTTTGCTCGGTATTTTTTTTTGTTAATCGTTCTTTTTTTTGGAAATTATACGATAGAACTGATGAAATATGAATAATATTTTTCGGTCTTACCTATATAATAATATAGTATTTTGTGTCACAAGGGGATGAAAGTACTATTTTTTTGAACCTCATATGAAATTGCCGAGCCGAAGGCGAGGGTAGCAAACATACGGGAATGGATGTAGTACTTTCGTCCCATGTTGCACATACTTTTTTTTTCCTACCTAGGACGAAAGTTTAAGTTTTGTCCCTGTGAAGCGGGGACAGAAAGTATCACTTTTGTCCCGCTTAACAGGGACGAAAATCGAAATTTCAGCAGAGGTAGGAAAAAAAGATATAAACTGGTTATTTAAATAAATCACGAGAGCAATTAAAAAATGCTATATATCATATCATTATATCATATGCATATCATTAGAATAAGAAAGTAAATTTCGCCACCATCTATAAATTTATAATAGCTCAGGTGGGAAATCGGGCGGTCTCGAAAACGGAAGATTTGTGCTTTTTTTTTCAAGTTCCTTTTTTGGTGAGAAAAAATATTATTAGGATCTCTTTTTATTTTTTTATTTATATAACCAGTGACTATTGTTTTATTATTATATCGGTAAGATTGAAAATATTATTCATATATTATCACTATGTAGTTTGTGTCTAACAATAAATATAGTTTAACCGAGCAAAGCTCGGTCATCCAGGTACTTTAAGTTAATCAAAGTCAGGGCTAATTGTAATAATAAAATGCAATAAAACACCTATGCGAATACTAAATATTTTGCAGCGCGGTTCACGGTTGCGATTCGGTTTGGTTTTAATAAATAAACGTCTCACACTCAACGGCCCCCAGTAGGATGTGAATCCTGTGTCGGGGGTCCGGAAACACACACAAATATACAAACACAAACGCTCAGACCACGACAAACATCTGTATGGCCTATACAAATATTTGTCATGTGCGGGGATCGAACCCGCGACCGCTAGCGCATTAGCCAGTTGCTGTGACCAATGCGTCAACGCGTCGTTTTTCCATAAAAGCTTCGAATGCATTCATTCATCGTGATTTGAACGCACATCGACGGCAGATTTTCCTACAAATAATTGTAACAGTATTATGAAGAAAAAAATTGTCTGTAAAGTCGCATCTGCCGATGGAGTGGAAGAGAGATAGATGCGTCACAAACCGAACGCCTAGTCCGATCGTGCCTCTCTATCGCTTGTTCCGTGCTCTCGCTCGCGTAACGTGACAAAGAATCGTGTTTGCGTGCAGCCTGCGTTCCGTTCATCGATTTACAAGACGTTATCACGTCAAAAAGTATTAGAGAAAGTATAGTAGTCAGAGCTGGCCTGAGGAACATTTTTCGATATTAGTTAGAAGTTCTGCAATGAAACGATTTTTACTGAAATTAGGAAGACATTACATAGAACAAATAGTTGTAGTGTAATAAGTGACATAATAGTGAGTGTGAAGTGAATTTTTAATATCAGCCTCAGTGAGAATCATTAAATCAATGCATTTTTTGAGCTAAGTACACTATACATGTTCAAGATTTATATAATTATATTATACATATAATATGAGAACTAATGTTAAAGCTTACATGCATATTAGAAATATTATTAATACACTCTGAAAACCCAGTAATAAAATTAAGACGAACTTAAATAAAATTAAAACAAGGGTTTCAAGGTTCTTGTTTTTAATACTTAATTCTACATTTTTTTAACATTAAAAACTTCAAAACACGCCACGACTTCATCGATAGCTTAGCTCTGTGAAATTAGCGTCTCATTATAAGTTCACGCATTTCATTTTTTTTTTTATCGCCTGTCCGATGTCCTTGGCGATGTTACTCAGCAGGTGTTTTGCGTTGATTTAAACATATTTTATAATATGGAAATAATGGTATTCTCACTTACAATTAGTTTCCTTCGCTTCCCTTAAAAATGGGTGAGTCGTTGGGTGGTCTCCTAAGAGGTAGCAGAATCTTCTTTGCTGTGTATGTAATAGATGCAGCACGACTTGTGCTATTGTGGGCCTACTGACTACTGAGTGACGCCACTGACTGCCTCAGAATATGGTTGGTTTCAGACTTCCACATACTTTTCTAGTTTCAAACGCATGCGAAACCGCGCGGGACGTCTTATCAGTTCTTTAGAATATACATACCTACATATTTGTTTTCTTTCAGGTTTAAGCTATTCCGATGAAGAGAGAAAATGAATGCATGATTTTGATTTTTCAAAAATACACGTTCGAAAGTATAATTATATAAAATAAAGAAATAAAATATTTCTTGTTTTTTTTTTAATATAAATTTTACGTAACTTTTTCACGTAACGCGAGAACGATAGATTTGAGGTCCTAATGAATATTTGTGACCTTGAAAATAATAATCACGCCAATTTTGAGGTGCTTATCTAAAAAAGCAACTTAATTTTTTTAATACTTATAGTAAAAACTGGTAAAAATGTTGACCAATTGTGACTATTTTGAGATGAATTAAAATTATTTTAGAAACAAACTGTAGGGTTTATTTGAGCTGCTAAAATTTTATCAATGATCTTGGAATTTTAAGCTCTCTGTTTTTAAGTGTCAAAGTATTCACTGATTACTAAAAATCACTAACTAAATCTCAAAGTTCACCATTTCACCATTGTCAACGACAACTTGCATCACTACGCCAGAACAGAGTTGTTTCTCCAGTATATAATATTGTATTATCTATGGAGTTGTTGCGAGCGTTTCCAATAATCACTTAATAGTTCTAAAAACGTGATCGTACAGATAACGGTCTAATAAATATGAATACCCGATAGTCTTGGGGGTCTCAATTAAAAATATACGTTTTATATAGTTTGGATTAAACTGTTTTTCATGGAAAAACTACATACAATTCCATATCTAGTATTCTACTTTACAAAGCTGTTATTGCAACGATTTTTTTTAAAGACAAGAATAATATGGTATCTCATATTTCGCATTCTTACATTTCCATGTTATCTGAAGATACAGTACAGACCCAATAAGATACTTTAACATTACTTAGATTGTTGACTAATTTCGTTATCTACAATTATTGGAATAAAGTTTAGTTTTCTTGCTTTATTTTTGCATTGAAAATAAAAAAATTAATTACCTACTAATTCTACATTATCATTGGCATACAACTTTTTACCGAATTCTTACTCGAAAGTCTTAAGTATATAGATAGGTACTCAGTAGTAGTCTTCAAATTTACTGAAGAAGTTAAATAAAATACAATATTTTTAAATAAAAGTTTAATTGAATTCTTACTTTTATTGTAAAAATTACAATTCATATTAATATCATATATTGAGTTAATATTGAAAAAAAAAACGCACACGTCACTATTAAATTTAACAAGTTCGTAACGTTTTTATACATACACGTATATAATTTTATAGTATGCCGAAAAACAATTAATTCATTTATTTGGATTATTGACTTTCAATACTGCCAGAATAGCATGAATGTCGCGGCAATATCGCGTAGAATCCAAAAGACACGATAGTTATTAATCGGTGCCAGGGTATTAAAAATCATTTACAAATTTATGTCCAAAAATAAAGTTTTCATACTAAAAATGATAATATACATACAAATATATTATGTACAGACACTTTACCACCACCCTAGTCAACATTAAGAAAGTAGGTAGTAAATAATTTTACTTTGAAATTTTTCCTATGTTATAATTAAATTCGAAGAAGAAGACATTTTTATACACAAATTAATGTGAAAATTCAGAACTATATTAAAAAATAACAAAGTTATCATATTATAGTTACTCTATAATAATTCTTAGTTCATTTATATATACCTGGCTAAGGCTCACAAAAAATGTACCTTTCCCAAATTTCGCGTCGGTACAATTTTCAAATAAAGATAAATAAGACATTATGAAATTCTTTCAAGCTTTTTTAAAGATTTTTTTTAGTGTTATATTTAAAAATAATTACAATGCTAAAGTAGTTGGTTTAACCAAAAATATATAAAATACGTTTTAAAATCTAACGACATTCCAGACTCATACAAAAAAAAAATATGGTCCTATCCCATTTTTTTGTTATTTTCATTTTTTTTCTTCGCATGTAGTATTTATTTTATTAGTATTTGCTTTATTATTAATAGTAATAACTTAGATATGGAACCAAAAATTTTTTCTACCTAAAAATAGCACTCAATTATTAAAAAAAAATATTCGTTTATTTCACGTGTGTTACGGTTTTATAGTTTATTTTTAATTAGTTTTCTCATTTCTCATTCAAACAGTAACAACGACCTTTAATAATTTTTTGACGATAAAATCTTTTTATTTTATAAAAATAAACGTCATTTAGCAGAAAATTATAGTAATTTTGTTAGAAAATTCTTAACTTAATATTTTATAGTTGGATTTTAATAAAATTCCGAGAGTGATTTCACAAAGTAATTAGATAAGTGCGCGTGTTGCGTGTTACGAAGTAACATACTGGTATTTATAAGCCCTTAGGGGGCGTTCAAGTCTTACGTAACGCAATTTTTGACCCTCCCTCCCCTCTAGGTAACGCGCCGTAACGTTTTTCTGTGCCCCCCCCCTCCCTTAGCGTTACATAACACACAAGTTACCATTATTAGCTAAAAGACAATTATTTAACACATGGAGAACAAAATAACAATGACGTAAAATACAATCGAGGAAGTCGCCGTAAAACATAAACGAAAAGGGTTGCCAACTTAGGAGACTTTAATTTCTTAGTTTTTTATTTAAATTTAAATAAAAGCAATGTTGCATAACGCGTTGTATGAAACCCCCTCCCGCCCTTGTAACGCATCGTAACGTTTTACAAGATCCCCCCCCCCTCTAACGTGCGTTACGTATTACTTGAACACCCCCTTACCTGTATAGTTTTTTTTTCAAAGCAATTTTAAAATTGATTAATTATACACCACATTTTGTTTTCTGTTGTAAGCTTACCTTTATAATACTTTAAAGTTGTTACAAATTTCTAGTGCGTTATCATGAGTTACGAATTCATGTGTGTGATGGTACAATTCTGGTGAGCCTCACCCACCTATCTACTAATTTACTAAAACTTCATTAACGTCAAATTTTATCAGTGGCGTAATTAAAAAAAAAATTATACCTGTAGAGGTAGGCCATTTTACTAATTCAATTTTATTAGATCATGCAGTCTAATAATAGTGCAGATATAGATTATAGGACAACTGCGCGAAACAATTGTAAGGGGAGATAATGTATATACTATAGAATATACAACAATCAATTATGCAGATTATAGGACATTAGAATTATAGTAAGGACTTAGATAATTATACATATATTACAATTATTTTTATTTTAACTGTCTATATTATTTTATGGAGCTATCTAGGGTAACTTTATAAAATTATAGAATAGGTGAAAGTAATAATTTTTATATTATTTAACAATATATGTGAATTTCTCTAAATAATCACAGTATATAATTATGTAATGTATAACTACGAAATAATTGCATCTACAGATATCCCTACGTCACTGATAAATATAACGCCAGTTTATGTGTATGAACTAAGAATATATGTATAATTAAGTCTCTATTGTTCCCTATGTATTGCCATTTGATTTACATTTTAACTATTCTACTTACTAAGATATCGCATATTTTAAAGTTATATACAACAATACAGTTTGAATTTTGAAAAGCTAATCTTGAAATACTTAAAGCGTACCTAGAACCTTAAAAGATTATTTATAAAGATTAATTGGATATTTATTCACTTAAAAATAGATGGTGTTAGAAATTAGATAATAAAAAAATTATCTAATAGGTACTTTTAATATTGTGGCTTATATTACTTTGAGACATATTTGCAATTTAAAAATGAGTACGGAAGACATAAAATGAGACATTTTTGGTAAAATTATTAGATATTTATCGTAAGACAATATTATTTTAAAACAATGAACGCCATATTTGTATTATATCTATATGAATAACATATTGCTATTAAACGATGACAGTAAAAAGTTTTATATTCGTAGCTACGCTATATGCTTGTGAGCTAACACAAATCAAAAACAAATTGTGTATAACAAATGCATAAATAAAAAATAATAATATAATAACAATAATTGAAAACTTTAAAACTATAATACGTAATAAAATTAGAATATCGAATCGAACTGGACATTTACAGGTAATATAAACAATCAAAAAATTTGTGATTAATTCATGGCAATAAAATAATTTGGTACAGTATAAGGTAAATATTACCAATAAATAATGTATTGATAAAATAACTTTAAGATCAGGCTCAAAATAAGTCGTATAATACATATATACATTCCAAATGATCACATTTAAACTTAAATTTAATTATAAAGGCTGCCATCACGTGAAAACTTAGAAAATTAGAGAAATACATACATATAATTTCATACCATCAATTTACTTGAAACGTGTTATTGATATTTTAGTAACATTTCTTACTATTATTATGCAATTTCTAACATTGCATATGATTAAATATGTTTATGTAACAAATATTATCAATTGGAGGTATACTACGCTGACTACGCAGATATATGTATTATGTCACATCTATTAAAAATTGTAATTTTCTTTTATTTAATACATAATATTTTAAACCAACTAAATTTCTTTCAATTGTCATGACTTCTTTTACTATTATACTAAGCTTCATACTGCTTATTTACTATTATTAATATTAACTAAAACTTTCATTAAACAACGTTTCACTTATATATAGAAATAAACGTTTTTCAGGCACAACTTCAGATTTTTGTCCTACTCTTTCACGGGTAGATTAGCCTTAGTCCACCAGTAGACATTTTACATTACAGTAAATACATGCACAAGAGCAATATGGGTTGTCACTTTAGAAAAAAATTAATACTTAACAAGATAGGCACCAAATATTTAATATTAAAAAGATTATTATATTTTAGTAAGTTTATTATTATATATTTTCTGAAATTATACTTCTTTTGGCGCATCTGGAAAAAAATATGAGTAAATTTTTTTACGATGCGCGTGCACACTGACAGCCGATAAGCGACATGATGAAGTTAGTTGATAGCTACGTTTCCGTGAAAAGTCATAAGTAAGCCAACTATATTCAAAGTAGTTTCTCAAATATTCATAAATTTACAACACGTGTTTTATGTCAGTGAAGATAAAAAATATATATGAATTCATAAATATACATGTGTTATAGATTTGAGGTTGTCAATATGTATTCTTTTTGTTTACATTAGGTATAAATTATTATAATTGCATTATTATTTGAAAAACAATTGATTTTACTTTTAGTAGGTATCTACTCGTTTTTATTAATTTATCATTCCTCATTATCAAACATTATTATACAAAGGGTACGTTCGCGGGCCCTCTTCTAATTGATAATTCATCACTTTTATAGGATTTTTTAACCTATGCATTCCACAGACCACATGCGCGGAAATGATACTTCTTTAATCAAAAACTGAATTTAACTGTCAAACTTTAGTAAATAATTGTTTGCTTAATTGGTAATAATTGTTCATAAAAGATAAAGAAAATTATCTTCTTACATTTATTCACTACTTATTATTTTAATTAAAAACTGATAAATAAAAAACTATTGCGCATGTCCCATTTCCGTTTCCAGAAGAAGAGGACGCGCGAACGTACCCAAAGAGTTGTGGCATACGATATGTAACGTTTAGTTATTTTTTGATCTGTTACGCCAAAGAAGCATAACTTGCGTACATAAGTACAAACATACTTTTTTTTAATCATTACAATTTTTTATTACAAATTCCTAGACTTGGATGAATACGTAATTGTGCCAAATATCAACAAAAGATAGCTACTTATATACTCTAACACATCTTACAAATAGAGTATGCAGTTTAAAATTGCACTTTGAATAGACTATATAAAACTAATGCGAACAATTTTATATTTCTCTAATATCTATAACTAGCATACCTTACTTATGTAATAAAATATGTAATCACTCATCAACACGAACAGATTTGCAGGATATACTACATTAAAATTACAAAAGTGACGAATGGAATAGACACCTAATTTACTATTATACAAATAAATGTCAATACGACAGTATTGAGCGCGGTTCAGATTTAGATATAATAAAGCCGCCGAGAAGAGCCAATACACCGGCGGCAATAAAACGTCACGCGCGTAGCCTCAGACAGGTGCTGGGAGCGCGCGCGCAGGCGCACCGTCATTGAGTGGGCTTCAGGACCGCCATCTTGCGGCCTCGTGCCCGCGCCTCTTGCCTTGTTGTAGTGTATTCAAACCACAACACGTTTGGTATCAAGGTTGTGTCTCTTATCATTAACATTTCACACAGCTTTCTGTAAGTTTTATAACAATCACATTTAGATATCAGAGATAGTTACGTAATTCAAATATATAAATGTTATTTTTTTTGTGGTATCTGTGAAATGATTTTAAGTCATTTTCTACCCTCTCATCATCGGTGACCACCCGTAGTGTTTGCTAAGAGGGGGATCCCCCTCAAATGTTTACGTAGTAATTTATAAATATGTTTATAAATGATTTTTTGCGATCAGAATGTTAAAAAAGTGTAGTCATTAGTAGTACTGGTAGTATAGCGAAGCGTTGTCACCTGTGAGTTTAAAAAGCGCTAAATTCTGAGCGCCATATTTGAATATAGTTCGAAAAAGCGCGAGATTTCTCTAAAAGATTGACTACGTGACGAAAACCTAAAATCCCCTCGTGATACGCGTCGTATTTTTGAAAACCCTCTCCCTCCTGAACGGGTCAAGTAGTATGGGTACGTTCGCTAATGGAACTATAAAAAAAAGCTAATTCGAACAGCTTTTTTTAAGCGATGAGGTGTAATCGTATCTCGTCTCTGATTTCCTGAAATGACACAAATATCGTCATTATGCTTTTTGATTCAGTTTCCGTGTCGCACGTAATAGGGTACTTTCGGTAGTGAAAAATAAATTATGAGATTTGATAAAAATTAAAATTTATGTAGAAATATACTTAAATATTCTGATTTTGAGTCATAAAAGAACATTATTGTTTTATTATATTGAAATGAAAAGTCGTAATATTTAATCTGTATATCACGTGACCTAAAACACGAGCCGCCATGATGTGACGTCGTAAAGACAATGTTTCCGATATACACTGCGAGCACTCCTCAGTGCTCTCAATAGTGAAAAATTCGTTTCTTTATTGAGTGCCAGTACACTACCGCAATACCATATAGAAATTATATGACGTCATAAATAGCATAATTTTTGAACTGTGAGCACTGGCGCTTTCGAAGTAAGGTGATCTCAGTACTTTGATCACCTGATTAAAAAATATAACAGCACGAATGATTTGTTATTCAAAAATGTCAACAATATTCAAAAAATTATTTTTGAATATTTTTGAATTTATTTTTGAACAGAAAACGTATAATTGATAAATATTTTATTTGAAAACAATGTCGAAAAATTAGGATGATAGTATACTGGACTGCGTTCCGTTTTATCAGTAACCAGTATAGCACAGTATAGCAAACTAAAAAGTAACGGCTTCGCAGTATACTGAATTGACGTCACACCTCAGAGTGCTCTCAGTGTATAGCGGAACACAACTTTACGCATATTACGTCACCAAAATAGGTGTCCGCGTTTTCGCGGGAATTAAAAAGGTTTAAAATTTAATTTAATTTTATGGCAAGAAAGCGTGTTTATTTTGCCGATATAATTTTTTTGTGGCTTTTTATTACGAAAATTAACATTTTGAAGTACTTTTTCAAACATAGTAGAATACCCTATTATTTCCGGAGACAAAAAAACTGAAGCTGTTGACTCAAACGTAAGACAAGTATAAACTGTCTTAGAAATACAATTCTCTGTTAATTTCAAATGATTTCTGTCGTATGATTAAGTATTTAAATAATGTTTATTTTTATTATTTATTTATTTATCTGTTATATTTTATTTATGATTAATTGACACTGTATATCAAATAACAATAAACCTGTGAAAAGTGTTAGACATTATTTAGATATTTGTATCGTCGATATTTGTTTAGTAATTATCCAAAATATTTTTAATGCGTAAAACATATGTTATTTGTATTTCATTGAACATCATCGTTATCGTGAATTTGGGCATCTCCCGAATAAAATGATACGAAGGGTATTTGAGAAGTTCGTAGCCTAACCAGAAAAATGAAAAGATACGAATTTATTATTTATTTTTCAACATATTCTCCCACAAGTTCTATGCAATTCTTCCAATGGCCGGGTAGAGCTTCTATAGCTTAAAAAAAAATCGTCCATACATTCAAAATATGCGTCGACAGCAGCCTTAATCTTCTCATTTGTAGAAAATATTTGACATCCTAGGTGGTTTTTGCCCTTTGGCAATAGATAAAATTCGGGTGGAGCTAGATCAGGAGAATACAGGGCATGGGACAACAACAACAATTCGAAACCAAACTGATGGATTTCTGCCATAGTCTCTATTGTGACGTGTGAACGCGCGTTATCCTGGTGAAACAAAACTTTTCTTCTTAATAATCCAGGACGTTTTTGTTTTGTTTATTCACGTAAACGTTGCAGGAGGTAACAATAATAGGCAGAGTTTATTGTTTGAAACTTTTCTGGGTATTCCACCATGATTACACCCTTCGCATTCCGAAAAACTGACGCCATCACTTTACCGGCCGACAAAACCACTTAGCTTTTTTTTCGGAGCTGGAGATCCTGGTCTTTTCCACTATTCAAATTGATTTTTCGTCTCTAAGATATGGTGAGTATGGTAGTGCACTTCTGCTTCTGCGAAACAGTCATGTCATGTCCCAGAAGGAGGCCGACGAGCGTTTGAGAGAGGAGGCCGCCAACATGGCCTCCATCCGCGGGCGACGAATGGGAGTGCGTAGGAGGCGCTACTTAATGCGCCTCCAGTAACGCCCCTGTGTCGTCGTCATCGGGACTGTTCAGAGGTAGAGCTGGACAGTCCTCATGGAAGAGAAGTCTGGCCTTTTCGCCGAGGTCAGCCTGTCTCTGGAGGGATCCTGTTGCCTGCAGATCCAGGACCTTCCAACTAAAGCAGCTGAAGGCTCCCGCAGGGGTTTAGTAGAGTATTGCGCCCGTAAGTGCCGAGTCCGACATACGGTCTAAGACTGCCTACCCGGGCGTGTAAATGGGTTCCCCTGTGATACAAAAAAAAAAGTAGTGCACCCAGGTTTCCTCCATAGTCATAAATCTCTCAACAAATTCAGTTGGGTCAACCTCAAGCATCTCCAAACAGTCTACGTGATGTGTTCGTTCAGATGAGATGCCAATCGTGTCAACTATCTCCTTAACAGTCAATCTCCGGTCAGATAAAATCAAATCACAAATTTTTTCTATGTTTTCGTCGGTGGTAAACGTTTGATGACCGGCCGCTATGTGGGTTACCTTCGACACTTTCTCGACCACTTTTGAACTACTACTACCCACTTTTTTTACTGTAGGTAGTATACGAAGGTCCAGATTCCTCTAAGGTTAGCAGCTTTGTCATTGTCGACATGTCTTTATTTTGTTTTCGTGTTAAACTTTTCTTATTAAATTACTTAACGACAGCACGATGTTTGATTTTATCCATTTTTAAAATTATGAATACTTACTTGTTCGACGTTATAGTGTGGGAAACCGTAACGAATGCAAATAAGGAAATGAAATTTTACGCCATTGCTTGCAAGAATAATATAGCTTAAAATAAGGGTAGTTTCATAAAAATTGCATGCTCCTAACTAAATATATTAAGACGAACTTTTCAAATGACCCTCGTAACTTCATCAATATCTCGATCGATGTACAGCAGGTGGCGAAAGACGTGTCTG
The DNA here is from genome assembly GCA_036937285.1 of Euphydryas editha. Lineage (NCBI taxonomy): Eukaryota > Metazoa > Arthropoda > Insecta > Lepidoptera > Nymphalidae > Euphydryas > Euphydryas editha. The sequence continues at coordinate 9,160,717 of JAUPFZ010000006.1, forward strand.
TAGGCGCAAGTGCGCCGTGAAAGGTTTATTGCACTCTAAATAATATTCATTGTTAATCATTGAAAGTAAACCGGTTAAGAAAATTAGCATATCACCGGTCTGAGTCTGTCTTGCACATGAACATATCGATACCGGAAATTTCAATTGTCGTAAAGGACATTTTACCAAAAATGAGTTATATATATATTTGGAATCAGCGTCACGAGCTCTATCGATTAATATATTTTTTAAAAATCTATCTCTTAAAAAAAGCCTCTTACGACCTGGATTTTCAACGGCTCTAGCTCGATTTTTTTACTATTTGGGATGTATCGTAAAAATAATTTTCAATAGGTAGCTTACGCTTTAGACTTTACAGTCATGTTTTAATTATTTATGAGGCCATAATCCTCATTTTTGCATTGAACTTTTCGTCAGCATCGCAATAGTTACTTTCTATTTAAATTAAAAAATAGCATCACATTTTGAGTTCCTATTAGGATAACATTTCTGTTTATTTTGTTACTGAGTATTTTGATTAATAAAAAATAATAATAATAAAACCTTTTATTTCACTTAGTTTTACTACCTATTATAGGAATTTCTAACCAGATCTTTAGTTTTTTTGTTCCTTTTACCCCCTTAGTCTCTGATTTAAATGACTTGTACTACCCATTGATGACTAAGATTAGTCCTTTACTACAGACCTGACTTTATCGTAACCAACTTTTCGTGGCTGTAAAGTACTTCTGTTCAATTTTTGTGGGCCGTAAAGGACTCTCATTTTCGTCAATAATTAATTTTGGTTTATTTTGTTAATTGATACGAATAGAACACGAAAAAATAGTTAGGGTTTCTTTTGACATCATGAATATAGTACTTTGTTTGAAAAAGATATTAGACAAAAACAATTATTATTTTTGTTTTTTGGGTCTACTGAAAACTCGTATTTTGTCCTTTACGACAATTGAAATTTCCGGTATCGATATACTAAATCGAATAAGAAAGACGAATAAACAAAGTTTAATGTATGTGGTACCTCTTTGATTATGATTTTTCGACATAACGGCCATAGTATAGACATACATAGACATCCCCATGACAAACAAACAGCGGAGTAATAGTAAATATTAGGCTATCTAAAAACAGATCCCCTTAGGGCTTGCTCATATTTGCGGCATCTTAGTTCATCCACACATGCAAACCCACTGACGACCGTGCCGTAACGGTACGTCAGTACCGTTACGGCATCTAATCGCACATAGTCTTTATTAACAAGTCTTAATTCTACTTCAGAACAATTCTTGTTGTTGCTTGGTAATCTTACACATGCTATCTGCACGTAAGCCTCTAGCCTTTTTTATGCCTCTAGTCTCAATATAACATAGTAATTGACCCAAATTTGTCAAAATTTACAAAAATTTGCAATTGCAGTTGTTATTATAAATTATCATATTTGTTATCCTATGCTTTATTTAAGCTCGTGAGTCTGACAGGTTTGGGCACAAAAATTTACAAATTACTATGTACATTTAATCCTTTCGTTATGGCATTTTGCTCCGCAAAGTGGCTACACTGAACGGCGCACCGCGCCACGAAGTGTGCACATTGCATGTCGGTAAGCTGAAGTTCAGACTTACAAACAAAATTCATACAAACATACAAAAAATATATATGCTTGAAAACATAAATGTCCACAGAGTTGGGTAAAATAATACTTCTTGGTACTCAATAAGGTAATAGATGTTTCTTGAATACTTACAGAGTAACTAGTTGAGGAAACAATGGAGTCAGTATTCTATGCACCACAAAGAACCATATAGTGGCAAATATGACTCCAATAATACCACCCACAATAACCTGTGCTGTTGTGTGGTAGTGAAGATACACTCTTCCAATGCTTACTATTAAAGATAATATTAGACAGCTACCCACTATAATAATTCTCCATAAGGCTGATATAATGCTATTATTGTTTATATGGTGCAACCTAAAAAATAAAAACAAGTTATTACTAATTTTAAGAAGTTGAAAACAACAGATCATTATTTGATAAAAGTATAACTTCTAGAAATGAATTACAGAATTACATTAGAATGAATTACAATAAATTACAGAGTATAGTCTACTATGACATTAACATATGCATTAATAAATAACCAATGCAGTGTGTATTCATAAACGATCCTGAATGAAATAAATATTTTTGTTAAGCCCAGAAACAATTTTGTAAACTTTAATATCTCATTTATATCCAGTTTAACTCTTTTTGAATAACCTATCAGAATCATTAATTAGATTGCAATATCACTGAAACTGAAGAATAATGTACATGAACCAAAAAAAAAAAATGTATGGATTTTAAAATTTATTAGTTTTTATTTTCAAATAAATATTTTAATTTACTGGTATAATATATTATTATATATTGGGTTATGTATTTAGGTATATTATATATTAAGAGATAATCTTATACAATTTTTGTAAAAAAAATCACCCTTAAGTATGCAATATATAATCTAATAACTAAGTAATACTACTTTTTTAGTATATGGTATTTTTATAGTAAATATATTGATATTTATTAAATTTTTAATTATAAAAAAAAACAATAAATTGTTATTGTTTTAACTCACCTTATAGCAAAGAAATATAATACATAAATACTGAAAAACCAAACGAATTGAGCATGTGATGATGGCATTCCATATTCATTGTATAAATGACCTCTGCTGAGCGGTCGTGCTTCACATATCAAATGCTTTAATATTATATTTAATACCTCATTGACTAATGTACCAAAAAAGAAGGCTATCTGTAAAAGAAATATATGAAACTTTACAATTAGTATTTTACCTCTCCAAAAATCCTGTGCATTCTTTAATTGGTATCTAACAAGAAAAAAAAAATTATCACACCATGGTTAAATTAAAAAAATATCTTGTTATACTTTCTATCTAAACTTCTAACAGAAAGTATAACGACTGAAAAGATATATTAAAGACAGAAATTATATTTATAATATTTATACCATCAATAAAATTTAAGATATAATTTTTTCTCACTTAAAAAGGCTGCTCAAGAAAAAATGATTAGATCTAATTATATATAATTGGATCTAACTAACAGATCCAAATATTGGCAGGATATGATTATATATATATATATATATATATATATATATATATATATATATATATATATATATTTATAGATTCTTCTTTCCTGCCAGCGCCCTATGCTGGTACCAGCCAACTCGAAGGATGAAAATGAACAATCCGAAATTCTCTGAAAGTTCCCTCTGGTATCGTAATAAATAAAACATATCAGTTTAGATTTTTTTGGTGAAAAAATAGCACTATCTAAATGAAACTTTACGCTACCTAGGGGTACACAGCTTACAACTCTATTAACTATAAATAAATATATAATCATATCAAGGAATATATAGTCAGATCTCATATTTTTTATTGATTTTATATTTAGATATAAACAGATATCATATGATCTAATTATATATCAACATATATCTAATGATGTTTTTTTTAATTTCAAGAGTTATAACTTATTAGATATAACCATATATAGCTATATATAATTTAGATATGATTATATAAAATCAAACAAAAAATTTAGATATAATTATACTAATTTATGTATAATTAGACACTTTTATATACATTTACATCCACTCATATATAATAAGACCCTATAATTTTTTTCCCAGGTGAAGAAGTTTTTTTTATTTCAATTAAAGTAATTTTGAGATTGATTTGATATGAAAAATTCTTTTGGTTTAAAGTGTTAATGTACTGATTAAAATTTTAGGCTATAAAACATTAGACCATCATTCATAGCATTGGAGCAATAGCCATAAATAACACGGGAGTTACTGTAAGGGATTTTTAGTTAAATAAATCAATCATAATTACGTTAAATTTAAGAAATATATTAATATTTTGTACTTACAGTGTGCAGGTCTCTACGGAATAATATTAATGTAACAAATCCGGCACCAATTCCAAAGGGAGCCAGGCTCATAAAAGCAAAAAATTTACCTAAAAGATCACCTGAAAATTAAAAATATTGAGCGATAAATTCAGTTTGCTTATAGTAATTTTACGTATTTAATAAACAATTATGAAAATTATATTATTTAGAATATACCCTTTGGATATTCAACTAAAGTAAGAGAAAGAGGTTGCCATTCGATTTCATCGTTATTTAAAAAAGCTTCGCTCACAGGCGAAGCTGTATTTTCCATCTTTGTTTCAAATCATATATTAAAAAGTGAGTTGAGAATATAGTAAACGGTTTGCCTTCGAAATAAATTACAATATTGTCTATTTAACAAGACACAACGAATATCATACGGTATTATTACGGGCATTTTTTGACATTTCAAAAATCATGACATATGATCACGACCAATCACGACGATAAAGGCGGCCGAACACGTCCGGAATGGGTATGTTCCACTAAACGCCCGCAACACTGAAAGTAACCTCTGTATCGTTCCACCTAAGGTCCATGCTCGTCGTTTTACGTTAATGGAACGGCAATTTCAGCGGTCGTGGTCGATGGCGTTGTGGGCGATAAGTGGAACGTAGCCAATGTCTCTCTGAATACATAATGACCCGACAGCTGACACCAATTTTTGTGTAGGTATTTGAGGAAAGCTGAAAAGTATTTCCATATCTCTCCTATTATACCCCAACTTGGAGCTGCAGACCTGGCTGGTGAGTAGCGGGGCTAAATAAACCCCTAAGGTTTTAAAAATATTATTAAATATTATTATTTATAACTAAAAAATAAGATTTTCAAAAAGACAGATCATTTTGGTGGGACTTTTTACCTGTCAGGCCATCTAACAAATTATGTATAGGTGTGACTGAGTAGCACTATAGGCAAGCCGTAGTGTGAGAGAGAGCGTTTATCGGAAGCTGTCTGCGTTCTTGCTTGCCGCGTTACTATTGGCTCTGACGAGGTCACGTGACTTACAATAGCCATAAGGTATCTAGTCGAAAAAGTAAAAAGTAAGTCGGAGTAAAAAAAAAATGTGAATTTGTGCTAAAACGGTTTGTATAAAAATGATTGTATTGATTTGTGTGTGTTAAATGGACATATTTTATGTGTTATTTTTTTATCATAAAAATTATAACAAGATCTTTTAAGAACGCAATATATAATGAGTATTTGGAGAAATGTATATTTACGATTCCCCAGCTCTTTGACACTGGACAGGAACGGATGGACACTTAATGAAGATACGCTAGAGTTTCACTGGTTTGACGGAGACTGTATGCCGCAAACATTGAAAACTAAAGCATACTTTTATGAATTGAATTGAATTATTATAACTGAGTTATTATTATTTTGTATAATACAAAGAAACAGTTAATTCAATTAATTACATATTTTTTTCGATAAATGAACATTAATTATTTGTACTTGTTAATTCAAATATTTTATTACTTAAATTACACAGATTAATACAAGTATCAATGTATTATTAACAATTTATTTACAACGTATATTATAAATATGTGATATTTAAGATCCTCCAATCTGCGTTATTGTTTTTTATTCACAAGCCGAACGCTTAGGCCGATCGTGTCTCTCTACCACTTATTCCGCGCTCTCGCTCGTGAAACGTAACAATAGTTCGTTCTGTGCAGCCGGCATTCATCGATTTAAAAGACGTTATCACGTCAAAAAATTAACGATGAGTATCGAATGAAAAATTATCGATAACACCGGCACACAAAAAAAAAGTCTGTACTCCGAGCGCCACCTATCTACGGGCATGTTTTTCGACCCACTGAATAAGAATTTTAAGTCAGTTTAGGCCGTCCAGCCTTCAGTTTCGAGTAAATTGGAAAAAACCCCCAAAAATAGCGAAAATTCGATGTTTTGGCAAGAAAAAAAAATTTGAGATCTAAGGCAAGCATAATTTTCATGTATTTTGATCTAATTTCGATCGTACTTTAATCATAAACTGTTTTAAATCTAAAAAAAATAATTGTAAAAAATCATCAACAATTGCAAAAATCGAAGAAAATTGGGATCATCTTGGTATAAAAAATTTTATGAACCCGGATTGACATGATTTTCATGTAATATAATCTGCTTGGTCTGATTCTGCAATAAATTTGGCCTATAGTTCCCTCAAACATTCATAAAATTGCAAAAAAATCGATAAAATAGCAGAAAATTGCTGCTATTTTTTGTTGTTTTTTGCAATTTACTCGAAATTGAAGGCTGGACGGCCTAAACTGACTTGAAATTCGTATTCAGCGGGTCGAAAAACATGCCCGTAGATAGGTGGCGATGGCGCCCGAAGTACAGACAAGTTTTTTTTTTTTTGTGTGGCAGTGTAATTATCGGACCAAATTATTTAATTACATATATCAATGCATATATCACACATACCACTCAATAATTATCGAATGAAAAAATATCGAGTAGTTACGATTTACGATTTATCGATAATTATCGCACAATCCTAGAAAATTTGTCATTGCATATACTCTTTGGTCATTGCTAGTTTTCCTTTGTAGTTTTCCATAGTCCATACCTACTGGTCCATACTCGTTGGTTTTCCTCACCTCTTTCTTTCTTTCATGGTTCCGCAATCTACAGTCAAAATATAGAAGAATTAGTGAAAATATTTTTATATTTAAGTACGATAATTCAATTCAAAACAGAAAATGGCAGACCCAGAAGTGGTGGATTTAGATTTAACAATCGATGATTTAGTTCCTAAAAGTCCAGAAAGGTAATGAATAATATTTATGACCTTAATGCATAGAACTTTTGTTACGTTGATTTTTTTTAATATTATTAAATTTTTATATAATATGATAAACAGGTTGCTTGTTAGAATTGTATTAATTTAAATTTAACTTGGTTATATTATTACTGCTGTTGCGGTTTCCTTTTTAATGATCACATTCTTTTCATTCTTGACATTTGACCTATTTAATACAATAAACGGCGTTTTCCACCTTAAATATGTATAAAATCGTTTTTGGCCTTTAGATTGGCGGAAGAAAAAAAGGAGAGTGGAAACCATTTGTATAAATTTAAAAATTACAAAGGTGCTTTGGCAATGTACGAAGAAGCTATTAAGCTGTGTCCAGAAAATGCCTCATATTACGGCAATAGATCTGCCTGTTATATGATGCTGGGCATGTATAAAAATGCTTTGGAAGACTCTCAAAAGGCTGTTGCAATTGATAACACTTTTACTAAAGGATACATTCGTATGGCTAAGTGTTGTATTGCACTTGGTAAGTACAGCAATATGTCATGTATAAAATTTTATGTTGTAGATCCATAAATTTTGCAAGTTTGGTTAATATATGTGTATCTTTGAAATAAATAAAATATGTAAGAATGAAATTAAATGAAATATAAACTATATCCTATTCTATAGCAAAACAAAAAATACATTTTTGTATAATATGAAAATACTAATATATATACATACCTATATATATAAAGAGAGTTGGTTTTGAAATAGGGTATTACATATCATAAATAAAAAAAGAGCAATACCTATGTATATTTATTTACACTTGTTAAGTGCTTTGAAAAAGCTGTAAAGTGTAAATAAATATATACAGTAAAGACATCTCTTGGGTATAGACAAAAGATATTTAACATGATTTTTTCTTTCAGGTGATTTAGCTGGTGCAGAGCAAGCAATATGTCGAGCATCTGAACTGGGTGGAATGGATTGTGCTTCAAACGAACGTAAAGCACTTAAATCTTTACAGCGACTTCACGAAGATGCACAGAGAGCTATGGAAGCTGGTGATTATCGGCGTGTGGTTTTTTGTATGGATCGTTGCTTAGAATACAGTCCCTCCAGCTCTAAGTAATGCTCATTTTTGTTTAAATTTTATTATTTTTATTTGATTAAAAACCCTTTTTAACATGAACTACTATTGCTTCAGAGCCAAACTTATGAAAGCTGAATGTCTGGCTATGATTGGACGATGTCAGGAAGCACAGGAAATTGCAAATGATTCATTAAGATTTGACAGTTTTGACACAGAAGCCATATATGTCCGAGGGTTATGTCTTTATTTTGAGGTATGATTTTTTAAAACTTTATACTAATTATATTTGTTTATAAAAAGGTTTGTACTACTTAAATTTGATTAAAATCAATACAGTCATTAGTTACACATATTCCTATTCTATCAATTAAATAATTATTTTATAGTATCAATCATGTTTATAGAGATATAAATGATGAGTCATTTATTTATTTATGCTTTATTGCACAATACATTATTAAACTGAGTCATCAATAATAATAAAATATGAATATTATATGCTACTATTCTCATATTTAGAAATTTCCTATATATCACAAAATAAAAATGTTTGTTTCTATAGTATTTATAAAAGGATTGTATGAGATGAAAAACATTTATTTATAAATAAGAACTAAAACATTAGCATTTATTTAACATTTCAGGATAAAGACGAACAAGCATTTAAACATTTTCAACAAGTGTTACGTCTTGCACCTGATCACAAAAAAGCCATGGAAGCATATAAAAAGGCCAAACTATTAAAACAAAAGAAAGAAGAAGGTATCATTGTTAGAAACCAATCTGTCAATTGTTTTAGTTAGATTATATTGAAAAAACACACTTTATAGTTTGTGCTAATTACAGGTAATGAAGCATTCAAAATGGGTCGATGGCAACAGGCATTGGATCTTTATAATGAAGCATTAACTATTGACAAAAATAATAGAAAAGTAAATGCTAAACTGTACTTTAACAAGGCAACAGTATGCTCAAAATTAAATCAGATTAAAGAAGCGGCAGAAGCCTGTACAGCTGCTTTGGAGCTTGATGAAACTTATGTTAAAGCTTTGCTTCGGAGAGCAAAATGTTACATGGATATGGGAGAATATGAAAATGCAGTGAAAGATTATGAAAAACTCTATAAAATCGACAAAAGCAAAGAAAATAAACAATTACTCCATGATGCTAAAATAGCTTTAAGAAAATCGAAACGTAAAGACTATTATAAAATTCTTGGAGTCGATAAAACAGCATCTGAAGATGATATTAAAAAGGCCTATAGGTATAAATACTTTATTCTTAAATGTTTTAATTTTCGCCAAGTTTCATGATGATCGGTTAAGTAGTTTTCGCGTAAAAGCGTAACAAACAAACTTACATTTCACATTTATAATATAAGGTAGGAATTAAAGGTATACAAAATAAATAGAAAACTAAATTTTCATATACGAAGTCTTAGATAAGATGAAAACAATAGCATGTGATTAGACGTCTCACACAATTTCATCAGCATTTATTGTTACTGCCCACAGATTACTTCCAATAGATACCGTATGAAGGGCACTCTACCCCCAAACACATTAGCATAAGCACGCCTATATCACTCAATGCTCGGATTATCATTTTTAGCGTCTCCGAGATAATAGTCGTTCACTAAATTTTCGACATAAATAATGCCTTTTTATGTCATAAAATTTATACAAAAATAAAATAAATTTCATTTGAATATTCTAGTAGAGTTCAAGTTATAATGGAGAGTTTCTTATCACTCGTGATGTACTTTTTTTTGGTCGCGATAACCGACATTCACGCGGAAGAAGCCGTGAGCAGAAGCTAGTATAAAATAATTTGATAATTACTAATCCAATAAAGCAAGTTATTTCACTACAAAAAAAAAACAGTTAAATCCTGACATATAATATTATAACATGATTACTTTTAGAAAACGTGCCTTGGTTCATCATCCTGACCGGCATGCAGGTGCACCGGACAGTGAGAGAAAAGAACAAGAGCGACGCTTTAAAGAAGTAGGTGAGGCATACGAAGTTCTCAGCGATCCGAAAAAACGTACACGCTATGATCACGGCCACTATCTAGATGACGACTCTTCAGGCATGGCTGGTAAATAATTAAATAATTACACTAAAACTAATACCCATCCCAAAAGTACATATACCTACTGTATACATAAGGATGTCCAACTGACATTTTAAATTAAGTAAACAAAGGAGTGGGACTTTGTATTCAACAGAACAGGACACATTTGGAGCATTTGATGAATTTGGAAGCCAGAAAAAGCCATTATCCCATTAATAATAATTTGTAATAAAATGTCAGTTGGATGTCCTTATGGCCATGTTAGCTTTTCATTTTTCTGAGCAAAATGTGCTGGATTAAGCTCCAACCATTCTTCTATATATAGATAAGTAACTATTGTTATCAGGTCAGGCCTTCCCTCAGCAGTGGGTTGTTTACAAGCTCATACAATGCAAATTATGTTTTACAAAATAACAATTTAACAATAATTCAACAAAAAAAAAAAAAAAGTGAATTTTGTATATTAGCTAATTTTATAGAAAACAATCTTCTAAAAACTTAGTTTGATCAATAATAAACAGAAATTTGATTAGCTTTACAAGCATTAGATCCCTTGATTAAATTTTCTATTAGTTTTAAAGTAACAATGACTTAGGAATTTATAAAAGCTAAGCATCCCTTGTATAGATTTGGTGGTGATACCACCTTGGAATGGCCTTGAACATAATTCATAACTAAGCAATTCTACATGTTATTTAAACAAGATTATTTCAATTTTAAGCAAAAATATTTGAATTGTGAAAAATTCTTTAGTGTTCTTATTTCAATCAGTGATACCACAATAGGGTACTTTCGGTAGTGAAAAATAAATTATGAGATTTGATAAAAATTAAAATTTATGTAGAAATATACTTAAATATTCTGATTTTGAGTCATAAAAGCACATTATTGTTTTATTATATTGAAATTAAAAGTCGTAATATTTAATCTGTATATCACGTGATCTAAAACACGAGCCGCCATGCTGTGACGTCGTAAAGACAATGTTTCCGATATACACTGCGAGCACTCCTCAGTGCTCTCACTAGTGAAAAATTCGTTCCTTTATTGAGTGCCAGTACACTGCCGCAATACCATATAGAAATAAATGACGTCATAAATAGCATAATTTTTGTACTGTGAGCACTGGCGCTTTCTAAGTAAGGTGCTCTCAGTACTTTGATCACCTGATTAAAAAATATAGCAGCACGAATGATTTGTTATTCAAAAATGTCAACAATATTCAAAAATTAATTTTTTAATATTTTTGAATTTATTTTTGAACAGAAAACGTATACATGATAAATATTTTATTTGAAAACAATGTCGAAAAATTAGGATGATAGTATACTGGACTGCGTTCCGTTTTCATCATCATCATCAGTAACCAGTATAGCATAGTATAGCAAACTAAAAAGTAACGGCTTCGCAGTATACTGAATTAACGTCACACCTCAGAGTGCTCTCAGTGTATAGCGGAACACAACTTTACGCATATTACGTCACCAAAATAGGTGACCGCGTTTTCGCGGGAATTAAAAAGGTTTAAAATTTAATTTAATTTTATGGCAAGAAAGCGTGTTTATTTTGCCGAAATAATTTGTTTTGTGGCTTTTTATTACGAAAATTAACATTTTGAAGTACTTTTTCAAACATAGTAGAATACCCTATTACCACTTGATTTTAATTTTAATTTTCATGTTTGATGATGTGTTAAAATACGGAGTAGGTAGTCAAATAAGAAAGTAGAAGGGGTAAGAAGTGGCAAACTGCTGCTAATGGTGAAAAACTTTAACTTTCAGAGCTTATAATTTCCACACAGTTATTATTGATAGAATATAAGTTATTATTACTTTTTTAAAAATTATATAAAATGAATAGGGTATTCTACTGTTTGAAAAAGTACTTCAAAATGTTGATTTTCCTAATAAAAAGCCACAAAAAAAAATATGTTTCGGCAAAATAAACACGCTTTCTTGCCATAAAATTAAATTAAATTTTAAACCTTTTTTATTCCCGCGAAAACGCTGTCAGCCATTTTGGTGACGTAATATTGCTAAAGGCCGTGTTCCGATATACATTGAGAGCAGTGTGAAGTGCGACGTCAATTAAACAATATAATAATAATCATTCGCGCTGTTATATTTTTTGGTCATGTGATCAAAGTATAAAATTGGCGGCTATTTATGACGTCATATATTTTACTATGGTACTGCAGCAGTGTACTGGCACTGCATAAAGGAACGAATTTTTCACCAGTGAGAGCACTGAACAGTGTTCGGAGTGTATATCGGAACACTGTCTTTATGACGTTCCACCATGGCGGTTCGTGTTTTAGGTCACGTGATATACAGATGAAAAATTACGGCTTAATTTCAATGTAAAAAAATAATGAGCTTTTATGGGTCAAAATCAGAGTACTAAAGTATATAATATTATGTACATAAATTATAATTTTTATCAAATTTCACAATTTATTTTTCGCTACCGAAAGTACCCTGCCAGTTGTGTATGTTTTTGCTATATGTCTTTTGTTTACAAAGTATCTTTGTTACTTTTATAATTTTTTTTTTGCTCGAATTAAAAAATAATACTTGATTCTAAAATACTACAATTTTATAAGAGGTTGATTGAAACTTTCAGATTTCGACGCCAATATGGTATTCCAAACATTCCTCAATCGTGGTGGACAACATTTTAACTTTGGTGGTGGAGGAATGCCAGGTTCAGCTTTCACCTTCCAATATGGATAAAATAATGTTCTGTATATATTTCCCCTTTGATATCAATAAATCACATTAAACAAAATTGTCATTCCATATCCCTAAAATAATATTTTTGTTTTTTGTTTGGATTCATAACATGCTATTTGTACCAAAATAAAGTAAACGAAAACATCACTTTGACATTTTTGTTTTACCTTACCTCAGAAGTTTAGTCAATATGTATAATTGATTCTACATTTTTCTTGTTTAGTATCTTATTAAGAAACAAATAGCGTTTAAATATTTTCATTTATATTTTATGTTACTGAAAAAGTTTTGAATTGATATGTTGGTAGTTCAATTGATTTAATTCGTGAAATGTAAGCTAATAATGTAAGTGAATTATATTGATATGCTCAGAAGATTTCACAGCAATAAATAGGCTAAAATTATTAACAAAGGCATTCAAAATATGTTTCATTAAAGAAACAATATTATTTTCAGTTATGTTAACTTTTATTTAGTGTCACAACTAATTATAGATGTTTCAAATCATCTTGGCACGCGATACTATTCGTATGGCGTCAAACTTATAAGTACTAGATAGAGGTAGTTACAATAAAAGCATGTGCATGTCATGTGGTACAGTCAATGCGTATAAATGTATGTTCAACATGTCTATTTCTTATTACAAATCTAAAATATATAAAACAACAAAATGTGAAGTTTTATTTTTATTGGCTGTACTGCGAGTCTAATGATAAAGATTTAAATTGCAACGCATACGTCCGTGCATCAAAATAAGTTGAACAATTTGTACTAGCCTCCCATTTTAAGAAAAGTATAAAAATTTGAATACCATATGGTTTAACCATTTGTCATGAAACAAAAACTGAAATTTATTTGGTTAATTATACTGGACTTACAACTTATTAAAATGACTAAAAGCCTCTGTAATTTTGCAGTAATAGTAGTTATCATAGAAAGTTTACGTTATGAGAGTGTAGCGTGGAGTGTTATTATTTCACCCACACTGATTGTCGGGATGCATCGATTATGTCTTTGACTGACTTTATAGATGTTTGTGTTCCAAAATGGAAATCTGTATTTCATTTTTAGCCAACGAAAACCGTTATCGTTTCTCAGACGTGGGTAGAGGCCTTAATATAGAAGATTCCACTTTTTCACGCATTGAATTTTACTTACCTAAGTAAAATATCAATTTACTTAAATTTGGTGAAATTAGTACCTATTTGACTTTTAGTTTTAAGAAATGTGTTTTTAATTCTTATTAATATAAGCTATATTCAATTCCACATTTTTTTTAATGTAGCCCGATATTAATCTCAAAATAATAATAATGTTAGATGATTCAATACTAAAAACTTTAACATATGTATTTTATTATTGTAATGGTTCAATCCTAAATTTTTTTAACTGTTTAGGCTAGATTGAGTAAAAATGTTATTTTTCAAGATTGCTTGAAAAATAACAGTTTTAGATAATTTGATTGAAATAAATTTATTCAATAATTAAATTTGTTATCATTTCATTATAATTCTTTACTTTTATTATATATATTTATAGAATATATTTACTTGCAGAATATACTTTAAAATATATATTTAATACCTGAACATTTGGAAAAAGAGGGAAAATAAAAATTAAGTTTTTTCGTTCACAAATATTTACGTGGTGATAGGGTTCTGTTGAAACAGACAAAAATTTCGACTATTTTTATTTATTCGTTTTAATTATATGAGACACTAACTCACGCTTGATCTAAAATTCCTAAAGTTCTCGTTTTCTCTATAAAGTCCTAAGTATAAAACACTGCATAACAGTTAAAAACTGCATATTACTTATTTTTAAATAATAAATATTGCTCTAAATACTTAGTAAAAGGTTTTTGGAGTTTACTCCTTAAGAATCGATTTTCATATATAAGGCGCCCGGTATGAGAAAAATATGAGAGGTAAAATGTACTGATGAATGACCTCGTTACTTTTTCGGTGCACGCGCACCTATGGTGCGGACGAAAGTAATGTTGCTCTAATTAATATTGAAAAATAATATTTAAAAAATAAATGATAATTGTCAGGTAATAATAATTACATAATTTATCAACATTCCTAATGAAATATTTGTGCACATCTGAAATTGACTATTGTGAAAAGTTTAATGTAAAATATTTCGCCGATTAGTTATAATAAATGTATATAAAATGAATAAATATATATTTATATATGTATATTATTTTCATTAATTTGTTAATTTACCCTTTCATATGGTATTAATCTTATTTTCAGTTGGATAAACTCTTTTTGCGTATGTTTAGACAATCGTACTTAAGGAGTAAACTCCAGTCGTGCGTCGGAGCTGACACACACAATTTTTTTTTTTTTAAAACTTTATAAAGAATATCTTTGAATTGTTATGGGCAAGTATCTTAACGTACTTGGGGAGTAATAACAGACCTGTATAGTGTATTTATTAATCTCTTTTGTTTCCAAAATAAGTTTAGATAAACAACTCGTCAACACAAGTAAACATTTAATTAATTTTCCTACATTTATTAGTTATAAGTATCATATATATTATAGGTCTTATTAAATTTTGCATTAAAGTTTAAAAATCAATAAAATTTCATGTAAAGTATTACTTTTTATTTTATACAATGCTTAAATCTCTTTTAAACAATCTTTTATCAAACAAAGTTTACTTGTATATATTTATTATAGAAATTATTAGCTTATAATTTATCCATTGAAACCGTAAAATGAGGTTTAGGTTAGGTTATTTAAAAACCTATAATGAAAATCGAGCCAGCTCCCCCCAAATGTTAAAAAAAATGATAAAAATTTAGAACTAGTACATAATTTAACGGTTTCCAATGGAAAGATATATAAATGAACTTTAAAAAAAATTAACGCTTTTCTTGTGATTTCTTTTCAGAACCTAGTTTCTTAGGTTTTTTAAACATCATTGCTTTATCACCTTCCGGACGTTTGTTTGTAGTCCTACTACCTATTCCTTCGAATCTAAAATAAAAAAATATTTATATTATTAAATAATGTTTAAGTGTTGTAACATAAGCTTAGTATTTGAATATAATTATTGATGTATAAATTAATATTACTATAGACCAGCATTTAATTTACATCGCTTTTGTCAAAATCGTTAAAAATAAAAGTTCTGTTTGTTTTATACATTACTAGGGATCCGACCCGGCTTCACACGAGTAATACCTAATTACCTAATAATGTTCAATGCAACAACGACTGACGCGGCGCAGGGATGATCGCGTAAGGATGTAACTTCACCAGAGCGGAGATGTGTTTTAAACAACTATTAGAATTTCGTTCAGTGGTATCCACTGAAGCGGGGGGAGACGAGGTGTGTGAATAACGAAATTCTATTGGTTGCTTAAATACATCTCCGCTCTGGTGGAGTCCGGGCCTTAAGCGAGTCATGTCATTAGTCTAAGTGCCATTTTGGTCAACTTTTTTCAGCAGTCTTCGAAAATTATGATTGAGGTGTCATTCAGAAACGGGTGCTCTCAAACCACCCGTTTCAGGCCGTATTTTAATCCCTCTGGGAAAATTATAAATAAGTAGTGTATATTTCCGGGAGTTGGGACTTTTTTTAGGACATTTTCACCTCGTTTTGAACCTTTTTTTTAATTTTATAAATCTTGATTAGTTTTTGAGATATTTGCACAAAACTAAACGCCTTTTTATTTAATTTTTTTGTTATTTTGTTAATGGCTTTTGCAATTTTTGCAAGCGGAACCTCATTTTTTTCAAAAATCATCTAGATGCCGTTCCATATCGAATGACAACTCAATCATAATTTTTGGTGACTGTTGAAAAAAATGGCACATGTTGACTATACTACATCAACCCGCGCTTGATGTTATGATAACTAAAGAGTATATAATAAGGTAATAAAACGAATATTCCTCAGGTAGGCGCGCCGGGCGGTCTGCCCTTTGGGCAGTCGGCGGACTAGTAGAGAGATTATAGTAAACCGTTACCGTTACATAACCGCAATAGTATCTAACATTTAATTAAACATAGTAGATTACTACTTTTAATTAAATGTATATATTAAAGACCCTAAACATATTTAAATAAATATCCAAGACATTAATACCTATGTAATATGTTGACAATGGACTGACAAGAAGCTGGTATATCGTTAATAAAGCCGTGCTTTTATTCGGTATAGCCTATAGGTATTCAAGTAAGATCAGCTCAAAAAAATGCATTTGCTCCTTAGCAGGAGTACATCTGCCCTAGTAAATTGCCCTAGTAATTGCAAATAAGGATTTGCAACTATAACAAAGCTAGTCGGTAACATAAAATTAATAAATTACTTTTTCATTTTGAATGGTTTCTTTTGTTCAGGTTTTGGTGGCTGATAATTGGTTTTAAATGTTAAAACATAGCGTTTAACTACATCAACATTAACAGTAGTATTTTCAGGATACATGCGCTTTTTCCAGGCTTCTCTCTCTTCCAGCCACATTCTGTGGTACTCGTACGACAAAAGCCACTGTATACGCGATGGCCCTTCCTATAATTAAACAAAAAGACCAGTTCTTACCGTTTCTAGATACCAATACTGGAAGTAATATTATAAATAATCGAATACGAATATACTGTTCTCTTATATTTACGCGAATTTTACTCATTTAATTAAAAGTCTACACCGGATTTTATCGCGTTTATTTAAAAAAATTCTCATTCATTATTTGGACACCCACCACCTCAATCCCCCGAGACCATGGACGCTGTAAAGGATCCGAAACGTCGGGAAATAATTTTAAAAATCGTTAAACTGTATTTTTTATTTTTATTTTAAATAAACGATAAATTCCGGTATAGACTTTTAATTAATTGAATACGGATATTGTAACTGTTGATTTGTCATACGCTGACTATAATTATTAAATAATAAAATAATATAATAGTCTTCAGTGAAGATACACTAGAAACTTTATATTATGCTAGTCCAAATTTTAATTTACGTTCAAGTTAATATCGTATAGTTATAGAAAGTAGGTACCATAAATTTCCATGGCTGAGGATTATATTTAGGAAAATCAGATGAAATTATGTTGTGAACTGGTCTGCACTGAATAGTTTTCTCCCATTTTATTCCAGTCATTCGACCCATATTTTTTTATTACTTTAATGTAAAGTATACTCAAAACTGTAACATCATATTCTCAAATTAACCAAAATAATAAATTTGATTAAAGAGTACGTTAAAAATAATATAGATTTGACTAAATCAAAATATATTTAAAAAATATAAAGTTATGTAAGAAGTGCGTATATTTTTCAAATGGTCTAGACCAGTGTTTCTCAAACTTTTTCGGTGAGGCGCACTTTAGGAAAAATGTAATCGATAGAAATTTTTAAATACATATACATAACATTACAAATATAAATAAATAAATATAAACATGTTTAACATACACACATGGTCGTCTGTTCCTAAGGTAGGTAACTTAATGCCTGTGTTTTAGGTAACAGTTGACTGATACACATATTTTTTTTAAATAAATAGACATATAAATAATACATAATACACCCAGACTCGGGGCGGGATACATATAAATAATACATATATAAATAAATAATGAGGTTTTACTGTGTAAGTAAAAATAAGAAAATAAATGAATCTGACATCAGTCACTCTGCAATAAAATGTAGGGGAGAGTTGGATAATACCGCGCGTTTGATAATTCCACGCCCTAGCATATTTCAAAAACTAAACGCTAATTGCGCTATCTAGTCCTTAAAGATCACAGTCCGACTCCTCTACCCCTCCCAGTGCACGACGCTAATTTACTCGGAGCAGCGATTAAGACACATCGTGTCTTACAAGTTTTTACCCTCGTTCCTTATAATTTCGCGGGCATTTTTGACAAGAGGTAAGCTATTCTACATATATTTGTATTGTAACACATTGATTACTTTTATTTTAATCCTAACATATTATAGAATTAATGACTAGATTGATTTGAATACACAATTAACTTGACTGTATTATTTTGAGGTTATAAAATGAAATAACAGAGTTTGTCAATTCCGCGCCCAGGGCGTGTACGAGTGAAGACCACGTACCGGCAAGCACAGTGTCGGACGACCATCCACGAGATGAACAGACGACTTGAAGAGAGTCGCCGGAAGTCGTTGGATGGAGGCTGCTTTGAACCGGAGTCGATTGGGGGAGGCCTACGTTCAGCAGTGGACATCCAATGGCCGATATGGTTATGATAATTAATCTAGTCGTAAAATAATAATTATATCTAGGTATAGAAAGGAGTCTATGCTTCTTTTTCTACAAACGAGTTTATTCAACGTTGCATTTTTTTTTTAATTCTAAGTTTACTGATAGAAATTCACGAAATTATAGGGCACGGTTTTATCAGACCAGTCTGATAATACCACCCTTTCCTGTTTTTTTATTATTTTGCAATAATTATTTTTTGTTTATTTTTTGAAATATTTTGTGATGTATGCGTAGCTAAATAAATTCTGTACTATTTACAGCATTTTTGAATATATATATCGAACCGTCTCCGAATTATAGGTCCAAGTTCTTAGAGGCTCGGTAATATCCAACTCTCCCCTAAAAGAAGAAAATGTACGATCTTTTTTTAATATTTAATAAAGTCCCAACAACGCTTCCACTGCGCAAGAATGTCTGAGAAACTGTTACCGAGACTAGAAGAAACAAATTTCAGCAACTGGAAATTCCGGCTAAAATTATTAATGGAAGAAAATTGAGTAGCCGATGTAATTAAAAAAAAATCGGATATTTCAGCAGAGGATTTTAAGAAGAAGGACATCTAGGCGCGGAACCTCATAGTACAATGCATATCAGATAAGTACTTAGAAATTGTTAAGAAATGTAATACTGCAAAAGAGATGATAATACAATTAGAAAATACGTTCGAGAGAAAAAGCGTATTCAATAAATTACATTTAAAAAGAAAATTAATGTCATTAAAATGCACGGATGGAAAGTTTCAGGACTTCTTTCTGAAATTTGATTCCGTGATCAATGAATTAACAGCTGCAGGGTGTATTATAGATGAAACGGACAAAGTTTGTCATTTGCTAACTGCAATGCCTGGAAAATACAATAACGTTATCACGGTAATAGAGACTATGACGACGGATATTATAAGTATAGAGTTTGTGAAGGCAAGATTGCTAGATGCGGAGATCAGAGACCAAGATATTCCAGAACAATACATAAATGCACAACAAACAGCATTCTTCACATGCTACAATTGCGGAAAACCCGGACACAGAGCATATGAGTGCAGATCTAAAACGAGATTTACACGCGGCCGAGGAAGATATGCAAGACAATATACGCGGAGTGGTAAGAGAGGAAGAGAACGTACATCAAGAGGAATCAATCAAAGAACATCAGCGATCGACAATGGAGATATAATGGGTTTTACATCAACTGAGTATCAAGTAAATATACACATATTACTTAGATAATTTAGATAAGTCTGTTAGGTTTGTAATTGATTCTGGCGCAACTCAAAATTTAATAATGAATAAATACGAAAAATATATGATAAACGTACAAAATTTAGACAAAGAAATAAAAATTTATGTTGCAAACGGGCAATATTTAGTTTCATGTAAAAAAAGTAATTTAAGAGTTTTACATAATAAAACAAAAATAACCATTGAGGCTCTAATTGTGAATGGTTTAAGTCATAATTTATTGTCAGTCAAAAAATTATTAGAAAAAGGAAACCGTATTATGTTTTATGAAAATAATTTAGTAATCACAAATGGTGGGATAACTATAAAAGGTAAAATGTTAGGACGTTTATATGGTATTGACTTAAATTTAAATTTAGAAAAATGTAATGTTGCTAATACTGTAAATGATCGACACTTATGGCAAAAGATTAGGATATGCAAATAGAAAACATCTTTCCATTTTAAAATTATCATTTTCTTTAAATTCTTGTGGACCCTGTCGTGAAGGGAAAGCTACAAGGTTACCTTTTCAGTCAACAAATCGTTTCAGGTCTAGGTACGTTGGTGAGCTGTTACATACAGATCTGTCAGGACCGGTAAAAACTCCAACATCAAACGGCGAACTATATTTTCAAACCATAACGGATGATTATTCACATTTTTGTGTTGTTTATTTTTTGAAAAGGAAAAATAAAGCTACTACTAATTTGAATAATAAATATAGAAATACAAACCGGAATAGAAAGACAAACCGGAAACAAAGTAAGAAAAATCAGGTGCGATAATGGCGGTGAATTTAAAAATGAAACAATGTATGAATACAGCAGAAGAAATGGTATTATTATACAATACACCCAACCTTATTCACCACAATCTAATGGCGTAGCTGAGAGAATGAACCGAACCATTTACAATAAAGCACGAACGTTAATGATTGAAACACAACTACCTAAACACTTATGGATGTATATATGTATGTATATATGTATATATATATATATATATATATATATATATATATATATATATATATATATATTTTTTTTTTTTTAATGTCTGTTCATACATATAGTTTTGCGCCCCTTCTCACACCTTCTTCGCTAGTCCTCTGCCCAAAGGTTGCCTGGAAGAGATCGCTGTGTTAGCGATAAGGCCGCCTGATGCAACTGATGCAATGTGATTGATGTAATTTACCTATATGTATTGTCTTTTTATTGTATTGGTGTGCAAAAGTATAAATAAATAAATAAATAAATATGGAGCGAAGCTGTAGCGTGTGCCGTATACCAGATAAATAGATGTCCCTCCGCAGCAATTAAGTTCAGAGTACCAGCAAAAATTATGTATGGAGAACTGGATTTATCCAGACTGAGAATTTTCGGATCTAGAGTGTGGATGACTATAGTACCAAAAGAAGGAAAATTTGATAAAAGAGGTAAAGAAATGAGGTTCGTAGGCTACAACATAGTTGGATACAGACTATGGGATCCAGAAAATGATAAAATAGTTAGTTCAAGAGATGTAGTATTTGATGAAAGTGACTATATATACAAACGTAAAGAAAATGATGATAAGGTTAATAATGAAAAACAAACGTACAAATGGAGAGAAGAAGAACATGAACAGGTAAGTAATGAAGATAAGGAAGTGACAGATATAGATGGAAATATTGAAGAAAGATATGAAGATTGTGAAGAATATGTAGAAGAAGAAAACACTCAGGATATTTATAGAGAGATTAGTCAAGAAGTGAACAGAACTAGATCGGGAAGAGTTGTGAAGAAACCTAGTTATTTAGAAGAAGATTACGATTTAAACATAGCATATTGTTTATGTTCAGGTGAACCAGCGAGTTATGAGGAAGCGATACAGTATGATGAATGGAATGAAGCTATAAAGAAAGAACTAGATTCACACAAGAAATTAGGAACTTGGGGCGAAGCACAGAATTTACCAGAAAATAGAAAGGCTATAGAAACTAAATGGATATTTAGACTAAAACAAGATGGAACTAGAAAGGCTAGATTAGTAGCAAGAGGATTTCAACAGAAAGAACAGGGACACGGTTTTTATTCTCCTGTTGCAAGAATGTCAACAGTAAGGGCTATGTTGAGTCATGAGGTGCAAAAAGGATTAACAGTAAAGCAACTAAATGTTCCAACAGCGTTTTTAAATGGTGTTTTAGAAGATGAAGTTTTTATAAAACGTTCTAAAGGAGTAAAATGTCTAGAAGGAAAAGTATTTAAACAGAAGAAAGCGCTATATGGGCTTAAGCAGGCGCCAAAGTGTTGGAATGAGAGATTTCATAATTTTATGTTAGAAAATGGATTTATTCAATCAAAATATGATGTTTGTTTATACATGAATACGAATACATGGATATTAATTTACGTGGATGACATATACTTTGGAAACGATGAAATTGTAGCGAAATTAAAAGAAGAATTTAGAATTAAAGATTTAGGTGAAATAAGAGATTATTTGGGCTTATAGAAATCACAAGAGATGAAAACAAATTGGAAATTAAACAAACGAAAATGATAAAGAGAGTTTTGGATAGATTTAATATGAAAGATAGTAAGGGAACCTATTATACACTCCTATGGAAGCTAACTTCAATGCAGATCCTAACGACGAAGTAATTAATGTACCTTTCAAAGAATTAATTGGATGTTTATTGTTTATCTCTATGAATACTAGACCCGACATTACTTTTGCAGTGTCGTATCTTAGTAGATTTTTGGATAAACCTACAGGATCTTTATGGAAAGCTGGTAAAAGAATTTTACGGTATCCGAAAGCTACAATAGATAAAGGATTGTTATATAGAAAATTAGAAAAGTACGAAGTTAAGAATTTGGTAGGATTTTCTGATGCAGACTGGGCTGGAGACAAGAGCGACAGAAAGAGTACTAGTGGTTGTGCAATATTCTATTGTGGTAATCTCATAAGTTGGTTTTCAAGAAAACAGAATGTTGTAGCACTTTCAACAGCTGAAGCTGAATATCTAGCAGCAGCTCAAGTTGTCAGTGAATTAATTTATCTAAAAGGTATTATATCAGATATAACCTGTAATTCTAACATTATTACTAAACTTTTAATAGATAACCAGAGTGCCATAAAACTTATTCAAAATTCAGAAAACAGTAAAGGAGCCAAACATAAATATTAAAGCACACTATATTAAAGATGTCGTACAAAAAGGTTATGTAAATATCTCTTATGTATCTACTGATGAAAATGTTTCAGATTTATTCAAAGCTCTAGCTAAAGTCAAACATGAGTATTTTAGAAAAGCATTAGGTAAATATTGTGTAAATTTTTCTGAAATAATATCTTTTAATAAAAAATGAAGATGTTAAGTTAGTAGATAGTAAGTATATTTGAAGTATGGTTGTTTGATAAAATAAATATAGTTTTATTTAATGGTTACTTAGATTAGTTTAGAGGAATTTATAATGAAATGGATTGTGTTATTTTTTTTTTGTTTTTGTTCCTAATGAAGTTTGTCTGATGTAATGTACTAATTTTACAAATATTAGAAATGAATTGTAAAATTAAGGGGGGATAATGAGGTTTTACTGTGTAAGTAAAAATAAGAAAATAAATGAATGTGACATCGATCTTTTATTTAATATTTAATAAAGTCCCAACAATAAATACATAATACACCCAGACTCGGGGCGGGAATCGAACCCACAACCCTGGAGCAGAAATCAGGGCCACTGCTAACTGCGCAACAGGCCAGTCAAACAATACATGGTTATATTAAAATAATGTAACATATTATTTATTTAGAATAATATATTTAATTTAATTTAAAGGATGAGTCTTAAAGGATGTACTTGAAAAATAATAATATTATCTATTAACGTTCAGTTGTTGTTGACAACATTCCCAAATCTCCATGTTTTAAGTAATATGCAACAGATATACCTATATATTTTATAATACAGTCGTTACTTAGCTTTAACTTTACTGAGCTTTTGTTTCACCAAATAAATTTAAGGGAATGTTACGAGAAATTTTCGTTCTATTTCATGACCTAAGATAACATCGAGGTATTTGTACATGCAGCCAAAATTGTTCGAATCTATGCTTAAACGAAATTTCAGCTCTCTGATAGAACTTAATTCGATTAACTCTTGTTTTATATTTAGAGGTGTTCCTGAAATTACACAGGAAAATACATCTTAAAGCAAATCAGGTATACCTACTCTTTTTCAAAATGTCTTTAAATCAGACCTTCCAAATGTAAACAATATATTGTTTACATATACATATCAATGAGGTCTATATTTAGTATTTTTTAAATATTTTTTGATTAATTTTCAGAAGTGTAAAAAACATTTTTAATAATTTGAGGGTGGTTTTTTATATGAACTACTGGAGATACACCAACCAAAAACAAAATCATACAATTACCTCAGAGTTTACTACAACATATGATAAATACAAAACTTTCCATTTGGTGGAATATAATTTAAAAAAAAGATCTGTGTGCGTCAGCTCCGACGCACCACTAAAGTTTACCTAAATAGGTACAAATAATTCGTATGTAACACCGAATTACACTTATCGCCTATTTTACATTTTTTACGCGAAAATATAGTACCTTTAGATTTCTCAGACAAAAAATTGTCCGTTATTAATTTGGCTTCATCATCCAAATTACAAATAATCTCGTCTTCGGTAGGTCCAATGTCAGATTGAACTCATTGCATTACATTTACATACGTAAATATCAGGTATGCTGTAAAAATACAGTAAAGGCAGGTTCAATATTCTGTCATAAATGCAGATTAATCCCTACTAATATTATAAACTAGCGGCCCACCACGGCTTCGCACGGGTCTTTAACTAACATTTTAAAAAATTATAGGTACATTTATATTTTTTATCACCTACACCTGCGTCGATACTGGAAAATATTTTATAATAGACGGATTGAGTGACAGATTTATTATATCTATATACATACATACATACATACATACATACATACATATATATGTAGGTATATAGATAGTACGGATGAAACATTTGAACTGTTTTTTTTATTAATTATTTTCTCATTGATGAATACCATATTTTAATAAGTATTATTCCCGACGAAGACAAATCCAACAACACAAAAATCATAAAAATCGTTCCACTCGTTCTCGAGTTATAAACGGTGTAACTAACACGACTTTATATATATATATATATATATATATATATATATATATATATATATATATATAGATTACAACTTAAATAGCTATAACCATCCAACTTTGTACAATTAACAAACAAATAACGACCAAATATTTTAAATTTTAACAACGAACAAACAATCAAGACCGTAGTACCCTAAAGTATTTAATTATATACAAAAAAGAAAAACAGATTTTTAAATACGGGAGAGTGTCATTCTTTTGGCCGAAGTTTTGGTCAGCGCGATTCAGAAAATTATCTGTGCCATCTATCGTATAATTGTAGAATATCGTTTTTATATTTAGTGACATTTAACATAATTAATATTTAACATAATAGTATATTAATTGAAAATGATGTTTACCTAAAATATTAGAACGATTTCTATTCCTATCCGACATATTTAGTAAACTTTTAAGTTTAACAAAATAATAACTCAAATATAAGTTTTGTGAGTTTTAAAGATTCCTTAGACTAGATGGCGTTGGCGGCGTAGGTACCTATTTCTATTTTCTTAAATATTTATTTTTAAATTTAATTACAATGAAACAAAAACTAAATTATACTGTGAGTTATTTCTAATTTTTATGTATTAAAGTTATTAACATTGGTTTTGTACTTTTTACGTGATACGTGATCAGAGAAAAACACGATAAGAGATGGCGCTGATACAAAAAAATTCGCGCTATTGAAATTTCTTCTTGATGATATATAGTGTATTAATAAAACGGAGGTTTTAACAGATTTATTATTTGTATAGATCTGAAGGTAAGTTTGTTTGTTACGTTTTCACGCAAAAACTACTTAACTGATCGTCATGAAACTTCTACACATTTTCTTGAAGGTATTAGAAGTAGGGGTGTTCATCGGAAAAAATTATCGATAATTTTATTATCGATAATTATCGTATTGAGTTATCGATAGTTATCGATAATTATCGAATGAACAGTTATCGATAATTATCGGAGAAAAAATTATCGGTAGTAGCGAAAGTTATCGATAATTATCGAATAAAAATTATCGATAGTGGCGAAAGTTATCGATAATTATCGGATAAAAGTTATCGATAGTTCACGAAAGTTATCGATAATTATCGACACAATTTTCGGACGACGAAAAAAAAAAAAAAAAAAAAAAAAAAAACAAAAGGTCATCCGCCGTCCCGTATTTATATAATCCTCCGTTCCCTATCAGAATACCTAAAAAAAAAAAAAGGTCATCCGCCGTCCCGTATTGATATAATCCTCCGTTCCCTATCAGAATACCTAAAAAAAACAAAAAAAAAAGTCATCCGCCGTCCCGTCTTGCTATAATCCTCCGTGCCCTATCAGAATACCTAAAAAAAAAAAAAAAAAAGGTCATCCGCCGTCCACTATCGAAATAATCTATCAATAATTATCGGATCACACTAAAATATCGATCATTATCGGATCGGAAAAAATTATCGATAATTATCGAATCGCAAAAAATTATCGATAATTATCGAATGAAAAATTATCGAGTAGTTACGAATTATCGATAATTATCGCACACCCCTAATTAGAAGTAACATAGAAAAAAAAATGTTTGTCAAGATCTTTGAGTCTACATTCTCAAAAGAATCGTTTGCACCTGTAGTGGTTTTTGCAATCCCAGAGCATTGTTTTGATAAGCTGTCTTTTTCGGGGTCTTAAGCTACGTGAATGTCAAATTTTGTTTAGACAATAAAAAAAGACAAACTTACTTTCAGATATATAATATCGATAAGGATTTATCCGATCCTGTATATTTTCCACCGCCGACTGATTACTTTGACTATATTTAGCGCCAACCAATATTACTTGTAGGTTTCCATCGCCTTCTCAGATAGCTTCAGCGCCCACTGGAGGAAGGTACAACTTACTTTGAGAGCCTATAGTCTAGATCAAGGAATCCTAAAGTGGTCGATAAAAACCCCTTAGGGTCGAAATCGGTTTCTCAGGTGTTGAAATAGGCGAAAACTTATTTTAGGGGTTTTTTAGGGGTAGAATTGGTCTAAAAAACTTTTAATTAACATAAGTTCTTATTTATAACTTTCAAGATACTGTACAAGTTGTGTTTTGTGTACCAACTTTTGAACCGAGTCCTAGATTTCGAATCTAGATTTTTGAATATGTGTTAAAGTTTTTACAAGAAAAAGATCCAAATTTGAAAGATAATTCGAACAGTTTTAAAACAGCCCTGACGCATTCGCGGTCACGATCAAATGATCGTGAAATGACGGTAAATGCACAGTCAATTCACGAGTGTCGATAAATTATCGTCGAATAACCGTCGTTTGACTGTCGAACTACCGTCGTTTGACAGTGAACGATGAGTATCGTTGTGAAATATTTATGTGCGCTATATAGCACAGATAGTTATAAAACTATCTATTCGCTGCGACAACGATAGCTAGTTATTTAGCGAAGCAAAACTATCTATTTTCCACAACGTCCGCAACCAAGTAGCGCTACGATATTTTATAACGTGCGGCGTTGGCACAACGAGTCGTTGACCGCAACGGTCCGGCTCCGCCCGCTATCACGCTATGCCGTAACATTATTTTGCGAAACATAACTAATGTTTGCATCGTGAAATGACTGTATATATTCTATCAATTTACAGTAGACATCGTTCACAACGGTATCCGATGCTGACTGACAAATCGCTTGGTAAGAACGGTGAAACGACCGTGAAACAACCGTCAATCGACTGTGCTTTCATCGTGTCGCCGAAACCGCCAGGGAGATATTTATTACTTGACTGATATCTTTGGTATGTTGAACAAAGTTAATATGCAGCTGCAGGGTGACGATCTCAGGGGTGCTATCTGTCGGTGACTTCTACGTGGTGCACCCTGGTAACGTAGACGGCAGCAGCTTCACAGTTGTAGTAGTAGTAGTAGTAGTAGCTCCTACTACGTGCTTACGGCTAACGACCGACGGGGGGGGGGGAACACCTAATATGCGATTTGCGCTCCAGGGACTGCTCTGCTTATGCTGAGTCGACCCGTTGAGCGTCCACATGGCGTAATGTGGAAAAATGTCTCCACGGGGGCTCCGGTGCTATTGCGCTCTCGCGCGGTGATGCCACGGAGGATGGACGGTTCTGACGTGCACTCACACTGCCGTCAGACAGAACGGGTACGCTTGTCCTTACTCGTTCACCGTCCTCTCGTAATCCCGCTACGTGGTGTCGTGGTCATGTCTCGCGGCTACGTGCGAGACCGAGGTTCTTGCCTTGACCGGCTGGATCGCGAGAAAGAAAACCTCTATAAAAAATTACCCCGAATCCCAAGCGGTGACGTAGCGTGATGGGATGCATGGCTGACGGGTGGATCAGTCTCGACAGCAATCCTCGTCCAGGTACCGGCCGACACCCGCGACGAGTTACGCTAGGCTTGCCCAGGTACAGGGGGCACTGCCTGGGCGGACCGTCTTTGAGCCAGTGAGCCAGAAATAAGTCGAAGTTCGTAGCGAATACTACCTACATATTATAGCCCAACGGAGTAAATAAGAGCGGTCCGGAGTAGCGACGACGTAATTTTTTTTTTCGTTGTTGTGTGCATAGAAATATATTGGAACCAAAATGTTAGATGAAACGGCTTCCACTCCACTGTTGCTCCGGGCCTCCACAACTCTAACTCCAGCCCTGAGTTACAGTGCTGGTCGCGGTACCAGTTATAAGATATTAAGAAAATTTATTGATCAAAAGTAGTAATCGTCTCTTATCTTCACCTACTACGGGAGAATTGACACTATAAATAAAATCTGACTCGATTATCTCAGCAGTGAGTACCCTTTCTACGCGAATTAAACTATGTACACCCTTTTTTCTAATAAATTGAATCCCTCGATTGTTTTATTTATTACTAGCCTCTGCCCGCGGCTTCACCCACATGGATGTCAGTTTATCGTGACGAAAAAAAAGTATCCTATGTTACTTCCAATAGTTCCAAGAATATGTGTACAAAGTTTCATGCTGAAGTGGTTTTCGCGTGAAAGCGTAACAAACAAACTTATGGCTGTGTTCCGATCAAGGGTTCCGATATATACTGGCTCACGATCTAGTAATAGCTAGATCGTGTAATGGCTGTACTGCCCAGTGCTGTCAATACTGAAAATTCGTTCCATAATCCCTTAAAGACTGCCAGTACACTGCCGCAGTACAAATACATAGAGACTACTAGCCCTTTCGAAGTAAGGTGCTCTCAGTACTGTGGTCACGTGATCAAAAATATAACAGAGCAAATGATTGTTATTATTATTAATAAATATTGTTATTAAAAATATCAACAATATTCAAATAATATTTTTTCTTGTTGATTGGAAAACGTGTACTTATGATAAATATCAATATCGTCGAAAAAT
This sequence comes from Euphydryas editha, assembly GCA_036937285.1. NCBI lineage: Eukaryota > Metazoa > Arthropoda > Insecta > Lepidoptera > Nymphalidae > Euphydryas > Euphydryas editha. The sequence goes on from JAUPFZ010000006.1 coordinate 9,190,401, forward strand.
GAGGATGATAGTATACTGGGCTGCGTTCCATTATAAACAGTAACCAGTATATCACATTTAAAAAGGAATGGCTTCCCAGTATACTGAATACCAATAATAAATGACGTCACACCTTGCGGCTTGCAGTGCTCCAGTGTCTATCGGAACACGGCCTATATTTTACATTTATAAGGAGTTCATGGATATTGTCGTGATATGGCCAATCGTGGATGACTACATCGTCAATCGTTTACGATTTAACATGTTAACAGTCCAATGTACCGTATGTGGTACACGGACGCGGTTCTACAGAGTTCGTGTACCCTATGAGGCACACGAGCCCTGTTTTACTCTATGATTTCTAGAACCACGGACTTGTCAAATTAGTTAGTGTTTTCTTATTGAACTTGTGGCCAAGGATCTAATAAATAAAAAAAATCAAAAACATGTCATATTTTTTGGAAAGTGTTGCTCTATCAAAACAAAATATCAACTTTAGAAAAACAATCAATACAGTAAGTTTTATTACAAATTGTACATCGCGTTGATACCCTTTTGGCGTTGGCGCGAGCGTATGGAGCAAGTCGACATTCATCAAGAATGTTTTGATAACACCCTCCGTATCGTCTTCGGATGAAACGAGATCTGGCCCAAAGACTCAAAAAAATGTGCGTTTCTCAGCGACGTACTTGAACTTGAAGAAGACAGTCTTCCTGATGATGGTCCCGGTAATCCAGATGGTCCTGCTAATCCAAATGACCTTGATGGCCCCGCATATGATTGCGGAGTTCGTCCCATGCTGGAAGTGCTTATTTCAATAACCTTAGGTAAAACCTAGGATTGTAACACTTGTAACTTTTTTTTCACAATGTCTTCATATGCTGCTAGGATGCTCAGTTTTCCAGAAAAAAGTAAAAACACTTACGTAAGTAGGTTAATATCGTTGAGATTTTTCGTCTGTTTCAAATATACCTACTATGATCGAGGCGGGGAAAAAAATAATATGATTGACGGTAGGGCAAAATTGTTCTGACACACTATGCATTATGGTGCCTAACTCATTGTCAATTGTCAATAAACTAATGTTTACTGGCACACTTATGAGTCCGTGATACACGGCAAAGGGTACACGGAAATTTTTATTTATAAGTCAGTGACCCGTGTACCGCCCGGTGTACACGGACATATCCGGGGCCCTAACCTATATTTTGTTATTTTTATGCATGTCTGTAAATGGACATCGAATAATGACCAAAAAATATGAAATCGTATATGGACTAGAGTCTTGGGTAGTTCGCGAACGACCTAGGTGGGAAGAGCGCTCCTTTAGGTGAACTATGCGAACTAGTTCATTGAAAATCCCGCTCTTAGTTCTTTTCAGTTCGCTATGTGACCAACTGAGTTATTTACTTTTACTGTGCGCGCCTTGATATTTTGATAATCGATATCGATACTAAACAACTTCAAATCCATTTTATAGATTTTATCATTATCATTTGTTTAACAGATCTTATGTGCCATAAATAGAAGTAAGAACTTTTATTTTCACTTTCTAAGTATTGTCATGTGATTACGTATTATAATAGGAACGAGACCAATTCTTGACTAATTATTAACATAAATTATTTTATCTTCTCATTTTTATTTAAGAAAAAGATTTTATGTGCCATAAAAAAATTAATTGTACTTTTCTAGTATTGTAATATGATTACCTATTATACTAGGAACGAGACTAGTTGTTGACTAATTATTAATATAAATCATTTTATTTTTTCGTTTTTATTTCGATAAAAGATTTTATGTGCCATAACAAAAAAGTCAACTTTAATTGTAAAAATTCATACTTTTTAAGTATTCTAATATAATTACACATTATACTGGGAACTAGTACATAAATGGACGTGTAAAATTTTCATGTAATACTTTGTATTTTTTAAATAACAATAAACAAAACTTCCAATAATCATAACTATATTTTTTTCTTTATTTATTGTTCTTACTAAATTATTTCAAAAAAGAACTAATGAACTAATAGAGCGAACTAGTTCATCCTTGGATTATGAACTAAATTGAGCGCTCTCTGTAGTGACCGGTTAGGCCCAAGCCTAATGGACAAATGGCGTATTTCAGAACTCTTGTATAGGGACTGTTAGGCCGGACTCACACATCCGGAATGACTCTCTGAATTCTATAAACGATCACCCATAAGTAAATAAATTCAATTTTAAAACGCAATATTTACATAAACTTTTCAAAAACATTCCCACGGTTGGATTTTTTTCTATCAATTTTGAGAATTCAGTGTAATTTATGGCCTAAAAAAAGATTTTTGATGTAATTCTCACCTTTATCGCTGTGATTTAAGCATGGGGATTTAAGGGACATTATTGTTTGAAAATATGGAGTTGTCAAAATGCAATATTGTACAAAAAAATTATGACCGGTGCGTCTATTGTCTTTTTAAATGAGTAACTTATTCCATGTGAATTATATTCTTTTAAATTAATAATTATTATTAGTATTTTTAAGAAACTTCTAAAAACGATAGCCAAAAAGTAAGTTAATGAAATTTTTGAACAAAATATTAATAATCTGATTTTTTTTAGATACGTGTGAGGCGAGGTGACAGAATGAGGTAACTTTTGGTTGGTATTGAGGTAATGAGGTAACGTTTTTAGTTGAGAATGCAGATTTATAGAGCTAAGAAATCCTTAAGATACAGTGAAAAAATTTTTGTTCTACGACAAAAATTGACGAAGTTATGATCAAATTACTAGCGGAGTTCACTAACTGGCCGGCACGGTAGGCTGTGACGTCACTGTGTCCGAACCCGTTGTCAGCGATAAGGCGCGTAGGTGTTTTCATTGGTTTATTGTGTCTTTGAAACAAATTAAGTGTTCGATTTGTGTCTAATTCTCCTTTCTAACTATGTATGAATATTGTATAGTGCCGTAATGTACAAATACTTCTTTTAAAAAGCCTGAAAAACTCTTTTTATACGTGCCGAAAGACCCAAAACTACGTGAAAAATACTATGCCGTTGTGAAAATAGATGATAAAACTCCACCTTCTTCCCAGGCTACAAGACATTGTTGCGAAGATAATTTCGATATAAGTACCTACATAACTACCTATACCTATATTATTTAATTAATATGAATATAAGTTGGTACCTACTACAACGTGTCATGTACTTAAGTATTCACTCATTTTAAGCCTGCTGTAATAATAAAAACATACCTACTTACTTTTTCAGTGTTTTGTGGATAAACCTAAGTACTTACCTATTCGCCCGTTCCGATTTCTATATAATATTCCAAGGTCAAAACAATGACACAGGGATGTACTCGGGTAAAAAAACAAAGAGTAAAGGCCGCGGCGCCGGCGTAATCCGGAAAGAGTAAGTCTTTCCGGGCCCTCTCCGCCGTCTCTTTCTGCGAGATTACGTTCTCGCAGAAGATGGCGACCGCGGTCCAGGCCCTATTACCGCCAACCAAAGCTCACGCAACGGCCGGCGGCGACAGGTCCTCTCCAATGACTGCAGCGAGATCCCGGCGCTGCTCAGCCCAGGCCGGGCACGACACGCTCGTATCTCGCGTATGTTGCGCGGAGTCCTCACAGCAGTCACTATGGTGGCAGTCCGGAGTAGTCTCCCTCCTTGCGACGACGTGCAAGTATTTGTCGAAGCAGTCATGCCCCGACAACACTTGCACGAGTCGGAAGATGAGAACTCCGTACTGCCGCACCGTCCACTCCTCCAATATCGGCTGCAGCGCCCCGATGGCCCAAAGACAAACCCGAGACGTCTCCAGCCGAGCCTTCCACCGTGTGAAGGTGGTGCGGCGGGTGTCATCCCACCATGCGGTGAATTTGATCGGCGGGGGATTAGTGCCCCCCGTCCACGCCGCCGGCACCCGCTCATAAACTTCGGCGAGTGCTTCCATCTCCAAGTCCCATAGGGGGGTTCCGGCCAATGCGCAGGAGGCCTCGGCAACTACCGTGCGGTAGCCGCGTATGGCCCTGACCGCCACGACCCTCTGTGGACATCACAGTCGGGATTTATTGTGGGCAGTCAGGGACTCTGCCTACACGGGGGCGCCGTACAGCGACATTGACCAGACCACCCCGGCGTAGAGTCGTTGGCACGCTAGACTTTTTCCGCCCATATTCGACATTAGCCGACCGAGGGCGGACGCCGTGCCGACGAGCTACGGTGCTAGTTGGAGAAAGTGCTCGTCGAAGCACCACCTTCCGTCAAGTACCAGGCCCAGATATTTCATGTGGGCTCGGATACCGATCACAGTATTGTCAACCGTATACGTAACGTAACCGTACCATTATCGAAGTACCTCAAACTTGTTAAGGACCACCCTAAACCCCAGTGCCTCGATCCTCCTGACCACCTCCGCGGTACCTGAGGTGGCCAGAGATGCCGCCTCCACGAAGGTCCCGCCCCGAGCTGTAACCAGAGTATCATCGGCGTAACAAATCAATCCCAGCCCAGGGGGGGGGCGGCCACGGAGGACTCAGTCGTACCCGATGTCCCACAGGAGCGATCCGAAAACAGAACCCTGTGGGACGCCACACGACATGGACCTCCTGACAACGTCCCCTTCACGAAGAGTTCACGAAGAAGACATTGCGACCGTCAAGGTAGTCTGCCACTAGCCGCCTTAGGTAGAGGGCACTCCATGGAACCGGAGTGCCTCCGTGATGTATCCGAATGGCAGACTATTGAATGCGTTGGCGATGTCGAGAGACACCGCCAACAGCACTCCCTTCGAGGCGACGGCCTCCGAAGCCACGATCTTCAGATGCAGAATGGCGTCGACCGACCAGCCCGAAACCCGAGCCGGACGTCGGACAGGTCAGGGCCGACCCGCGTGAGGTGCTGGACGATGCGAGCAGTGACTACCCTCTCCAACAGTTTGCGTACCTCGTTCAGCAGCACGATGGGCCTGAAGCCAACGACTGATGTCGAAGGCCTTCCCGGCTTCGGCAGTAGCACGAGATTCCCCTCCTTCCAGCTGTGAGGGAATCGTCCGGACACCAGTCTAGTGTCGAACAGTACCCTGATGCAGGGCTTCAGGTGGTCGAGGACCAGAACCAGCACTCGAGCGGGTACCCCATTCGGCCAGGGAGCGGCGCTTTTCTGCATACGGCTCGCCGTGTGTGAGTTCCAATTCCAAACCTATAGCAGAGGATGTTTTGCAAACAGAGAGAATTGGTGCTCTAAAAGTTCACATTGAAAGAAGCATATGTAAGTTTCTCAACTTCAGGACTTCAAAATGATCGGACCTGACGCATGTGTCGATATTTCATACATAAATTTTTTGGATAATATTGTAACAATAGCCTGTAGTTTAGTTAATTTACAGGATTGTCTATTTAGTAATCAAGTTTAAAAATAAAAATGCTTTTCTTTCTTTTATAGTTTTATTTCGAAATCTTGCATAATTAAAAGCACATGTCATATTATTAATAGAAGAGTAATTTCAAATCTCAATTCGTTTCGGAAATCTTGATGTTTTCCAAAAATGCGTAAACTCCTCTAAAATATCAGTACAATAGTTTTCATCATAATCTTCGAATATTTCTTCTTTGTTTCTTGCACAAAACCAGCTTATACTTTATTAGTACGATTAGTAAATACGTTTTATATTTAAATATCAGAAAATTACACTTTATAACAACACTATATTTAAATAAATTTCAAATAAAACGACCAACCGCGTCGCCGCCGCTCCGTTGATTCGTGAACTGCGCTCGTTCGGGCACAATGACGTCACACGCACCCGCGTACACTAACTTTTAGCGGCAGGAAGGCATAATGTTTATAACTTAATATCTTCGTAAGTAATGGTCCGATTTGGATAATTCAAAAAGGAATATCATTCTTATGTCATAGAGAATAACGTGGATACTAGTTCTATTGAATTTGCTATTCGCTGTGAGTGAAGCCATGGTAGGGGAAATTAAATCGACTGAAGCGTTCGCAGTGGTCACTTTCGGTACTACGGGGGGCTATTATTCCTAAAATTGTAAGCAAGTACACGTGAGAGTATTTATTATGTTTTAATTTAAATAAATTAAAGAAAAATGAGACACCAAAGTTGTTGTGTTGTAAATTGTAAGAATACCAGCAGAAAAAGTGAGTGCAAGTTTTATAAATTTACGACTGCTCAATGGAAAAGAAATCAACGGAATCAGTGGATAGCTGCAGTTAAAAGGCTGAAGTAAGTACTACCATAACCTTAACTTTATCAATAACAATAATTCGGAAAATTTAAATGAAAATTAAGTTAGCCGACATCCAAAAATTTTAATAATTATTTTTATCGAAAAAATCATTACGAAAAAATTAAAAAAAAAATTAATTTGTAAAAAAACTTGATAAATTCAAAGTGAAATTAAAAAAAAAAAAATAGTTCTAATTTAATAAAACAAAAAAAAAAAAAAAATTAACGTCAGCTAACTTTAGTATTATAGAATTGAAAACTTTTTCAAAATTTTTAAGTTTAGTAAAAGTTAATAATTTTGTTATGATTCTGTGATGAATAAAATCTAATTTATAATAAACTAAAAAAAAAGTTACTAAAAAAAAAATTACATTAATTAAATAAATATTAATATATTCCATTGATATAACTATTTAATTATTTTTTCTTCAGTTTAATTTTTTTCTTAGTATCACTTTTTGACTTTGATATAAATATTATCAAATAACTTAACCTGAATGTTAACTGCATTCTTTATTATTTTTTATCATTATACTTACTTGTTGTTGATTCGTTTAATTAAAAAACAAAACGGCAATCACTACAAAAATCTCACATATTTTTTATAACTTTTTCTTTTTACTATTATTTATAATATTTATTTATTTTTATTTTCCTTGCTTATTGCCATACGTATAAAAACATTTTATGACAGCCTCCTGTAGTTCATATTTTGTCTGGCGCTGCAGTCGCACTCATAGCGAATACCTTTACTGATCCTCATTTAAGATTATGAATTCAGAGGCATTTCGGATGTCTGAGGCCAGCCTCAACGTGTTAATGATCTGGTCTAATTTAATTGCCCACATCAAGAAATTCTCGAGCAATTCATGATGTGGGAAATTCTATGATATGGCCAAGACATGTACATAATTCTATAGTATTAATATTTTGAATTACTAAAAAGATCATATAATTTATTATTACTAACAGATGTTTTTTAGAACATCAAGAACTCATTACTTTTACTTTCATTTAGGTACTTATTTTCACATAATATTAACATTATTTGACAATATTATGCGAAATTTTCGCACGGGTCAGCTAGTGAGTATAAGAAAGCAGTATATATTTTGTTCTGGCTCAACTTTGAAATGACTTGATTGTGATTTTGTTTACAGGAAGATTACTAATAAGCTATAATTTTAAAAATATAAGAGAAATGAAAGAAAAAAATCAAGGGAGGGAATTCGATGATAGGAAATATGTATAATATATAATTAACAATAAAAAAGACTGTATAAAAACACAGAAATGGATTTTAAATTTTTTATTGAATACACGTGTAAGGATTTAAAAATGGAATTTTTTCACCGCTCACAAGTGTACCTGTAACAAAAGTAATCAATAAATATATGATAAATGTAGGTAAAATATTGTCTTTTAAGTCTTAGATTAAATGTCTGCTATTTTTAGTCCTTAATTTTCCATTAAAAAAATAAGGGTGGAGTAAGCAAACTAATTGTGTACCCTCCAATTCTTTACATTAATCTCATGATGAGTTAACGACTGCCTCAGAGGGATAAGAAAAACAACTTAATTTACTGTTAGGTCGCCCTGAATATAACATTTTACTGTATCAGCCTGTAAATAACCACCTGCTGAGCGAAGGCCTCTTCTCCATATGGAAGAAGGGTTGAGCTTTATCCAACACGCTGGTCCAGTGCAGGTTGACGGATTTCCCTACCATGAGTAACAATTGTTATTAGGTGTGTATGATAACAATCGGAACCGACGGCTTTATATGCTCTCCAAAGCACGGTGGGGAGACCCACAAGGACATACATGCAGACCAGAAACAAATATTTGTACAAATACATACATTTGTTCTGAGCGGGAATCAAACCCTCGACAGACAGCGTGCGCTTTGAGGTGATTACTGGCACCACACCAGAACAGTCATCATCAATATTTTGGTGAACATAAAATGATAGTTATTATTAATATTCAGTCACATGAATAAACCAAATTTAGATGTCAACATTACTTAATTTTCCACCCCTATAAGTAAAGGCCTGTTTAAAAGCTTTAGTAGATTTTGTTAAGCATTGTACATTGATTTAATGGCATTTTTTACATACTTATATATATATAATATCTATACCAATTACTAATATTGTAAGAAAAGATTTATTAGTTTGAAATTGACAGAATGTGAAACGTTTAATTTTAATAATTATTTTAGCATTATTACTTACAACATTAGTAACATAATGTTAAGGACACTATGCAACTTGAAAAAGCAAGCAGTTAATAATGAATGTCGACCAATCTGAAGGGTATCAAAAATGGAATGCCTAGTAAAGATAAAACTTAACATATAAAACTAAAAATGCAAATCTATTTTTTGTAAGAAATGCTTACATTTAAACATCATTTTAATTAATTGAAGTTTCAATTTGCATGGGGATATGGTAATAAAGCACAATTTAACATTATATATCCATATGTATTAATGTATAAAACATATTTCTTTAATGGCAGGGTTTTACTATATATATAGAATAAATGGCAGGGTTTTACTATATATACATTGAAATTTCAATTAACTAAAAAGATGTTTAAATGCAGTGCTATACTTTTCAATTAAGTACTTAAATAAATTAAAACACCGATATAATAAATTCACCGAACGACAGGAGTATTAATTGTAAGTAATAACTTATAATCAATATATTATTATTTTAATTCCATGCAAGTGGTTTTATTCTGTTATTGAAAAATCTTTAACCTTCATTTGGGCCCCTTTACAAATTTTGCTACAGGGCCCATCTAAGTCAAGCTACGCCACTGGTCAAAAGTGTAAATATTAAACATGTTCGAACTTGTGGAAATAAAACATATGTACTCAATCTAACACACATGCATCCACAAGGGTTCTATTATCTGAATTATAACTACAATACTTGATAGTAATAATTTTTCTTGTACGTGTACACAAACAGTTATAAAAAAAAGCACAATGTAAATTATATTTGTACTTCAACAAATATTAAATTCAAAATTATGTTAAAATGTAAATTAATATTATTTGTTGTAAGCAAAATATTATACGTTAGCATGTGGTTAGTGACCAAGTGCTATATGCAAGGGACAGTTCTCTTTAATTTTATATATTATTATAATCGAAATAAAACTTTAGATGCTCTTGTTAAATAATGACAACAGCTAGTTATTGTTCTTAACTAAAACGTGGTTTCGATTTTAGTCACATGGAATTGTTAACCTGACTTTAAGGGTTATAAATACGCAAGTCTCGCTTACAAGGCGCGTGTTACGTGTATATCATCATGGAATAAACAGCATGGTCAAAATAATAGCATTCAAGTTAATAACCCCTAAAAACAATTAATTGTATGTTAATCATACATTCCTGGCTTGATCACAAAACAAAACTATGACAGGATTCATGTTTAATTTTCGAAAAATTAATTGAGATAAAAAAGTACATACCATTTATTTAGACCTCGCACGCATCTTCCTACGTTTACGTTTTAGCCTTCGCATACGCTTCTTACGCCACTGAAACAACAATTTGTAAATTAATAAAATGCGGTTTTAACTCGAGACTTACGAACACTAATTCACATATTTATCACTGTAAATACCTTTGCTCTCATGTTCGTAAACGGTAAGTTTAACTACTTATATTTTATTAAACTTGAATGCTTGTCGGATCGAGTAGAAATATTACGATTCAGGAAGATGAAGCTCTCCCGTGCTCAATCTTCACGAAAAGAAAGTAGAGACATCAAACCAGTGTAGCCAACTGTTTGAAAAGTTTCCCCCTAAATTTTCCCTCAAAAACCACTAAAAAACCACATTATCCTTCATACCCTATCCGAATACCTAAAAAAAAAAAAAAAAAAAAAGGTCATCCGGCGTCCAGTATCAGCATTATACTTCGTACCCTATCCAAATACCTGAAAAAAAAAACCTAAAAAAACCCCTAACATTTTATTCCCCCTAAAAATCCCCCGGTCGAGATTTTTTTCCCCCTAAATTTAGGGGAAAAACCCCGGAGTTGGCAGCACTGCATCAAACTTCAAAGGAATGTTACCATACATGATACAATTTATACTATAATTTTAATGTTACCAGTATCTTGTAATAATTTACCTTATAAGTAGCTACTTTGCAGTTTTTAATTAGAAGTTATTTATTTTATTATATGTATACCTATGTTTAATAATTTTTTTCTTACTATTATACATTGTTACAATATAAAAAATAAAAAAGTAACAAAAATAACCAAATGAAAATTATCCTATATTGGCTATGTTCGCAGCCCCCTTCTTAGCGAAGATTTTTTTTTGTTGGTCGCTGTATGAATTTAAGCAAAATGAAAGTTGTTTTCTTTAAGCATGTCATTGTCATGCCGAGACCAATATCTGTCGATGGTAACCTTCTCGAAGTTGTACAGAATTATGTTTACTTAGACCACACAAATCACACAAGCCAACATGGCCGAAAAAACTCCGAGAAGGAAGCCGATAGGAGGATTCAGTAAGGCTGGGCAGCATTTGGTAAGCTTTGTCAAGTCTTCGATTCAAAGATTCCGCAATGCCTAAAGACAAAATTCTTCGAGCAGTGCGTGCAGTGCAAAAAAAAAAATGTGTTACTTAAATAGTAACACTAACTTAAAATATGTGAGATTTTAAATTAAAAAGTTTTTAAATTGCTATATTTCGATATACCAATGACTGCAAAGATTTAAAAGTACCTCATTTAATGCTTCTTTGATGTACACAAACGGTAGTTTGCATAAAAGATCACAAATAAATATTATATCGTAAGAGAAAAAAAATTTGTTCGAAATTTGATTAATCGATTTATTAAAAAAACTAGCGCATGCAGATGTGTGATAGTTTAAGGAAATGTTTCTCTTTGGACGGGGATTTCATAGTAAAAATATGACATAACTTTTCCCCAGGGGCATCTGATCCATGCTTATACTGGCACTATACTCTTTAGACTAGGCTGTATGGATAATAGTTCTTTACCTTTCCCTATTGCGGATAAATTTTATAACAACAAAAATAAACAAATGTCAAATGACTCAAATGTCCATTGTCAACATAAGTACGGAATATTCGCGCCAAAAACGATTTGCATTTAATGCTGAATAGTGAAACGTTTTTCGTGTAAAAGCCCTAAAAGGTAAGGAAAACAAAGATTATATGTTATATAAAGTGTTGATGATTTTGATTTTGTTCAATTGGTTTAAAAATATTAACTAAATTATAGTTTCGAATCCTTACTTTTATGGAATAACAGGGGCACCAACATTGCAAATGTCAGTTGTGTGTTATGTCGACAGTGCTAAGTATATGTCTCGAATATTGATTTGTAACTAAATATAAATAAGAGATTTTAACATTTTAAATCGTAACATCTACACAAAATCAAGCTAAGATGCTTTTAAAATCTCAACAGAGAAGATTTAATTTGTAATATTGTTATTTAAGTCGTGGATTGCACACTACAGTCTAATTACGTGACTCATGGTATAATCAGCAAAAATGGTTACTTCAAACAAACTATCTGATAAGAAAGTTGTTAAAATGGCTGAACAGAATAACATAGCAGTTGTGCCTCAGCGAACTCTCTTAGGTGAAGTAAATGAACATATAACGTGTCCGCTATGTCGAGGTTACTACATAGACGCAACCACCATAGTAGAATGTTTACATTCATTCTGTCGAAGTTGTATTATAAAACATCTTCAAGTTAAAAGTTACTGTCCAGTTTGTGAAATGATGATCAATTCAGCAAAACCTAATATAAAACTAGACAAAGCCCTACAGGACATAGTTTACAAACTTGTTCCTGGCCTGTTTCAAAAAGAAATGGAAAGACGTCAACACTTTTATTCGTCTAGGCCAGGCCCAGCAGCATCTGCTACACCTGAACAAAGAGGTGAAGATACAGAACGAATAATTTTTAGTCCTGAGGATGTTATTTCATTCTCTTTGGAATATGCAGATGCCACTGATGCTGACAGTATTTCAAGCAAATCGTCTGATAGTAATGAAGCGCAGCCCTCAGCATTAACTACAAGAAGATATTTACAATGCCCAGCAGTGGTTAATATAAGTCACCTGAAAAAGTTTCTTAGTATGAAGTTTGATATTGACAGTACACAATTTGCTATTGATATACTGTACAAAAGAGTTCCTTTACCGGATTATTATACATTAATGGACATTGCTTATATATATAATTGGAAAAGGAATGAACCTATGAGGTTCTTTTATCAAATTATTGATTATGTGGCAATAAGAAACAGATTATTTGATATTAACAGAAAGGGAGGGTCTCATTTCCCAGATAGGAAATCAAGTCCTACTTGTACTGAGGATACAAATGCTAGCAGTCCAACGCCAAATCTCAATGACCAGGCTTCTGAAGCTTCTTCTGGCACTGATAGCCCAATGCCAGATGAAACAAATGTTAAGAAAACATGTGATAATCAAAATAAAAGTGATTCATCAGGGCAAAGTGTTAAAGATGTAAAAGATGTGGCAATTACTCAAGAAAGTAAGCCAGTTTCTAAGAAAAATGATGATGAGGTTGAAAAATCTCAATTCTTAAACTCATTTGAGTTAAAAGCAAATAATAATCCTACATCTTCAAAATCCTCACCTGTAAAAGCAAGTAACAGTGATGCTGTTACGTCTCCAAAAGACAATAGTGGTAATAAAAACTCAAGCCAAACTTCGAAAATCGAAGAATGTTTAAAAAGAAAATATGAAATACCTAAAACATTACCAGAAATGAAAAAAATTAAAATAGAGATTCCTAAGGTACCAATAAATCAAACAACTAGTGCAGGAACAACGAAAATATTAAATGTGAAAGAAAATTCTCAAAAAGTTGCTTCTGATTCTACAAATTTGGAAAAAACTATTGAAGACAAGTCAAAAATCAGTATGGCAAGTGCTAACATACAAACGGCTCCTTTAATACCTGTAAAGGATAACAAACAACAGCAAACATCAATGGTGAAACAACAGCAACAATCAGACAGTCCTGGACAAAAAAGGACTGTAGCTGTACCTCATGCTGTTTCATCTCCTAAAAGGAAACCATCTGATTCTTCAGTAGTATCACAGCCTTCTACTTCAGTACCAAAAACTGTGTCTCCTTTGAAATTACAAATACCTAAGCCAGAGGCTCCTACGCCCACATCAAAGCCAGTTGAGACACCAAAAACAACAACTAAAAAAATGCCTGATTTAAAACCAAGCATACCAGTATCAAGTACACAAAATAAACAGCCACCTTCTGGAAAACTAAGAATGGATCTTTTAGCAAACAATAGTGATCCAACAATAGATAGAAGCAAAATATTATCTCAAGTGAAAACATCTCTTCCAAATCCTAATATGGGACAGCCTTCTGGAGATCCATTAAAGTCATTATTTGATTCATGTAAAATTAATATACCTTCTTCGCTGTCTATAACCCTAACGGATCAGAAATTAGATCCTCGAAATCTTTCAGATACAGTTAGTAACGATCCTAAAAAAACTATTGTTAACAAAAATCTGACAAGTGCTAGTAATACAAGTACACATAAAGTGCCCAGTCCCCCAGTTCATAATTATATTGAGATACTTAAGCTACCTGATACTGATCCGAAAAAAAGTAATAAAGTTGAAAATATTGCTGATAAAAATAATTCCATTCAAAATAAAATTGAAAGCAATACAACACAAACAAAATTACCAACTAAAACATCCGAAACATCTGCTAAGGGACCAATACCTAATTTGAAACCAATTGCAGACACAAAGTTAGGAAAACAGAGTGGAACATATTCTACAGCACCTATTACATTTCAACAAACCTTCGAACAACAATTGCAATCATTTCAGTCTGAAAAGAAACCTAAAGTACCAAAAAATAAAGCTCAAGTTCCTAAGCTAGTTCCAGCAACTCCTAAATCATTTAACGCTGCAAACAAACTGAATTCTGTGAATAAAACCACACCAAATGTGCCTCCAGTAGAAAATAAAGCAAGCACGGCTTTAGATTTGTCTACTCCACATAACATACAAAGTCAACTGGGACCACAACAAACTAAAAAAGCTTTTGAGAAAATGCAATCAATAGCTAATCTGGCTAACAAACAAAATATGCATCCAAAAATGTTGCCGCTTGCTATGTCTCAGGCTAATGTTTTTACAAATATGCCTAATAGAACTTTAACTACTGGTGCTCAAACTTTAAGAGTTCCATCAACCAGTAGTATTAATCAGATGAAACTTGACAAACTAAATACTAGTGGGTCACAAATGACTTCTCCTAGACATGAAACAACTCAAAGAAATCCAATCAAACATGCACCTAATTCAAATCCAAATGTTCCACCTAGTTACTCAAACAACTCCCCGAGTAATGCTCAACCATCACCAAGATCACAAACACGATCTCCTAGTTCATCTCCAAAGTTAGTGATAGCTGAAGATAAACAAGCAAATAATTTATCTTCAGAATATAATATAAACCAATCAAACCAAATAACAAGCACTCAACTATCAAATGCTAACCCTTCAAAAATAGAATCACCTAAGGCTTCGCCTGGGCCTTCTAAAACTGGACTGAAACCTGTAAAACCCATTATGCCTGGAGGTAAAGTGACCGGTATTAGACAACCAATAACACCTAGTATTAATGCCAATCCTGGCTTAAATAGTCCAGCAGATTTTCTTTCAAAGCCACAATTAATTTCTCCTGCTCATCAAGCAATGCTAAGACATCAAATGGAAATGCAAAACGCTTGGCTTAATGCACAAAGACAATATGACTTAATTAAAAATATCTCTAATATGGCTCACCAAACTCAAAATGAACAATAATGAGTACTGTTATATTCTAAAATTATTATTTTTTGTATAAATACCATCAATAGTTGTAACTCAAAATCAGCCAACAAACATGTAGGTATATGATTAGTGTACATTAGTATTTGTATACAAAATATTATTTGTAGTCACAATCATGTTTAAAAGAATTTGTACCCTTTGGTAAAGTGATTACACATGTTTCATTTTTTATATTTATTTGATTTAAAATTTATGTTAATTTAGTTTAAGTTCTTACATCTATTTGTTTCTGATATTGTAAATAAGCAAGTTATATCGGCAAGTTTTTTGTTAGTATCATTTTTTTTGTAATTCAATAATTTTCTAGATGTACATAATTATGTTAATTAAACAAGGAACTTAGGATATATTTTTATATCATGTGACATTAATTTTCTGTGTGTTACATATAACGTAAGCAGCTAATTATGTATATAAATAAATACTTGACTATAATTTTATGTATTGATATGAAATGTACTTTTTCACATTTTTTTTATTGTAACATTTAGGTACTAGTGCTAAAACCTAAAAGTATGTAAATTGTTTTAAAAGCAATGAAATGATTGTTTTCATTTACATGTGTGATTATTACTAATAATAAAAATATATTTTGAATGTTCTGTTTTAAATTTAAGGAAATATATAGAAAATACACAGAATATACATACACATTTTATGTTTTTCAAGGTAATGTTTATTAACATTTATTTTTAAATGATTTTTATAAAGACTAACTTTTGTGTTTTTTTTTATAGATGGCTTCTCTTCAGTCAACCATTTCTTTTAAGTCTCGAAAAAGGACATATTTCAATGAATGTAAAGAAAAAACAAATAATGAAAACAAAGACACTTTAAATATTGACAAAACAACGACTTTAAAGAGGGGCCTGAAAGAAAAAGACAGTGATGTAATTTCTGAAGAAGGTTAGATAATATTATGATATGTTTATTATAAGATGTAATGACATTAATTGATTATGGTGATATTTTTGATATCCTGTTTATTTATTAGAAATCATGATTGATTCCTTTACATCTGCTTTAAATTGATATCATATAATCATGAGATTTATAAACTATATATTTTTCAAATTTTGGTTTTTTAAAAGCTTCACAGTTAAGGTAATCAATTTATTTTTACAGATAAAAGTTTATCAAAAAAGATTAGAAAAGCTAAGGATAACTTATCAACTTTTTGTGATGAGTCTGTCAATACTGATAAAGGGTTAGTATAATAATTAAATTAAGGAATTTTATACTTATAATAAAAACAGTCAGATGTAGCCGGAAAAAAGTTCAATCAAAAGTCCAAAAAGTGACCCAATATAATATTAGAAATGCATTGCATGCATAGTACCTATAAATTATTCATAACAATCACTTTCAAATATACAGAAGGATCAAGTGATTCTGCACTGAGCACCAAGTGGTGCTTGTGTTGGCAACCATGTAACTAATCCAGAGTAGAGCAGCATGGTGGATTATGCTCTAACCCTTCTATTTGGAAAAGAAGCCTTTGCCCAGCAGTGGGACGTCTACTAACTGATTTAGTTGTGTTCATTCTACATTAATCGAAAAAAGCTAACTTTTTCTTCAAACATAGTCGCATTCTTTATGTGTTTTTTAGATTTATGACTCAAACATACCTTAAATTTTCAGTAACATTTGTGCACCAACAAAACCATTAGAGCCACTTGTTAGTCGAGAAAAGGAGATAGAATATATACAGAATTTTCTAATTGAACATCTCGATAAGGAGCAATCAGCATCTTTATATATTTCCGGTCAACCTGGTACGGGAAAGACGGCGAGTTTGTCGTATATATTACAAGTTCCAAAGGTAAACAAAATTTACAGCTATATATTTTAATAGATATGAAGAAAAATTACATTATTATTTATTTTTGTATAATGTAATATTTATTTCAATCAACATGCAGTATTTAGCCAAGGTTTTCTTTTGTTTCAGATAAGAGATGGTTATAAACAGGTATATATCAACTGCACTATGATGAAATCAGCTGCTAGTATTTATAGCAGGATATGTAAAGAGTTACAGTTGCCAACATCGGGCACAAGTGAGAAAGTTTGCCTGAATACAATCGAAAATTATTTAATCAAAAAACATAAAATGATGTAAGTTACATTAATTATTATATTTTTTCTTAAAGTACAACTCATTTATATCATCATCATCATAATTATTCTGATGGTTGTCCACTCATTTACTATCATAAATTTCCAAAGTTCACAGGCTCACTAGAGGTCTGTCCACTTGGTTAGGTTTCTTCCAACACTTCGTTTCCTGGTACTCACAATTCCAGCTTGGGACCCAAACTACCATTGGTTTTTCGAGCTATGTGTTTTGCTTTTTGCTACTTCAGGTTCGTGACATTTGGAGCTATGTCGGTTACTTTGATTTTTCTATGGATCTAAATTCTGAATCGATTGAATGGAGATATGCCAAGCAAAGCTCTTTCTAGCGACTGCTGAGTAAATCTGAACTATCCTTGTGAAGTCCATTGTATGAAACATGTCTCGAAACTCGAATGATACCTAGCCGAGATGGATATAGCCGTTTACCTCTATCTCAAAATTGATCCTACCTCATTGGTCCGTGTGTCCCGGGTATAATATTTTTATCAATAATTTTGAGAACAGATTTTTCATAGTTCATTTTTCATTTCATGTCATTGAGCATTATGTTTAGTACTAAAAACACGAGAAGAAATGATAAAATTGTAATTCTATGTTGCCGACTTCGTTAACTAAGTTAACGTTTCCTTTATAGGCCAAGGTGTACGCATATATAATAAAATCCCACAAACATTAATAATTTTATATAAAGTTTATATTAAAAAACCTTAAATAGCCAAATCATATTACTTTGTACAAGATTATAAAGCGTGTTTTTGAAGTGACGTCCTTCCTTTTTAGGACATACATTATATTGATATACTAGCGGTCTGCCTCGGCTGCGCCCGGTATGTATATATACCTAAACCTTTCTCGTGTATCACTCTATTGCTGAAAACCGCATGAAAATCCGTGCAGTAGGAGTTTATCGCGAACAGACAGACGCGTCGGAGAACTGTTTTATAATATGTAGTGATGTTGGCATACCATCAATGAAATAGGGTATTCTACTATGTTTGAAAAAGTACTTCAAAATGTTAATTTTCGTAATAAAAAGCCATAAAAAAAATTATTACGGCAAAATAAACACGCTTTCTTGCCATAAAATTAAATTAAATTTCAAACCTTTTTAATTCCCGCGAAAACGCGGTCACCTATTTTGGTGACGTAATATGCGTAAAGTTGTGTTCCGCTATACACTGAGAGCACTCTGAGGTGTGACGTCAATTCAGTATACTGCGAAGCCGTTACTTTTTAGTTTGCTATACTGTTCTATACTGGTTACTGATAAAACGGAACGCAGTCCAGTATACTATCATCCTAATTTTTCGACATTGTTTTCAAATAAAATATTTATCATGCATACGTTTTCTGTTCAAAAATAAATTCAAAAATATTCAAAAATTAATTTTTGAATATTGTTACATTTCTGAATAACAAATCATTCGTGCTGTTATATTTTTTAATCAGGTGATCAAAGTACTGAGAGCACCTTACTTCGAAAGCGCCAGTGCTTACAGTACAAAAAATATGCTATTTATGACGTCATATATTTCTATATGGTATTGCGGTAGTGTACTGGCACACAATAAAGGAACGAATTTTTCACTAGTGAGAGCACTGAGGAGTGCTCGCAGTGTATATCGGAAACATTGTCTTTATGACGTCACATCATGGCGGCTCGTGTTTTAGATCACGTGATATACAGATTAAAAATTACGACTTTTAATTTCAATATAATAAAACAATAATGTGCTTTTATGACTCAAAATCAGAGTATTTAAGTATATTTCTACATAAATTTTATTTTTTATCAAATCTCATAATTTATTTTTCACTACCGAAAGTACCCTATTATAAGTGAAAAAGATGAATCAGTAGTCAGTTACAGCTCATTTTATATTATCATTGCTGGACTTATCCAGTCACCATTTGTTGTATTCCATTCAACCTTAGTTGAAGAAGATAGCGAGCTCTTTACCTGCATACTTTTCATGTTCAGTGAAGAGTGCTCATTTATGAAAACAGGTGTATTTATTAACATTCATAACGAGCACCTGTGAACCACACGCAACGAAACCAAGCCACTTCCAACATCGTTGGCGATATGATGTTTGGGCAGGTATTATTGCCGATAAAATTATTGGTTCCTGTTTTTTTAAATGAAATAATGAGCGGTGCAAATTATCGTCGCTTTCTGCAAGAAAAGCTTGATGAATTGATCCTCGATCTCTTGCATCTTATCTGTTTCAAACACGTAGGTGCGCTCCTGCAGTTCTTTTGTCTTGTAAAACACTACTGATACGTCGAATATGGCGCAAGATGGATTTGCCTCGGTGGACCGGTTAATTAGCCCGAGAGGTCACCTGATCTTACACTTTTGGACTTTTTCTTGCGGGGCATCATTAAAGAGTCTTTAAAAAAAATGCTATACCGAGACCGAAATGCGTTTGAGGATAATCGCAACATTTGCCAAAATTAAATCCAACATCGGCTTAGCAAAGCGTACCTGATTATATAAGCAGATGTCACAAATGCATTGAGGTTCAAGGCGGACACACGCGTGAACGGCGTGACCAGCTTCTCCATAGCCGTCAAGTAGACATTTTACTAAACTGTTTTTTTTTTTGACAGAAAAATAAGACGTATAAATGATAAATATGTGTAGGTTTAGTGTCTTTCATTCAGGACATGTGACCGGATTTGTAATTTCCAGTTTTGCTGTGATTTCGTCATCACCTGGTTCCTTTTTTTTGTTCTTCAGCTGTTTGAAAGCTATACTAATTTTGTATAGGCCCTCCGAGTTATAGATATAGTCTCAGTATAGTTTCTTTTTCTTTTGGCTCTAGAGACGTTAGTCAAATCTTTAACAGGTTTTTGTGTTGTGGTGTCCGTAGAATTGCTCGACCTCTTTCAACATCAAAAGTTGAGAAAAGATGCCGTTATTGTATTGCTTCGTGTGACTCTATCCTATAGACAAACCATTTTCTGCTCGCTAAATAGTCTTAATTCGAATCGAATATTAGTATAATTAAAACAAAAGTTTCATAATATCTATTGTTACATTAAAAATATATTATTGGTCTGTGCACTGTAGGTTTATAGTATTATCGTATGATTCAGAAACTTTCGAATTACTCTCATCTATTACTTACTGGTATCTATTTGACAGACTAGGCTGTATGGACTATAGTCCTTTGCCTTTTCCTATTGGGGATAAATTTTAAAACAGCAACAATCCATTTGACAAATGAATTTCATCCGACTGCAGTCTGCTCGTGCTGGACGAGATCGACCAGCTGGGCAGCGCGCGGCAGACGGTGCTATACCGCGTGTTCGAGTGGGCGGGCGGCGCGGCGCGGCTGGTGCTGGTAGGCGTGGCCAATGCGCTGGACCTCACGCAGCGCGCGCTGCCGCGCCTGCAGGCGCGCGGCCTGCGCCCGGCCACGCTGCACTTCCCGCCCTACACCAAGCAGCAGATCGTCGACATTTTCAGTCGCGAGCTGGCCGCCGACGACAACGCTGGTGTCTTCTCGCCGGTCGCGCTTCAGATGCTCGCGGGTATATATATGTATAGTGATACTGCACTGTACTGTATCAGCCTGTAAACCACCCACTGCTGAGCGAAGACCTCTTCTCCATATAGAAGAAAGGTTAGAGCGTCATCCACCACGCTGTAACGATAAGGAGTAACGATCGTTATCAGGTGTCTATAATAACAACCGCGACCGACGGCTTTACGTGCTCTCCGAAGCACGGTGAGGAGACCCACAAAGACATACACCCAGACCGAAAACAAATATTTATACAAATACAAATATCAAACCTCACGGGTCTACTGAATAGGTTGATACAGGATTGTAGATCTTTAACCGCGCGTCGCCGCGCGGTGACGCGCGGTTCAAGATCTTGCGCGCGGTGTATTGCGGTGCGCGCGGGCACGCGCGGTCATGTAGGTACACAACAACATTGATTTGTTAGCCTAAGTTCACATGTAACGCCCGTTAACGCAGGTAAACGCGCGTTCAAATTTATAAAGAATTCAGATGACAAGCGCTTACGCGCTTTGCGAGAGCTCGTCGTCTGTTTCGCTAGAGCTTAGGTAATGGACGTGGAAGAAGCTATTATTTTGTGGATAAATTACAAAAAAAAAAGATATATATATATATATATATATATATATATATATATATATATATATATATATATATATATATATATATATATATATATATAAAGAGAGAGAGTTCACCCAGTTTTGAAAAATGGACCCAGTTTGTTTGCAACATTATATCCAAATCTGAGAGAAAATGAATCTAAATTCTTTAATTACTCTCATTTTTATGAACAAAATACGAAAACAATACCTATTTATTTACGAAAGTTACAAAAAAAAATGCAATAGCGACGGAACGTGCGTTCAACTGAACAATCAATGGACGTTACATACATATCAAAGTGCGCGTCAACGCGTGATCGGCTGCGTCTAGAGACTTTCTCTAAGCGCCGCGTTAACGGTCACTGACTGCTCATGTGATCGGTTTTATGTAAATGCTAAGGCTACGTTCAGATAACAAGCGCTTAACGTGAGTTGCGTTTTGGTCAGGCGTTAAACGCGCGTTGCCGCGGTTGTTTTTTAAATAAATAAAAAAACAAAGTTAATGATTTCTTGCTATAATTAGGTACTTTGTTCTTTGGTTAAATTAAATACTTCTTGAAATAATTATATTATTTTTTTCCCCCGGCACTTTCAGCCCTACTTAGTCAATTTTTGCCACGGTATTAAAGATTGTTTTGATATGCCATGTGAGTGTTTCCCGTGAGATTACCTACTTGAAAAAACTATGTTAGATTCAGAATTTACATTTTCAGAATTCAAAATTTAAGCATTAAAAGAAACAATAAATTATTAAAAACAATAATTATAAAAAGAAAATTATTAGAATCATACTGAATATTAAAACTATTTAACAAATGTTATGTTTAATTTGTCTTAACCTATTGTGACCAACCAAAATAGGTAACAATTTTTTACGTGCAATATTATGAAGTTACGAATCGATTGTTTGTACCGATCGCGTTGAAAGGGTCGTTAACCTGCGGGTGATAATTTATTAATATTATAATTCACGTACACATTTTTAAAAATGAAAAAACATATTTTGTGATTAAACTACTGGATGTATTTGATTGATTTTTTGTATGTTTTTCTATTTCATCAATAAATAAATCTGTATTAAAAGTTTCGGTTTTCATTTCGAACAATATTTGGACGTGATGAACCCTAAAATACATCAATCCGCGTCGATAGCGCGCGCTTAACTGAACGGTAACATAGAAATCCAATGATCTCAAAGCGCGCGTTGATGCGCGTTGACAACAGTCGAGCGCTAGCGCAGCGCTCAACGCGCGCTTCATTAAAACGCGCGTTAGCATGTGTACGGCCTGAATAAAGTGTAAGCGCGCGTTAAGCGCTTGTCATCTGAACGTAGCCTAAGATGCCTAATCGTGCGATTTGAAAACGCACGTCAAAATAGTGACATCTGAACATTACCTAATCCACTACGCTGCTCCACTGCGGGTTGGCGGATAATTTTCGATTATAATTTTTTTTTTCTTTTTTTTCGACTATAATAAAAACTGGAGTTCCTGATTTTCAAATTTTTACTAGAGTTTGTATTCGATGCGAAAAATAATCTTTTAATATTATACCCAACAAAAAAAAAAACTTTATTAAATTCGTTGTAAGTTGGCTAATTAAGTTATTTCATGACTGGCGGTAAAATTAATTAAAAAGAGAAAATAAGATAAAAGAAGCTAAATTAAAAAAAAATATTTGTACAATGTTTTACTAATGTTTTGGAGTTAAAAAATTAACTCTTATCTCCTGTTTTAGCTAAAATTGCTGCTGTTTCTGGTGACATGAGAAGAGCGTTAGATATTGGACGGAGAGTCATCGATCTAGCGAGACGTAGTAAATTTGGTGAAAATCAATCAGTTGACAAAATGATGAAAGATTCATCGGTGACGGTTGAACTTAAACAAGTACTCGAAGTGCTGAATGATGTGTACGGTGGTGCGAGGCAAATCGAAACCGAAGTGGATGAAGGTCTTCCGATACATCAGAAACTAATTTTGTGTAGCCTTATGTTGATGTTAACCAAAGGAAAAAATAAAGAAATCGTAATGGGGAAACTGCATGATGTGTATAAAAGGTGAGTTTGATAATATTTTCCTTTTAAGAGGTCGAATTCTGAACGGCTGAAATCTTTGAATTCTTGGAGTAAGAATTTTTTTTGTCATCTTTTTTTTTTGGTGTTGTGTTTGGTCACTTTGGACGTCATTTTATAGATAATTTAGCAGTTATTGTGTATATTATAGCCATTTCAATTTACATTAGATAGTTCGTTTAACACTTCGTTACACAGCACTGATTAAACTTTTCAAAGATTATGTTTATTAGTGTAACCATAGCAAGTAATTTATAAATTAATAAAAAATTATTAACTGAACTCAATCAGCCTGTAAACGTCCCACTGCTGGGCAAAGGCCACTTCTCCATATTGGAGAAGTATTGGAGCATAATCCGCCACGCTGCTTCACTGTGGATTAGCAGATAATTTTCCTACTATGAGTAATGATCGCTCTCAGATGTCTATGATAACAACCACAACAACTAGACCCACAAGGATATACACTCAGACCGGAAACAAATATTAATTTGTACAAATACAAATATCGGCCCCAAGCGGGAATCGCACCCGCGACCGCCGGCGTTGACCCCGTTACTTGCACCACTACACCTGAACGGTCGTTAAATTACTAACAACTCTACTAAATAATTAGTGCGAACCACCTATTACATCCCTTTCGATGCGTGTCTTTGTGTTCCGTTCATCGTATCGAATACAATATGATAAATTCGACTTTGGCATCGAGTTGATTTGTGCTCCCTCCGAGCGAACCCGAATTGAGCTTTCCGAGTGCTCCGAACGAGCGCATGAATCGAATCTGCATTTCCTGCCTCGCACGCCACTATATGGAACCAGCTACCACCTACGGTATTTCCGAACCGATACGACTTAGGACCTACATGAAAAGACCATACTCTTATTTGAAAGGCCAGTTGGATGTCGGAGTCATTTACTACCAGGTGAACCGACTGTCTGTTTGCCCCTTCTATAAAAAAATAACGTTTGTCTCGGGACGTCGAAGAGAAAGATAACTTAAACTAACTAAAAATTTTAATAGTTCAACTTAGATAAGTTGAACTTTTTAATATTTAAATTAATCATTATTATTTATATCAATTAATCACTGTAAAAATCGGTGATAATTTTAGGTTATATGCTCACTGGCAACAGTAAATGTTTATCTCACACTAAACACTGAGTAGAGATTTAGAGAGAGGGGGAAGCGTATGTCCCAAATACGGCTAACGCTGTGGGTTAGAGTTAGTCTGCGTGAGAGAAAGGGAAGCCAGACATACTGACGCAATAACGCACCGTTAAGAAAAAATCACTTTAAAAAAAAAAACTCGTGACTGACGTCGGCCGCGTTCCGCAGGGTGGCGGCGGCGCGCAACATGGCGGCGCTGGAGCTGGGCGAGGCGGCCGGCGCCTGCGCGCTGCTGGAGGCGCGCGGCGCGCTGCGCGTGGCGGGCGGCGGCGCGGCGCGCGCGCGGCGCCTGCGCCTGCTGTGGGACGAGGGCGAGCTGGCCGCGGCGCTGCGCGACCGCCCGCTGCTCGCCTCCATCCTCGCCGACCGCGCCTGCCTCGCGCCCTAGCCGTCCGACCCCGCCGCCCGACCTCGCCGCTCGACCCCTACCCCCGACGCGATCGCGTCGACTTATCTTGACGTGGTTTAGACTATGCTGTATGGACTATAGTCCTTTGCCTTTCCCTATTGGGGATACATTTTAAAACAACAAATTATATTGACGTGGCTGTATTCAAATAATAAAAACTACACTTTGGCGCAAAGATTTTAAACTATTTTTAATTTGACGAAACGAGTAATTGACATTCATGCACATGCAGTTACTATGTGACAAACACGCACATATAGTTCTTATATAATTTCATAGCACCTCGCGCCAAAATAAATAAATTGTTAAGTTAGACAAATTGTCAATTTATTGATGATAAATCAAAATGTATGGCAATCTCAACAAAAAAAAAAAACGATCTCGTCAATCCTGGAATTATATGTTATTATGGCCCGGACTCCACCAAAGCGGAACACGGAAGACGAGACGAGCGGAACAGAGATGTGCTTTAAACAACCAATAGAATTTCGTTATTCACACATCTCGTCTCCACTCAGTTTCAGTGAATACCACTGAGCAGAGATGTATCATATTTGTATGGCGCGATAGAAGCGAAGGTGAGCTTTGCCTCGCTTAGATTGAGCTGAATAAAGTGGAGATGTGAGCTGTGCCATGCGAGCTGGCAACGGTGCGCATCGGAGAAGAGAAGATGTTAGCGGCGTGCAGTGTCCGGTAGTCATCCCCGCGCCAAACGTCGTACAAATCGCCAAACCCTATCGCGCTAAACTATGTGTTTACACCCAACGCTCGCCGCACACAACACAGTTCCGCTATTGCCAGCGCACATCTCCGCTCTAGCCAGCATACATCTCCGCTCCAGTCAAGCCAGTACGCATCTCCGCACAGTTTCGGTGAATACACCATAGCTGAAAAACATCTCTTCTCGTCGCCATTCTTCTCGCACATCTCCGCTTTGGTGGAGTCCTGGCCTTATTCATACTTGTCTTACTTTTATACGTTTAGACTCTAAAATAATGAATTTAAGAGTTGCTAAATTATTTTGTTTAGCCTTGCCGTTTTGTCTTGTGGCCAATAGGACAAAGTAACTTGAATAATGTGTAAACATTGTTATATTACACTATATTCATGTGTTGACATTGTCGAATATAACATGGAGATATTTTTGTACACTAACATATTTTTATTTATTTATTTAGGTTATGTATATATCTATATGTCTTTCATCAAATAAAAGTTTAGTGCTTTTATATACTGTACTGAAAAGTTTACACAAATTTCGAACTATGTATTAAGACGAAACATTTTCCATTTAAGATTAATAATTACATTTTAGTTTTAATAATGACCAAAAAATTAGAATAGATGTCTTGCACAGGCAAAGCAATCTTATAAAGTAAGGTATGGTCTATGATTTACCTTATAAAGTTAATATGGCTTCTATAAAGTACGATTATCTTTTACTTCTAGGTCAAAGAAACATTTAATCGAGACCTGTTAGTTAGGTACTTGATTGATTATATTAAGTATTTGTTGTAATAATTCTAGAACAATTATAGTTGTATTATTTCGCTTATGTGTCGTATTATTTATTGAGTTTGTCTTATTTTTCATTTATTTCATATATCACTATTGTGTATATTGGATAATACTAATATAAGCCAGCAGCTTTCAATATTATTTTTTTATTGAACCGACCGCTTCTTAGGTTAACCATATATAAAAAGATAATATGCACTGGTTTTCAATGTAACTTTCAAGTGACTATATAATTTTGTCTTATTTTTAAAAATATTCTACTTTCTAAGATTATATAATTTTAAATAATATTATCGTAGTAACATCATAACTGTTTGATATCGTTATTGTTTTATTATGACCACTGTATTTGATATTTAAAAAAAATCGTTGATATAAAAAAAGACATGCGGGCAACAAATTACACAGTAGCGATAATTTTCCCCTATGTAAAGCAACGTGTTAAAACTCCAAAAGGAGTATTTTGTACTGTCATATGACTCTTTATATAAACTTTCTATAATTTATCAATTTGTTTAGAAAAATAAACCGACTTGATTGATCGAGTATATCATCAATTAATGAAAATTCAACTGGATTACTCCTTAATTTTAGGTTTTTCAGTCGCAGTCTAGGAAAAACTTTTTAATTAATTTGGAAATTCCTATTAAAGTATTGAGTGAAAAAAAGTAATAATAACATAAAAAAATGTCGTGTGTATGGAGTACAAATGTCAGATGTGAAACATCTTTGGCAAAATAAATTTAAAATTTGTTAATATTAATAGTTAAACATTCTATTACTTATTTACGCGTTGCTACATACATACATACATACATACATACGCGACATCTTACTATCTCATTCTCTCCTACACATTTTTGTATTTGTGTCTCTTACCTGTCGTTTTTTCCGTCTCATCTCGTTTCAAATCACGATTCTAAAGAAATTCAACTTCAAAAAGCACTTTTTGACAATATGTATATTATAATTCCAGTGTTTATTATTGCAATGTAACAAGGTTTTTTTTAAATATTTGACTGTATTGTATATTATTAGTACTGTTGAAATGTTAATAGTATGTTTTTAAGCTACTTAATATATACGTAGATGGTTATATGTGAGTTTTACATTGATATGTAATTATTTGGCTGTTACATGTATGATAAGATTGAATTTTTTATTTGTAATCAATGTAATATTATACTATACATACTTGTTATTGTAATCAACTAAGTTAACTAGTAAATTAATCGGTTTAAGCTTGAATAAGACTGCATGGACTATTGATAATAATTGTGTTTTTAGTGTTCTTTTATTTTTGACTATTTTTATGATAATAGTGTTTTGTCATTAAAATTGTGTTACTTTCGTAAATAAAAATGTTATACATTTTCTCTTTGGTTTTTATTATTTTCTTTGCTACAAAACCATTGGAAAAAATAAAAGTCATTATAAATAGTATTTAACTGATTTATTCTAATATGTATACATTAATCCTATTTTGTGAAAAGCTTTTTACAAGAAAGGATCGACTGATCGAGATGAAATAACGGAAATCATTATCGCCAAGTACCTCGAATAAAGTTAGTGCAAGCGACGGTGTTTAATTAATAAATAACTTAAATAAAGATAGCCACTTAGTTTTTGTACAATGTCAGCCATCTAAGAGCTTAGAAGGCGAAGGCGAAGGGGTCCCCTTATGGAAATTATCGCCTTCTAAAAACTATATAGTTCTAATAAGTAGAATAAAAGACTTTAGAGTTTTATTTGAGAAAATTGTACTAAACTTTTTTCCTCTAATAAAACTCTAAAGAAGCCTTTATAAATCTTTTTTTTTTTTATTAGAACTATATGGAGTTTTTAATGGCGATAATTTCTATTTTCATAAGGGTCGAGTCTCACACACGCAGGCCGGGGTTGCGCGAGCGCACGAAGTTGAGCAGCTCGTCGCTGTCCTCGCACACGAACGGCTTCACGTGGTGACACGCCACGTCGTGCCATTTGACGCCGTCGTTATAGAAATTGTTTAAAATTGCTAAGCAAGACTCGTCGTTTCCCTGAAAATTAAATATTTATATAATAAAATTTTTAATATTAAAGATTTTTAATAAATTGCTGCATGTTTCCTAAATCTAAAAATGAAATAAATAGTTTACTATAACTAGGGTAGCGTAGGCAGTTGCACTTGCCCTATATTACATTATTTGATCTATGGTTGCACTAAATCAATCGGACAAATATTGAAATTTAACAAGTCACATTGTCACGGTTTAGCTTGTTGAAGCCGCCGTATGAACATGCGTTTAATTTAGGTATATAATTAAACTAATTCATTTAAAAAAAACAATTTGATTAATTTATACCACAAATTGCAAAAAAATTAAATTAGAATAACAAATTAATATGATCTTTAATATGCAAATAGACTACTATTTCTCGTTAATTATCAACACTCGAATATGACTTTTATCCTTTTATAACTTGGTCATCATAATGACATAATATCACCTAGAATTGTTACATGTCGGAGAACAAATTCCGCAAATTGTGATGAGTACCAGGCAGATTTCTATTTGATTACCATATTTAGAAAGTGTCTTAAAATCGTTGGGTTCTGTCCAATAATAAGGAATTTACCAATACCTACGTTTTTACTATAATGCAAATATTTCTAACCAAAGTGAACATTTTAAATTTAAAGGAGGTTATTTAATTTAACTACAGTAAAATAATAACTTGTTGCAAAGTTAAAATTAATGCGAACATACGTACGTATATAAAACCAAAAGGTACATAAGAAGTACAGAAAAACAGCATATCTTATAAAAATAAAAAGACAAATAATAAATGTAATTTTACACTAGGAGACGACCCGTGCAGTTTTATCCGTATTTATGTTATTTCTAACTGCTCAACTGGAATAAGTCGAAACGTGATTTTTTTATACATTAAGTTATTGCCAGATACCAAATCACTTCAGTAGTTCGGAATTTTAAGAGTAGCGCGTTTGTACAGACAAAAATTATAAATATGTTTTGACCACAGTGACTGCAGCATATCACGTAATAAATATTTATTTATGTGCATAACTAACTGACCTTGCTCATCTAATTTGAATTAATATTAAGTTTCTTTTTCTAAATAATTTTTTTTTTTATTTATTTTATATATAATAGATAATTTAAACAACATTTAAAATGAATTTTAACTAACTTGAGCAGCTTCTCTGTTGTCCGGTTGAGCCTGACCATATCCACCAGTGTAAGACCAGTCTCCAGTATTTCTTTGCGTAGTGGGTCCGATTTTAGCACCGGATCCAGACCAGAACCAGCCGTTCACATTAGGAGGTTGTAAGTCAGGGCGGTCGCAGCCAGCGAAATTGCACTTGCGACCCGACGTCCAAATGTAACGAATGTTTGCGCGTGCTATCTTTTGCTTTATAAATTCGTTTTCCTGCGAACAATATTACTATAAAATTGCTACCATTTCAACTTATAATCACGTTGCTCACTTTTTGTTATAATGTATAACCTAGATATAGATTATCCGTGTATTATACGAAGTAGTATGTAACAGTGTAATTATTGTGACAGGAAATGCACCTCCGTCATAAGTATCCGGTACATGAAGTGGGCAACTCGGCTAGAGAAGAATGTATGTCATGTGCCACTTGTTGTAAGAGACAAGCGCCTTATGAGTACGTTGCCTTGTGTAGAAGTGACGCAGTCGGCCATTGCACCCCTTTCACGGACGCCTTCCACGCTCTACAAACCTAATCGATCTAATCAAGATATTCTTATAAATATTTATATTCACAGCGCTCCACTGTTTCGATTACTACGTTTATATAGACATTCACAGAACAGATATTACTCAATCAAGCCAATAGTTATTATAAGCGGAAGATACCGCAATACTCAAGTATATTGCGTTCATTGACATCTACAACGCGCGGCAGGAAGTGCTTAGAGAAAACTTGCACAACAAAATCATACTTTTTGCTTATGCCCCATGAGCCCGGATAATTAAACAACAATATAGTATATAGAAAAACAACATTAATATTTAAAATTGCAGACGAGTCTAATAATTTAATAATAGTGGGTACTATTCTAGGACAATCGTTTTGGTGTTGTGGTACGAATAGACAATTCAACGCGGGCGGTGGCGTGTTTGATTCCCGTTTCGGGCAGATATTTGTATTTCCACAAATACTTGTTTCCTGTTTGGATACTTGCGAGTCTCCCCACCGTGCTTCGGAGAGCACGTAAATCCGTAGGTCCCGGTTGTTATTATAGACATGTTATAGCAATAATTACTTATGGTAGAGACCGCAGTGCAGCCGCGTGGTGGATTAAGATCCAACTCTTCTCCAATATGGAGAAGATACCCTTTCCCGATTGTGGGACGTTTACATATTGCCTATTAGAGATATTGGTAGAGAAAATAGAAATGCGTGTTTTAGATTATTATTTTTAGGTTTTACTCATCGAATGAAGTAATCAAAGTAGTTTATTTCAAAGATACGTTATGGATATGAATTTTCAGATATGAGTATGCATAAGGACGTATGAATAATATATCGGTTTCGGATACGGTTACGGATAAAAAATAATTTCGGGTGATAACCCTGATAAGGTGGTTTCGGTTACGAATATTAGAGTTTAAAAAACTGACGGCCGGCTGGTCGAGTGGTCAGGCA
This sequence comes from Euphydryas editha, assembly GCA_036937285.1. Lineage (NCBI taxonomy): Eukaryota > Metazoa > Arthropoda > Insecta > Lepidoptera > Nymphalidae > Euphydryas > Euphydryas editha. The sequence goes on from JAUPFZ010000006.1 coordinate 9,221,676, forward strand.
ACTGGACACTCTACGCAGCGGTCGCGGGTTCGAATCCCGCCAGGTGCAGATAATTTGTATGACGAATATAGATGTCTGCACCGGGTCATGGATGTGTATTTATGTATATATGTATTTATATGTTAAATTTATTTCCGTTCCTAGTACCTGTAACACAAGTTCTTACAAACTTACCACGGGGCTAGGTTAACGTGGTGTGATTGTTGGTTAATATTTATTTATTTATTAAAAAAAAAAAAAAATTGACTAAGTAAAACATAAAATAACACAAGAATTTTATCTATGTACTCAAAATCTAAAATTTCAATATACATCCAATAAAAACTGATCTGTGATGATTAATTAATAAAATTAATAAACAATATAAGGGACGCGCGCGGCTAGTGTCGACTCGACTGGGCAAACATAAATACATGTCATAACATTTCTTATTTAGATTCCACTATTATCCGAAATTATTCGAAACTTTTATATCGTATTCGATTACGGCTACGGATAGATTTACATATATTTCAGATTCGGATAGTTTCAGTTACGGCTATGGACCTCCATAACATACCTAAGATGCATTATAACATATTATGTACTACTGCTTGAACAAAGCCGTAGGCAATAATAATAAAAAAATATTTATCGGCCTGAACCGCAACAGCGGTTTGACAAAAATTGCTAGCTATCTACAAAATAAAATCGTGACTTATTTTCAATGGTAAACGTCGAGGTCAAGATAATTTATTCAAGAAGATTAAAGTCCAGCATTAAAAAAAATCTAGATACCTGTTTCGTCAAGGCAAAATTAAATTGCAATTGCCTCATTCTAAATTACATACAAACGACTTATTACTTATTTGTTCGACGATGGGAAAGTAAGAGCATCACGATTGACCCTATTACGTGATGCAAGAAGATATCTGTGAACGGAGTAGTAGGCAATGGCCGGTTCATGTGTATCTCTGCTGTTTCAGTTACATAATTTCAAGCTTAAACTTTGTGGAAACATTTAGATAATACTGATCCTACTTACTCTACCAATCAATGATATAAAAACAAATCTTATGTGAATTGATATTTTTACATTTAAATATTAACCGTTAAAACGGTACAAAATATAATAGTAGGTATGTTGTACCTATAAACCAGTAAATACCTGAGGAGTTTCCATAGAAACAGCGTCCATGCAGTGTCTTCTACAGATATTTCTCGCATCGAGCCAGTCTACTTCTAGATTTCGGGTTGGAGCATGTTCCCAACTGAAGAAATATGAATGAAGTACACCACGTGCATCACGGTACGTGGAATGACGAACTCCTATAAAGGTTATTAGTCATTAGTTTTAATAATCGTACACAAAAATGTTAATCAAATACATAATTAACAATTGCACAAACTTCAACTTAAATATTTTAAAAACAGTATTGCGTAGTCGTTCAGAAATTTGTGTTTTTTTTAATAATCATATTATCATAAGCAAATGAAGTAAATAGAAAAAAAAAGTTAAAAAAAAAACAAACGCTTCAAAATGAGCCGGGAGTCCGGAAACACAAAACAATACCAACACAATAACAAACAATTTTTCGAAAATATTTATTAGTCACTGTGCCCATTGCGTCAACCCATCGGATAATGAAACGTGGTAAAAACATAGTTTTGATATACCTAGTGTGTAAGAATCAAGGTACTGATACACATGCTCATTACTAGCATGCATATTAGCAAATGCTACTTAGTAGCATGTAGGTACAGATACACATGCTACTTACTAGCATGCTTATAGTGTAGTCGACAAGTGCCATTTTGGTCAACTTTTTTCAGCAGTCTCCGAAAATTATGATTGAGGTGTCATTCGATCCGGAGTGGCATCTAGATGATTTTTGAAAAAAAAAAATGAAGTTCCGCTAGCAAAAATTGCAAAAGTTATTAAAAAATAATTAAACTTTTGCAATTTTTGTAGTAGTAGTAGTAGTTGTTAGTCTTTAGTCGCGACAAATTTCAGTTATAAGTTTTAACTTCATTTATTTTGAAATAGATTTTACATATAAAATCCATTTGTTAGATTGACAAGCGTTCTTTTGTATTTTTCTTATTACCTATCTATAATATAAAGTTATTGTATTTAATTATTCTTAAATACCTAAGTACTTTCTCCTTTGAATTAAATCTAAAAATCGCATTGCAAAAAATACATTTTTTGCTTAGGTATTATTTACAAAATTATTGATGGTATATCCATAAACTGGATATACATAAAATTTATTTAAAAAAAATAACCATATAATAATAAAATATGACCAAAAGCAGCCAGACAGTCGTCTGACATTTTTAATTTTCACACATTAATTTCAAAAAATATTTACGAAACAATAATTATGATTTCAAGTATTAGATTATGTCATATGTCAGATTTTAAAAGCATTGTAAATAGTTCTTCATAAAAAGTTGTCAAACAAATTGTTACCCTCTTCGTGTCTGCAGATTTTTTTCAAAATATATCAATAATTTTAAGTAATGGGGGGAAGTCCCGTAAGCCCGGACGGCTCCTAAAGCCGGACAGGATTTGAATCAGTGCAAGAATGGGCACCATTTTGTTACTTGTGTCGCGATTAGCAACTTCCTCCAAAGTGAAGTAAGGGGGTAATGACGCTCGCGAGTCAGTGCCGTTTCGTTCATGTGTGCAAATTTTGAGGATAGTAAAAATTTTGTTCTAGATATTTTTTTTTTACTTTGTGAACAGTAATAGAAAGAAGGGATGACATTGATTATTGTTGATAATTATTGTTACGTTATTAATCTGTCATAACTCATAACATTTTTTATGATTCATAAGTCACAATGTGAATAAGGAATTTTCTTCAATTTACCCAAGGGTCCTTAAGATCGGACACTCTGTCACTTAATAGCGGACAGTTTTACAGTTAGATTTATATTATTGTAGTAATTTATTTCGTATTTTGTTTCTTAGATTAAATATACCGAAACCAAGCCGTAAGAATATTCCCAAATGCGAAATATTGAAAAAAAGCCGATAAGGTGATGTTAAAAAAATTGTTATAAGGAAATCATCTGATGTGTACAATATACCAAAATGTACCCTGTCTGACTACATTCAAAAATTAAAACGAGGAGAAGAAATAACAATTGTATTTAAAAAAAAAGGCAGATTTGACTTAACCCTTACCCAGAAGTACGAAGAAGCTTTAATTGCACACGTGGTAGATATGACAAATAGGTGTATTCCCTTGACAAAAAAAGAATTTCTAAAATTGGAATTTTATCTCGCTGAGAAAGTATAACTAAACCATCGATTTAACAGAGATAAAAATCTGTTGGTAAGGATTTTTATTATAACTTCATTAAACGCCATCCTGAATTTATAGACCACAAGTTGAAGACGTTTCTAGTTTTGACCAAAATTCATCTTATATCTTTAAACGAGCAATTCTTGTATATATATATATATATATATATATATATATATATATATATATATATATATATAGATATATATAGTCTGAATCTCGGAAACGGCTCCAACGATTTTCACAAAATTTAGCATGCAGGGGGTTTCGGGGGCGATAAATCGATCTAGCTAGGATTTATTTTTAGAAAATGTCGTTTTATCCCTTTTTTTACGCAATTAAAAAATATCATTAGAATACGAAGGTAAATTTCGCTGTCTTTAATAAGCTTATAACAGCTCGGATGGGTATCGGGCGGATTTGAAATCAGAAAACCCGGTTTCGAATCCAGGTCTGCAGACCGATTTTTTTAATTTTTTTTTTCAAGTTTCTTTTTTTGTGAGAAAAACTATTATTGAGAGCTCTTTTTATTTTTTATTTAAATAACCAGTTCATATTATTTTACTATTATGTCAGTCAGATCGAAAATATTATTTATGTTTCATCAGTAGGTATATAATAATATCTAAATATAATTTAACCGAGCAAAGCTCGGTCATCCAGGTACTTAAGATAAAGTTAGATTAGTTCTATTGGAATAACATATTCACGAATTTTTTGTTAAAATATTTTTTTTTTAAGTTCAAATAATAAAGGAAAAGTTGACTGTCCGATATTAGGGGACCTTTTTTCAAGTGTTCTTTTAACTATATAAGTTTTTACTTACTAACTACTACATCTAAATTCTAAAGTAATATTTGAGACTGGTTACATATCTATGTTTGTTAAGTATATATATAACAGAGAGTTATTTTGATATAAACAAATTAAACTACACGAGTTTTTTGTTATTGTTAAGATTCCTTAAGTGTCCAGTACTCGGGAACTTCCACCTAGATAACTTTGGAGTTTCGACACAATGGTTATGTCATAAAGTATTGGAAGTACTAATGCAAAATAAAAATAAAATGTGGACATTGCTATGTTGACGAAGTTGCAAGTATTAGCTACTTTTATTTTTAAATGTAAAGTTGAAATATAACTTATTCATTAGATCGACCATGTATTTCTCAATTCACTGTTATTAAACTGCAGTTAAGTGTTGCATAAATAAGGTCAAAAGTAATCAAAACAAACAGCTAGTAAAGTATAGACCACAAAGTGCACCATAAAACATATTCGTATTGCAAAGACATGTAGCAAGACATCTTGCATAATTGTGTTACTTATCTGAACATCTTCTTTAAGATTTACACAATAGTTTGGTTCACACGTATTTATATTGCTTTTGTAAAAGGAGGAAATAGTTTGAATACATCCATTCTATTTCTCATTTGTATGTAACCTAATACAAATATTCGAAGCTGTTATAAGAAGTCTATTAATATTTAAATATATATATATATATATATACACATACATATATATAAGTGTTAGAACGTATTACATATTGATAATATGTACATTTTCAGATATAACAATGTGATAAATATTTTGACAACGCGTTGGCGTAGTGGTCTGGGCGTTTGTGCTTCTGTTCTGTGTGTGTTTCCGGACCCCCGACACAGGATAAACATCCTACTGGGGGCCGTTGAGTATGAGACGTTTTTATTATTTATTATCTATTTCAAGACTTCACACGCAAAGGGTGTGAACGGAACCTTATTATTGAATACTGTCCACTGTCCTTCTTTCTATCAACTACAGGGCTACTATCATTATTAATAGCCGTATCATAATACGGTATATCATAATACTGTAATAGCTAAGGCACTTGAAATATTCACAGAATAGCTGTGGCGGCTATATAGCGATCAATAGGTAATAAGAATATGATAAAGTATGAAATAATGGAGGTCTTCAAATAAGAAACATATTTTTTTCGGAATTTGATTTTGATCTAGAAGACAGTGGCGTTGATTATTGTACGGTAGTAAAAAACCATTCCTATACGGATGAGACTATCACGTAGCCAAATTTTGGTGGAAGCCTATGGGCCTCTCCTATAAAAAATATGAGACTAGGTATCGTTGTTAGTAGGGGACTTGATATTTAATGTTTGGGTAATATTTCTTACAATTTTCTAAATTCTAATAATATTTATGTTATCTTTTACTTTGTTCGACTATGAATAGTTTAAAAGCTGAATATTCTGGACTTATTAGAGTTCATTCATTATATAAACAATTGTGGAAAGCGAAAGAGAATTTTTATTTTTATTTTAATGAAACTAATTTGAGCCTGCGATTTTGTGCTTATTAATTGAATGAAAGCGTATTAAACTCTCGCTTCACTGTGAAGTGCGGTGGTTAGTAAAAAGCCGCACAATTAAAACAAGCCCATAGTCAAGTCGAGCAATGGAGCGGTTCTTTCGTAACTAGAAAGTATCCATTGTGACCCCTTCTTTGGTATTTCGTTTTTTTGCATATTTTTACCAAAATAATTACCCATATACCGGAAACACGAAAAGTAACGATAATATAATCAATTTTACGTAATGGATTAGTACCATGTTAATACTTGACAGTACAAGATATTAAGTAACAAATAATAAAGTTAATTCAAAAAGCCACAATAGTCTCACATAAATTATGTAATTGAAAGCGTACGTATGTTTATTTAAAAAAAATAATATTTAATATTCTGAGGAAAGTGAAAAGAACATCCGTTAGTCGACAAGCGTCATAACATTTCAATACGAAGAGAAAGTTGTAGGTAAACACTAAATACTTCGACCTTACGGCAAATTTTATTTTTATCTGTGAGAAATGGAATATTTATGAACTCAAATCTCAATAGATTAAGCATTAAGCCATAGGCTTATAAATTTAGGTTGTTTGGTATTTACTTGAATATGTGTGACGTGATTTGTTTACTTAAAATATTGAATAGTTAATATAGTATTTCCTATAGTTACTATTATTCAACTTTGCGTATGTGAGTGATGGTACATGTTTTCAAAGGGTCTTTGTCAGCTTTGTGCTCAGTAACATGCATTGTTATCCTGTGCGGCTCCCACATAAATCGTCACATTGGGAGCCGCCCTCACTTGCAACATAATCAACATTAGATACTATTGCAAATGTCCATCAGAGATACAAACGTTTAACGATTATCATAATTCTAGCATTATCATCATTACATATTTTGCAACTTTTCTTGTTATTCATGTGTTTCGCTTACTTTCAAGTTTAAAAAAATTAAGTACGAGTTAAAATAAATAATGCGGTATGAAAGATTAAGTAGTGACGTAAATAAATCTAATCCTTAAGGTCTATTAAATATATCAACAATTGTTGTAAGGTTTCTGTTATCTTACTGCGATGTAAGAACAAATTGATGTTATGTGTATTTAAGTTTTAAGTAATCGGTAATCTAAGTAATAATTCCCTGATAAGATGACTTTTGCGGCGGATGCTGCGCCCTTTAGTTGGGCTTGCTTGCTTTATTAATTTTTATTTTAAAATTTCCGATGGAGAGTTTCTTGTAATAATACACTGTAAGATTCTAAAAATCATTGTTATAAAATTTAATAATAAAGCAAAACAATTATAATAAGTACCTTCTTATCACCTTGTGTAAGTTTTACGACATCAAATTTTGTATCGAAGATTTTTCGAGTTTTATATGCCACTAAGTACATTCTATAAATCGTGACTTGAAGAGAAAGGATGACCGAAGCTAAGCGAGTATTAGTTAGGATCATCAAATAGATTTAAGCACTGCAATTAAGATGCAAGGTGATCCACCAGTCACTTAGCCGCTCTGGATATTGCATGTGAGCAATTGTGTAAGAATGGAAGTTTACTTGAATGTAAACAATGCATATGTCTGTCATATTTTTGTATATTGTAATAGTTGATTGTCTCTAGAGGTCTTGTTTCGTTCATGAAATACCATTCTAACATAGCATTTAAAACAAACAGATAGATAATATAGCTACATGAATAGTTAACTTTTTTAGAACTGTATTTATGTTTTATGTTTTCATCGGTTTCATTCATCGATGTTAATATTATATCGATGGTTTCATTTCATTAATTTGTGATGCCCTTTTTTACTTAAATTACACTTACACGCATATAAATAATAATGTGTCCGAATTATTATTTTAATTATGTATTCACTTTAATCAAACATGTAGATGCAGTTACTTAATAATTGTGTAAGATTGTAATGACAGTAATATACGTACTATTAGCGCAACTTCTGGGGTCAGGTAGGGCCAAACGACGCTGAGCATCGGCAAGGCAAAGAACTACCAACAATGCGGCTGCTGCCAGGCAAGTGTGCCGGCTCATCTGGTAATAAAAGGAATAGGTGTATATTAAATGTGTATAAAAAATGTTATACTGTTTATTTCTTACCTTTTATTTGCAAAAGTGTAGAATGAAATGATACTATACAAAATTTGGCAGAGAATTTTCATAAAAGTTACATACAGATTTCTTAGAAATGTTTTTTAATCTAATATAATATTTAAAAAAAAAATAACCTATACGTTACTGACTACTTAATTTTGCACTCTTTTGTAACTTGTACCAACTTCTATAATGTTATATGTATGTATATATTCTTCTTATAAAATGTTTTCATGAGTCTTAGATTACATTTAACACATCGACAAAAGCGAATACCAAGAAGAACGTTTTGTAACAACAATTATACCACACATTTACTTAATCGAGCTTTCCTACAACGAAAGTTGACAATGGATTCATGGGTCTGTTAATGAGTTCGCTTTCTTTTACTTATTCAGTCCACGATGTTCGAGGACAATCGATACGTGAGATGAATTTATTTTGTTATGTTTGTGAAAGCAAAACCCGATTCGCTGACCTCCTTGCTGCATGTTTAAACGTTTGCGTGAAAAGGTGCTCTGCGCGAGAAATCGTCGATTTGGGACGCATTTTATGGTACGGAAAGCTTCGTCTCGCATCGTCGCTTAGGGTGCTGTATTATGTGAATATACGTGTTTATTTTTTTTTCTTCATAAAAGCAATGATATAAAAATGCAAACCGACTAACAGGTACTAAAGCCCAAACTGGTTCATACTATAAGTAAAATGATACTTCATTTGAATTTTGAATTTTTAATGTTTATAAAAATCCGTGTCCGTCGGTTGCAAATTTAATCCAATCGAAAAAGTTTTAATTTTACAATTCGAAATATCAGTTGACATTTGTACCTGCCTATGTTTACCATTAAAAATAAAAAATAAAAAACTTTCACGATGATCGAATCCATTGAATTACTCACGCACTTTTTGAAGAAATCGACAATGTTAGAAATAAACTTCAATTAAAAATTTAACACTACAACAATAATGCACGTGCGTACCTCTGTTGATTATTCGTAGTCGTTGATGCGTTTGCGTACGAGAGTTGATGCGCGTACGTCTGAGTGTATACGCAAGGTGTGTGTCGAACGCGACGATTTCAGAGGAACTGGCGCAAGCGCAAGCGTCCTCTCTAATTAAGCCTCCGACAATCATTCACTTTCACTTCCAATATGAGAGAAGATCCGCCCGCTCCACCTCGCCCCATCATACGTACGAGTAATCACCATACACACGAAGACCTTCCGGAGGTCGTAGCCGGATACAAATAAATTTACATAACGACTCATAAACATTCAAACCATGACAAAACTTAGGTGATTTTGATCTATGTAATTAAATCTTCTTTTATTTAGTATTTTATCAGTTTTTTTTAAACTTTAGTCACGATTTGAAAGGGTACTAATTTTTACTCGGAGCTGTAGCCCTAACTATGATAAGATAATAATATACAGAATGACTGGTAAATTACTATCAATATTTAAGGAGAATACTCCCCTAAAAAGAAAGACAAATAAGGGGAAAAGGGATTCATTTTATTTAGTCGAGTAGGGTATTTATTTTTCTTCGAAATATAGGTAGGTACATACATGGGTTGTAACTTGTAAGTATTTTTTTATGCACAATGTAAAACGTGTAAGGTGCTAAAATACGTTAAATCGTTAGGCTCATTGCTACTACGGCCCCGAACGTGTGTAAGCTAAAATTCGTGAAATGTTACGTAATAAGAACTTAAATAATCTTAGGACTTTGAAAAATTATCTTAATGACATGAAAGGCTATTATATTAGACTTGTCACTATTGTCCATAGAGACAGAAAATTAAAAAAAACCGATATCGTCTTCAGTTATGAATGACTAGCTGTGCCTCGCGGTTTCATCCGTCATCATCATTTTAAAACCATTACTGTATATGTGCCCGCCTCGAAGGTCGAGTGGTCGCAAGCGCTACTGCCGCAGCAAGGAGTCTCAGGTTCAATTCCTTTTTTTTTTTTTTTTTGTCGAAGGGGAATCCATTTACGGATGATATCCAGGATGCCCGGGTCGGCAGTCCTAGACCTATGTCGGACTCGGCACTTTGGGAGTGCAATACCGTACTAAACCCCTGCGGGAGCCTTCAGCCACTTTAATTGGAGGGTCCCGGATCTGCAGGCAACAGGATCCCTCCAGCGACAGGCTGGCCTTGGCGAAAAGGCCAGACTTCTCCTCCATGGGGACTGTCCGGCTCACCTCTGAACAGTCCCGACGACGCCGTATCTAGCAGGACCGGGTTTCCATCCCGGCCCGATACGGGCACAGGGGCGTTACTGGAGGCGCATTAAGTAGCGCCTCCTACGCACCCCCATTCGTCGCCCGCGGATGGAGGCCACGTCGGCGGCCTCCTCTCTCACCCGCTCGTCGGCCTCCTTCTGGGACATTACTGTCTCGCAGAAGGAGGCCATCGCCTTCCAGGACTCATCGTCGCCGAGCATCGCGATGATAATGCTCGGGAGTGACAAGTCCCCTCCGAGGGCCGACGTCAGACTCTGACGCAGCGCCGCCCATCAGGTTCGATTCCTGGATCGGCCAACGTATTATTGGATTTTTATTTTTATTTTTAGAAAATTGTCAGTAAATAGAACGGAGTCTGGAATAGTGCCCGGTGTATGGCAATAGGCTCGCCTCCTATTACATGGTACTCATAACTGGCGAAAAGTAGGTGTTACATTTAATATGTGCATCTGCGTGATGTTATGTTTATTTTAAAAGTGGAACTATAGTAAAAATTTGTCTCGGGAGAATAATAAAGGACGCAACGGAAGTCCCAAAAAATAATACTTTTTTCCCGTTTTTGTAACGTTTCTTCTTATTATTACTCAGCCCCTATTGGTCGTAGCGTGATGTTATATAGTCTATTGGCGGCTCCACATTAGTGCCGTGAATTCACGCGCAAATTCTCGCCGAGAATTCACGGCACAAGTCGTGCCCTTCACATTCACGGGATGCTCTCAATCGTTCGTGAAACCTGCCGCGAAATAGACGTAGAAGCTGCTGCTGCAATAACTTTGTTTGCTGTGGCAATATATAACTATTTAGACGTCCAAAACAAGAAACTTATTAGAAACCGTTGAAAAAAGAAGATGGTGGTTGACTGAAATACATCATAATTCGTAACCGATCTAGGTATGTTTGCTGTTGTACCTAGTGAATTTTTGAATTTATTTAATTGGTATATGCGGCCGTGAATATGGATGTGTACACGTGAACGCCGCTCGAAGAAGGCGCGAAACCTTTGTCGCGGGACAAAATACCGACACTGATCGGGGAACAGGCGTGAATACGCGTGAACCCCGCGAAAACCATCCACATTCAGGTTCACGCCTGTTTACGGGGCTTCACGGCACTAATGTGGAGCCGCCATAAAGCCTTTCTCGGTAAATGGAATATTCAACACAAAAATAATTTTTCTATTCGAACCAGTAGTTCCTGAGATTAACGCGTTCAAATAAACAAACTCCTCAGCTTTATACTTAATACTATCTGTGCCCCGCGGTTTCACCCGCGTTAATTTGAGGGAAAAACGTACCTAAATATTTTTAAACAATAACTCTAAGAGTAGGTTCCCGCCTTGTTGGTCGAGTGGTCGCAAGCGTTACTGTCGGGAAAGGGGTCTCCGTTTGATTCCTGGGTCGTTCAACGTATTATTGAGTTTTTTTTTTTCGAAAATTCTTAGTAAAAGAGTGATGTTATATTTACTTTAAAAGTGGAACTATAGTTAAAAAATGTCTCGAGAAGAGAAATAATAAAGGACGCAACGGAAGCTCTCAAAAAAGATTATTTTTTCCCGTTTTTGTAACATTTCTTATTATTGCTCAGCCCCTATTGGTCGTAGCGTGATGTTATATAGCCTATAGGCTTCTTCGGTAAATGGGCTATCCAACACAAAAAGAATTTTTCAATTCGAACCAGTAGTTCCTGAGATTAACGCGTTCAAACAAACAAACAAACAAAATCTTCAGCTTTATAATATTAAAGTATTAGTATAGATTCCCAACCATTTTTCGATTTTATCAAAAGAGACAGGGAAGTCAATTTTGATAACGTGATCAAATATTTTAGTTAAATAAAGTCTCGTAAGCATGTGTCGTTTTTGATTCTAAATAGGGGTGATCAAAACAATACCGTCCCTGGTGCCAAACTACCCTACGCCGCCACTGAGACAGTTGTCACTTCTAAACTTAAACTTAAGCTTCTAACTTATTTTTTGTATAAACAGTCATTAGACAATCGAAAGAGCTGAGAAACCCACAGTTTAGGATTCGTCTTCGCAGGAGAAGAAGCAAGACGTTTACAAGCAGTTACCGTCCCGATTTTGTTGACTACTGACTTCAGTATATTTTATAACAAATTTTAAGACATGATTAACTACAGAAATACGTAGCGGATTCCTTTCTATTCCCAAGCTGTTCGATATTTAAGGGCTTACAGTGTAATACAATATAGATCTTTTACATAATTACAGACTGATCGTAACTGTGTATATACCTGACTACCTAATTACACATTATAAAAGTAATGTAATCGGAGGATTATAATTAGCTGCAAGATAGTCAAATGCTTTATAGAGAAATACTCATAAATAATAATAGATTTATTTCCTTATTGCTTAGTTCCAAGGACTTATTTACTCTTTGACGAAGTGGATTTTTTTAAATATACTTAATAAAAATGTTACGATATTTCACTCCTCACCAATACTCATCTCGCTGATAGAGAGATAGACTCTATTAGAAACTTTTACTTCTATTAGACTAACAAAAATAAAGTTCAACATATTTAAGTTTCTCTCGAATTACCACTTTGAAAGACTATAATTGGGCACCTTTATATAAAAAACCCACAGATATTTGAAATAAGAAAAAAATCGTGAAAATATCAATTGTTTGCGTTTCCATACAGAAGTTAGTTGATTTTTAATCACAAACTTTACTACTTTTTATTGAATTTGTAAATTTTCAAAGATATCTGGATGATTAAGAAAAATCCAAAAATGCACATGTGTATAATAAAAAAGTTGAAAAAAGTGTTAAAAAAATGAAAAAAAAGGTGTAAAAATGAACATGCAAATAATTGAAAATAAATGAAAATTACGAGTTTTTGAAGAATTTGGATAATACAGTACTTTTAGAGGAGTTTCCAAAAATTATTTTTGATTAAAAAAATTTTAAAGAATGAAATAAGAATTAAAAATTTTCGTACATATGTTCTATTTTTATAAAGCTTGAGTCACGTATCCAATAGATACATACGTAATCTAGGAAACAATCGAATTGAGTTTTTAGGTCAATTTTGCATACTTAAAACATAAATATTTTAATTTATACTTAATAACGATAATATTAAAATTATAAAATAAAAAGTATGACTTTATTATCAATATTCAATTAATAAATATTATTAAAGCTTTGAATTAGCGCGACTGGCGGAAATGAATTGCATATATAAAATAATTATGTAACTTAAGTATTTTTATCAGACTTCAATATTTTATGTCATTATTAAAAGTTAACGATTATATACATGCTTAATAACGAAGAATAAATTTGAATGGAGGTAAAAAAGCTTATCCAACACTATGACTTTCACTCGCAGAATTCTTACCCGACAACTGTTATAGATGCATCTCGAGTATAATTCGCGAAAAGTCATTTTTATTATTTTTAATTCGGGAGATCTCTTCAGTTACTAATTTTATATGTAAATTACTACTCGCTATGTATTAAGTACCAAACGTTGACGTACAATCGTTTAGGGGAGAACAGGTTAATAAAAGCCTACTATGGAAAATTTGTGATAAAAACTACATCTGTTAATATTCTTATAAGTTTTTATTAGGAACTTACATTGATTATGAAACTAAATTTTAATCACATTTATAATCAACCAGTTATAGATGAAGGTACAATAACGACTTTACAAAAAAATTCAGTCGCTTCCTTTACCCGACACGTGCGGGTGCGCCATAATATTTACTCTCGCGAAAATTTAACTAAAAATAATTTAAATGGGTTCTTTGTCATTAAATACATAGAACTATTTATAACACATATAAAAAATCTACTTTGTAAAAGAAATAAATAAAGATGAAATTATTAATCCCATCAAAAAGCACAAGTATAAGAAGAATCTGGACTATCACTGCCAGAACATTCTTTATGAGCCCAGTTTCTGCAACTTCTGCATCGATACCACATCTCTACACTTTTTCCCGTGTCTAAAACAAATTGCACATAAAGCTTCCTCTTCTAAATATTCTGGCTCATCATTGCAAATTGCATTTTCGTATACTTGATCTGTAGATGCATCTTCATCGTCACTTTTAAACAATACTTTTTATCTCATTAGCCCTTTTGTTTCTGGTTGTAGTCTTCTTGATTTTAACCCCTTTATCTTTGATAAGCTTCCGTTTGTTATGTTTTCCTTTGGTACATTTTCTCTTGGCACAATTTTCTCTTTTACAGTCCTTTTCGTCTTCTTTTCTTTAAACACTTATTTCATTGGTGTGTCTGTTAAGATTTCAGAGTGCTGTTTATTCTTCAACATTCTGTCTTTATTAGTGATAAATTGAAGTGGCTGTGGGCTTTTGATGGAGACAACTTTAGGAAAATTAATAACTGTTTGATCATTATCAGTATTGGTCTCATTTGATTTGGACGGATTTGCGAAAGATCTGACGGTATATGCCTCCTGAATAGTAGACCGTTCTGTTGTTGCATATGATGTGGTTAGAATCATGGCTGGGCTTACTGAGGTTTCCTTCTGAGCCACTTCTGGTTGAATTTCATCTTCGTTGTAAAGAATTGAAGGACTTGTGGCAAGACTAGCATATATTTGCTCATTAACTGTCTGCTTTGATGTAGTTGGAATAAGATTGACGTTTGTTGGCTCCTGTTGGGCGACATCCATAGGCTCACAACTAGCTTCCTCATGAATGAAGTCATCATCGCAAAAAACTCCAGGATTAATGGGGAATTTTCCCGTTGCTTTAAAGCTTGATACTCCGTTTTCTATAGAAGCTACTCTAATGTAGGCTTTGTTAAACAGTCCTGCAATGTCGTATGGTGTAATTTTCATCAAATTTCTCGATTTTATGTACAAGTTGCACTTTGTGTTGTAAGCTCGTTTAAGTTGGGAATAAAAAGCAACGTCGAGGTTTTAGACAGTTTGATGAATGTGGTAGAATGCTAAGCATTAGCATAGAAACCATGCCGGTTCTCTTTTGCAAGCTTCGAGGGTAGCATGACTGTTATGATTTTCTAACACCAGCAAAATGGGTGTTTCAGCAGTAGGTTTGGTGTATTTAATAAAATGACGTAGCCATAAAATATTTTTTCGTTGCTCCAGCCATTATGAAAACATGTGTAAACAGCTCCCAGAGGTCTATCTTTTTCCAGCTGTGGTGAGTGACGTTATCAGGGAAATATGAAAAGCGTATCTTTGATTCTCAAAATCGATTAGTCGACTAAGAATAAGTAAGTATTTGAGTAAGAAGAATAGGTGTTCGTGTATAAAACAAGTATTGATTTTTTTATTGATATAATATATCGTAGCGTCGAATTGATACTTTACGATATTTTTCAACATGTTTTACTCACACACATAAAAAAAATTAAACGAATCTAAGTTGAACTATTTAATATTGAAATTTTTTAACTTGAGAAAAGCTTGGGTTATTACTTATATTTTATGTAGGTATATCTATTAATATGATAATGTAAGGAAAGGTTGTTTATTAATAAAATCTTTTATTGATTATAAAATATATTTTATCCTTAGTTACAATTCTTGAATATGCACATTTGAATTTTGTGTATGTACCTACCGCTGCCGTATGCGTGAGAGAAAGGGAAGCCAGACAGACTGGCGCCGTAATGCGTTACATAACAAAGCGGTTTACCCTACCATAAGAAGTTCAAAAAAAATTATTTGTCTGTAAAGTCGGTTTACGGATGATAATTTAACGTGATAACGTCATAAGAAAAATTGTATATTTTAATGAATTAAATTGAATTATTATCACTGAATAATATCTTGTATAATACAAAGAAGGAGTTAATTCGATTAATTATAACTTTTTCGATAATTTAACATTTATTTGCACTCGTTAATTCAAATATTTTTTCTCTTCTATTTGGACGCATCTGCCGATGGAGTTGAAGAGAAATAGTCGAATGCTTTGGCCGATCGTGCCTCTCTATCGCTTGTTCCGCACTCTCGCTCGCGGAACGTGACAATGAGTCATGCTTTTTCGTGCGTGCAGCGGGCGTTCATCGATTGATAAGACGATATTACGTCAAAATATAATAAATCATAAATCAAGAAATCATAGTAAAAAAAAAAATTCTTTTGTAGAACGGCTTCACGGAAGATCAGCGTTGTATCTAATCAGATGCAACACATGCTGAGTGGAGACCTTTTTAGGAAAAAGTATCTTGTATCTAAGCCACTAATTATTCTGTTATTTTTTTTTTATTATTATTATTTTTTGTAATACTTTTACCTAAATAAACGTTTTTCTTTCTTTCTTTCTTTCTTTCAAAATAGGTCATCACTCGTACATATCACTCTTTAGCGGTTGTAACATGACTATCGTAACCTATACACAATCCTAAAAAAGGATGGTAAATTTTATATTGAACTATCGAAAACATTATCTATAATTCGAAAAGTCGAATGCTAAAATCGTTTTTCGATCGACTTCGAAAAGCAAGACTTGATTCTCAATAATCGATTATTTCAAGAAAGAAGTCGATTCTCGAGTAGAATAGGAATCGACTTTGCCATACCTATTGTTCGGGCAACTTGTGTTAAGTTGGAAAGAAATTGACATATCAAATATCTGTTGTCTGTTCGATTCCCGGACATGGCCATGGCACATTTTTATATAGGCTATACAGATTTTATTCGTGGTCTGAGCATTTTTGTTTGCACTATGTCTATTGACGGCAAAAATTTCATCTTACTGCCGACCATTGAGTGTGAGGCTTTTGCTGATTTATTTATTAGTATTTCTTAAAATGTCCGTATATTAAAGTCTATTTATGTACCTCTTGTGACACACTCATTACTGTATCACTTGCTGTTTGTATTTTACTCAGCTAGTTACTATATCTGAACAACCTTGATGTAACAATACCTATATGAAGTACTAGCGGCCCGCCCCGGCTTCGCACAGTATTTAACTAAAATTTCAATATATTTTTTATCACCTACACCTGCGTAGATACTGGAAAATATTTTATAATAGACGGATTGAGTTGTCAAACATGTGTCAAAGTAAAATGTAATTTAAATTTAAGAAGTATTGATATCAACTTCAAAGCAAATGATTTTCAACCCCCTTTCAACCCCGTTAGGGGATGAATTTTGATAAAATACGAAACACGTCTTCAATCAATTCTGTTAAAGAATATTTATGCAAAATTTGAAGTAGATTGGACCAAGGAATCACGTTGTCCCATACAAACTTTGCCCCTCTTTTTCAGCCCCTTAGGGGTAAAATTTCGTAAAATCCGTTCTTAGCTAATCTTATCTAATCTGTAATCGGTAAAAGGAATATTCTAACTTATAGTTTCAGAGATATCGTGATGAGTGAGTGACCTTTCACTTTTATATACTCGTATATAGAAGATCTATACCATTTTATCTTTTCGATATTCAGACAAATAATTGACACCTATAATGAGTATAATTTTATTAAGTTATACTATTGCATAAGTAATCGGTACAAACTATGTAGGTACATCTATGAGAAGACCTCGTAATTTAGAATGTAGCACTTGTGAGATATATTATACGTGACATTATATTCAGTATTACATATTGTCTGACATATTACAAATGTTGAACATAAATCAATAATGAAAGTTTTAAATGTCATTATTAAAATTATGTTAAAGAGGTCATTTAGTCACATGTTAGTGCAATCATTAAAATTTCATATATGTTTTATTTAAATTACCATAATAATGTATTAAACAAGTATGCTTAATTAAAAAAATCAAAAAACCCGACTGCGTAAAATACTCTTATTATAAACTAAAAAGAATAAAACAATTTACTAGCTTTCATTTGATACCCATATTGCTACAGTAAGAAAAAAAAATTCAACTCCCTAACCTCATTCCGCAATTTGCGGGCGCCATTTTGAAAATTTATATAGCCTATGTCACTACTACAATTTAGACAAATCCAACGACACCTCATATGTCAAAAACCGTCCAGCCGTTTGGGCTGTAGGGCGTGCCAAAGAAATGGACATACATACATACATACATACATACATACATACATACATACATATGTATATATGTATGTATGTACATACGCTCGAAAAACATAACCCTCCTTCTGTCGCAGTCGGGTAAAAATAAGTATTTTTTAACAGCAACGTGTACTTATATGCATCAGCTGTTACTTGTTACTATAATACTACATCTGCAATGGCTAGTTAGTTTTTTTTTAAGCCACGGGCAAATTTTAAGCCACGCCCAAGGTCCCCATCTGTGACTAGGATAATATGTATATTCTGCATATTTGGTGAATAGGTAATCCGTGCGCGATGAGAATGGGATGTGTCCTTGTCTAAATGACAGTTAGTAGTTGAAGTAGCGTTAGCAAAAAAGTACTGAACAAATGAGATTAATTCTATTTTAGTATTAGCTAGTATTAATTATTTTTGCGATCTATCATAGCGATGCTATCATAGGGTTATGAAAATACCCTTGGGGATTTCCCCCTGGGAAACTATTCCGACATTTTCAACAAATATATTCATATTTCAACCAATTTACACAAAATTTTAACAAATTATACCTACACCTAAACTGTCCTCATGAATCGTTCTATCTACTCGTGAAATCCGCATTATAATCCGTGTAGTAGTTTTTGAGTTTATCACGAATAGACACACAAACAGAAGACGCGACGGGAGTCTTTGTTCTATAATATGTAGTGATGATAATTATTTATCATTTTTTTATAAAGTTTAACTCGAACATAGTATATTACAAGTTATCTTCATTCCAAGCAAGTAGATAACAAAGAGACCTCAGAGTCAAACAGTTAATGTACAGATATAATTAAGAAATAATACTTTCTCATTTTCAAATATCATTGTCATTGTTTATACATTGAGTAAAAATATGTGCCAAAGTTTAGCTGTGTACATAATCTGATTAGGTAATTATTTGTTATCATAAAATCAATATACAACACGGTAGTGTTTCCTCGACGTATGACGTGACCGCGAAACGCTTGGGGCAGACTTTCACACATACCTAATGTCATAAATATGCACAGAGGAACGTTGGACGTTAATGCGCCATACCATACTACAAAGCAAATGTTGGTGTTCTTACATGGAAGGTGACAGTAGAAATTTAGTGTAAGGTGTGACACCACTTATAACTTAGTTACATAATACTGCATAATGAGAGCTTATAAATAATATTCTAATATTTACCCGTATCTAAGTACATATATGACGAGCGTTTTGGTAGAGTAGTCGCCTCAAACCACGCGCCGGAGGTCACGGATTCGATTTCCGCTTGGGACAGATTTTTGTATTTGTATAAATATTTGTTTCTGGTCTGGGTGTATGTCTTTGTGGTCACCGTGCTTCGGAGAGCTCGTAAAGCCGTCGGTCCCGGTTGTTATTATAGACACTTGATAACGATCGTTACTGATGGTAGGGAAATCAACGCCAACCCTTAGTGGAACAGCGTGGTGGATGAAGCTCTAACCCTTCTTCTATATGGAGAAGAAGTCTTCGCTCAGCAGGGGGTGGTTTACAGGCTGAAACAATAAGTACAAATACCGATATGTGTATTTATTTATTACTAACAATCAACCCTGATTATGTGGTATTAAAATTAATATCAAGAGGAATAATTTGCGACAATTTGATATCTATTTACTTGTTTGGTACATTATAGCAGGAGCTTTAACTATTATAAATCCTAAGATCTTTAAATGAAAACTGAGATTTAACTCTTATATTTTTTGACAAGTCTTTGTGATATAAATCGGAAATTATCAACATTAATTTTACCATCAGCTGTATCAACATAACAGTACCATCGTCCATCATCCATGCACACAAGGTAAATGTCGATAAATATTTGTTTTTTACCATGTGTGATTGTTAAAAAATAACAGTGTACATGTTATTATCAATTTCCAAAAGGTACCTAAGTGTTATGGTACACTTGCATATACCTATTTATATTCACCAAGAATTTACATACTGTGTGACCAAATATATTTTTATGATAAAATGTTCTATTATATTCTATATATGAAAATTTTACAATACATAAGTTTTCATTGAGTGTTATGTGTAACACTAATTAGGGCTACGAAAAAAATTGTACCACAAATATAAATATTACTCGTGTCGTGTGTTTTTCGTTAGTTCGAAAGCATAGATGGTAAAACTTTGGTGTAATAATACGCATAAATTTTTTATTGCTTTATTTCACTTTTCACATCATTCTAACATGTTAAAAATATAGTTATTGTTGGACGTGCTTTAAAATGATTTATAAAACATCTATTTAATTTGTCATGTTTGAACGGTGTCATAATTCGCGCGATTTGGATGACGTCATACGTAACGTGACCATTTATTTTTTGGCTCAAAACGGGACATCAGTTTCTTTTTTTTTTCGTTAATTTGCAGGTTTATTTACCTAGGGGGATTTTTTAAGGGGGAATTCGAGGTCATCCCATATATCATTTGATGTGCAGCCGTATATATAAAAACACTTTTACTACGATTACACTAACAATTTTTTTTTAGGAATAATAATTATTACAAATTATAAATTGTATGCAAAATATTTTTCTAACTTATTTTTGTATTTATTAGAGAAACAAATTTGATTTAATACAGCAGATGAGGATTTTAGATAAAATTCTTCAAAACTGGAATCTTTAATTGGTTTTTTTTCAGACATCCACACTTTGTTCATTAAGGAAAAGACTCTTTCCACTGGCGCGTTAGTAGCAGGCAGACATAAAATATATTCAATTAAAATACTGAAATTTTGATTTTGAAAATTTTTAGTGTGATACTGTTTGAACACCCAGTGAGCTTCAGTAGAAATTTTTTATTCGCACGTCCGAGTATTTATTTGCTGGATAAACGAGTATTTTGCTTATAAGCCAACATTATACGAGGACTTGCGTTTCGGCATAATTAACACAAGATTTCATAAGTTTTTAAGATATTTACGACGAAATTACTGCGCGAATATCAATTAACACCAAAGTAATTGGGAAAAATGCACGTCGCTATTAATCATTGAAAAAACAAAAGAATTTCGTATAGGTAATTTATTGCAATCTAGTCGCTTACACCTCCTGCCCGCATTGCCTAGGATAGTGCGCACGGGCGTATCGTGACAACCGACGCGGCGATGCGCGGTCCAGAGCCTCTATTTTTGATTCACTCGTATGAAATTGTATCGTCGAATGCGACTTCTGTCACACTCGTCTTATGTCGCATGATCTCGTTTTTACGTATTTTTGAATCGTTCGCCTTAAATGTTGCCACTACAATTTGAAGTATTGTATTTTATCCATTCCACGCAGAAATCAAAAAAAAAAAAAAAATATCGATACCGATCGCCATACGCGACGAGTGGTATGGATCATTCGTTGCAGTCGAGCGATTCAAAAATACGGAATTTCAGATGGCGAACGAAAATCAGTAGAAATCGAGCGCTCGACGCGATACGAGTGAATCAAAAATAGAGCCCCTGCTGACAATAAATTTTCTGTCATTCGAAAAACGGGACAAATTTGGGTCCCGGGGATATTCTTGGGGACACCGGGACACACAAACGAAAAACGGGACGGTCCCGTTCAAAACGGGACGTCTGGTCACGTTAGTCATACGCCGCCTTCTGTGTTGCTTACTATAATATAGATACAGTTATAATTTAAGGTTTTCAGGTAAAAACCATTTTATAGATATTGCCTAGTAGGTACCACTGTGCCAAATTACTATTAAAAATACATGAAAGAGTCTTTTTTTCTTTCTATTTCGTTTGTGAAGTTATAAGAAGAGATAAAGTATTTTCAATACCGTGTTTATGGTGTTGTGAAGATCACTTTAATATAATAAATTATATTGACGTGATAACGTCTAGTAAATTGATGAAAGCTACTGGGTGCCAGTTCGAAGAAGATGACGTAATTGACACAATTAGTGAGCGAGAGCGCGGAACAAGCGGTAGAGAGGTACGATCGGCTCGGCCTAACTGTTCGGCTCACGATCGGCGGTCGGTCTAACTGACGACGCGTCCGAGTAGAAATGACAGCGGCAAATGGCGGCAAACTGTTTTGTCAATATTGAAGTAATGTCAAATAGTGAAAAGTTGATAAAATATATAAATATAATGTAATAATATAAGTTAATAATATATAAGTAAATAAATGTAAGTTAATAATATAAAAGTTAATAAAATCATAAAATGTTTACCATAGTTTATTACAACAACAATTGCAGTAAAAAAAGGTAATTAATTCTTGCATTTTAAGAATCCGTAATGTAGAATATAATGTCACGTATAATGAATATCTCACAAGTGCTACATTCTAAATTACGAGGTCTTCTCATAGAAGTACCTACATAGTTTGTACCGATTACCGATTACTTATACAATAGTATAACTTAATAAAATTATACTCATTATAGGTGTCAATTATTTGTCTGAATATCGAAAAGATAAAATGGTATAGATCTTCTATATACGAGTATATAAAAGTGAACGGTCACTCACTCATCACGATATCTCGGAAACTATAAGACCTAGAAACTTGAAATTTAGTAAGAATATTCCTTTTACCGATTACAGATTAGATAAGATTAGCTAAGAACGGATTTTACGAAATTTTACCCCTAAGGGGCTGAAAAAGAGGGGCAAAGTTTGTATGGGACAACGTGATTCCTTGGTCCAATCTACATCAAATTTTGCATAAATATTCTTTAACAGAATTGATTGAAGACGTGTTTCGTATTTTATCAAAATTCATCCCCTAACGGGGTTAAAAGGGGGTTGAAAATCATTTGCTTCGAAGTTGATATCAATACTTCTTAAGTTTAAATTACATTTTACTTTGACACATGTTTGACAACTCAATCCGTCTATTATAAAATATTTTCCAGTATCGACGCAGGTGTAGGTGATAAAAAATATATTGAAATTTTAATTAAATACTGTGCCAAGCCGGGGCGGGCCGCTAGTACTTCATATAGGTATTGTTACATCAAGGTTGTACAGATATAGTAACTAGCTGAGTAAAATACAAACAGCAAGTGATACAGTAATGAGTGTGTCACAAGAGGTACATAAATAGACTTTAATATACGGACATTTTAAGAAATACTAATAAATAAATCAACAAAAGCCTCACACTCAATGGTCGGCAGTAAGATGAAATTTTTGCCGTCAATAGACATAGTGCAAACAAAAATGCTCAGACCACGAATAAAATCTGTATAGCCTATATAAAAATGTGCCATGGCCATGTCCGGGAATCGAACAGACAACAGATATTTGATATGTCAATTTCTTTCCAACTTAACACAAGTTGCCCGAACAATAGGTATGGCAAATTCGATACCGATTCTACTCGAGAATCGACTTCTTTCTTGAAATAATCGATTATTGAGAATCAAGTCTTGCTTTTCGAAGTCGATCGAGAAACGATTTTAGCATTCGACTTTTCGAATTAAGAACCATAGATAATGTTTTCGATAGTTCAATATAAAATTTACCATCCGTTTTTAGGATTGTGTGTAGGTTACGATAGTCATGTTTCAACCGCTAAAGAGTGATATGTACGAGTGATGACCTATTTTGGCATTATAAAGTTTGTTGTTCAACTAACTAAACGTACTTAAATAACATTTGAGAGTATGCTTAGGTTAGTAATACTGAGTACACGTATGCATCAAAATCTAGTCAGTAGCCTAAAAATATAATGTATTAAAATAACTACTTTGCAGCTTTCATTCCTTTGGCAACAGGGGTCGTCTGGATTTGCATCTATTTTCGGTAGATTGTTCATCATTATATAACAAAAACATAATTGTTAATGGAAAACACAGGCATATAAATAAAAACAAGTTTTCTCTTAGACACTACTGGAGACACACACATATCATATCACAGTATG
Organism: Euphydryas editha; assembly: GCA_036937285.1. Lineage (NCBI taxonomy): Eukaryota > Metazoa > Arthropoda > Insecta > Lepidoptera > Nymphalidae > Euphydryas > Euphydryas editha. The sequence goes on from JAUPFZ010000006.1 coordinate 9,245,638, forward strand.
AATATTGACTATCGAATTAAGAATACTACTTTTTTATATAGAATTTTCTTTATATTTTTCGATTTTTTAAAAATTTAAGGAAGCACCAAATATATGACGTTTTATATAAATATAATTTATAAACATTACACTTTATTTACATTGCTATTAATGTTGTAATTTTAGAAAATCGTAAATGTTATTTTAAAATATTTAAATTAAATTTATACAAACATTTTAAAAACGGCATAAAGCATTTTTGATGCAATGGTATCATTATTGTAACTTGATTGTAGCAATTAATATGTAAAAATTTGTACAGTTTAGAGCGAAGGATTCGAATCCAGATCACAAGAAATTAAAAAAAAAAAAAAAAATTGATTGTAGCATGGTCACCTAGACAAATGATAGTCTGTGGTGAACTATTTCGTTCTTTTCGTTTTGCATCAGCCATCAGCTGCTACGAAGTGACTCCCTTTTTTTAACACTTATCCTCTTTTAAAATGGCTGATAATAAGTTATATGAAATATTAGGCGTCTCTAGAAATGCAAGCGAATCTGAAATAAAACGAGTAAGTACTTATTTTGTTACGTGCTGGTTTAACATTGATAGATAGTGCGAACTTCAGTCGCCTTTGTCAAGCGTGCTCGAATCATTCGATCAATGCAACCTTTAAAATGTGAATTTATATTTTGTAATTTCAGAACTATCACAAACTTGCAAAAGAGTATCATCCGGATAAAAATCCCGCAGCTGGGGATAGATTTAAAGAAATAAGTTATGCTTATGAAGTTTTGTCAGATCCAAAAAAACGACAAACCTATGACAAATTCGGATTGAAAGGATTACAAGAGGGTGGTCACGGTGGAGGTTTTGCATCTGATGATTTCTTAGGTCACATTTTTGGTGATATATTTGGTATGGGCGGTGGCAGAGGAAGGGGTCGGGCACGCGGTGAAGATACTATACATCCCTTGAAGGTGTCTTTGGAAGATATGTATGTTGGTAAAACGGCAAAGTTACAGTTAAGTAAAAACGTTATTTGTGGCCCATGTAAAGGAGTAGGTGGTAAGCCAGGATCAGTTGTATCCTGTCGTGATTGTCATGGACAGGGTATTAAAGTTTCTTATCAACAGATAGGCCATAATATGACTCGTCAATTTCAAACTCGTTGTCCTACTTGCCAAGGGCAAGGTGAAACTATAAACGACAAAGACAAGTGCTCTAAATGTAAGGGTAAAAAGGTGTTAAATGAAATAAAAATCTTAGAAGTGCACGTTGAAAAAGGAATGCGAGAAAACCAAAAGATTTACTTCAGAGGTGAGGGAGATCAACAACCTGACACCCAACCTGGTGATGTTATTATAGTGTTGCAACAGAAACCCCATGACATATTTAAAAGAACTGGTGATGATTTATTGATGGAACGTGAAATCAGTTTGACTGAAGCTTTGTGTGGCTTTGAATTTGTTGTTAAACATTTAGATGGTCGAGATCTACTTATAAGACATTTACCTGGAGAGGTTATTAAACCTGGTGATTTAAAAGGAATACAAGGTGAGGGTATGCCACAGCATAAAAACCCATTTGAGAAGGGAAACCTGTACATTAAGTTTGACGTCACTTTTCCCGAAAATCATTTTGCAACTGAAGAGCAACTTAAAAAAATTGAAAGTATATTGCCTCCTAGACCTGCTTTTGTAATGCCAACTGGTGAAGATGTTGAGGAGGTGAACATGATGGAGTATACAGCTAGTGAGAGAAATCGTGGTCGTGAAGAAGCATATGCTAGTGATGATGAAGAAAATATGCATGCAGGGCCTGGAGTTCAATGTGCTCACCAGTAATTTAATATATAGATAAAATCCTAGGTTATAGATTTGTACTCATACCTCACATTATGTTATTCTATAACAACATTTAGGTAGTTAATATAAATTAGGTAGTCTTACAAAAACATGATTCTTAAATTTGCAGAAAGCTAAACAATCTTGTTTTTTTTTTTTTAACTTACAATATTCAATTAATTAGTATAAATTTCATATAGAAATTCATGTTGTTGCAATAAACCGCCTTATTTATGTATTATAGAACATATATCATTTTTTTTGACATAAATGTTGAGGATATGGTAAAATATTTAGTAATCTTTTTTTCATGTGATTCATTCCATACCACAGGTGCATGTATCTGCATTGGTTAATATTATCATTTTAAAATAAATTGTTTTAATTGCTATAAAAGAAATTTTATTGTATTGATCTTGACACAATAAAACATAAGTTTTTACCACACTATTATAATATACAAAAAATTACAATGTACTACTCCTTGCATAGAGCAATTTTAATCCTATTTACTATTTTATTTTTAATATAGTTAATAATCTACAATATAATTAGAAAAATTGTTTGTTACTTTTTTATTACTCCATGTTAATGTGATTTCAAATATTTGCCATTATATTTCAGTATATAATGAATATCCTTCGAGCATTGAAACGTGAAAATAAAACATTATATAACTCCTATTCTTGTTAATACTTCATATTTTGTAGGTAAATAAACACTGCAACACAAATTAAACTAGTTCTTAAATTGACTCAATACATTTGTATATTTCTTATGTTGTATATAATATGTATGTATGATAGTTAATGTAATGTATGTTGGATGAATATTATTATTAAATAATTTTAAAAATAAGTCATCCAATTCTTATTAGGGCAGACTCATCCGTACCATAATAATATTTTAAAAACAAATAAAACATTACCTTAACTCTTAACATTCTGAATATATTAATAATAAAAGAACACCATAGTTTTAAAAGTGTGAAATCATTATTTTGGTTGTTTTATTTGACATTGGTTCTTGATTTTTTTCTTTAATGAATCTGATGGACGTCGAATGTCTTCAATGCTTATGGTTAAAATATTATTTATTCCTAAAAAAGGAATACATTTTACTTACTGAGAATTTAGAACAATCACAAGATGAAATAGACTCTAGAAATTAAAAATCATTTTAAGACATGTTTATGCAACTATGAAAATAAACATGAATTTAGCATCTTTTACATCCTTTGACATATTATTACACATTTTTTGTTGGTAAGTAAATGCTAACTTTGTGTGTATTTTTTGCACTAGCAAGCATGTGTACCTATGTATATGTACTTTTTCTTTATATAAAAGAGAAAGATTAAGATAAAGAAAGATAAGATTATTTTCATTATATATTTTACACGTTGGTGTTCGAAAGTGATGATTGAATAAAATTTTAATTAATTTGTTTTGTGCTTTTTATATTTTATTTCAATTAATAATAGCCACTCTTCCCAAGATTTAATCAAATACTCGAAATGAGGTTTGACTAGTAAGGTATAAATCGTCTAAAGTAATTTTCGAGGTAGACATAGCTATACTTCGAAGAGCTCCCGTGCCATTATAATATACTCTTATAAACTCGGAAAAACTCTTAAAAACGTCTCAATTTTCTGAGAATATAAGACGTATTAAGAGTTTTGAAGATTAAAGTTATTTACACTTGTCAACACTTATTTTTCGGCGTCGTCGTCGAGAGAATGAGGTAGGTAAGTAGTAAATATAGTCCGCGCGCGAGCTCCGCGGAATCGGTGGTTGACGAAGCGGGCGGGTGTACGCCGCCCCCGACCGTCGCTTCATACCCCACACTCTCCCACTACTAGTGACGACCTTGACGTGAGAGCACGCTTATCGAGTCTTTTATTAAGAATTATTAATTCATTTATCTATTTTTGACTTTATTTGTAAAGGCCTATAAACATCAATTTACTAGGTGATATCATTTTAATATACTCTTTAGTGTCTGACATCTTTTAACTATTAATTAATTAATTTTAATTTTGACGACCGTTCTGCTGTAGTGGCACGAGTAGTCGCCTCAAACCGCGCGTTGGCAGTCGCGGGTTCGATTCCCGGTCGGGACAGATATTTGTATTTGTACAAATATTTGTTTCCGGTCTGGGTGTATGTCCTTGTGGGACTCCCCCCCCCCCCCCCGTGCCTCGGAGAGCACGTAAAGCCATCGGTTCCGGTTGTTATCAGAAACGATCGTTACTCATGGTAGGGAAATTATCCGCCAACCCGCAGTGGAGCAGCGTGGTGGATTAAGCTCAACCCTTCTTCCAATGGAGAAGAGGCCTTCTCTGAGCAGTGGGTTGTTTACAGGCTGATACAGTACAGTACATAAGCATTTGTGGCTGCTAATTCAGCTGTAGTTTGACAATCATCAGCCTCCACAATTGCCTTTAATTCGTCATTGTCGACCAACATTTTCAGCCGACCACGTGGTTCATTTTTTATGTCAAAATTTTCGGAACCAAAGCGAGCAAACCAATAACGGGTGGTACGATCGTTAGTAGTGTTCGCACCGTATATTATGTCGTTGATGTTGCGTGCCGCTTCTGCCGCTTTGCTACCACGACGGAAGGAACTCATACCTACTCCATAATCAATCGAATTTTTAAATATATTCATGATGACGAAAAACGTACACATGCGATCTAAACAGAACGCTACATTAAACAAATGACTAATTATAAAAAGAAAGAATCCTATATTTTTAAAATAAAAATAATTTGAAATTCGATTTCTTAACGAATTTTATTTTTTTAGTTTTTAAATAGCCAGTACTAGTAAACGATAATTTCATAGGTAAAGACAGGGCCGGATTTTGAGGAGGGCAAGCGGGGCAACTGCCCGGGGCCCCGACATCCACAAAAAAGGGGCTTCCACAATAGACCCATCCGAGTTGGAGCGATCCGGAGTTGGGACGACCTTTTTTTTTAAATATTTGAATAGGAATAGGTGATGACCTTTTTTGACTCGGAAACGATAATATATGGGTGTAAGATCGCGACGACCTTTTTTTTTTTAGGAATACGTATATACGGTCCACCCGGCAACGATAAAATTGCGGAACAAAAAAAAATGTGAGCCGTCACGGGACGCCTGGCAGATGTGAAACATCGACATTATTTTGTAAAAGTAATATGCAGAAAAGAACATATTGTAATAGGAACTAAATATGTCATAATGATAAAATAAAATATTACGATTTTTTTCCAGATAACGATGACTATTTATTGAATAAACATTTATTTTCATTAAATACAAAAATTTACGAATTTATTTCAAATCGTGACTACTTAATTCGTTTAATCAGTGACTTCGGTAATACTGTGACAATTGGTCGATGGTAACTGAAATATGTTACAAAAGTATTGGACATAACATTATCAAGATATCTAATAAATACAGCATCATTGCGCATGGCGACGCGTCGCCACGGCATGCGTCGCCACGCCAGAAATCGGTTTTACGTGCGGCTATAGATGTTTCACATCAAAAAATCTGCGACATTAATTTTGCTAACGGTTTTTATAAATACTTGTTTCTAGACATACACGATATGTGTTTACTTTAGTGATTCTGAATTGACTCTAGTTCATGAGATAAACGCGACATAATAAATCAATGAAAATATTGAAACTACTTTCTTCTATTTGTAATAAAATTTAATTTCTTCTACTAAGTTTTGTTACGTATTTAGTTACAACAATTTCTCTAATAAGCTACTATTTAAGCCTTGAAGTTATAAATTCGTGTCGTATTTTAAGTATAAAAGTACTTTTTGTGTTAAAAAACATGAGTTCACTGAGAAAAACTTCTGTTAACAATCCGAACAGTTTTTGTTACATATGTGGCAAATTTTGTTTTCAAAAGCAAAGAAGAAAGATTACAGAGTTTGTAAAAAATACTTCCCAAGCATACTTTGAGATAAAACTTGTACCAACAAATAAATATTGGGTGCCAGACATCGTGTGTAAGTCTTGTGTAGAATCTTTGCAGTACTGGAGCTAAGGAAGACGCAAAGGACTTAAATTTGGAGTGCCAATGATATGGACTGAGCCAATAAATCATCTTAATGACTGTTACTTTTGTGCAGTGAATGTAAAAAAGTATCGACCGGTACAAAAAACGTACTTGGGTTTATCTTAATGTTAAATCGGTTAAACCCCCTGTCCTGCACAGCGATCATTTACAAATTGAATCCGAAGCATGGCAAAGTTTTGTTTTAGTAATAAAAATTTTTTTGGGAAACTATAAAGCACCAGACCATCCAGAAGTAGTTGCTAAAATGCTTCAAAATTTTAATAAATTAGGCGCTAATATGAGCATTAAATTGCATTTGTTGCATAGCCATTTAGACAGATTCCCGGATAACCTTGGCGATTACTGTGAGGAACAAGGAGAACGATTCCACCGATAAGGCCGATCATGGAAGATAGATACCAATGTACCGGGTGGGACCGCCCACATGATGGCCGACCACTGCTGGTTCATAGTGAGAGATTGTCCGGACCAAAAACATGATAGAAAAGCCTACAGAAAAAGTTTTTTGTACTTTTTTTTTAATATTTTGATTGAAAATACATATAGGTATACATATTTTGTTTTTGTATTGCTTTTAAAAATACTTCATAAAATTATTTTTTATATGTACAGGTATTTTTATTAGAGTATTATCAATAAAATAATATAATAGCGTTTGTCTCAAAAACTAGAGCCAATTTGACAAATCTGATATTTTTCTAGTATTCAGCACACTAGACTTATAAAGAATTGACTTCAATCTACTTTGCCGCAAAATGACTGTTCCCCAGTGTAATATATTGGCGCGAGATCGCGACGACCTTTTTTTTTCAGCAAGAACAAAAAAAACAATTCATTTTCAAATCACGGGCCACTCCTCCATTGCCCCGGGCCCCCACAACACTAAATCCGGCCCTGGGTAAAGACCTAATATGAGAGTCTATCTTGATGATGAGATGTTAATGCCGGACAGTTCGCAGACCTGTTGCTTAAGGTAGTTCCAGCGTGGTGAAGTGTAGTCCTACCTTAATACCTTCTGCCTTAGGCTACGTTCAGATGACAAGCGCTTAACGCGCGTTGAACGCGCGCTAGATTTTTCTACGGCGTTCACATGACACGCGCTGGTCAGGCGTTGAACGCGCGTTGCCGCGGCCGCTATGGTACTTAGCTACTTGTCATATCCCATATCGCAGGACGTTTTTCTATTTCATCAATAAATAAATCTGTATTAAAAGTTTCGGTTTCCATTTCGAACAATATTTGGACGTGATGAACCATAAAATACGTCAATCCGCGTCGATAGCGCGCGCTCAACTGAACGGTAACATAGAAATCCAATGATCTCAAAGCACGCGTTGACAACAGTCGAGCGCTAGCGCAGCGTTCAACGCGCGCTTCATTAAAACGCGCGTTTGTGTACGGCCTGAATAAAATGTATGTAGTTGTAAACGCGCGTTATCGTAACGCGCGTTAAGCGCTTGTCATCTGAACATAGCCTTATATCGTTAGTTATAGTAATCTGGCAACGTTGCTCTGAGTGTTTTATATATTTTTGTTTATATGGTCTTAATATATAGGTACAAATATAGTATTGCGCTTTCTAATAGTAGTTTTATTCAATTAAAAAGATGAGAGCGTTGTGCAGGGTTGCCAGGTCAATATAAATTTAAAATTAATATTTATAATTTTATATCTCGATAACAAAACCGTGAAGTGCTACTTTTATTTTTTTAGCTTATTCTAAAAACATTTTTCAACACTCTCCTATTTTTTTTTTCAATTCTGTCGAGAGATTTTTTTTAAATAATAAAAAATCGGACATTTTACATTCATAAATGGGACATTACTCTCAAAATCGCGAACTTTGCATTTAAATATCTCGCGATCTTAACCGTCAAAAATTATGAAATTTTAGGAATTCATAAATAAAGCTATTCTAAACCCATGAAAAAATTTTTAGCAGAATCTGTCGAAAAGTGGTTTCATGCTGGAACTACCTTAAAATAGGAAATGGTGATTTCCCGAAACTGGATAATAATATAATGTATATGTGTGTGTATTTACCATAAAAAAAGCTTAAGGTCAAACTCTTAAGATAGCGGGAGTATACCCCGTGTGGAAAAAAATCTCTGAAAAAAACTATAAAAAATTTCCATTATATCGGTATGAATAATAATTATTAAATTTTTATTTTCTCTTAGAAACTCTGAAAAAGTATTATTGAGTCAAAGAAACGTTTTATGTGGTTTAATAAGTCAGAGTATTTGTAAGATTTGGGACTTTGTCATAAGAGTTATTTAGAATTCTTCTTCTTAGTCGTTCGCTCTTGGCAGAGTGTTCATGGTCACATCTCCGTCGCACGCATCGCCGTTCTTGTAATGCCCCGCCATATTAGAGCTCTATGTTTGGCGGAGTGAGAGCAGTCGTTGATGGAGGAGTGCGTTACAGACCTAATTAGTTCCGTCCATCGTGCAGGAGAGCGCCCACGTGATCTTCTTCCCTTCACTCTCCCCTGCACCACCAATCGTTCCATTGACTGATTTTGTTGAGCTCTGACTGGCCCGTGACGCAGTTGGCAGTGGCCCTGTTTTCTGCTCCAGGATTGTGGGTTCGATTCCCGCCCCGAGTCTGGGTGAATTATGTATTTATTTATATATGTATTACAGTACAACCTTGATATAACGAGCCTCAATATAACGAATTCCTCGATTAAACGAATTTTTCGAAATCCCCTAGAACTGCCCGTAAGAGATAATACAAAATATACCTCTACATTACGAATAACATTTATCGAAAACCTCTTTATAACGATTTTTCAATCATTGCAGAATATAGGTAGAAGGTATTTTTACATCTATTTAACGAATTTTTTCAACTTAAAACCTTGATATAACGTATCCTATTAATTATTTCCACTTAATTGCAAGTTCTTACCTCGTTAAAACGAATCGCAGTCCAGTCTAACCTCTATATAACAAACCTTATTATAGCGAATTACTTGGTATAACGAATATTTCTTAATTCCCTTCAGTTTCGTTATATCGAGGTTGCACTGTATTTATAGGTATATTTATTTAAAAAAAAAGAATGTATATTAGTCGGCTGTTACCTAAAACACAGGCATTATGTTGCCTATCTTAGGGACAAACGACCGTGTGTGTATGTTAAAACATAAATAAATATTACCTAACCAACAATCACACCACGTTAACCTAGCCCCGTGCTAAGTTCGTAAGAACTTGTGTTACAGGTACTAGGAACGGAAATAAATTTAAGATATAAATACATATATACATAAATACACATCCATGACCCGGTGCAGACATCTATATTCGTCATACAGATTACCTGCACCTGATTCGAACCCGCGACCGCTGCGTAAAGTGTCCAGTTGCCCGACCACTCGACCAGCCGGCCGCCAAACATATATATTTATATTTATATTCTCGTAACTTCACAAATAATTAGAGATGTGCCGACTATAACTTTGGCCGACTAGCCGACTAGCCGACTAGTCGGTTGTAAAGAGGCCGACTAGTCGGCCGAATAGTCGGCTAAGGCGATAACGGTTTCGGCGGCAGCAAAATGGGTTGTTTAATTGTTTCTTTATACCTGCTTGAAACATCGGTAAATTTTAAAAATTTGTCTACTGAAGAGTGGGAAATACTCAGAAAAAGCATTGAATTGCTGAAGCCATTTGAAGAGATTACGGAGATTATAAGTTCAAGTTGCTCTTCGGTGTCTGAAGTAATACCTCATTTGAAAACGTTACAGAAATATGAAGAAATGTACATTGAAGAAAACAAAGAAACCGTGCAAATGAAAGTCTTGCTGGAAAATGTTTTGAAGAGTAGGTTTGACTTGGAGCATAATCAAGTCTTCACCCTGGCTACATTGTTGGATACAAGCATCGATGTTTCGAATTTTTGTAATTTTTTATATAGTAGGTAAATCATGTAGGTTGTATTGATTTAATACTATTAAGTCTGTTAATAAAAAAATCTTAGTCTTTTATTCAAAAATAAAAAGAAATATTTATAAATGTTAATATTAATAACGACAACGAGATATTATATTGTTTTGTGTGTTAATAAAAATAGTAATTTTGTTTGATATAGATCATAGATATTTTTTCTTTACAATAAGTAATTTTAGAGACTACCAAAGGAAACCACCAACCAAAGGAAACCTATATTTATACCAAAGGAAAAATTGTTTATATTTCAAAATGTGTTAAACTGATACTAAAAGCAAAAAATATTAATTAATAATCAAGGTATTTATTAATGTAATTCCTCTTAAGTCATTTTATTGAGAAATACATACAAATTATAAGCCGGATAGTCGGCGCTTCTTGCCGAATAGTCACCGACTAATCGCCGACTACAAAAGTGGCCGGATAGTCGGCTTAACCGACTAGTCGCCGACTAGTCGGAACATCTCTACAAATAATATTAAAATTTTATATATTATAAAGTTTAAAAAAAAAAAATTTAAAAAAAAAATGAGTCCGCGTTACGCGTAATATGACCAAAGAACTTGAGGATTCTCGCTTGCACGGAGGATGATAATTAGAATGATGATCTTGAATTATTAAATCACATAAAACATTTTTTTTGTCTCAATAATACTTTTTCAGTTTTCAACATCAGTATAGCCTATACATAGTCTGATTGTTTCTTTCAATATTATGACTGTTGGCAATGTATGTTACCAGAGGCGTAGCTACCGCCGTATCAATGATATGGGGCCCCCAGCCTACAGGGTCCCAAACGTGTATAAACAAAAATTCGTAAAATGTTATAGAACTTAAATAAATCTTAAGAGTTAAAAAAATTATCTTAAGGATATGAACAGCTATCAGACTTGTCACTATTATCTGTAGAGGCAAAAAAATGTAGAAAACTTGAAATCGTCTTCAGCTTCGAATGATTTTATGAATAAATTCGCCAAACAAAAGACAGGGTTATTATTATTAATTGTAAGTAATAACTTATAATCAATAAGGCGTCTTCAGACAGGAGCCGCCTGGAAACTTGCCGGGACTAGATGCGAGTAAGCGAGTTGAGGCCACTATAAGCGATTTGCACTTCACTAAAGACATAGTAAAAAAATATATTATGGACCAAAAAAAAGACTCCTCTCCTGGACCAGATGAAATAGCCGTTTCCATACTGCAGAACTGCGATCTTTCAGAGTCACTGGCGTGCATAATGCAAACGTCCTACGAATGTGGTTCCCTATCCGTGCAATGGAAAACTGCTACAGTCACTCCAATATATAAGAAAGGTAACAAGTTGGAAGCTTCTAATTACAGACCCATAAGCTTAACTTCTATTATATGCAAACTCATGGAGAGGATAATTGTCAAGCATATCAGGGATTTCTTGGAGAAACATCATATCATAGGTCACCAGCAACATGGCTTTTGTCCTCGCCGTTCAACAGTCACAAACCTATTGCAGTGTCTGTCAATGTGGACATGTAGCTTCAACAATAAAGAACCAATTGATGTCATCTACCTGGATTACGAAAAAGCGTTTGACAAAGTACCAACAAACAGATTGCTTCACAAATTGGAACACATTGGAATTCGTGGCAGGCTTCTCGATTGGATTGGTGATTTCTTGCGTGGCCGAACATTCCGTGTTAGAGTCGGCAACAGTCTATCTGAAGAGCGAGAGATATTTAGTGGCGTTCCGCAGGGATCAGTTTTAGGACCGGTTCTATACATAATTTATACCCATGACTTACCACACTGTCTTGATTGTAGATGCAGTATCTTTGCGGACGACACCAAAATATTTGGAATTCCTACAACAGAATACTGTTCCCTACAAAGCGACCTGGACAAAATCGCAGAATGGTCTAAGAAGTGGCTACTCAGCTTGAATGATTCGAAATGTACCGTTCTCCACATAGGAAAGAATCAATCCCAAGAATAAGTACAAATTGGGCAATAGTGAGTTACAACCTGTGAAGGCACAGACAGACTTAGGTGTTATCATTACTGACGATCTTAAATGGGCTAGCCATATTCATTTGATTACGAAGAAAGCATTCGGGGTACTTACACCTGAGATGGTCATTAAAATCTACAAGACTTTCATTAGACCTATTTTAGAATACGGCTTCCAAGTATGGAACCCTTACTTTGTAAAGGATATTGATCTACTTGAAAAAGTTCAAAGAAGAGACAAAATCCCGCGACAATTAAAGAGACTTAAATATGAGGACAGGTTAAAGATTCTGGGCTTAACGAGCCTGAAAGATCGAAGAGAGAGAGGGGACTTGATTGAAACTTACAAAATACTGACTGGCCACTATGATGTACAGAATTTAGACACAATGCTTATCCGTAACGAGAATCCGCATTTACGAGGTCACTGCCTTAAGTTAAAAAAGACGAGATCCTACAATAACCCTCAAAAGTACTTTCTTAGCAATAGAGTGGTGGATATGTGGAACAAGCTACCTGAGGAAGTGGTGACGGCCAAAAATATAAACCAATTTAAGAATAGACTGGATAAATTTATGAAAAAATAAAAAACAAATAAATGTATTGAAAAATCCAATAGATGTCGCTGGATACAGGCACTTATCAGTTGATCAACTGCTTGCCTGAATAATTAATAATAATAAAATAATAATAATATGTAATTATTTTAATTCAATATGGGCCTTTTTTATTCCTTTATTGAAAAACCTTTACCCTTCATTTGGGATTGGGCCCCCTTACAGATTTTGATACAGGATCCATCTAATGTAAGGCAAGCTACGCCACTGTATGTCACGAAAGTTTTTTTTTTTCAATTGGAAAATAAAATTTAATAAATATTATTTATTAAATATATTAATATTCCAAAAAATGAGCAAAATTTTATAGATTTTTTTTATTAGATGCTGACAATTTAGTTCCACTTAAGCTTTATTTACTTATATTCAACTTCAAAGGTGACACAAATGATGACACATGATTAGCTATGTTATAATCTAATAAAAACAAACAATATTCTACTTTTTAACCATATTGAAATATCTCGAAAATTGTGTTTTTGTATAAACGATAAAAAATATATTTCACAAATATGTCAAGTATAATAATTATTTATTCATCATGTTTCTTTAGAAATCGATTCAATTGATTCATAATATTTTTGAAAATCCTTTCTACTTCTACAAAGAATATTTAAATTAATTTCACATAGACCCAAGTTTCTAAGTTTCTCTAATCTCAGTTTTACTGTTTTTTGAGATGCTGCAAATATTCTAGGCTTATCCACAATTTCTTCAACAGTAAAACCTTCTTTAATCAAAAAATCCAGAAAATTTTTTGCCTGTAAGAGAAAAAAATATGTACTTAAAAGTAGCTGAATTGTAGAATAACACATGTAATCTATTCTTATTTATTTACTGCCTATTTCCATGAGCGTAGCGAGGTATGGGCAGGGGGGGGGGGGGCAGCTGCCCCCCTCTAGAAGAGCGGTCTGTCAGTCTAAGTGATGTCACATTCTAAGCGATGTCACTAATAACGATAAGTGAAATGAATAAAAGAACACCTCTACTACTAATGTGAGGTGTTCATATATATTAAAAACCACAATTAATACAGTCTAGGATTTTCTTTATCTGCCCCCCTCTACAGAGAATCTGGCTACGCCCTTGCCTATTTCATTAATTTCTAAGATAAATTACATATCTACATTTTCGCATTGTCTACTATTCGTTGAATAAGGATTAAAAATGATAAAGTGAGTCATAACAACAAATATTAAAATTTTACTTAGTTAGAAATCAACTTGGGTATAATTGCATTAGGAATAGTATATCTCAACATTAAAATAAAAAAATACCTTGGTAACTCTAATAGTTTTCAGGGCTGGTATCTTAACATACATATCCTCAATAACGTCTGGTGTTGTATTTAGGCGGTGTGCAAGATACATTTTTGTTGATTTATTTTCACCTAAAATTGTCTTTGTATCTTGAGTAATTTGTATAGATCTAAAACAATATTATAAAACGATATTAATTGAGAGATAATAACTATAACACAAACAAATTCTACACATTTTAAACTAAGTTATTCAGTTATATTACTGTTAATTTTAATTTACTAGTCAGCTAATAACATTTTAAAAAACTTTTAAGTATTTAATTTAAATAAAATTCAATCATTTTTAAGATAAAAAAAAAAAACAGTTATGTAACTGTTAGTATTGTTACATGAATATCAAAATATTTTTCCAACCTGCTTAGAATATCTTCAGAACAGCGAACCATCCAAGGGTATAAGTTGTCTACACCTAAATTTCTAACTCGTTCAAGCCTCTCCTGAATAGTTTTATGGTGATACTTAAGAACCCACAAATCTCTCTTTATACGATCTCCTGATACATTCATAGCTAATAACAGTAAAATGAACTTTTAATTGGTTAAATATTGATACATTTTTAACAAACCTAATCTTAGTTTCTTTTAACCCACCTCTTACCTAATAATACATTTAAGGAACTCTCCAACCAATCAAATGATAATTTATATATAAACAATCTCTTTACAATTTGTTCACTTAAAGTAGAAGGAGGACACTGTAACAAATATTTCTTTACAATAAAATATATACTAAAGAAAAAATGATTAAATTGTTTTATTTTTTATTTTACCTTAATTCTCTGTGAAATATAATACAATCTGTTCTTACAAAACCCATTCTCATCATCATTTTTTGTAGTTTTATAAATTTGCAGAAGGGATTTTAATGGCAATTTGTAGAAAGGAGTTGCATCTTTATCAGAAAGAAAATTTAATTCCTTAATGATTTTTTCTTTCGATGTATCAATATCTGTTGAGATGAATGTAAAACTTAGTTTATGGATCATTAACAATAAATCTAAAATCAAATAGTATAAAAAATTGGTTGTACCTTTTAATTTAGGACTTTTCAATTCTTGGGTACATACATTTCTATCTAAAATATTTATATGAAATACACTAGAAAATTTACTTTTGATTATATAATTTTCAAACCCATTATCGTATGAACAGGATGGGGTCAAATATTTTTGACAAACTATATTACTAGGTCTTAGAAATAATGTTGAAATTAAATATCTAATAGCCATGGTTTAAAATATATTTTTCCAAGTTTATTTTAAAAGAATAAGTGTATCAACTACATATTTTGCGACGATTTTTAAACTTTAAATTTTAATGTACAACTTTAAGTTACATTCATGTAAAATAATAATTGCTTGGTTAAATAGCTCTCAAAAATAATAACTATATATTTTCTAAACAAATTAAATAATTGATACCAGATAACCAGAGTATATAATAATTATAATATTGACATTTATGTATGGTTTGTGTTTTAGAGACGTTCAACTCGATTTACTAACTTAACTCTAGTTGTGTTTAATTCGAGTTGAATTGTCCCTAACTCGAGTTTGGCCTGGCGGTAAATAAATCATGCGAAAGAGCGAGAGCGCGATTCGTTCGTTGGGTGCGCGCTATACACTCTCCATTGCATCGACCGAATGACACCGACGATGACAAGAACTTATGTTAAAATACTTTAAAGAATTATTTTTCTTTATTTTTTTTATATTTTAGTACTCACTTCTTTATTTTTTTGAGAATATTTGTAGTTGAAAATCTTTTTAAGAATATTAACTTACAAAAAAAATATTTTTAGTTTCTTAACAACTTCCCTGTCCCATGAGTCATATATGACTCATAGGAACGTTTTCTGATGAGTCCATGAATCATATGTGACTCATTTTTCCATACAACTTCAAGTGCATTTTTCTCTATGAACGTGATACGATATCTTTTGTATCAGTTTCTGAACTTGTGGGAAAATACCTGAACTCTAACCTAAAAACAAAAAGTATAGTGATTTTTTTTTCCATCGGACATTATTGATGTGTGAAGTCAAAGGAATTGTCAATAATAAACGAAGAGCAAAAAAAAGCTCGTTTGTTAGGAAATTTTCGTAAATTTTGATAAGGTTTACTGTTCCATCTTGTGTAATCGCTTCCATATTTCGCACTCCTCCATTACCCGTAAAAACTTCTCTACCATGCAAAACATCATTATTCCACTCTGTCTCTAAATTTGATGAAGTGTGCTCTGAATGAAATGCAAGATTACGCAAAACATTTTCTAAATCCAGAGCCGAAGTGCCTGGCAAATGCGAAAGAAAGGGGTCACTTACACTTGGATCACTCCTCACAATAAAGTTTTGGATAACCTTAGTGTCTTCACTCTCTTCGCCGTCGGAATCGGGCTGATATTCTTCATCGCTACCACTACTAAAATCTTCTACATCCGAATCTTCCAAGTAAAGTTGTATTTATTCTGCCGTATATATTTTACGAACCATAGTGAAGATGCTATTGCAATGTTTCAATCACTTCGATACTTTTCGCAAATACCCGCTAAGTCACTCAAACAGATTGTAATTTTTTACTGATACCCACAAATTGTGAAAATAAAACGAAAAGTAGTTAAAAATCACGTAAACATTATCTGTTATCAGTTAAAAACAATATAAACACGAATTGTTTTAAATGTTCATATATGACTCATTGGACGTAGATGATAATAACCACTACACTACGTTCATGAGTCATATATGAGCAAAAAAGAAAAATCGGAAAAAAGGAAAAATACGTATAATTATCTATTTATAACAATATATTCTTGCATTTTAAACATAATATTATTATTTTCTGAAAAATACAATTTTGGACTTGAGGCGGTATACAAATACATTGTACTGGGACAGGGAAGTTGTTAACTTTAGCATTGTATTTCTTTTATTTATTCAGAAAATACTTTTTACTCAATGTTTCACTTTTTATATAATATATCTTGTTAATGAGATAAATACTATTCTAATTCAAGTAATATTATAATTAAATAAAAGTTATTATTATAATTAGCAACAATTGATTGAGGCAACTAACAAACAAAGTCAGCAAAAGTATTATTTATCGAGTAGATTATTATATACATGTGATTTAAAATAAAATTAAAATAACAACGTTATTTAAGAATATTTTCATTGTGATGATTAAACTATTAATAGCATATGTACCGACATTGTAAAGTTAGACTGATATTATTTTGTAAAGACTGAAAGACTGCTATATACCTAAATAGTTTTGTTGTTAAATATGGGTACTTACTATAACTAAGACCAAACCAAAAATAAATGAGTAATAACTTTAATGAGAAAAGTTTAAATTATATATTATGAAAACTATAAAAACCCCTACAATATGTAATTTGTAACAAATCATACACTCAGTTTCTTCCTGTTAACTCGAGTTGTGTAACTCGAGTTAGCAGGAAGCATCAATTCGAGTTAGATGAATTTCAACTCAAGTTAACTCGAGTCGTTGTTTTTTTCCGAGTTGGCACATCTCTAATGTGTTTTATGTAGGGGTGTGCAATAATTATCGATAATTCGTAATTACTCGATAATTTTTCATTCGATAATTATCGATAAGTCTGATTCGATAATTATCGATAATTGGGATTCGATAATAATTATGGGTATGCGTCAGCCGATAATTATCGAGTAATAAGTTTGACAGCGAGAAGTGACGACCTTTTTTTTAAGGTATTCGGATAGGGTTACTAGGGTCGGATATAATAGGGTCGGATAGGAAAACTAAAATTTATTGGTACAAAGGTACCAATAATTTTTAGTTTTTGGTAGTAATTAAACTTTGGTTTTAATTATTCATCTTTACCTACATAAGAGAATTCCAGGGGCTCAAAACCCACTCGGAAAGTGGATCTGCCACTGGAACATCTCTAATATTACCTATGCGTGTGGTTGTCCCCACTTTTTCAAAGAATAATTTTAACTTTGCACATTTTTGTGATCTTACTTACGTAAGAACTATCAAGACTCCTTCCCACCCTCTCGTAAGAGAAAATAAGACATGGTCGAATCCCCTCCCCCTAAATCGTCTTACGTAATAAATGAATGGACCCCAGTGGCGTACCGAGGGGGGCAAGGGGGTGCATCATGCCCCGGGCACTGCTCACCAAGGGGCGCCAAAGGGTCCGCAAAACAAAAAAAAATCTATGGATAAATTTTATTTTTATTATAATTGATTTCTGGATTTTTTTTTAAATTTAGTGCAAGTGTAATATAATTAATGATAATTCCTAAATAAAAAGGACAAAAAGAACACTAATAGTCTAAATCAAACCGTAATAATATATTCATAATAGAAATGGCACGTCTTAATTTTGGCTGATTCGACCTGTGTCTGTCAAACTTCCTTACACCATCTACGCTGTGTGGTTACATAAAATTATCTCCTTTCTTGATTCGTCTGATAAAATAATGTTATAATAAATATTTGTAGTGTACAAAGTACAAAAATTCTTTCTTTCAGAACACTATTTTTATTTCTATAAACGCAATGTAGCTTACGCTTGTTATTTTAAAACGATAATACTCTAATGTACATATCTGTGACACTTGTGCCCTCGTCGTCGTAGTGGGACACCACGGGATCGCTTCCACATACAACCATGACGCCTCGACGGTTGGTCCGACTATACGGGCCGCCTTTGCTTATAGAGCGCTCGCGGGCATCGTGAGCGCTCTATTGTCCTGGTGGCAAGGTGCCCCTCCTACTTTGTGGAGGGTGAAGGAGTGCGAAACGGCGTCTCCTTTCCCCCGGTCGCGCTCTCGTTCCGGGGCCTCCTTGAGAGCCATAACTTCCTCACAGAAGGAATCCGCAACCGACAAGCTCCTCTCGCTGCCGAGCATGCCGCGGATGACGCTCGATAACAGGAGGTCTCCGTCTATTACAGTCACCAGGGCGTAGCTTTGGGACCTCCAAGCGGCACATTTCTGCAGAGTGTGACGCGCTGAGTCGATTGGCGCGCCGTACTCGTGGCAGGAAGGGGTTGTTTTCCTGCAGCCATATGGCACACGCGTAACGGCTGCCATTCGCCCGGTCCTTGAGCGGTGGATGCGTCGAAAACGCAAGCCCCTCACCTTCCGTCTGACACAGGTTCTCACCGGGCACGGTTTCTTTGGTGACTACCTGTGTCGGACGGCCCAAAGGGAGCCGACGACTGAGTGTCACGATTGTGGCGCAGCGGTGGACTCTGCCCAGCACACCCTCGAGGTGTGCCCGAGATGGGCGGTGCTGCGTCAAGGTCTGACGTCGGTCGTCGGAGGGGACTTGTCGCTCCCGAGCGTCATCACCGCGATGCTCGGCGACGACGAGTCCTGGAAGGCGATGGTCTCCTTCTGCGAGACAGTAATGTCCCAGAAGGAGGCCGACGAGCGGATGAGAGAGGAGGCCGCCGACGTGGCCTCCTCTCTCATCGAACCTCTCTCAACGAATGGGGGTGCGTAGGAGGCGCTACTTAATGCGCCTCCTGTAACGCCCTTGTGCCCGTGTCGGGCCGGGATGGGAACCCGGTCCTGCTAGACACGGCGTCGTCGGGACTGTTCAGAGGTTAGCCGGACAGTCCCCATGGAGGAGAAGTCTGGCCTTTTCGCCGAGGCCAGCCTGTCGCTGGAGGGATCCTGTTGCCTGCAGATCCGGGACCCTCCAATTAAAACGGCTGAAGGCTCCCGCAGGGGTTTAGTACGGTATTGCACTCCCAAAGTGCCCAGTCCGACATAGGTCTAGGACTGCCGACCCGGGCGTCCTGGATATCATCCGTAAATGGATTCCCCTGCGATAAAAAAAAAAAGGGGTTGTTTTCCTCCTCGCTATCTGGTGTAGGTACATCCCGAACTAACCATATGCTCGGTAAGCACCTGCGTGAGCCTAAAAGACAGTATTGCGTCCACCGTTGCTGAGCCTGCCACTGGGGACCCCAGGTCCTCCTTCCATCGATCGATCAGGGCTCTATGAGCCAGAGCCCTGATCCTTTCCGTTTGGTCAGCACTCAGGACTTGTCCTCTAGCTGGTGTGGTGGCCGACACTTCGGCGAGCACTTTCGCCTGAAGTTCCCAGGGTGGATGGCTCGCGAGAAGTGTCGCCGCCATCCACAGCATCGTGCGGTATCCCCGTATCACGACGACAATCCACCCTCTGCGTGGGCGATGGAAAAGTAGGGCCTCCGTTTTAGGCACAGAGACCCTCCGGTCCAGCATTCCTATGCGGTCGACTACTATCGACTTTGACTTGGGCTAGAGCATGCGGAGGGGTACCCTAGCCGGCAAAAACGTCCGTAACGAAAATGCGTTGAGAAAGATTTTTATGTATTAGTTTAAAAACCTCTTAAATAGAATTCTACAAAAGAAAAATTCGAAACTAAAAATCAATATTCACTTCATTTCACTATTTATTCTTAATTGTAATTATTTGAAAACCAATTAATAATTATTTAATTTACCAATTTATTTTTATAAAAGTTACCAATTTAGTGGGTTTTTTTTTTGTTGTTTTATTGTGAAGACAAAAAAAAAATATTTTCTTTATTCTTCTTCTTCGACTACGATTACGACTACAACTCGAGTACGGCTACAAATACGACTAGGACTACGACTTCGACTACGACCACAACTCCGACAACGACTACGAAGAACGACTTCGAAGTGCGTGTACAAAGTACGACTACGAAGTGCGACTACCAAGCGCGACTACGAAGCGCGACTTTGAAGTGCGACTACGAAGTACGACTAACTATAACTTATAATGCAAAAATGCAACTAGTGCAATTTTTATTTATTACATTTTTTGATACTTAGACTATATATTTAGACTTTGAATTTGAATTTTTGAATATTTTTAACTGATTTTTTTTTTCGATGATTTTAAGTTTTAATATAAAGTAATTTTTAACAACGAAACTTAACAAAAAACTGAAAAAAACGGGGATTTATTCTGAAGCCTTTTAAGAATTGCTCCAAGAAAGGAAAAAAAAATTCAAATTTATAGTTTCACAATTATCACACTTGCAATGTTCATATTCAAGCAGAAAAAGTATTAATTAACTATTGCATATCTAAGTGAAAACTTGTGATAAAATTTTTATTTAGGCGGATTATTGTTCATTTATCTATCCAGTAAGCCTATGAATTTTTTCATATCTTCAATTTTACATATACTATGTTAAAATATTTTTTAGTAATAATTAAAGTATCCAAAGTAGGGCGTGGCTTACGCAAGTCAGAGCAGTGAACACCCGTTTTTGACCGTATTTTCATCCCTCTGGGATAATTATAAATATTGGTCCTACAACTCCGGGAGTCAAAATTTTTTTAGGAGATTACTTCTTCTTTTTCAATATTTTTTTAAATTTGAAAAATCTTAATTAATTTTTGAGATATTTGCAAAAAACTAAACCCTTTTTTTTAGGTAATTGTTAATAACTTTTGCACTTTGTGAAAGCGGAACTTCTTTTTTTTTAAATTTAAGCCTAGCTTGATCCCATCACTTTATTTATTTATCAATTTAAGAGTATATTTTACATATAATATTATATGGTTTTCGCATGAGGGGGTGAAGGGGCCCGGGGCGCCAAAAAGGTATTGTGCCCCGGGCGCGAGATCAGCTCGCTACGCCACTGTGGTGGACACAGGATTGGAGACAACTCTTTATGTCTGTGTCTACCGTTCACACAGCGGAGACCTGGAGATAATCAGGCTTATGCAACACCTTAGTGAGGCGGCCGATACGACTCAGCATCGGTATCCTACTGCTCAATTGGTAAGGCTCGGGGAATTTAACGCCCACCACCAAGACTGGCTATTCCCATACCAGCACACTGACCACGCTGGTAGAGAGATTCGCAAACTCGTTTTAGCGCTCAATCTCACCAAGCTGGTCCAGGGAAGCAACTATAGGGTACCCGATGTTGACTTGCATACTGCCAACTGTTTGGACCTTCTGCTGAAAACAGATCCTGACCGCTATTTCGGTATCGATCTGAAAACTGTGAGCAAAATGCGGTCGTAAATCGTTACTTTGTTCCTCAGTCAGTAGTGGGACATCGCGAGTAACAATGGCTGCCATTTTTACAGTATTTTACTGTAGTTCACGATTCACTTTTATGTTCATTAAATCAGATGCACTTCGATTTGGCGAATGCATACAGAAATGACTGAGTGGTAAATTGGCAATATTAATGTAAAGATCCTCGATAACAATCAATGCTTCATTGTACATAGCGTTGCTGAATGTTATCGTTAGATCGTTGCACCATGTACTGTCTTTTTCGTGAAAATACGCGTTGGCCGTTTTCAAAATGGACGACTAAATGAATAACTACTGGATCCCTCCTAGATGTCCTATTCTCAGACCTACTGAATATACACACCAAATTTCATAAGAATTGGTCGAGCCGTTTCAGAGTAGTTCAGTTACGTACACCGTGACACGAGAATTTTATATATTAGATATCGTTAAGTTAGTATCGATAATAATCGTTAGTTAAGAATAGGGTAGCCGAGTTGTAATTGGCTAATAGTTTGACTTGCTTATATATATTCGTCAGGGTAAATGTAGTTTTGATAGCATGATGACATTATGTTAGTATTTATACGAGTTCACGCCTTCAGGGGTAAATTTAAAATATTATTTTTATTGGTTGCTAATGAAAAGACCAAATAATAGGAGGGATATAGCAAAATAACTTGCCCTTACACCCTGATTGATAAATACTAAGGATGTTTTTTTTTAAATATAATGTGTATAGAAAAAAAAAAACAATAATTTTAAACGATTTTATTTTATCGTTCATTGTTGCGAGATGATTTTGACCGATGCGATCTGTGTCGATGACGTCTTCTGTCTTGGTCTGTACTAAAATATCTTTCATTATCTTTGTATCTTGATGACTGTCGCTCAGGTGATTCTGACCACCGCCAAGATCGAGACGTTGTACGTCCTTGTCTGCAAAAATATCATCGAAAATTTTTATTATTACAAAATAAGACAAACATGTTTAAATTTTGCGAAATGCCGCTTCTTTTACTTGAACATTAATGGGAACACAATCTTGTACTATTGATACGTCGTACTAACAAGTACCAATAAACTGTATCATTGAGCTTTATTTCTTTATAAATCGAGGATAATTACCTACCATGACATAAATTTCCCTTATTCCCCCAAGACAAATGAGGGAAAACGGAATCAAATTATTAATCAAATTAGAGGAAGGTTTTTTTTCATTATATTGACAAAAATTATGCAAGTTTACCTTTCAGAATTTCGTTTTTCCTCAAGTAATAATTTTACAGGATTTTTAAAAACATGCAGAAAATTACACGCCCTTCCTTTTGGACACCGTTTACTTGATTGTAATCCTAGAAAGATTAAAAACTTGACTAAAAGAGAATTAAGAGTAAATCAGAATTTAGGAAAAATTATATAAATAAAAATACTGAAAAAAGAACCTCACTAAGGATTACTTGTTTCAATTATTTGTGATACATATACATACCACATATAGCGTTATTCCATGATGTCAGTTCACAAAACTGAAGTGAAAGCTGTTTGCCCCCATACCATCTTGAATGTAAAGTTCGATATGCTTGGACAGCACTTCGTACATCAGCATACTCTACATATGTATTCCCACGTAGATGTTTTTCATAATTATTACAAACCTATGAAATAAACTGAAACTTGAACATAATATATGATAAATAATTAAATTAAAAAATTATAAATAAAGCTAAGTTGCAATTGGATTAGGAGTTTAAGAATATAAAAAAGTTTCTGAATATTTTGTAAAGTAAAAAGTGAGTCAGTTTCATTAAAAATTTGAACACAGACAGCACAATTTAATGAGGCACTGGTCATAGAAATAAAATGGTACAACTTTTTTTTTAAATTTTTAAATTGCAGTCATTAAGAATATAGTGTGGATGTGTAAACAATAATTTAAAAAAAAACCAGTTGCTGGTGATTTTTTTTTTGTTGGTTGGTTACGGTATTTTGGTTTATAGTCAGCGTTGCCAGATTTTATTTTTGCCAAGTCGGGATTTTGGAACTTTTTGAGTGAAAAAGCGGGATTCATTCGTCGAAAGCGGGACATAGTATAAAAACGTATATAATCAGAAGTTTTTAAATATTTATCTTCTTTATTTGAATTCAAATTAAAAACAAAATTACGTTTACGAGACAATAGATAGCAAAAATAGCCATAGAAAATGTATTTTAATAAAAATATAATATTTGAAATCAGATTTACCCTATCGTTAAATAGAGGAAGGAGTCTTATTCGTCTTCGGAAATAAAAGGGCGAGCGGCCAGTCCACACTTGTCTGTGTCACCCGCCCACACTTCCTCAGCACGCTGCACGCATGGTCAAGTTTTCCCCGAAAAGCGGGACTGAGCGTGTCCCGCGCGGGACAGTTAATTTTGATTTAAAAATCGGGACGTCCCGCCAAAATCGGGACGTCTGGCAACGCTGTTTATAGTCCGTGCGCAAAGAGAATGGGACGGAACCTTGTCTAAGTAAATCTAAAATGACAGTTAGTAGTTCAAGTAGTGTTAGCAAAAAAATGCCGAACAAATTAGATAGTATTAATTATTTTTGCGATCTACCATAAAGGTATGAAAATATATAAAAATGTTTCATTTTATCAATTTTATAAAATATACATCTCTCATTTAAAATAAAACTCTAAAATCCACGCGCACAGAAACCACAACTAGCATACCAGAGCTTAGACGCGTGTTTGCCGTAGAACTGTTGTAAAAATATCGATATATCAAAATATCGATATTATTATTTAGAAATAGCTATAACTATTACTAATATTTTTTGAACGATATATCGATAGTTTGACATTAATAAGTCAATTTTTATTTTTAATCTACAAAATCGATTTAATAAGCTTAATTTACTGTACTTCATTTATGTTTTTTCTGTTTCAATAAATGTTTTAGTGCTTAATCGTAGTAGTTAAACAGCTAAACATATAAAACAACGAGTATTTTAAAAAAATATGTGAAAAATACATGTGTTTGTCTTATATAAATTAAACAATAATTACTAACCTAACATTTTTACACATTTATAATTTAATTTGTTAATTAAATATACTGAATTATTAAATATAAACAGTGTAAATCATTTTTGGGCCTTACGATTATTATTTTTAAATAAAGTGATATATCGAAATATCGATATTTTTGACGTGACGTCTTGTAAATCGATGAACGCCGGCTGCATGCACGAAAAACCATGACAAATTGTTACGTTTCGCGAGCGAGAGCGCGGAACAATCGATAGAGGCACGATCGGCCTAAGCGTTCGACTTGTGACGCATCTATCTCTCTTCCACTCCATCGGCAGATGCGTCCGAGTAGAAGAGAAAAAAATATTTAGAATAACGAGTGCAAATAAATGTTAATTTATCGAAAAAAAAAATGTAATTATAAATTAATTCCTTCTTTGTATTATACAAAATAATGATAATCGTCAAATATCGTCGGTTATCGTCCGTGAACCGACTTTAGAGACAAACATTTTTTTATTTATTTATCAAACTCCGATATTTATACATTTAAAAATATCGATGTATCAAAAATCCGATATTAAAAAAAATATTAACAGTCCTAGTTTGCCGACGCTACAACTGGTTGACGAAACGTCTCAGTTCCAAAAAGTAGCATCCTATTCTCATCGCGCATGGATTATACCTTTATATCTTTTATAAATGATCCCCCCCCCCTGGATACGCCCAGGATATGTAGAAATTGATTAATAAAATTATAAATTATATCAATTGAAATTTATTTTATATTTACATATTATAAATATATTTTTATACAAACCTTTTTATGATAAACATCTCATTGTACTTAAATCCAATTTCAAACCTTCAATTCATTGTTTACCTATTTATATAATGATTTATGAGTTAAGTTAACTGTGGTATATTTATTTCGAGTGTATGCAATTATTATTTCTTGTATGCAATAATTATTTCAAAAGTTTCATAAAATGAAACATTAAGCAGAATATAAAGAAGGTATATAGGTAAGGAAGGTAGTAAGTTTCTTGGTGAGGAGAAGGTAGAAGGTATAGGCTCATTAATAATATATTGTTGCTTTTAACACTTTGTAAAGGATACATCAATATACTTTTTGGACTTCAACTAACCTTTAATTCTACAACTTTTCCAAATTTCTGAAACTCAGGTAATATGTCAAAAAAGAAATCTTTAAATTCTTTGTATGTATCACTGTCTTCATACTCCAACATTATGTCTGTGTCATATTCATTGAAATTAGCATTTTCTAACCCAAAATGTCCAAACATATTTGCAGCTAGAAGTATCTGAATAAAATCGAACAAAAAGCATGTTATTGGACTGCTAATAATCAAGTGTTTTCGAAATACATATTTCTTTTAACTCATATCCTAACTACTGTAATTATTTGCTATTTCTCAGTTATAATAAAAAAATATGATGAAAGGCAGTAAGTAATAAATTATAAAATGGACTAAGAAATAAATATCATGGGAGAACATTCAGAAGAAAATAAGTGTCTAATAATAACATAAATAAACATCAAAATTTGGTTTACATTATTTACACTTCTTCATAATAAAACTCACTAAGCCACAAACTAGATAATGAAAAGACTTACTTTGCTTATGCCAGGATATTTATGATTTCTTGAGCATTCATCACCAAAGCGACAACATGCTGTCTTAGTAAAAAATGGACATGGTTCACTATTTGGTTTGGTTTCATATAGAATTAATAATTCTTTAGGAGGTTCTATTGTATCACCATTTAAAAAATTATTTAAATTACTCATAAATATTTCTTGTCTTTTTCTATTTTCCTCTTCAATTTCTTTTAAGCGCTCTGCTTCTCTTGCCCTTTTCTCTTTTTCCATTTCCCATTCCTAAAATATGATATAAACTAAATATGGGATATAGATAAACTGGCATAAGTACATGAAGGTATGTAAAAAAAATGGCAAGCTGTGGAATTTTACAGTAAAGTAAAAACAAAAAAAATTTTTGCCATGTACATTTTAAATCGATAACAGTCTTATAAAATTTTAATCTTAGAATTTTTATAGCTTGGAATCTTTTAAGCAAAATGATACAAAATGAATATTTATTCATCACCACTGGTAAAAGATGGGTTAAATAAAGATAATTTAAAGAATTATTCAGCTAGTGAGATGGAAGATTGAGTAAATCAAAATGATGGTCAAGTATACTGAAATTATGTTACAGAAAATTAAGAAAAATTTTCATTAGGAAAATAAACTCTTCTAGAAATTATTTTGAAAAACTAGCAAGAGATAATCTTCCAGAAAACCTTGATAAGAATTCTAGTGTTCAAACATGTAATGAAACAGAAAAGCAAGTTAATGGCCAGAGTGTGCGTTTTGTGAAATGATAAATATACCATCAATAGCTGTTTTATATTCTTGTATTCAATTTATTGACATTTAATGGCCTTCTAAAATTTCCTGATAGTATGCCATGATATAATAACCACCATGCCAGGTAAGTTAAATGAGAATGTTCTGTTTTCATCGAGCTTTATAAAAAAATAAATGTAACATGTGTATAGTAAACATACTTTATAAACTTAATTCATAGAGTATACTATTAGCCCTTAGTTCCCAAAGTTGTCCAGGTGATTCCCCAGAAGTCCACGGGATACTCGACGGGGTCTACGTTTGCGTGACAAAAAAAGTGAGGGTTCAAAATTCGTAAGCAGGGCCACGAAAATATATCTGCCTTCGATAGTGAAGAACTAAAGTGTCGGCTTAACTTAACCTATCAATGTCGGCAGATAATTTAAGAAGCCCAGCGACTGTTACATGTAAAAACTTGCATATTCCATATTCAGTACAACGTGTCTAGTAGGAGTGCGCCATATATATCGATATTTCGTAAATACTCGATGCATTCGATACAGCGATGACTTTTTTTAGGAATATGCAGATGTCTATATTTTTTTGACTGCAAATTTAGATTATGGTAGAAATGTAGCTGTAAAGGATCCACCGGAACCAGCAAAATTTTGCTATAAGATATATATTTTTAGGATAGTTGAAATACTTACCAGTTTCAACTTTGCTTGCTGTTTAAGTTTCTCTTGAAGTAATAATTCATTTTTTAATTGAATTTTTTTCCATTGTTCTAATGCTACTTGTTCAGCTTTCAACCATTTATCATTTTCTTCCTGATTCGATTTTTCTATCTGTTCTAGTTCAATCAACTCTAATGTTTCTTGATCTTTACACCACTTTTCATACTCACGAGGCGATATATAGTCTAAACAACAAACACAAAATTTAATCACAACTTAATAATTAATTATTTATAATCCTTTCATTTCAAAACAAGTTAAAAATAAGTTTTTGACAATGAGTATTAGTAATATTACAAAACTTATTATATAGAACTTTAATCTAGCAACAATTCTTGCCTCTTTTCTTTGCATTTAAAGTTCGAATTCTTCTTCTTCTCTCCTTTTTAGCAATCCTGCGCCACTCTTTATGACTGAAAATGATTTTAAAAATGATTTTATATATTATAGTGTTAGAATAAAAAAGTATAATATAACAGTAAAAAGTTATTTATTTCCCATCTTATACATATATACGAAGTTAAAAAATTTATTAAATATATTTTTAAATTAAATTTGCAGTTTTGTAAATTTTAAAGGAAAACCTGCAGACCACTGACAGTACATAGGAACCAAAAGATAGAAAATTATATTGGTAAAGATAATTTATTACCTCCTGTGATTTATTATACTATTATTTTCCATCAGAATTAATGCTTCCCAATAGTGTGAATATGGATAATTTCACAAATGTCACATATAATGGAAAAGACACAAAGGAGATTGATTGTGTGGTTCTAAAAACAATCTAAATAGAATTTAAAAAATTGTTTAAAAAATAGATATTTTATGGTCAACCCCTACCCTGAAACAACAGAAATACTTCAATTAAGAACACAAACATTATGGGCCGAAACACATAACCGCGTTGCGTCGACGCAACGCTAAAATCGGCAGTTTGCGTTGCGGCGTCGCGAAAAAGAGCGTTTTTGTAGGGTAACCAGTTTTTCGTGATTTTTGATTGTGAATATTAATTTATTTTAAATATTATAATTCACCTGAAATTTGTTCAATATTTAATAATAATAATAATAATAATAATAAGTGCTTTATTTACGATAACACACTGCCAATACTATACAATGAACATAACATTAGAGAAATATTAATACATTAAAATAAAAACCGAAATAAATGTACAAGTTCTAACGGTAAATGAAAAGAAAATAAGTAAAAAATGAAATGAAAACAGTTGAATTCAGAGTTGAAAACAAAGATACATTTAAAATAATACTCACTAGTGAAGATAGCAGCGTGTCTCGCAAAAAGGTAAGTCCTCGGCTTCAGTTAGGTATGAACCCTAACACCGATTTTCAGGACCACCTATTGGTTCTTTTATTCTATCTTGGCGGCAGTGACACAGCCAGTGAATAAGTATAATACCATAAAATAAAATATACTTACACATGTACATATACGAATACTAAAAAACTACTTGATGCTTAAACAACTATATATGAATAAAATCAATATGTATATTGAGTTCATTCATATACAGTCACAGTATAAACATACCAAACATATACATACACATACATAAATAATATATATACATATATATATATATATATATATATATATATATATACATATACATATATATATATATATATATATATATATATATATATATATATACAGATAAATACACACACATATCCATATATATATATATATATATATATATATATATATATATATATATATATATATATATACACATACACACATACATACACGCATACACACACATATATACACATATACATATACAATTATCACTGAGTACATGACATATGATATATCAACACCTTAAGTACGATTTTTTTTTTGTCTCAGAATACCACAACCATAGATCCAGAACAGGACCCTCCCACGCACACCACACACCCATCGACTCACACCCACACACACACATCGAATACCAGAGACACATAAAATAATATACAACATAATATAATAAGCGCAACTATAAATATAAGCTATAATAATTGCTTTTGCTCCATCAACAGATAATGCCTATAAAGGCGCTTAAAATTCATCTGTGTACCGATACTTCGAAGCGGAGGCGGGAGGTTGTTCCAGCACTTCGTAGCAGCATATTTAAAGCTGCCACGAAATGCCGCCGTGCGGTGAATGGGTATGCTCAGTGCATAGCTTTGGGATCTAGTACTGTGTGAAGTGTTAACGTCTCTTGCCCAGTTCAGCCTGTCAAACAGATATGCAGGCATCCTGTACTTAACAATACCGAAGAGCATTGTAGCTAGATGCAACCTCCTACGATTTTCCATTTTCAACATAGACGCTTGATTTATGTACGGAGTGACGTGATCTCGCCGCGGTATATTAAAGCAATAACGAGCACATGCATTTTGCACACGTTGAATCGATTTTTTGGTCCTCTCCAACAGCCTCGGTCCTATTACAGAGTCGACGTAGTTGAACTTCGAGAGCACCAAGGTTTCGCATAGTCTAATACGAGTTTTTTCATCGATAGAATTCCTGATACGATATAAAACTTTTAGACGATAGAAGCAACCACGAATAGTTTCAGACACGTGTTTTTCGAATCTCATGTGCTCATCTAATATGAGACCAAGGTTTCGCACTTCCGACACACATTCTAACCTAGTACCGTTTATGAAAATAGCCGGGTCTCTCATCCTAACAAGCTGTACCTGCTTACGAGTTCCAAGAACAATATACTTTGTTTTAGTCGCATTCAGGACCAACGCGTTCGATTGTGACCAGCTAAAGATACGGTCAAGATCGTCGTTAATTTTACTCAGCGACTGATTAATATCATGCGGCTTAAAAGACAGATATATTTGTATGTCGTCTGCGTATATATGAAACTTACAATTTTGTACGCATTTGGTTACATCAGCCGAATAAATACTAAACAGTATTGGCCCCAGTATAGAGCCTTGCGGGACACCTCGTTTAATTGGACTACACCGCGACGAAATCACGCCTTCCAGACCATTTTTTATTTCTACGATTTGCGTTCTATTTTGCAGATAGCTCGCAAACCACCGGACAGATGCCTCTTCCAAGCCGTAAAAACGCAGTTTGGCTAGGAGCAATTCAATATTAATAGCCTCAAACGCTCGAGAAAAATCGAGGAGCACCATAATAGTTACATTACCATCATCCTGTGCAAGAAGAACATCGTCCATTACGTTAATAAGAGCAGTAGTGGTGCTGTGGTGTTTTCTAAAACCTGACTGCAACACAGGGAGTATATTGCAACCCTCTATATATTCCGTCAATTGCCTGCATATAATTTTCTCCATGATTTTGGAAATACAGGGTAGAATGCTTATTGGACGTAAATCCTTAAATGATAGAGGTTGAGCTATTTTAGAAATCGGTCGCACCAGAGCACCACGCCACATGTCAGGAAAAACAGAAGATGTAATGCTTTTGTTTACTAAAGTAGTAATAATACTCACCGTATATGAAAATGACATAAGCAGCATGTCCAGTGAGATACCATCTAGGCCAATGGCATTAGAGTGCAGTTCCCGGACGGCGCTGACCACATCACGCTCAGACACAGTCTTTAATTTTAGTCTTTTTGTGCTATATTCATTATTATTATAGTAGTCTATGACCGACGATGGTACGATGTTATCTCCAGGAACATTGAGAAAGTGAGAGTTCAATTTCTCAGGATCACAAAGATTGCTGGGGAGTGACACATTGCTATTTTTAAAACTAACAATTTCTTTTATATGGTTCCACATGGATTTAGGATTCTTAACATTCGTGGTTACGTACTTTTTAAAATAGGCGTCTTTTTCGGCTTTGATAGCCTGCGCTACGAGCTGCTTGAGCTCTTTGTAATATGCTATCTTAGGCGGCGTGTTACATATACGAGCTTTGTAAAAGGCTTCATCTCGACGTTTCATCAACAAACGAATGTTATAAGTTACCCAGGGATAGCTTTTATCTTTAATGGTAATTAATTTTAGTGGAGCGAGTCTATCGAAAATTCTAATCAAGTTAAAAGTAAGACATTTGGTTAGTTCATTGACGTCCCCTATCTCGCTCATAGCATTCCAGTCGACCATTGTCATTTGCGTGTTTAAAAGAGCTGGTTCGATATCTTTAAGAGGTCTAAAATATACTGTTTTTGGACGGGGTTTCAGCTTCGGTATGTCCAGCTCACACACGACAAAGGCATGGTCACTCAAACAAGGTCTATGATCAACCCACACCTGGGTCACATTTGCATCAGTACATACGAGATCGAGCAGGGTGTCACTCTGAGAAGTAAAATGTGTAGGTTCTGTCACGTACTGTCGAAGACCGAAATTGGACAAGAGATCGTTAAGCAATAAGGTGTTGCCTTCACTAGAATTCAAAACATTTATATTGAAGTCACCTAATATCGTGATGTGATCATGATATGACAGAGAACAGATAGACTCACTGAGAGCGTTTAAAAATGTCTGCACGCTGAGCCAGGGCGGCCGGTAGGCGGTACCGATAGCAATATTTTTATTATTTATATGTAACTCTATCCACATTTGTTCTACGCCAGCATTAATAGGATGTGGGAGCGTGCGAGCAGACAATTCGCATTTGATATAGAAACCTACTCCGCCACCGCGGGATCGTATATCTGAACTGCGAGGAACATGGCGTAGACGGTAGCCGGGAATAGTGGGCGCAATTGCTTCCTCTCTCTCTTTGAGCCACGTCTCGTTGACAGCTAATATGTCCATTTCGTGTTCCTGAAGCGCAACAACAAGCTCCTCATGGCCGGTCCCTAATGAACGGGGGTTAATTAAACCAATTTTAATCTTTTTAGGCAACATTATACTGCATAAAATAAAATAAAATACAATAATTATCACATCCATATAAACAATAACAGTTAAATACAAAACTATAATAATAAAGTAGGTATATGGTTATAATTTTGGCCGCTTCAAATACTTCGAATTTATAATATATAACAAATAACATATACACGAAAAAAATATTAAATAATAATAAAACATAATAGGCACAACACAATAATAATATAACAATTTTGCATAGCATAACGTTTTTGTGAGACACGAAGCCCTCCACAAGATTTACTACTACTGATATTTGTAATAAAAAGAAAACAAACAATTTAAAAAGTTCCTTACGAAAATAAACTAAATCATAAATTGATAATGACAAGATGACACCACTCACAATACACGTAAGTAAAGTTAAATCTAGCATACATAATAGCATATCCATGGACAAACAAATTAAGATTGAAAAACCTTGTCGACATCATTAGCGCACTTAATACGATGTTTTATTTTATCACCTGCAGCACGACGCGCAAAAATTCGTCCATCTACCGTCCACACATATCGCCATCCCGCTTCTTTAGCTTTGGCCCGAGCGGTGTAAAATAATGATCGGTTAACGCGAGTGAGTCGCTCGTTTACATAAAATCGACGCGGCTGTGCATCAATATTAAAGCCGGTGGTATCAGCGCCCCGTCGCACGCGCGCCGCTTGTAGGAACTCGTCTCTTAGAGCGCGTCGAGCCAGCCGCACACAGATGGCGCGCGCTCGAGGCCGCTCCGACGAGGCGGGGGCACGACGGAGACCTGCACGCTGTACGCTCACAACATCGCGATCCTCAATATTTACCCCCAATTTGCTCGCAACAAGGCCTACTATTTGCATTAGGTTCTCTCCGTTAAGTTCCGTAATGCCCGCAATCTCGATATCGTTTTGTAACAGCTCCTGATCCCGTTCATTTAAATCTTCCCTGAGCTGCGATATAATGTCTCCGTTAGACGCGTCATTTTTTTTTTCATTCTCTATTTTAGTTAATCGTTCATCGAAATTATCCAAGCGTTTATTAAAGTCTGCAATGGACGACTTAATCGTACACATTTCTTGCCTGAACGACGCAATCTCCTTCGTGCATGCTGAGAGTTCAGTACGCAGCAAGTCGATGGCCTTCATCATAGCCTCAACGCCGCCCAAGCTGTTGGTATCCTCAAAAACGTCATTCGTATTATTCCTGCACGATTTACATACCAATTTAGGGGCAGATGTATTGGTGGGGCTGAGGTTAATCAAGCAGCCACGGTGAAAAATTTGAGAACATTTTCTGCATTTTACGCCATCTGTAGCAGACGTAAATTTTCCGCAACTGTTGCATTTACTCGCCATCCTAATTATCAATTGATGCGATCGATCAACACTAGATGTCGCAGTTTTTTAGGAAATTTAATTGATTACAAAACTATTAAAAAAAATAAAAAATAAAACTTTATAATGATATTGTAATAGCAAAGAGGTGCCAATTATAGTCTAGTAGTACTCACAAATAGTCTCACACACTAAAAGATCCAGCACATTCACAAAAGGTCAAAGTAACACAAACAGCTGATTGTCAACTACCGATTTTTAATATTGAGATTTCACATGCGACACTAAAACTTAACATCTGCAAACGTTCGTACTAGCAAGTTGAGGTCCTATTATTACAACAAAACTATATTTATAAGCAACACTGGGTTTTTTCTATTTTATTTGCTTCTCTGACAATAAATTACGTGCACTCTGTACTACCGCCAAAACAAAAAAAAAAAAAAAAAAAAAAAGTATATTTGAAGTTGTTATTTAAGTAGAATGCATAAAAAATAATCCTTTGTAATGGAAAGATTTTTATAAATAATTTTTTTTTATACTGATAGGATTTTAAACAAATTTTGTCTAATAAAGCCTAAACAAGATTTAAATAAAGTAATACATAAATTAATATCTTACATTTATATTCGTTTTATAGATTAAATATAAATAAATAGCTTTCGCCCGCGGCTCCGCTTGCGTGGTACAGCTACCTACGGTAGTCGATACGTAAAGTAGGTACTCTATGTCCTTTTCTGTACCCCAGACAACTGGTATGTAGAATTTCTTGATGATCGTGATTCAGGTGAATAGTAAAGGCGTGAGAGCGTAACAAACAAAGAAACTCACTTAAGCGTTTATCATA
The DNA here is from genome assembly GCA_036937285.1 of Euphydryas editha. NCBI lineage: Eukaryota > Metazoa > Arthropoda > Insecta > Lepidoptera > Nymphalidae > Euphydryas > Euphydryas editha. Next base: position 9,280,660 of record JAUPFZ010000006.1, read on the forward strand.
TGCATGAAATTAGCATTCCCTTATAATTGTGTAAGATAAAAAAAAATATCACTATAATAACTTTTCGAAACGCTGCTTTATTACATATTTATAATTTAGGTACATCATACATGTTATTTGTTTGAACCTAGTCATAAATTAGCTGTAAATCTAATAGTTAAAAGTGGTTAAAAGTAATAATATAACAACAATTGAGCTGAACTGTGAGCCGGTTCACAGCTCCGGTTCAAGCATATGGCTCATGAGCTTATCTGCGGTTCATACAAATTCATTGAGTTACCCATGTCTAATAGACACAAAAAAATAAAAATATAAAAATAGACACAAAATTTCAATAAATCATTGTCAACAAGTATGACGTCATAACGCCAGAATTTGCGGTGCCGCGCCGCTAAAATCGGCGATGACGCCACCGCCGATTTTAGCGTTGCGGCGTCGCAACACGGTTATGTGTTTCGGCCCTATAAGTAATCTATGTACAAAACATCATTTTAGCACAATCACAAAATATATTTAAGTCTATTCTTTTTAATATATGTATATTATATACACATATTTATTATTTATAGGACATACTGTTTTCTTATATTTATGTGAATTTTATTCATTTTAATTAAAAGACTAACTGACTTAAAAGACTTACTCGGATAAAAGTATGTATAAAATCGTTAGTAAAGATCCAACAAATAAAATATTAAAAGAAAAAATGCAATAAAATCTGTTTTAGTCTTTTAATTAAAAAAAAAATAATAATTATAGGACAGACGAGACTTGCAAGGAAGGGCAAAATAGATGCTGAACCTTAATCAAAATCAAATTTGAATGGAACAGTTATCTCTGTCATCATTGCTCAAAAATTTAAACCTACAATATTTCAGATATAACTGTAAAATAAAAACACAAGAAGTATTAGGTTGCGAGCAACAATAAAATTAGGATTTCAAGCTGCATCAGAGTCTTGCCAATTTACATTCTGAAGCTCAATACTACAGACTAATAGTTCCTTCATCAGTTGACATACTATTTAGATGTCTAAATTTGATGATCTCGCCATGATAAGAGAAAATCTCTAGAGATTACTCCAGTACCTACATAGACCAGTCTACTGGTAATTCCCATCATTAAACACTTTATTATATGTGTATGCAGAAATTGACTAAATTAATAGACAAGAAAGTCGAACTTGGAAGTAGGTCTGTCACTTATCTAGAGATGGGGACTAAGAAAGGAACTTTTGTCGTCGTTAACTACATGTAGTTAATTAAAGGAACGTCTCGGTTTGTATAAAAAGGATAACAATAGGAAGATTAATAATAGTCATTTTTGATGTGGGATTAGAAGTGGATGTGTCATCATCCGGCAGACGTTTTCGTGATCATTAATCACCAGAATCCGTAGGTCCATCTAAGCCCATCTTAAAAAAATAAATATTAGAAATAAATATAAAATATAATATTCACCGATAAAACACTTACCAAATCTTACAATTGTTAGAAAACTAATAGCATTAAATACCAACGATTTTCATAATAAAACTAATAAACAAGAGTTCTTCTTCTTGTTGTTCTTTTCATTTATTGGCTTTCAATGATGCCAAAAGAAAAAAAATTGAAAATAGTAGTACATATAAGAAAGAATTAAAAATATAAACTAATGCATCAAATTCTCTAGGTATAACACATTTAGCCACAGCTAACGCTAGCGAAAATTACAAACAATCAATTATCAAACAAATAAACATTTACACATGTGTCATGTATGACGTTGTCAACTTGACAATTGAAACGTAATATTGCTAGATGAAAAAAAAACATATCCGAATTAATCATGGGTACGTTCGCGCGCCCTCTTCTAATTGATAATTCATCACTTTGGTAGGATTTTTTAATCTATGCATTCCACAGACCACATGCGCGGAAACGGAAATGGGACATGCACAATAGTTTTTTATTTATCAGTTTTTAATTAAAATAATAAGTAGTGAATAAATGTAAGAAGATAATTTTGTTTATTATCTTTTATGAACAATAGCAAACACTTATTTACTAAAGTTTAGACATGGGCGTTTTCGGTTTTTAGATCAAACGGCTACGTAGCCGATATTAAGTTTCCATATCGTTATTGAAAACCGTTTTCAGATATCGATATCAGAGTAATATCAGGTGCGTAACGTAAACATAAACCGAAACAAACGGTTGAACACAAAGGTTACAAGTATGCTTAATTAAAAAAATCACAAAACCCGACTGCGTAAAATACTCTTATTGCAAACTAAAAAGAATAAAACAATTTACCAGCTTTCATTTGATACCCATATTGCTACAGTAAGAAAAAAAATTCAACTCCCCCCCCCTCATTCCGCCATTTGCGGGCGCCATTTTGAAAATTTATATAGCCTATGTCACTACTACAATTTAGACAAATCCAACGACACCTCATATGTTAAAAACCGTCCAGCCGTTTGGGCTGTAGGGCGTGCCAAAGAAATGGACATACATACATACATACACACATACATACATACATACACTCGAAAAACATAACCGTTTCTCTGTCGCAGTCGGGTAAAAACAGTTTAAATATAAATATAAATATAAATATTAACCAACAATCACACCACGTTAACCTAGCCCCGTGCTAAGTTCGTAAGAACTTGTGTTACAGGTACTAGGAACGGAAATAAATTTAAGATATAAATACATATATACATAAATACACATCCATGACCCGGTGCAGACATCTATATTCGTCATACAAATTATCTGCACCTGGCGGGATTCGAACCCGCGACCGCTGCGTTAAGTGTCCAGTTGCCTGACCACTCGACCAGCAGGCCGTCAAATATAAACTATAACAAGTTTAATATCAAATGTTTTGAAAAACTACGTCTTATGGTTATAAAATATTAAATATTATATTAATATTATAGTATTATTATAATAATTATTATAATGCATACCTACTTCAATAAAACTAAAAATTATTCGTTTCACAAATATTTTATTAAATACACACACACTATTTTATTACGGAAACTAAATAATCATAACCATAAAAGAGTAAAGACTCGACTTTATTGCTTAAACTTGTAGTTATATTTTGCGATGTACACAGTTGAACATAGAAAATCATATTCGCCTCATCTCTTTTATTCAGTGTGAAGTTACCGTTATAAGAAAGAGATGCAGATAATATGGTTTTAGCTGTCGCGCCGCTCTTAGCGTTTGCGCGCCCGTCACCGTTCTTCGGTTTTTAGTTTTTAGTTTCGGTTTCGTGTTCGCGCTCAAGGTTTCGTTGGTTATGTGAAAACGGTTATGCGTTTTGGTATATCGATATGATATGATATGGGTACGCGTAACCGATATTAGTTACGTTCTGATATATCGGTCTCATGCACGGGTCTCATGCCTACTAAAGTTTGACAGTTAAATTCAGTTTTTGATTAAAGAAGTATCATTTCCGCGCATGTGGTCTGTGGAATGCATAGATTAAAAAATCCCATAAAAGTGATGAATTATCAATTAGAAGAGGGCCCGCGAACGTACCCCATGCCAAATTCCTAAAATTAACCTGTAAACCTACGGTCACTTTAGAAACCAATGATCTGCTAAGCAGAGCGATCTGTAAAACAGAAGCAAGAATAGATAGCAAGAACTGTACGATTTATTAGGGGAACTTGGATTACCTAAATATGTTTCAGAACTTTTCTGTTCTCGTCTAAATGAAAACAATTTATTAGATGTTGAGACTATTTTTTAATAGCAGCAGAAAAAATAAGTTTGTAAAGTAAAGATAATTTAGTGTTTTTCTGTGATATCGACGATACAAAAATGTATTATCGAATACAATCCACTACGTCCTTTTAATCTAAAAGAATCTTACACAAACTAAAAGCGTTTTAGAGTAAACAAATTAATGCAACAAATACTTACGTAATTTTTGACGTGATAACGTCTAGTAAATTGATGAAAGCTATCGGGTATTTTTTTCAAAATGACGCCATTTTGTCACGTGTCGCGAGCGAGCGAGAGCGCAGAAGAAGCGATAGAGAGGCACGATCAGTTCGACTTATGACGCATCTCTCTTACACTCCATCGGACCGCGTTCGAGTACATCAATTCTATATTTATGTTTTCTTATGACTTTATCACGTAAAAATTATTGTCCGTAAACCGAATTTAGAGACAACCATTTTTTTGTTTTGTACCTTGCATCCAACACTATACTATCTGAATTTCGTAAATGTTCTGTGATATTTATTATCATATAAATAAATATCGTTAGTACTGAATTGACTTAATGTATTGGAAGATGATCTCTTAATTAATATACCTATATTAATTAAGAGATCATCTGACTATGGTTCTGGTGTAATGGTGCAAGTTGTCGTCTCAACGCCGGTGTTTGTGGTTTGATTCCTGATCGGAGCATATATTTGTATTTATGCAAACATTTGTTTTTGGTCATATGGGTATATATATGCTTTTGTGGTTCTTCCCACCGTGCCTCAGAGAGCACGTAGCACGTCGGTCCCGACCATGGTCTAGTATAGCCAAGGCATTTATATACAAACTGGAATGCTCACGTGCACTCAAAAACGTTCCTTAACCCGGGATTGTGTCTCTTTCTACCATAGATTAAAGGGAAAACTCGTAAGAAAGAGACAAAACACCAGTTGTCAACGAAATGCTCGGAACAATTTTCCAGTTTACATGTTGGTAAGAAATGTCAACCTTATGACGCTTATTTCAAGGTGCATATTTGAATATACAAATTTACTAAGTGAGCGTTCTATTGAGTATAACACATACATTCCAAATAGTATGACATTTAGCCATAGCGGCATCATGTACTTTTCGGTATGAGTTAGGCCGGCTTCACACATCCGGAATGTCTTTCTGAATTTATATTATCAGAAAGCTCGGAATTCCATACAATGTCAGTATTCTCCACACACACGGTGATTTTTTCAGATTATGAATTTCTCAGATCGATCTGTAAGAATGATTCTGACGAGCTTTCTGAATATTTAAGATTATAAATTATTCATAACGCGCGTATTCCCATAGATTTCAATAGACCGGCACACACATATTGAAAATAAGACATCGATGGTAGATCGGACGACCTCTTTTTTTTAGGAATTCTGATAGGCTACAAGGGTAAACATCGATGATAGATCTCAGACAAGGAATTTATATACAAACTGGAATGCTCACGTGCTCTCAAAAAACGTTTCTACGGCCGGGATTGCATCTCTTTCTACCATGGATTCAAGGCAACATTATGAAACATAATGAGTACGTTCGCGGGCCCTCTTCTAATTGATAATTCATCACTTTTATAGGAGCGCATGCGTACTTCATACTTTTTTATCTATGCATTCCACAGACCAATACAATTGTCAAATACTTCAAGGTGCATATTTGAATATACAATTTTATTAAGTGAGCGTTCCAGTTATAATATATATTCCTTGATCTCAGATGACCTTTTTTTTAGTAATACGTATAGCCTGGTGACTTTTGTTTTTGTGTACACTTCCGAAACAGAATAATTATGGATAATAAAACTCGATAATGTTTTATTAAAACATTTATTACTATTTTTTTCCTTTAGATTCTTACGAAATAAATATTAGGGGGAGGGGGGGTCGAAAACTAGCAAAATTCGTCTAACGTAATAAATAATCTACGTACTTTTTTTCTGAGTGAAATAAAGTACGTATATAATCTTTAGGCAGTTCAGGAAACTCGGGTATTAATGCTTTCAAAACTTAGCACTACTGTAAGTAAAACAGTTTATATTTAAAAAATACAAAATACATCTCGTAAAGTATTTGAAATAAAATACAAAATATTTTTTTACGTATTTTGTATTTTAAATACAAAGTATATCAATAAGTCACAACTCTGGACAGGATGCTATTCTCTCTTGGGGCGCATTAATCCAACACTAATCTATCGTCACGTCTCTAGCGGCCGGACGTATCCCCACTACTGTCGTTGCCAGACCTCCTTTATTTACGTGACCGCGGTCCCGATTGTTATCGCAGACTTCTTACAATGACCGTTATTCATGGTAGGGAAATTACCCGGCAACCCACAATGGAGCAGCGTGGTGGATTTTAAAGCTTCTGTCCTTCTCCTACATGAAGAAGAGTAGGAGCATGGCCTTTGCCAATCAATGAGACGTTAGATTCAGTTCAGTTCAAATACCGTTAAAAAAATAATTTCACATACCTGTGTTAATATTACTAGTCAACTCAGATAGCAATAATTTATGTGTTTAATTTTCTGTAAAAATTTCTTGATGTCGCTAGTTTTATGATTCTTTTATGTTATTATTATTATAGTATAGAAAATTTCGCACATTTTTTTTATTTTTTCTCTATCCATATACGAAAAAGTTTTGACAACATAAATTTAAAACGCTATCATATTATTTTTATTGCATTGAAGGTATTTATGAATTTTAAAATTGAACTTAAACAAATTCGTGTCCTCTACTTAAAAAGATTTAAAGTAATTTATCATTCATGGATAGTCAGAGAGAGAAATTGAAAAATAGCATATTGCGTAACAACGAAACAGAAATCCTTGAGTTACTGAACAATGGATTTGATCCTAATTTTGAAAACGGATGGCCTATTAGACTAGCTGCTCGATATGGATTTTATTTCATTGTTAAAATATTCATACAATATGGGGCAAATCCACACATATTGAATGAAGCAGGTAAAATTAATCATCTAAATATAATCCCAAAACGATTTTTTATTTAATTCTATTTAATTTTAGCGAATAGTGAAAATTTATATATTGTATAAAAAATGTGATATCATATTTTTATATGCATTTGTTGTATGTAATATACTTATCGAACGTAACTATCTAAATTATTTTCGCACATTACAGGTGCATCAACCCTACAATTAGCGGTATATTCTGGCTTACACTGGGATAACAATGACTGGACATATTTATTATCGTGTTGCGACTCTTCTCAGCTGGCCGACGGCGCTGCTGTTGCTATAATTTTTAACAATATAAAAGCTTTAAGAAAAATTCTTTCTACTGGAAGATGTAACACTAATATACCAACGACTTTAACAGGTACATTAATTTTGTATAAAATTTTAACATTTATGTAATATATTAATAATATAAAAATCTGTTTTTGAAAGATGTGCTGTTATCTTTTACATTCATCTTTATTATTTATTCAGAGCTAATTACCCACTAATAATTTTGGCTACCTACCTCTTATTTTAGGTAAAACCGTCGAAGATTTAGCGAAGGGACATAAATTGCATAACTTATTGAATTTGCCGTTGGTAGAAAATAGTCTCGAAGTGTCACCGCATCAATCTCCTCGAATAAACAGATCGGTAAATAAAACAATTATACGGGTATTTTGTGAAATAAGAACAGACGTATGTATGTTTTCAACATATTTAAAAAAAAATGGGATGTGTATGGTTATTTTATTTTTATTTTTTACAACTTAGTTTATTACAAATGTAAATACATAGGTACCTACATATGATCTACTTTTGTACTAGTTGGATTAACTGGCAGAAAGGCGTCGACAAAAGCTGTTTATTAATTTAAAAAAATATATTGTATAAGTATTCAATAATGACACATTTTTATTTTGGACAATGATACACATCATCATTTTAAACAATTATGCAAAATAGCATTTCTAAATACGATAAATAACGCTATATAACATTATTTGAATGAATATTATTTTGCGTATGTCTACTTTCAATATAAAATTACAGCGTACGCGTTTTCGAAACAATACCTAAACGATAGAAGAAACGGAAGTAGTTTCTCTTTTCTTTCATTTTCGATACATACCTCGCTGAACTACCGTTAAGTTTTATGATTTAACTGTAATTTTATCATAAAAATATTGAACTATAAAAATGTTTATATTTTTCAGGATGTCAGAAATTCACAAAATCAAAGACAACTCGGAAATAGAAACTTATCACCCTCGGTTGCACGTTTCTTTGACCTTACAGCCGGCCAGCCATCTTTGAGTCCTCCACATAGCCCGTTACGAACGATGTTTCCAGCAAAAACTCGACAATTTTAATGTAATGCAAAACATTAAAAAAATTATACAATTTTATTGTTGACACGGCTATAAGCTTTACGATTTTCTATACGGAAATGTGACTGAAATTTTGACTGCAATTAGTAACGTATAAAGTTTACATAATATAAGTACCTATATAAAACTTAAATGCAAAAAAATAATTAATTATATTTTTTTTTTATAAATTAAAATTATTTATGATGCATTTAATCATGTTTTGTAATTGAATCAATAATGACACACTTTATATCGGCAATATACAGAAATAGCACCTTAAAAATAATTGAAATTAAATATCTATTTGAAGGAGACGCTTTTTTATTTTAATAAACTTATAACTACTACATAGATTTTGGTATAAATTTTTATTTATATTGGAATTAATTGTTGGTACTGCATGCCGCAAACAGGGTGGGTATTAGTTAATTTTGCGTTGGCGTACAGAGACTTACAGCTTGTGTATCGGACAATAATTTTTCATTATTCATCTGAAAACAATTAACGATATAGTTACGCAGTAGGTACCTACATAGCATAAACATTATATTTTTTAGAAACTTATTATAACTTACACATTCAGAACTTTCACGAAGGCAAGCCTCGTTCGATATCGACAGAGGAAATCCGAGTATATAAGAAATTTTCACTTTCAAAGAATTGATAAATTTCGACAAAATCATTTTCTGGAAATAATCGCAAAATTTTAATTATATATACTTTTTTTTTATACATGAATATAAATATTAATACTATGTACGCACATATAATTAATACATACATAAATAAATATATATTACATCAAGACTCAGGGAGAGATTCGAATCCACAACCAGAGAACAACAAAGTATTAAACATTATGTAAACGAAATTTTACTTTGTAATACCTGTACTATTTACTATTTAATTTGAATATTTATAAGGAGACACACGATAAGCGTGGATGTCGAGACGCGAGCCGGAACCAGAGAGAGCGCTTTTCCCTCTAGGTATGTCCACAGACCCGAAAGACGCCGTTTGAGCGCAGATAATAAGAATGAGAGATCTAAATGGAGTAATTCATAAACAATAGATATATAGAGCAATACCTATTCTTGACTTTGCTTTGCTATATCTGCACAATTTTATTGTGTATTTATACATAAAAAACATTGGTTGTCTGTAAAGTCGGTTTACGGACGATAATTTTTCGTGATAACGTCATAATAAACCTTGATATAAAAATTGCATACTTTTATGAATTGATTTGAATTATTATAACTGAGTTATCATTATTTTGTATAGTACAAAGAATTAGTTAATTCAATTAATTACAATTTTTTTTGAAAAATTAACAATTAAATTATACAGATTAATTACAAGTAACAATGTGCTACCTACTAGCGATTTATTTACAGCTTATATAAATGTGTGATGTTTAAGATCCTCTAATCTGCGTTATTGTTTTTCATTCACAAGCCTAATGCTTAGGACGATCGTGCCTCTCTATCGCTTGTTCTGCGCTCTCACTCGCGAAACGTGACAATAGTTATGCGGTGCAGCCAGCATTCATCGATTTACAAGACGTTATCACGTCAAAAATAAAAAAATAAATGTCATTAATCAATTGTTTTGATTATTACCTATTCGTGAGATGTGATTATTCAGTAGCTCTTAAGTTCTAACAAAAATATTCCAAAAAATACTATAATGTGTTTAAAAAAACCACAACATAAGGATGTGGAAAAAAGCACAATTATTAAAACAAATAACATACTTCAACATTTTTGGGTACCGGGGTTATGATGGGATAGCTTCTCAAAATACAAATGTCCGGATACGTCAGTGGTTCGCCGCGCCAAAATCGAACTGTATAGTATGAATGTTCTTCTTCCGGCAATCGATATCCGTGCTAATTGTAATTGATAAAAATAGAAGTGTTGTTCACACTGTTTTTAACCGACTTCAAAAAAAATGAGAACATCATCAACGTAGTCGAAGTCAATTAAATATGTATTATTAGGGATAACTCAAAAAATACTCGTCAGATCTTGCTCAAATTTAAATGAGACTACATGACTAGCACCAGCTTTCTAATAGGTATAAGAAGAATCATCAAAATCGGTACACCCAGTAAAAAGTTATGAGGTAATACACAAAAAAAAAGTCGAATTGAGAATCTCCTACTTAAAAAATTAATGTATCCGAGGCGATAAAATCACCTTGAGGATTTTTTTTTTAATTTAATGACTTTTTTTAATTTTTAAGACAAATAAATGCATGTGTTCACTTCTAAGGAACTTTTTACAACATTAGAATAATGTCACAAACATCACTGAATAACATGCAAGTGTTGAAGTTGTAGGTAATCTCGCTCGAACCGATTAATCTTCTTTGTCTTCACCAATCTAGATGAATTTGCGAAATCACCCGTGCTATTTTGGCTCTATTGAAAGCCATTGATTGAAATGAATCAACGAATGAACACATGCAAGTGCTTTTAAATGTAATGTAGGTACCAACCGTACCTACTCTATTGGCACAACTGAAGGCCATCAAATCAAATAAAAAAATATATAATATTCTATTGATTGATATTTGATAGGTATACATAATAAACGAAATTTTAATATATATATTTATATAAAACAAAATTTCTACTAAAATTTTACCAAAACTACTAGTTAAACTTACTACTACTAGTTTATAGGGATGGATGGATTTTTATAACTTTTTCACGCACAACGATGACAAAATAACTATTAAGCTGGAGGTCTAGAGTAATACAGCCCTATACCTATGCTTTTAATTTTTATCCCGAATAAAATCCCGAATAAAACCTCAAGGCACAACTATAGTGACGTATATTTTTGAAATTGATTTTAAAGTACTTAATTTTAAATTGATGTGTCAAATCCATATTTTCATTTTTATAGTGACCTACTTTTTAAATTGACCATACTTTTTTAGACTCATCTTAATGCGCCTACCTTAGAAATAATATTTGTATTAGGAAAATTAACGGGGCAAAGAACATAGCACCTAGTATTTCATTTAAGTACCTAGCCCCCATTAAAAAAACCTCTAGATCTTTATCGACGATTGTTTACTTACAGTTAGTTTCGAAATTCGTCTAACGATTTAGAGTTTGTAAGCACAATCAATAATTAAAGTGATAAATATAAAACTTACAATATTTTTCCAATGGCGACGAATATCTTTGTAGCACTTAAAGTCTCCAGATTTCGGCAGAACCTCGCAATGTTCTTCAATTACAGCCTTGTTTAAGCTTGTTACAAAAGTTATTTGTGAGTTATTTATCAATAATATATTACCAATAAAGTAAATATAATATTTAAAAGAATACCTTGGCAAAACTATTATACTTTCCCCGGGATTAAACTGTTCTTTCGTTTTTACAAAATTAATTTTAATCGGTTTTAGTTCCAAGATTGTTTTTTCATCTGTAATATTGTTATAAATGTATAATATAAATACACAGTAAAATAATATATAGTGGTAAAAAAGTAACTAATATAATATCCTTATAAAAGTCAATATACATGTATTTATAGGTATGTTGGACTTTCGATATCAGTGGGCTCTGATGAGATAGTTTAAAAGTGGGCTGTGTCAGGATGGTGTTTTGAAAACAAAAAGTTGATTACACTTCTCAGGCGTGTAGGTACTTCTCATAGTTCACTACACAATGTAATTTAGCTTTTATAATACTCGCAATGTACGAGTGGATGGTACGATGGATTATCCTGGTAGCGTGGTGAATTCGATTCACGCCTGGAACCCAGTTTACCATCAAATATATTCATACACTTAATTCAGTAACAACTCTGTTTTTCCGTCTCCATGGAAACATACTTTGATCGCTATTTTGCGTAGAATCTCTATTTCAATTAATATTTTATTGAGCCCAATATAACGCAATAGATTCACTTTTTAAAATAAGATATTAAAACACTCAAGCATAATAGTCGCTTCTGATCGTAAACCAAAGTATTGAAAATAATTCTATTTAAAAAAATACTTCTAAATATCCTAAAAACAGGATTCAGTTGGTCTGTTCTTGTTTTTTATATTTTTATTTTTAATATTTTTATTTACCTACATCAATAGAGTAATGGATCCTTACGAAATTACTTACTGTCAACGGTTATTTTAAGTTTTATACCATCTTGAGGTCCGAAAGCTTTCAAAAAATCTCTATTATTTATAAAGTAATTTGGGCCTAAATAATTCCATACCGGTGCAAGTTTGGCTGACATTGTGTAAAGAAAACACATCGAGTACATCTCAGTTGTTACCTTATGGTAGCCACCGTCCTTAAAATTTTATTTATAAATGGGTTATAAGACAAAATTAATTCAAAAATTAAATTATATTTCAAAAAAATAAATTGTAACTCACTTGAATCAAAGAGAATTTTAAAAATAACGAAGTTAAGAGATCATAATCGTTGCCTACTTTGTTAAAAATAATATGTACTTGTTTTACATCATTTTTATCTGGACAAGCCATTATAGAAGAAGCAGAAAATATAATCATCCTGAAAAAAGCTTTTTTTAATTCTTATTTTCGTTATTAAATAGAGATATTAACTTTTGTTTAGTTCCTTACAACGTTGTTTCACTAAATTCAAAAATGAACTGACCTATATTTGCATTTTCACTATAGGTATATATAGATTATAAAGGTATAGAGTAATAGAGAAAAAAAAATCGATTTTTAAGATTACTATTTTTTCCTTAGGACATTATAAAAAAGGAAATTGCGCAAAAGTAATGCGTAACAGTATGCCAGTATATTCTTAACAACAACATAGGAATAATTTAATACAATAGAAAATATTTATAATATAATAATTATTAGGTTCTACTGACTACACAAATCATGCGATTTATCCAGAGTGAAATTGCTATATCTACTTATTAAATACCTAAGTTGTCATATTTTTGAAGTATGTATAAGTCAACGAATTTATATATATGATATAAATTCCTTGGTATAAGATAAGTATACTCTGCTACCTTAGGAAACAATAACTTGTTGACCCAATGAGTTATTAACTCACTAGGGTCATTATTCATGCTACGACGTGATGTCTCAATAAGGATTAACTTCCTTAATGCTAATGAAAAAAGGTTAAAATCGGACAATATTAAAACGTTGAATTAAACTAATTCATTTTTCATTATTAAGTGAAACTATATAAAAATTTCTGTTTTGAAATAATGCACGAGTGTTTACTAGTCCTACATTTAAATAGTGATTGTATATCTACTTTTCAAATAAAATAAATGGAATACTGTGCCATTGTCAGCACAGCAAGTAATTATTGTTTATTATATTTTTAATTATTAAATTATGGCATACTTATTTTAACGCCTTATTACTACATAGTTATTAAATTACCTTATTCGTGGTTCGCTTACCTGCACTTAAGTATTTTCCAATGGTAATTTGATGGTGCTGAACGATCATGCTTGTCTTTGATATTAGCTATAGCCTTAAGATATCCTAAGTTTTCAAAATTTGGATTCGACACTTCATATGTATAATAAGTTGACATTTTGAATTAAAATATTTTGTTTATACGTTTGAATCTTAAAATCCTATTGTTCCCGCCAAATCGCCAATTGTTTTAGTAGTTTTTTTTTCCCCCCGTTCGCTCGCTTGGATACGAATAGGCTAAGACCGTTGACCACACCGCTTCACTACATATTATAAAACAAAGTGTTATTCATAAAGAAGATTTAGGTGTATAATTTGTTAAGGTTTTCTGATTACAATCAGTTGAAATATGACGATAACTGTTTAAAAATATTGGAAAAAGTATGCCGCCTGGAAGCTTCCATTAAAAACGCTGCCTTATCTCTTTGAGATAAATATATATATGGTAAGATATTCCTCTTTCATAGGTCTACAGAAAATTCCGCGATGGCATATCTTCTAAATATACCCATTTTAACTTCAAAAAAATGGTCACGTACCTAATGCGGTCATTGGAAATTTATTTAGACGGCATTATCCGTCCTTATCCTTATCAACTTAAATACTTTAGTTACCTTAGGCATTTAATACAGATTATGTTAATTTTTACACCATATATTTTAAATGAGTATTTTAGGAATTAGGCAAAAAAAAAATTAACGCTCACGAAAATAAATTCAAACGAGATCTCACACCGATGACGAGACTCGCCTGATACGACCCCCCACGACACGTTCCTCGCTGTCGATAAGAATATTATGTACTGCCCGTGCGAAGCCAGGGCGGGTCGCTAGTAGTTTTATTTTTGTAAATGGTAGCGGAAGCATAATAAATTTTAAAAGTGGAAAAGGTTTTTTAAGAGTTAGTGAAAAACCTTTTCACAAAAAATAAGTAAAGGTTGTCAAAACGCTACGCTTTTTAATATAGGATTTAGCAACATACCACAATATTAGAGGTCTTTTGTCCCTCCAACCTTTCAAGTTACCTCTCATAAGATGACTAGAATTTACTCACATCTACATAAAAATATTTTCACATCATGATAAAGATTAACAAAGTTGATAAAAAAAAACTATTTTGGTTAACCCTTAAGTTAGGATATCTTTAATTTAAGTTTGATTATTATTATTATTTATTGACTAGCTATACCCAAGACTTCGTCCACGATTGCCATTCTCTTCATTATGTCTATAAGATAAAATATATTCAAAGGTTTTAAGGTATGTTCATTCCGATTTTCAAGTTATTTAAACTTAATGCTAAGGATTGTCTGTAATTTATTAATATAAAAAAATTTAAATAGCGTGTACTAGCGTACACTCGTAAGAAGTGAAACTTATAATAAAAACAGTTTACTTGTTATACGATCGTAATTATATGAGTCCTGTGTTTGCGTTCGGACATATTTATATTCGAATTACCTACTCACTATAGAATACATCATACAATAACTGCAAACTTCTATATAGTGACACTTAATTTCACTCAAGAATTTTAGGGATTGCTAACGCAGTGGCTGCCAACGCGAATTGAATTTCGTATATCGCTCGAGATATGCAAGTTCAAAACCCTGCATTTGATTTATTTAGTTTAACTATTTATTTATATATATAGGATTTCATCTACTACCACTCGGAATCTTCCTTGCGCATGTGTTTATTGAATAACGACTGAAATACGCAATAATCAAGAACAAGATGGCGCG
Source organism: Euphydryas editha (assembly GCA_036937285.1). Taxonomy (NCBI): domain Eukaryota; kingdom Metazoa; phylum Arthropoda; class Insecta; order Lepidoptera; family Nymphalidae; genus Euphydryas; species Euphydryas editha. The sequence continues at coordinate 9,295,958 of JAUPFZ010000006.1, forward strand.
TAACGAAAAAATCTTTCCAACCCCGATAAAGAAGTTTCACTTCAAAAAAACAAAAACTTTGATCATTGTATTTTTTAATATCTCCTTTCTAACAAAATAGCATGAATGAAATTGGACTACGCGTTGATGAAGTACAAATAAATATACATTTTAACTTTCACCCGTATCAAATAAATATCCACAAATACCCAGTGTTCTAACTCGTAGTGTGAAAATAATTTATTGCGCAGTTTCAAGACTTAAGACAAAAATGAAAAATATTACATTTTTGGATTCATATTGAAAAAAAATTTTAAATTGCGTGTACTAGCGTACACTCGTAAGAAGTGAAACTTATAATGAAAACAGTTTACTTTTTATACGATCGTAATTATATGAGTCCTGTGTTTGCGTTCGGACATATTTATATTCGAATTACCTACTCACTATAGAATACATCATACAATAACTGCAAACTTCTATATAGTGATACTTAATTTCACTCAAGAACCTTAGAGATTGCTAGCGCAGTGGCTGCCAACGCGAATTGAATTTCGTATATCGCTCGAGAGCTGCAAGTTCAAACCCTGCCAGAGCCACGTTTTGTAGCATTCAAAATTTGATATTTGATTTATTTAGTTTAACTATTTATTTATATATATAGGATTTCATCTACTACCACTCGGAATCTTCCTTACGCATGTGTTTATTGAAAAACGACTGAAATACGCCATAATCAAGAACAAGATGGCGCGTAACGCAAGATGGCGCGTAACGAAAAAATCTTTCCAACCCCGATAAAGAAGTTTCACTTCAAAAAAATCTATATATCTTTAATGTACAAAATTGGACTTGTTACAGTTCATTATAGAATAAATAAAGTAACTGTCCGATCCGAACCGATTTAATAAAAGTCAAGGGAGCATTTGGTACAAAATCTTTATTTTAATGTTAAAATATATAATAATTTTACAGTTATGTCATAAAAATCATGTTTTGGTTGTACTAATAAGTAGCACATGCCAAAAATTATCGGAAGTTAAATAAAAATTACATGAACATAATTGTCAATCGTAGATAACAAGTTCTAAGATTAAGAATAAATTATTTTATACCCTCCTCCTATGCATTATAAAAAAAAACTTAATTATTATGTTCAAGTTGATCTCGAGCTTTACGTAATACACCATGTGTTTTATGAATTTCTCTACAAATAGCTCGTTGTACATTTCTTTTTCTCATATTTGCAGCATTGAGTTGAGTAAGAGTTTCAGCTAGTGTCGCCTTAGTTCTCGCTAGTTTTTGCTTGAGTGTAACATTTTCTTCATATAGAGAACCTAAAAATAATATTTTTCTTTTATAAGTTTGGAGAGATTTATTTTTAATTATTGATATGATAAATGGTAAATTAATTTATTATATAAACAATAAAAATATATGTATTTATATGATATGCAATGAATTCATAACAAATAATATTTGTGGGGAATTCATATTGCTAAAAATCACATTGATTGTTTAATAATAAAGCTTAGATTAGGGACTTGACAAAATCATTTTCCATGTTAACAACAATGAACAGTAAAAAGAGCTTAGACTTGATAAGTTAGTGCAGTATTTTAAAATAAAAATAAACTCTTTTGCAAAAAAAACGGGCACTTAAGCAAAGAACTGTATTATAGTTACTATTAGTTTGTTTGATAATTTTAGGTATTGTTATCCTCAGAATTTTATAAATTAATTAGAAAGGAATAGTTTTCATCAGTTTTATCATAACATTTTAATTAAATTATTAAGAAATAATGTTTAAGCTCCAAGCACTATGATTGTACCTGCTCGCTAAATAAAAATGAAACGCGTTAATTTCTTTGTTTTTCTTGAATACATTAAAAGCAGATAAAAGTTTAGTATTGAGTGTGACCCCCTCTTGCTGAAATCACAGCTTGCATTCGTTTGGGCATGCTAGTGAGTATATCTTTTATGGTTTCTTGGGGAATACGTTCCCACTCCGCGGTAATCACATTCTTTAGCTCTCTGATGGTCTGCGGAGCCGGCTGCACTGATCTCACTCGTCGCTTCAGAACGTCCCAGACATGCTCTATGGGATTGAGGTCCGGACTTCTAGCTGGCCAGTCCAAACGACGAATTCCGACTTCTAGCATATACGCATCCACACCGTCAGACCGGTGGGCGCGAGCGTTGTCGTCCATAAAAATTGAGTTTTCGCCAAGAGCGGTTAAAGCGGGTTGTGCATAAGGAATTAGAACTTCCGTTATGTATCGGTGTCCAGTCAGTGTACCGTTTTCGATGAAGACTAACTCCGTACGATCCATAGAATTTATTCCTGCCCAAAACATAACAGAGCCCCCTCCATAAGGTGTGATTTCTTCAAAACATGCCTCTGCAAAGCGTTCTCCTCGTCTACGTAGCACTCGCCGACGTCGGTCTTCACCATGCAGAGATATCCTGGCTTCATCGGAGAACAATACCCTATCCCAGTCTTCATGAGTCCATGACACACAATTTCGAGCGAAGCTAAGCCTGGCAACTCGATGTCCACGGAGTAATTTAGGGCCGCGTGCCGGGCGATGACTGTGTATATTAGCAGCGAGAAGCCTCCTCCTGACCGTCCATAGACTAATTTGCACATTTCTTACTTCTTCGAGGGTGTTCTTGAGGTCCACATAAGAAGATTTGCGATTTCTCAACGCTTGACTAACTAGAAAACGATCATCCCGTGGTTCGGTACATGTCTTTCTGCCAGAACTAGGCCTTCTCTTGACGGAACCGGTCTCTTGATAGCGCTGCCAGGTCTTTTGAACTGTCGACCGACTCACATTTAGCCTCTGAGCCACGAAGCATTGACTGCAACCTTCTTCAAGCAGCGCAATAATTTTGCTCGCTTTTATCACTTTATCTACCATTTTCGAGATTGCTAAACAGCAATAACAATACTTTTAAATGTCAAGGACACCAGATAATTTAATAAAAATTGACAAAAAGTTAATTAGAGTCGATATTAACTATAGGGAATTCGCGCCACAAAATGTAGTTAAAAGTTATTTTCTTTGAAAACCAGGCTCAGTCAAAAATTTGAATTTGGAATGTACTCTTATAAACATGATGGCACTTTTATAGTTATAAAAGTGCCATCATGTTCAAATGATTAAAACCTTTTTGGTATTTTATTTTTTTCAGCCAGGAAGAAAATCGAAACCGCCCGTTTTTTTTGCAAATGAGTGTATTTTTAAAGAGTAACAGATAATAATACTTACGAGGAGATAAGTTAACTGCATCATTTTGTTCTAAACTCGAGAGCCTATCACTATCTATCCCTTGATCTGGCGATGTCGGTCGATCCTCTTCATACTGAACTGCTTCATGGATTTCAACAATGTTATTCTGAGCTTCCATTGCAATTTTTCGAGAAACCTCTATTTCCAATTGAGCATTCGATTCTAAAGCGAGAGCTAACTTTTCACGCGTTTCTTCTAATTGTCTCTCAATACGCAGCCTTTCATGTTGAGCTCGAGCTCTTTCGAGTGCCGCCTCTGAAGCCTGAACAGTCGCTTCATCAGCCGCACGTCGAAGGGAACGTTCCGTTTCTAAGAATGTTACTTCCAATTCTTGTTTTTCAGCTCTTAGCTTTTCTACCATTTGCATATTATAAGCGATTTGTTGTTCGTTCTCCTTGACTTTCATTTCCAATGCAAACAAGGTATTTTTCATAGATTCTAAATTTTTATTTGCCTCGACCGCGTTATTGTGCTCTATTGCCAGCGCGTCTTTCACGTTTTCCTTTTCAATTGTCAGGTCATCTATTTGTTTCATAGCAAGTTCTAATTTTTTACTCAAGTCTATTTTCTCTTCTTCTAACTGTTGATTACATTTAGTTAAACCATCAATTTGCTCTAGAATACCATTTTCGTTTGAAGGTTTGCAGTCTTCTGATCGAGATCCGTAAGATACTTTCGACCGGCGCGACCTATACCTGTTTATGTCTGATATACACTCTTTTACAGCTACTCCTGTATCACAAAGACCAACTCGCGCTAAGGAAACATTTCTGTCCGGTTCAGACCAACATTCGGATTCCGATATAACATCTGCTTGTGGAATATTTTTTATAGTTTTTTTTAAAGAATATTTGGTGTTATCATCACTACAAACCAAATGATGTCCAAACATCATAGTTAAGTCTTCCATTCTCATAGATTGAGATATGTCTAAATTACTTTCATCCATTGTAAATTCTTCGGGAGCCATTGATTCGTCCAATTGTAAGCCCACCGGTAGTGCAAGACTTTGTTCCAAAATACTTTCAGCAAGTTTTTTCTTTTCTTCGCCAAGTACACATCTGACAAAAAATAAATGAATTCACAGGTTAATTCACAGTTAGGTTTAATTAAGCAGCCATTAATCCAATCGATTTTACTCTTCTAGGTGTTACTTTATCTAGATATCTCTAGATACTTTATCTTATACTTACTTATGTGACAACAATTTATCCAAAAAGTAGGCCAATCCTTGTAAACGTCTCGTTAAGAGTTGTTGAAGGTTTCTAAAACAAGATTCATTTTAATTTTTTTTTTATTAATAAAAAATATATATAAATAAATAAATTCAATTATTATATTGAAATAACATACCCAGTAGAATCATCCTCGCTTTGCACATTGTCAAAATTTATCTGTAGCTGTCTAACTTTATTTTCAAGATCCTTGATATGCTCATCCTTACACTTCAATATTTCTTCGTATTTTTCAAGCTGTGAGTCACTCACGTGAGCGTATGTCAACTCCTTATCCTATATTTAAATAAGTAATAGAGCAAATATTTATAGATATAATAAATAGAATTGTTTTTTGTTTTGCAACATACCAATTTTAATTTTTTAATTTCTTTATCTTGTTGTTGAATTTTTTTCATACATCCTTTAATCATTTGAAGAGCTTTGCGGTTTTCCTTTTTTAGCCTAGTTAATTGATCCTGAAATGTAAATATGAAATGAAAAAGTGTGAAATGTAAAAACATCTTCAAATATTTTTACTGGTTGAGTCTAAACAGAATTGAGTGAATGGTAAAGACACAAATCACACAAGTTTTTCAGTGATTTTTTTAAAATATTTTGCCTGACTTAACTTACCAATTCTTCATTATTGACTGTAACTGCCAGATAATCTCTGAAATAAAATAAAAAAAACTCTTTTAAAAAATTGCATTTTACTAATTGGTTCTTCAAACGGATATTGTATTTGTATTGCGTATTTCGATTACATTAGAAATTGCGTGACTGCTGTGAATACTCGGATTTGGACGATATGGTAAGATCGTGAAGCAGATCAGCTATTTTAATAATAACTTAAGACGAGTTTGTTTGCGTAATCCCTTAATGTTAGTTATTCTTGTGATGAACATGTAGATACGATTTTATTCAGTGTTGGTAAAAAGGGTAATTTTTCCAATAGAAGAAATTATATAAAAATTTCAACTATAAATCAGGAGGTACTTTTCAAGTGTTCATCTCTCAAAATTAAACTCTGAACAAAATGTAGATGTCTCTACTGAGTATTGGAACTAAAATAATTAAATTTCACTTAAACTATGTCTAGTGACTAATACAATGTAAATACCTAAAAAAATATTTAGTTTGTCGTTATTTTTAAAAATAATCCATTAAAAACGAGTTTACTTTTAATTTTGTCTACCTAATCCAAATCCCCAATAACTACATGGTTACTGTCGTACATTTACGGCGTATCTCCAATATTTTTATTGAAATAAGTTATTTTTAACTTTTAAAGGTTTTTTTTTAATGAAATACTTGGCCAATATGATCATGATGGCCATATGAGGCAATATGATCGTAAAGAACAGATTGGTATTTATATTATATTATATCTATTATATTATATTATCGGTATTTGAAAAATCATTTCACAAACATTGGAGCTATTTATCTATAAAAGGCTTATCCATTTTATTTCAGTTTTTTAAAATAATTGCTAATACTCACTTTTACAAATCACGATATTTAAATTTTTACGCTTACTGCAATTAACATGGTTTGCTATTGTTTAAATATTGAAGGTAGACATGATATATATATATATATATATATATATATATATATATATATATATATATATATATATAATTGTGGATTTCATATATTCTTTGGTTACAAAATCAAATCAAGAATGCGATGGTTACCGGGGCCAGATTTAGGGGAGGGCAACCAGGACAACTGTCTCGGGCCTCCACAAAAGAGGGGCCCCCACAATAGAGACTTCGGGAAAAAAATTGAAATTCAGAGATGACCTTTTTTTAGTAATACATATAGCCCGACGGAGTAAATAACAGCGATTCGGAGTTGCGACGACCCTTTTTTGTAGGAATACATATAGATCGACGGAGTAATTTTTTTTGTTTTTTAATTAGTCTAGCCGACAAGGATAAATATCAGTGTGAGATCGAGACGTCCTTTTTTTTTCTTTTTTTCTTCTTCGTCGTGTGCAAAGAAATATATACGGAACCAAAATGTTAGATGAAGGGGCCTCCACTCCACTGTTGCCCCGAGCCTCCACAACTCTAAATCCAGCCCTGATGGTTACGTACTTATTGGTTCATGTTAATTAGTACATATTATCTACTACAGATATATTGTAACAATTATTATAGCTTTTTTTTAAATTTTCCACATATATATTTTTTTGTTATGTGATGATAATTATTATAAAAGCAACCCAATAAAAATTGTTATTTAATATTTTCAAAAATAGTCAAATCTATCAGTAATTTTCAAAATTAACCTAATTTATATTGGTTTCAGTCATATGTAGCCAAATCCTTTCTAAGCAAAAGTAGTCAAATCCAAACTAAAATGTTTTTTTTATCATTTTTTTTTTTTACATTAATTATAACGGTAATGTCAATTTATACATGGGATTTGGCATTTCAAACATTAAATATATATAATTATGATTTGTGTATTTTAAAAACAATAGATACAAACAAGATAAACATTATACATAATTTCTCGATTTATGGTAAAGTGCACTCGTATTAAAAATTACCTCCTGAAATGCAAAAAGTAGTCTTGAATATGACTGTAGTGCTTATAGAAATAGAATAAATATAACTAAAATAAAATTGGTTATTATACATAAGGTTAAAATAAAATTGTAGTTAATTAAAAAAAAGAATTTTATAGTTTTAATTAGTTAATAAAAAAATAGTTATTAATGTAAGATCTAATTTAAAATGTGATAATGCGTTATTTATTCATTACTAGGGGAAAGTGGTCGCCCCTCGTACACTTTTTACATTTTTATTTTTTAATTTATGCTTAATGGACTAAATTATCTCGCTTCAACACCTAATTGTAAAAAATATATCTCAGATCTTTAAAAAAAAATTAGAGTGTACTATTTTAAAAGCTTAAAAAGTTACAGCAATTTTTTTAGAAAAAGATTTTTGTACGAACGTTCCCCACGCGTGGGGTACTTTCGTACGCTGGGGTAAATTCATATAGGGTAATTAAAAAGTCAATTAAACTTGCAAACTTTTATTAAATCACAAAATATATGTATTTATCTTTAAACTATAACTTAATATTACTTAACTTTACTTATAATCAACATAAAATCTTCTTGTAGAAATAACAAAAATAATCTTCAACAATCACTTAACTTCTTAGGAACTTTGTAGCTTTGATAATCAGTCTTTAAGGAATATTTGTAATTATTCTTTGGTATTTTTAACTTTAAATAGGTCATTATATAATTGAATATTTGTTATATTGTATAAATTACTTTAAAAGTTATTTTTTTTAATTAACTGGAAATGTAAAAGCCTTGACATTCTAGCTGTAGAATTAGACTGTGTTTAAGGTTCAGGGAGGATCTTAGCGATGTCACTTAAATACACTGTGTGAATATCTTCCACGTGTGAGAAAACGAAAGACCAAGATCCTGGTTTCTTTCGAAGATAAGAAATCGTCCCTCAATGACTTCTTCAACGGCTAAATTTATGGATCTTTCATCAACCTCTTGGGTTCGAGTAACCTTCTTTTTATAATTCCGCACCATGACTCTACAAACAATATTGAAATTTAATAATTGATTAAGTTTCAACAAATTATAAAATCAAATTAGTTTAAATACGTTCTAAAGAACACATTCGTACGCGTACGAATGTGCCCCCCACAGTACTGTCTGAATGTACCCCAAGCCTTGCCTAAAATTAAATAATAAATTTTCAGAAATTCGAATTTAGAACGAGATATATTATTTATCAAAACCTAAAATAAATAATATTGACATTAATCCATCATATATATATATTTTCAAAAACATTAACATTTTTACTTACAAATCAATGGTAAACATCAGTAAAAAAATTACTTACCACGTTCGAAAACACGTCATGTGTTGTCAACTCTCAGAGAGTGACGTGACTGACGTGATGTTCACTAAGCAACATGGTCGTCGGTATGCCTACGCACACAAGCAAACTCGTAGTTTTGCGCCGTTTAGTTTTTGAAATAAGTTTACTGTACGCATGATCCCCGCGTACGAAGGATGACCACTTTCCCCTATAGTTTATTTTTATATATCATATACATATAACAAATATTAAAATAAAATATATAAAATATTGTTTTATATTACTCCTAATAGTAGTAAAAAAAACTATTTTAAACTTATCGATTTTCTTACTTACCCAGCTGACTCCGACTGATATGTTTCCTCAACGACGTCTGTGTGATTTTCGGTCTCCTTAAATATAAAATAAAATTAATCAACATGTAATTACACATTTATTTAATCGAATTCAAACTGCAAAAGTAATAAAAACTAGAATACCTTTACGGGTTCATTTACACCTTTTCTTGCCGCAGTAATACTGTCATTTATTGACACCTCAGCAGCGTCACTTGACATAGATCCCTAATCATGAAAACAAATAAATTAAATAAAAATTAAATTGGGCAATTAATTTTTTGTCTATAACCGACTTTAAAAAAAATTAATTTGCCTAAAATTTAGGCCCTAAATGTTATATTTTGCGTGTATGTTGTACTAAATAACTATAATTGTATCATTGCCAAATTGTGCAGTAAAAAAATATCAAACCTGATTTTCTAAAACATCGATCGCCTCAGCTGCAGCCGCTAGCAATTCTTGTTTATCACTTAGCTGTCTTCTTAGTTCCTCTACTTCGACTTGAAGTCGTACATTATGTTCTAATAAACCCTAAATAAAAACGTAGTTATCCTTTATAATATTTATAATAAAACATGATTAAAGAGTAATTTTAGCCTTTTGCTACTTAAACTTACTTGAACAGCTGGTGGAGCACCGGTTCCTAATTTTTCTTCTAAAAAATATATTCGCAGTTTTAGGTGAAAGTTCTCCTTTCTTAAGCTGTTAAGTTGTTCTTCATACTGTTTCATGCTTATACCACTAGCTGTAGTAACATCTGGAAATGTATGTAATTGTTAAATAAATAATTATAGTATAAATTGTATCTAAGCTTGAATATCACAATTCTCATACCGTGTCCATCTGGTGTCGGGAGTGACATCTCTTGCAATTTTCTTGGACTTGTACTGCAAATTATATAAACGTTAGAAGTGATTTTCTTAATGTAACTACAGAGCACAGCTAGTTTTCTAATATAAATAAGGTCTGTGAATGGTGTAGCAGAAGCCTAATAATCCAATCCCATATTTATATCTTTTGAAATGACAATTTTCCTATATAAACTTTCATGCACAATTTAACACTCCCAGCATTTAATTTGAATATTTTTTTTTTTTGTATTAACCACCAAAATGCCCATTTTCATACTATAGGTAATATTTCTTTAATAATATCCTTTTCTACACCATTGCCGGTGGGTTCCCCGAAATCCTTACTTAGCTGACGTCTCCTACTCATATTCTACCTCAGTGCCAAATTTTAACTTCATAGATCTAGTAGTTTTCAAAATTTCCTGATTAGTCTGTGAATGAGTAACTTTTCGCTTTTACATAATATGTATATTATTTATTTTATACAGATATAGATTCTTAACATTGATGTACAAATCAGAATTCGTATTTTGTAAACATATTCAAGTCGAGCTAGCACACAAAGGTTTTAGTACGACTGAATCGAAAAAAAAAAAAAAAAAAAATAAGATCGGGGAAAGTATTTTCGTATTCTGTATGTTTACAATTGAACTAAAATCTCTTTGGTTGTACTGTTTGTATCTGGTTGGTTTTAATATCAATAAATAGAGGACATTAAGAAAAAGAAAAATAAAAAGTAAATAACACTTTTCCGCCATTTTTCAATTGTTTTTCTGTCCATCAAAAAGAGTGAATCTAACGAAGACATTCGATACATTCAGAAGACAAAAAGAAAAAGGAAAATGCTACACATACCGCGAAAAAAATTGACCTTTATAGACCTAATGCAGTGTCAGTATGAGTAGTTGTGCTACTCTAGTTCGTTCAAGCCTTTTTAGTCAGTTTCAGTGGGAATTTTGATGTCAAAGACTGATGCAGCTCGCTCTGGTCGCCCTTATATGGATAAAGTTTATGTCATTTTTGAATAAGTGGAGCAAGATCGGCATATTAGTAGTTACGACGTAGGCGAGGAACTGAGAATTGACCACAAAACAGATTTGATCCATTTAAAAAAGTATGGCTGTATAAAAAAGCTCGATATTTGGATGCCACACGAGTTAACTGAAAGAAACCTAATGTAGCGACATCTATCTCACCATATACGAACTAGAAGAAATTGACGTATCCTACATCGCGCTCTCGAAGTTTTCAAAGCGATTGAGTATATATACAAGAACCCGACAACAAACGTTAAGTGGCGCAGTAGCATACCAGACGCAACTTCTGTCTGGTCGAAGGATCCTTCCTTTTCTATGTTGAATGAGGAACCTCTCACGTCCATAAAGCTAGAATGTTCAAATGGGCAGAATCACTTAATTTTATTATGAAAAATAAGTGCTCATTTAGTGCTAATTTAATGCTGCAAAATTAAATTTTACGCTCCAATAGTTTACCGAAAAATTAGAAACCTGCTAACTTTATATTAAGCTAGCAGTGCACTACTTCTTAAACGCTAACCGCAGGATATAGCATCAAATCGAAATGTAGATAATTTAGTGCTCAATTAGTGCTAATTTAATGCTGCAAAATTAAATTTTACGCTCCAATAGTTTACCGAAAAATTAGAAAACTGCTAACTTTATATTAAGCTAGCAGTGCACTACTTCTTAAACGCTAACCGCAGGATATAGCATCAAATCGAAATGTAGATAATTTAGTGCTCAATTAGTGCTAATTTAATGCTGCTAAATTAAATTTTACGCTCCAATAGTTTACCGAAAAATTAGAAAACTGCTAACTTTATATTAAGCTAGCAGTGCACTACTTCTTAAACGCTAACCGCAGGATATAGCATCAAATCGAAATGTAGATAATTTAGTGCTCAATTAGTGCTAATTTAATGCTGCAAAATTAAATTTTACGCTCCAATAGTTTACCGAAAAATTAGAAAACTGCTAACTTTATATTAAGCTAGCAGTGCACTACTTCTTAAACGCTAACCGCAGGATATAGCATCAAATCGAAATGTAGATAATTTAGTGCTCAATTAGTGCTAATTTAATGCTGCAAAATTAAATTTTACGCTCCAATAGTTTACCGAAAAATTAGAAAACTGCTAACTTTTAATTAAGCTAGCAGTGCACTACTTCTTAAACGCTAACCGCAGGATATAGCATCAAATCGAAATGTAGATAATTTAGTGCTCAGTTAGTGCTCCTGACATACGAAGACGAAAATATGAAATAATAATAATAATAATTTTGTTCATAACTGAACTTACTAATTTAACAATATGAGCAGAGAACCTGCTGAAAACTTGAAATCTAGGTAAGTTATCGCCTAATGACCTTAATGAATAATTAAGTGCTCAATTAGTGCTCTTGATATACGAAGACAAAAATATGAAATTATTTTTTTTTTTATAACAGAACTTGCTATTTTAACAGTATGAAAAAAGAAAATGCTTAAAACTTAGAATCTGTGTTAGTTATCGCCTAATGACCTTAATGAATAATTAAGTACAAATTTAGTGCTGTTGATAAACTTCGTATGTAGACAACACTAATTGAGCACTAAATTATTAATTAAGGTCATTAGGCGATTGCTTACTCAGATTTCAAGTATTCAGCATATTCTCTGTTCATACTGTTAAATTAGCAAGTTCTGATATAAAAATAAAAAAAAAATAAAAATTTCATATTTTTGTCTTCGTATATCAACAGCACTAATTGAGCACTTAATTATTCATTCAGGTCATTAGGCGATAACTGACACAGATTTCAAGTTTTAAGCATGTTTTACTTTTCATACTGTTAAGTTAGCAAGTTCTGTTATTAAAATAAAAAAAATAATTTCATATTTTTGTCTTCGTATATCAAGAGCACTAATTGAGCACTTAATTATTCATTAAGGTCATTAGGCGATAACTTACCTTGATTTCAAGTTTTCAGCAGGTTCTCTGCTCATATTGTTAAATTAGCAAGTTCAGTTATGAAAAAAATTATTATTATTATTATTTCATATTTTCGTCTTCGTATGTCAGGAGCACTAATTGAGCACTAAATTATCTACATTTCGATTTGATGCTATATCCTGCGGTTAGCGTTTAAGAAGTAGTGCACTGCTAGCTTAATATAAAGTTAGCAGTTTTCTAATTTTTCGGTAAACTATTGGAGCGTAAAATTTAATTTTGCAGCATTAAATTAGCACTAATTGAGCACTAAATTATCTACATTTCGATTTGATGCTATATCCTGCGGTTAGCGTTTAAGAAGTAGTGCACTGCTAGCTTAATATAAAGTTAGCAGTTTTCTAATTTTTCGGTAAACTATTGGAGCGTAAAATTTAATTTTGCAGCATTAAATTAGCACTAATTGAGCACTAAATTATCTACATTTCGATTTGATGCTATATCCTGCGGTTAGCGTTTAAGAAGTAGTGCACTGCTAGCTTAATATAAAGTTAGCAGTTTTCTAATTTTTCGGTAAACTATTGGAGCGTAAAATTTAATTTTGCAGCATTAAATTAGCACTAATTGAGCACTAAATTATCTACATTTCGATTTGATGCTATATCCTGCGGTTAGCGTTTAAGAAGTAGTGCACTGCTAGCTTAATATAAAGTGAGCAGTTTTCTAATTTTTCGGTAAACTATTGGAGCGTAAAATTTAATTTAGCAGCATTAAATTAGCACTAATTGAGCACTTAATTATTCATTCAGGTCATTAGGCGATAACTGACACAGATTTCAAGTTTTAAGCATGTTTTACTTTTCATACTGTTAAGTTAGCAAGTTCTGTTATTAAAATAAAAAAAATAATAATTTCATATTTTTGTCTTCATATATCAAGAGCACTAATTGAGCACTTAATTATTCATTAAGGTCATTAGGCGATAACTTACCTTGATTTCAAGTTTTCAGCAGGTTCTCTGCTCATATTGTTAAATTAGCAAGTTCAGTTATGAAAAAAATTATTATTATTATTATTTCATATTTTCGTCTTCGTATGTCAGGAGCACTAATTGAGCACTAAATTATCTACATTTCGATTTGATGCTATATCCTGCGGTTAGCGTTTAAGAAGTAGTGCACTGCTAGCTTAATATAAAGTTAGCAGTTTTCTAATTTTTCGGTAAACTATTGGAGCGTAAAATTTAATTTTGCAGCATTAAATTAGCACTAATTGAGCACTAAATTATCTACATTTCGATTTGATGCTATATCCTGCGGTTAGCGTTTAAGAAGTAGTGCACTGCTAGCTTAATATAAAGTTAGCAGTTTTCTAATTTTTCGGTAAACTATTGGAGCGTAAAATTTAATTTTGCAGCATTAAATTAGCACTAAATGAGCACTTATTTTATATAATAAAATTAAGTGATTCTGCCCATTTGAACATTCTAGCTTTATGGACGTGAACCTCTCGCAAAGTTCAACATTCCCAAACCTAATGAATTGCTTACTTTTTGCAAATCTCTATTGAAACGTAATGAAACTGAACCATTTTTCAAAAGATTGATCACTGGTGACAAAAAGTGGATTACCGTGGATATTATTTATTTCAAACTCCACACACTGTAGCGAAATTCGGATTAACACACAATAAGGTGATGCTGTGTTTATGGTGGGATTGGGTGGGCATCGTTTATTACCTCATTATGAGCTTTTATAGCCGGGAAAAACCATCGATTCGTGTCTCTATTGCCAACATTAAGCGCTAAGTTTTAAGTAAAAAAATCTAATCCTTTTCACTAACTTGATCTCGGCTAGTTTATAAATATGAAGCTAATAGAATTTATTACTTGTGTAATCATGTATAAATATACATTTTTTATTACACCTTTTCTTTAACCAAATAACGTATCTATCTACGTAACTAAGCTAGCGATCGTCCTGGGCTGGTATACCGTATACCTACTCGTAATAATATACGTTAGCGTAATTGCAAAGTTTAAGAATTCAAATAAATAATTTATAAGCTGATTACTGTAAATATAGATTTTTGCTTTTTATAAGATCTGATGCGCATCACACAAAAACTACAAAACTTTATGCGATTTTAAGTTCTCTATTCGGAAGTCTCAAATAAAGCCTGATACGTATTATTTAGATAAAAGTCCAGCCAGATTTTGTCATTCATATATCATTTGATATTTAATTCTAAATTCAAAACTAAATTTAGTTATATTATTTAGTTATTTAAATTAAATTATACCTAAAAATTAGCAGAGTGCGAGACTGACTCCTATACGTAGGGTTCCGTACCAATTAATATGAGTACAATACGTTTATTAAAGTCAAGATAAGCAACGACCAACGTAGAATAGAATTTTCTTAAATGAGTGTCTCCCTTAAAATATTATATTGTCCTTATTAGGATCATATTCTTACATATTATGAAAAAATTTCAGGCGTCTATTTATTACTTTTCTAAAGATATAAAGCTCTGGGCGGTCGGACGGACGGACGGCGAAGTTGAAGTAATAGGATTCCGTTGATACCACATGGGTTCAGAACCCAAAAAAATAATAATAATACAATGATTGACAGCTGCATATTGGCGTAACTTTAGGTAGGTATTATTTTTATTTTTATCTTTGTCACAAAACGTAAATAATTTTGCAATTACCTAAAAACTCTTTACATAACATAATAATATGTAGGTATCCTATAATGCTTTCAAGATTCTATCTATATTTTTAGGTAGATACCTAATTATAAACTTAACTCAAAAAAATTCTTACCTAAAAGGAGACGTAATATTAATAGCAACATGCTTAGATGTATTCATTCGAGGTAATGTTGCCATTTGACCCAATATCAATATAAAGTTATTACAAGCGCACACACTATAATCTTAACTAACAAACCACAATAATTACAATATCACAAAAAGAACACGACCGATTCCACTGTCTTCTCAATGTCTATAAATAAATAATTTCAATACTATAATAATATTAACTAGACAACTCATTGGTAACTAAATGAAAACAAAAACTATTTTATAAATACAAGATTACAATACAAACAACAATAAATACTAATTACGAGCAACAAAATACGTAAACGACGTCGTGTTCAACGCGATTGTTTTGACGGCACAAATGAGGATATCGAAACTGGGACAGGCATACTTCGGGATAAAATCGGGAACATTCGACAGTCTCCGTTTATTGTGAAGATGCAACATTTTTAGTCGTTGACAACAAATGAGATGAAAAGAGATAAATATATGCCAGGTAAATTCGATTCGACCGCGCAACGGGCGTAGACGGATGCTGGTCGTTACAGAAATAGAAATAGTGAATTCACTGATTTAATCTGTTTTTTCAAGAGTATTTGTTGATATTAATATAAATTACTACAGAACTGACCTATGTTAATTACGTACCTAAATCTAATAACAAAATGCATACTGATTAAAAATAATAACAATAGTCAGTGTATATTATGAAGTATATAATATAGTAATATAAACAATTATTTTAAAGTGGTTATTAAATAAGTTTTAACGGCATATAATTGATAATATTTGTGTGATGTCATTTTTTATCATTATTTGTTTAATTATTTTGTAAGTAGGTACAATTGTACCTTAAATTATGATAGCTTGCTCTAATACATTATATTTAAAATGAATGTATACATATGTGTATCGGCGTTGCCAGACGTCCCGATTTTGGCGGAACGTCCCGATTTTTAAATCAAAATTAAATCTCCCGCGCGGGACATGCTCAGTCCCGCTTTTCAGGGATAACTCGAGTCTCGACTGTGCGTGCAGCGATGGTGCAGCGTGCTGAGGAAGCGTGGGCGGGTGACACAGACAAGTGTGAATTGTGGACTGGCCGCCTGCCCTTTTATTTCAGAAGACGAGTAAGACTCAACTATTTAACGATAGGGCTAATCCGATTTCAAATACTATATTTTTATTAAAATACATTTTAAATGGCTATTTTTGCTTGAATTCAAATAAAAAAGATAAATATTTAAAAACTTCTAATTATATACTTTTTTTTACTATGTCCCGCTTTCGTCGAAAAAATCCCGCTATTTCACTTAAAAAGTTCTAAAATCCCGACTTAACAAAAAAAAAAAAAACTGGCAACGCTGATGTGTATTATTCTTGATTGATTTTTTTTGCTTGAAAGGTAGAAAATTTAGACAAATCTGTGTATACCTATTTCAAAAGGTTCACAATCTGAATAAACAATCTTATTTCTTTAAGCTAACATGGCAATCAAAGTATTCATCTTCATTTAAAAAGCTTTAATTAAAAGTCGATTTTTTATATATATAATATATTTAATTATTCAAAGTATGTATGATTGCCATTTTATAGGTAGTTCATTGATACCTTTACTAAAAAATGGTTTCAATAAAATGTTTGAAGGCGGTTTGGACTGCCCCATGCAATGTTGAATTTTTTCCTTTGCAAGATGTTATCCAAATTTCGAAAAAAAAAAAAGATAATCTGTTGGAGCAAGTTCTGGGGAGTATGGTGGATGTCATAGACATTCCAGTTGACGCTCCTCTAATTTGGTAGCCGTCAGTTGTGTAGTGTGTGGTCTAGCATTGTCCTGAAGCAGCAGTGGCCTAGTGCGATTTAGCTAGCTTTCCCATCTATGTTTATAGTTGCTGACAATAGACATCTGCCATAATCGTTTGGCCAGATTTAAGAAAGCTGTATTGAATGACACCGGCAATAGTCCACCAAATGCTCACAAGTAACTTTTTTTGAGTCAATTTTCGCTTGGAGCAGGATTTAGCTGACTCGCATGGGTTAGCTCAGCCATTGCGATGAGCAGTTCCAATTATCGTACATGATCCACTTTTCATCAGATGTAATGATTCGATTTAAAATTCCTTAGTTATTGTACCAGTTGAGTAATATAATGCAGGAGTCTAAGCGGTTCGGCTTGCTTCACTCGATTCATGAGGTACCCACCTCTCAAGCTTTTTTACCTTCCCAATTTGCTTCAAGTGGATTAAAACAGTTTTATCACTAACACCGTAGCCACCGTGCAGCTAACTCGGACGTAGTTTGTAATAGTTCTGCTTCAACAATAGCCTTCTATTCTTCTTTATAAACTTTAGTCTCTGGCCGTAAATGGGGCTGGTTCTGCAGGTCGAAATTTATGACAGAATGAAAACATTGAAACCAAAAACGCACTGTTTTCTTTTGCGACACCACAACCATACACATAATGAATCCTTCGAGCATTTCTGCAGCACTGGTGCCACGGTGGAACTCGTACTCATAAATAATACGATATTTCAAGTTTTCCATTTTGTAAACTGAGTGACGCAAAGATGAAAAACAAATGAATTACAGTATTTGAAATGCAAATGTATGAGTAAATAGCTGTATTTTGAATTTGGTATTCCTAACCAAAGATGAAATATTTGAGATCAAAGTAGCCAGTACGACAAAACGTTAATTTCATATGTAAAACCTAATATTTAAGTGATTATAAGTAAATTCATACTTCTAGTAATTGTCCCAAAACAAAAAAATCATTAGTGTACTATAACAAGCTAAAAATTCACACTGCTAGACACTTATTAGATTGTGTGTATTGGTGGAACAAATCATTAAAAAGCTAGCTATAAGTAAATTGAATGAGAATGATGTTTGGAGTGACTACAGGATTGGGCTGCAGCCCTCTATTAGAACAATTAGCCTATTTTTTTTTTAAATATATGATGAACAGATGCTTTCAAAGTAATTTCTTGTATAAATTCAATGAAATAAATTATAAGAATGGTAAGGCAAAACTTATCATGTATGTTAATTTATAAAAAAAAATATTTGAATAATTTTATAATACATTAACAAAAATTATGCATTGCCAATAAAACTTTGTTGTTTTAATGGTTTCATGTATTTAATGTTGATTGATCTAAATAATACCTTTTTACCTTTAAACGACATTAGAGTTTTTTAATACATACACATACACTAATTTGTAATGTTACTAAAAAGTATTGAGCAGCAAGAAATTAGATAACAGTATAAAATAAATGTAGAATTTTCAGATTATATTATACTTACATAATAGCACCTTCTATTACTGAATCAGACATGATTGTTGGTATTTCATTGATGATCTCTTAAAAATTCAATCTGTGGATAAATAATGATAACCAAAATTTGAACATTATACTGCATTGCGTTTAACATTAATTACATTTCCTATAAAAATGCTTTCAATTATATTTATTTTTTTATGTTTAAATACTCTATTTTCAAGCATAATACCGCAGGATTAATAATAATTTAAAACAGCTTTCATAAACTTACAAACAATTCACGCAAATTGCCCGCGATATGATGTCCTTTCGTTACGAAATTAGAATTTTAATTTTTTCAAATTTTAACGATGTTAAGTGACATCTAAATCGCTGCACAGACTATTTAGTAATATTAACTATTATTTCGTCGGTTAAGTCCAAAGAGTATACAATACCTATAGGCTTTATTCCGTACCTAACTACCTATACATTATATATACTTTATTGCACTAAAAGACAAAACAGTAAACAAAATAGTTACAATATTTGTGTGCAAAGGCGGACTTATCTCTAAAAGAGATCTCTTCCAGCCAACCTGCGGTAGTGAGAAATAGTGTTATAAGCAGGCTAAAAAAAAACGTGCTGTAGAAATATTATAAATAATACACAGATACTTAAACATTATTATTTAATTAAATATTATATATAAAATTTCATACAATATATATTAGATAGTATTATAGATAATTATCTATATACATACATACTACTATTTACATAAATACTTTTATAAACATCCATATGTAAATATTATATCTATATATACATAGAAATTATAACGATTTCGGAATAATTTGGGTAAGAAGGTGTTGTTTCAGTTTATTTTTGAAACAATTAGCTGAGGGACTAAGTTGGATGTCTTTAGGAAGTTTGTTCCAAAGCAGTGCACTATATACAGAAAAAGAGCGAAAAAGAAACTTTGTATTGCTCTTAGGTATATCGAGCATTGTAGTGATGCAAGGCCGCCTGGAACGTGAGGGAGTAGGAAGAATTTGGAAACGTGAACGGAGATATGAAGGAGAGTTAGGGTCATTAAGTATTTTGAAAAGGAACGAAAGGATGTGCATATCACGGCGAAGGCGGATTGGGAGCCACTTAAGTTGAGCACGAAAGTTTGAAATATGGTCATACTTACGCAAGCCAAAAATAAAGCGAATAGCGAGATTTTGAAGACGCTCTAATTTGTTGATTTGCTCCTCAGTCACATCTAAATAGCACACATCGGCGTAATCAAGTATGGGGAGAAGGAGCGATTGAGCAAGCATAATCTTGGTTCTGAAAGGAAGAAAAAATTGGAGACGCTTGAGAGAGTGGAAGGTATGATGCATTCGTTTGCTGACCTCGTTGACATGAGCTACCCAGGTCATGTTACAGTCCATAATTAGGCCCATATATTTTGCTCGATATAATATATTTAACAATTGATTATATTTTTTGCTTAATTATATAAGGGGGTAGGTTTGAACTACACCAAAAGCAATTTTATTTTGAACCTGTTAGCACTTTTAGCCTCATCATAACAGCGAATCAGCATAATTTTAGACGAATATAAAATTATAAAGAAGCTAAGACTTGAAAATATTGCTGCCATTTTTTACCAAAATATTTTATATAAAAATATAAAAAGTACTTAATTAAGGGAAAGTGCTGAAAAAAGCGTGGGTAATTTTAAAAGTTATAATAATCTCACCACAGTAATAGGGGATCGGACAATAATTAGATTAAAATCTAAAATGTGCTTAGATAAAATAAATATACTGTTTTACGATTATTTACCTAATAATAATTTAATATAATTCATTTAAATATTTTTAAATGAAGAAATAAAATGTTGTTATTTTCAATATTTTTAAACTGTACTGAAACGCCAATCACAGTGCGTGACGTCATCTGTGGCCAATCATTGACTGCATGGGTACTATCTACTTAGTTTACTCAGTTATTTCCATAATTTTGTTGAAATTATAAAAGTTGCTAAAAGATTATTGATAAATTAGGATACGTTAATCGATTTAAAAGCTGTCACGTGGTGTTTAACCAGTTTTTTATAATGAAAACAGGATTTACGAAAGCCGACAATCGAAATCTTTCCAGAATACGTTTCTGATTTGCAATTTCTTTGCAAGTAATTCAGACTTTTGTGACAAAACTTGTATTTCGAAATGTGAAAACTTCTGTATTACTATTTTAACTATATAATAATATATTATTTGCCATAAATACCTAGTTACTTGAAAAAATACCTCTTTGAAAAATAACCTCTAATATTACACAATATATGTATTGTACCTACTGTACTGTACTAGCCTGTAAGCCAACCACTGCTGAGAAAAGGCCTCTTATCCATATAGACGAAGGGTTGGAGCTTAATCCACCACGCCGCTCCATTGTAGGTTGGCGTATAATATACTACTATGAGTAACGATCGCTATCAGGTGTATATGATAACAACCGGGACCGACGGCGTTACGTGCTCTCCGAGACCCGGTGGGGAGAACCACAAGGATATAAACCCAGACCGGAAACAAATATTTGTACATATACAAATATCTGTCCCGAGCGGGAATCGAACCCGCGACCGCCAGCGCGGGGTGTTGAGGCGACTACTCGCACCACTACACCAGAACGGTCGTCGCAAGTAGAATACTGTCAACACTATATCAAATTCTTTAGTGTTACAAAAAAAAATTACAAAAAGAAAAAAGCTATAATAGTAGTTGACCGTAGAGAGAAAACAATATATATATATATATATATATATATATATATATATATATATATATATATATATATATATATATATATATATATATATATATATAGATTTTAGTGCCATGAACATTACAAAATCGAAGCTTCGAAATCGAATGTCAATAAACTCTGTCATAAAATATCAATGTCAATAAACTCTATTTTAATATGTCAATAAACTCTATTTTAATGATTAAATACTCTTTAAGAAGAACCAATAAAAGCTGCTATGATTACGAAATAACAATTGATGTGTTAAAAAATATTGTGACCAATAAATCATATTCATTTGCCAAACGTACATCGCAGCCTCAGTTATCAACCTCATGTATTACCTAATACCAGTTTCAGAATGGATACATTAACCATTTCAGATTTTCAGATTATTAGCGATAGTTCTGATGATGAATGAAGAAACTTTTTTATCATTTTTATACCTATGTATAGTATAAGGTTTTTGACTTTTTATTTGTGAAATAATTATTTTTTCATTTGGTGGCAATAAATAATATTTCATGTTATATTTTATTTTTAGTATTAATTTCTTGACTTTTCGTTTGTTAAATAATTTAATTTTTTATTCCGATTAAAAATATTATTCCGTGTAAGTAAATCAAATTATTATTATATATATGTTTATTTGACTGGCCCGTGGCGCAGTTAGCAGTGGCCCTGTTTTCTGCTCCAGGTTTGTGGGTTCGATTCTCGCCCCGTGTCTGGGTGTAATTTGTATTTATTTATATATGTATTATTTATATGTATATTTATTTAAAAAAAATGTATATCAGTCGGCTATTACCTAAAACACAGGCATTAATTTGCCTACCTTAGGAACAGACGACCGTGTGTGTATGTTAAACATATTTATTTATTTATTTATTATTTATTTATTTTCTTTTAATCCAACATACCAAAAAACTGTGCCCCATTCTATCATGCGAAAAACAATATAGTATTAAAGCTACTTGAAAGAATTGCGCTCAGTTTCCATCCCTAGCGCTTAGTCTACTATTTAGCGACTTCTAGCGACTTTTGATTTTTTCCATAGCAAGCGATATCTAGCGACTTTTCAAGTGTACATTAACGACTTTTTGACAGAGGCATGATACAACTAGACAGTGTACAAAAAAAATTTTGTTTTGCTAAAATGAGATCTATTCTTTGACTGTTACGGTAGGTATTTCCCTATAAGCGGTAGGTAGCTAAAAGCGGTCCGAGCGAGAGCGCTCCCGCTGGTAGTGTGTTCTTGTTTAACGTCTTGCCAGCTCACATAATCATTTCATTTGATAGAAATGGTAGAAAATTAAATACTTTTCTTTTTAATAATTTACTAATACGAACGTTTGGTAATCTTAGAAACGTATTTAGACGTATTTCTACAGTGTCAATAATTAATAAATCAATTGGTTGTATTTAAAAAAAAAAATACTGAGCAAAAGGTAATATTAGATATTTGGGACTGGTAATACTAAAAGTAAGATGGTAGTTTGATTATTTTGTTGATTGTCGTGTTTCGATTTGCGATTGTGTCAATTTTCTTACTAAAGTTGATTGTTTTTCCATGAAAAATGGTGAATTCTTGTTGTGTGACAGAGTGCAATAATGAGTCTTATTCCGGTAGTCGCTTTTCTTTTCACGATTAAATAATAACAACAATCTTAATCTTTAGGGTAACCATGAATTTGATTTGGAGATGTACCGGTCAATGACAAGAGTATACAAAATGAGCAATACCCGAAACTTACATTTTTTATAAAACACTTAAATTATTTTGTTGAAGTTAACTAGTCATTTTACTTTGTACCGATGATGTTTATCATTAATAATAAATTTATTGTATCCTAGATTTCCGAATAATGAAAACTACTACTTGATTGGTGTTTGTGAATTTCCTCCTTTACAGCCTTTGTAGACAGAGGAGGCCTAAAATATGCTTCAGCATTTGTGTCAAGAGCTTATAAACTAACCGCAAGCGCCCGTGTCAAGTAATGGTCGCCATGGCTTTATTGCCCATGTCAACTTTTTTTTGACACGGGCATAAGTACGCGAAGTGCACCTGTCAACTACAGGTTGATTAACGTATATTACATTATCACAGGTGGGAAATTACGTAACGAAACGTGAGAGACCTTGGGCAGTTTTGTGCAGTTGGTAAACTAAAAGGTCATTGCCCGGACACTTAAGCGGTTAAATAGAAAAATTTTTTTGGTAATGTCTCCTAATTACCCAACTGCCGGAGGGTAATGTTTTTATCATTTACACAGTTTGAATATGAAAAAGATGCTTAATATGAAATTACATCAATTCTCTCCGAAAATCAAGCGCGTTTCACCTGTCCATCCAAGCTGTAACGAAACTCATGAATTGGAATTGACTAAATATATTCATATTAAAATTATATTTGTTCGGGTGCTTACCGCGTTTGTAATTTTATTGAGGTCCCTATATTTCTGCAATGTTTCAATCGCCATGATCACGGGGAGACTGACGTACGGTGATGGTGGATGGTGGGAGATCAAAAAAATCTGTCTACTAGAATGGTTTTAGTGCTTTTTTTTTCTTTTACGTAAATTAGGTACATACATACCTGTAGGTAGTATAGTTAGGTTACATCAGTATAAATTATCAGAATACTCACACAATCGTTTGTATAGTTAGTCCCATTTTTTATTTAGTCATGGTCACCTCATTAGAAAGGGACACACTACCACGGGGAGCCCTCTCGCTCGGACCGGTTTTTGCGCCACAGTGCACAGTCTAGTTGTAAGTATCATGTCTCTGCTTTTAGATATGTAGGGTTGGCAATTATACTGGTTAGAGATGTGCCAACTCGGAAAAAATACGTCTCGAGTTAACTAATCTCGAGTTAAACAACTCGAGTTAGCAGGCAGAAACTGAGTGTATGATTTGTTACAAATGACTTTTTTTACATATTGTAGGGGTTTTTATAGATTACATAATATATAATTTAAACTTTTCTCATTAGATTTATTACTCATTTATTTTTGTTTTAATCCTAATTTAGGTATAGTAAGTACCCATATTTAACAACAAAACTATTTAACTATATAGCAGTCTTTCAGACTTCACAAAATAATATCAGTCTAACTTTACATTGTCGGTACATATGCTATTAATAGTTTAATCAGTTATATAATTTATATAAGTTGTTAATTTAATTTTATATTAAATAAAAAAAAATTATAATACAATACAAAAAAAAATCTATACATTTTAAATAATAAATATATAATAATCTACTAGATAATATACAGGTTGACTGGTAAATTACTATCAATATTTAAGGAGACTACTCGGTACATGATTCTTATTCGAATTATGTAAAAAAAAAAACAGGTAAATATTAATAAACTTTTAAGTTACTCAACAATCATCCAATTATGTACGCGTCGTCTGGACACCCTAGCAGCTAGCTGCACTTTCGACACAAAACAGGTAGTTTACCTACGTCCAAACACCGCCACGTGTTAACAGGGTAGCAGGATAAACAAGCATGATCCAGTCCCCCTTAATACTTTAATCCTGGCTTAGGATAGGCAAAAATACTAAGATATTTTACTCGTTTAAGCAACAAATTTGTTGACTAGGTAAATGATGTGAACTTTGGCAATTTTTAGATGTGAACAAGCGGCACAGTACAACACCTGGGCACGTGCCGCCGGCATGACTGTAGAGTATCAACGCTTCATTTACTTGAATTGAAATTTATGAAAATTGGGTCAAAAATTAAGTACCTATTTTTTTTTACATAATTCGAATGAGAATCATGTACCGAGTATTCTCCTTAAATATTGATAGTAATTTACCAGTCATCCTGTACTGTTCTCTTATATTAGCGCAAATTTTACTCATTTAATTAAAAGTCTATATCGGATTTTATCGCGTGTTTTATTTAATTTTAAATAATGAATATATAAAAATTTACTAAATAATATACTGTTCTCTTATATTTGCGCGAATTTTACTCATTTAATTAAAAGTCTATATCAGATTTTATCGCGTTTATTAAAACTTTACAGTTTAATAATATTTTTAATTATTTCCCTACGTTTCGGATCCTTTACAGCGTCCCTGATCTCGGGGGACTCAGGTGGTGGGTGTCCAAAACGTCGGGAAATAATTATAAACAAAATAATATTCTCAAAAAAATAAATATCACATTATTGTGTACATAAGTTAAAGTTCTTAAGTGTTAGGCTGGACTCACACATCCGGAATGCCTCTTTCGAGCTTTCTGAATTATTCATTCAGAAAGCCCGGAATTCTATATTATTTCACTATTCTCCAAACACATTCGGATTTTTTCAGATTATGAATTTCTCAGATCGATCTGTAAGAGGGTTCTGAATTCCGGATCTGAATGTTATTAGTTCATAACGCTCGCATTCCCATACATTTCAATAGACCGGCACAAACATTCTGGAAATCAGATTATGAATTATTTCAGTGTTGCCAACTCGGATATTAAAAACGGCGTAGGCTAGATCAGAAAATGATCTTTATTAATATATAACGAGTATTACAAAATATTATTTATTAATTATTAATTTATTATTATTTAATAAATAAATAATAAATAAATAAATATTAACCAACAATCACACCACGTTAACCTAGCCCCGTGGTAAGTTCGTAAGAACTTGTGTTACGGGTACTAGGAACGGAAATAAATTTAAGATATAAATACATATATACATATATACACATCCATGACCCGGTGCAGACATCTATATTCGTCATACAGATTATCTGCACCTGGCGGGATTCGAACCCGCGACCGCTGCGTAGAGTGTCCAGTTGCCTGACCACTCGACCAGCCGGCCGTCTATAGTATATTATTTATTATTTATTTGCATTTATTTGTACTTGTACGTGTGTTGTATAAATTATTTAATTATATGTATCTTATATATTACACCGGCACACAAAAAAAAAAAGTTGACAGTACTTTTGACGGGACCCATATATCTCTATGTATTTCGACCCACTGAATCCGAATTTGAGGCCAGTTTGACCCGTACACCGTCAAATTTTCGAGAAAACTTTGAAAAACCGAAAAAAATGACGAAAATCGGCAATTTAGGGGATTTAAATTTTTGTTTTATCTAACCTAAGCATGATTCTTATGTATTTTGACCCACTTAATACTTATCTGAAGTTTATTTAGACCATAAGCCATTAAAAGTTTGAGTAAATTCTAAAAAACCCTGAAAAATTGCAAAAAAAAGCAAAAATTCCAGATAAGGTGTTAAAAAAAAATTATAAAATTAAATCAATCATGATTCTCATGTGAACTTTATTTCAATTACAACCTAAGATTGCTTGATAAATCTTGAATTGTACATTTTAGATTCTTAATTTCTACATTTTCCTGAAAATCTTGGCGATTACAGTGACGAGTAAGGCGGAGGATTCCACCAAGACACCAGTGTAATGAAAACTTTTAATGGCTTATGGTCTAAATAAACTTCAGATAAGTATTAAGCGGGTCAAAATACATAAAAATCATGCTTAGTTTAGATCAAAAAAAAAATTTAAATCGCCTAAATTGCCGATTTTCGTCATTTTTTTCGGTTTTTCAAAGTTTTCTCGAAAATTTGACGGTGTACGGGTCAAACTAACCTGAAATTCGGATTCAGCGGGTCGAAATACATAGAGATATATGGGTCCCGTCAAAAGTACTGACAACTTTTGTTTTGTGTGTGCCGGTGTTATTAAAGGTATCTATTTGTTTAGTTTTTATTATATTATCATAGTTCCAGCCACAACAAGTTCATTCTGTGTGAATAGGAACGCTTAAAATTATTACTAATTTATATTATAAATTATTACTAATTTATAATTGTATAAAAAGCGGGGTATGTAACAATTGATTCATTATTTGAACACCTACCACCTCAGTTCCCGAGATCATGGACGCTGTAAAGGATCCGAAACGTCGTGAAATAATTTAATTTAATTAAAAATCGTTAAACTGTAAAGTTTTTTTTTTTTAAACAAATAAACGCGATAAAATCCGATTTAGACTTTTAATTAAATTGTTAATATTGTTATAATACCTGCCCATCTGCAAATGCGATATTTCTGTCACCCTCAGGTTGTCTGGCAGAAATTGCTACTTAGCAATAAGACCGCCACAGACACACAGACAGCTTAAATGGTGTTAGCTTCTATCTTTAATTTTGTTAACTCTTTTGGTGTGCAATAAAGTACGTTATTGTTATAATAAAGTATATTATAATTTATAAATATATAAAGAGTATTAAATATCATTACGGAATATTATTTATTATTATATTAATTTTTATTTTTCATTATATTTATTCCACGTGAATTGTATTATTTTAAATTAATAAATATTATTAGTATTTTTAAGAAAATTCTATTAAAGATCGCCAAAAAAGTAAATATATTAAATTTTAAACCGTAATATTTACATAAACTTCAAAAACATTCCCACGATTGCATTTTTTCTATCAATTTTGAGAATTCAGTATTATTTATGGCCTCAAAAAGATTTTCGATGTAAATTAAGGATCTTTAAATCGCTGTGAATTGAGGAACATTATTGTTGTAAAATATGGAGTTCTGTCAAAATATAATATTGTACAAAAAAATTATGACCGGTCTATTGTCTTTAAATGAGTAACAATAATGCGTAAATTATTCCACGTGAGTTATATTCTTTTAAATTAATAAACATTTTTAGTATTTTTAAGAAACTTCTAAAAACGATAGCCAAAAAGTAAGTTAATGAAATTTTTGAACGAAATATTAATTTCCGTATTCGGCATTCCGGATGTCTGAGTCCAGCCTTAAAATATTGCACTTTGAGTGCCAAAATATGAAAAATAAATAAAAATAGTTCCTTAAAGTATTTTAACATAACTTTTTGTCATCGTCGGTGTCATTTGGTAGATACAATGGTGAGAGTATAGCGCGCACCCTACGAACGAATCGCACTCTCGCTCTTTCGCTTGATTTATTTATCGCCAGGACAAACTCGAGTTAGGGACAATTCAACTCGAATTAAATCGAATTAAGCACAACTCGAGTTAACTCGAGTTAGTAAGTCGAGTTGACACATCTCTAAGACTGGTAATGACCAAAGAGTAATGACCTATGGTAATGACGTTTATCATTAATTGAAGTTAATTACCTTTTTAATTTGTCATTCGTTATTTATTAAACGCATTTTCCTGTAATTATATTACTTTTCTCTATGAAACGCATGTTGAATTAAAAATATGGCGCTTGTTTCCAATATTCGTACGCATTTTAAAAGGTTAACTACTGCAGACATAAGATTAAAAAGTATTAGATTTTTTTCGAATCATCACGATGAAAATGCTGATGATCAGCAAACTCCAGTAGATCCCTTAAAAGACCGGACTAAGATAATTCCTGTTGAGACTAGCATAAGGTATTTACAAAGTAAAGCGTATAAGCAAACCTACGGTGAAAACCCTGTCTGGTATTTATACAGAAGAAATCATAAAGGTGGTTTAGCCCCAAGGAAAACAAGAAGATCTTGTGTTCGCAATGGAGTTATATCAACGGGTAACCCGTGCCCTATATGTCGCGATCAGTACCTGGTTCTAGAACCCAGAAACACTGAGTTACTTCAACAATTTATATCTGAATACACTGGGCATGTAAGTAAATAATATTTTTAAAATTAAATTAAATTTATTGTAATTGACATAGTAATGGCTCTAAACTTTTATAATAAGTGGAGAACCGAGTGCTGAGCTGTTCTCTGTTATTCTCTGTTCTGAAATGTCTAATTTAACCCTTTCGATACTCATGGTACACTGTATGTCCCAGTATATGTTTTACCAGAATAAATGCTTTTAATGAGGCTGAATTTGGTTTACAATGTAGTCCTTTAGTGGCCTAGGTAAACAAACAAAGTTCTGTAGTTCCGCCAACTACTCTAAAAACTTATTTTCTAATATAAAAGATTTTTGACCTTTGACCTATAATATTATAAAATAGTCTAAAAAAAGTTGTTATCTTCTCTAAATAAAAAAAATGTCTTGAAAGGGTTAATTGTGGTATGGCCTGTTTCTGTTAATTATTTGTCTTTGATTTTCCTTACTATTCATCTATAAAATATGGAAAAAAAAAAATAAACTAGACACTAAAAACAATAACCATCTTTAATAAAATAAATTCTCAAATAATATATAATAAATTTAATTCTTTAATAAATTTAAGGTAAAAAGTAAAAAGTAGTTTATTTTGTTGCAGATATTGGATGCTTTTAAAACTGGACTTTGTCAAAAAAAACATAAGGAACTCTTGGTCGCTATAGAAAAAGCTTGGGATCATGGATACTTAACTTATGATGTACCTTTTAGAGAATATGATTATTCTTTGTACAATAAAAATATAAACTAAATGTTTTTTTTTTTTTTTGTTATAAATAGAATTAGTTCAATAAAAGTAATATTAGATACAATATCTTTTATTTATTTATAAAATTTATAAAGCACAGATTAACAATGGCACAAATAAGTCAAAGTAAATTTAATTAACAAAATTATTATAATAATTTGCCAATCATTATGTATTGAAGCGATGTTATGAGAAGTTGTCCATTATTTTTGTCCTGTTTCTTTGTAGTAATAACTCCCTAATAAGTGCTGATTTTTCTCTCTCTAGAACAGATATTCTTTCGTTTTTGCGGTTGACTTCCTGAAATCAAAATTATTTTATTTTGTAAAAGTTAAATAAATAAATATGTTTAACAAACGCACATGGTCGTCTGTTCCTAAGGTAGGTAACTTAATAGCTGTGTTTAAGGTTACAGTTGACTGAGATACATATTTTTTTTAAATAAATATACACATACATAAATACATAATAAACCCAGACTCAAGGCGGGAATCGAACTCACAACCCTGGAGCAGAAAACGGCCACTGCCTACTGTGCCACGGGCCAGTCAAAATGCTTAAGATGATATTTAATTTAATCAAAGATTGTTATTGGAAGATGTGACAATAAATAAAACAAGTAAATCATCTCGCATCAATGCTTGTGATTCTTTTGCTTGTTTTCAGTATGAAAATTGTAGACACTACTTTTATATGCGATTTAAATATGCCGTCTTTAATTAGATTAACAATCAGTATAAAAGTTATTTTATAATATTCAAAGATTAATGATAAATGCTAATGGTATATTATTTTCTAATGTCAATAGTAAGACCTCTGCAAGCATTCGATTTTGAGAACGGAGAACAGCTGCGTTGTTAGGTGAGGTTGCTATTGGATTCATTGTTGTCGGTAAAGCAAGATTCATGTGCAACGACAGTGGTCCATGACGCCACCCAGCTGCTAAAGCGCCAAGTTGTCGATTTAATTCTAAGATTCGTGCTCGCAGCAATTCTAAGCGCTCTTGATGGGCTTCATTCCATGGCTCCTGAAATGAGAGAATTTTTTAAATTAAAAAAAATTTAGGTATTTATTTTCAGTACGAAATTTTTATTCGTTAGCATTATTTACATTCAACTTTTTCTGTAGAGAACTTTCCTTTTCTAGAAAAATATAACTATAATAGTTCGTAAATACGTACAAGTATAGGTATAAATATTCCAACCTCAACAAACAGCCGCATGCTTATTAAGGCGTTTCTGCACTACAAGGAATTTTACTATCCGGCAGTCCGATTTTTTACGGTCCAATGTGGCATGAAAAAAAAAGAATAATAATATATGCCGAGGGTTCAAAATTTACCAAGATAATAATAATAATATGTAAATATAATAAATATGCTTAACACACACACACACGGTCGTCTATTCCTAAGGTAGGCAACTTAATGCCTGTGTTTTAGGTAACAGCCGACTGATATACTTTTTTTTTAAATAAATATACATATACCTAAATAATACATATATAAATAAACATATATTACACCCAGACTCGGGGCGGGAATCGAACCCACAACCCTTGTAGCAGAAAACAGGGTCACTGCAAACTGTTCCAACGAGTCAGTCATTATGAAAATTAAATAAAAATGGATGGGGAAAAGAAAAATGTCGGACGGTAAAATTACGTATAATGCACAAACTAGTAGATATAATTGAGTTGATGTCCTATACGTATAAACGTATGTACGTGCATAGTACGATGAAATTAGCGCAAATTCAGTTGCAAATATTGTCAATACCTACAGCTAAAATCTTAATTGTACAAAAATACAATTTGTATTATTATAGTAATTAAACGGTCTAGGACAGGTAAAAAACTTTTAAAAAATTATCACATTGTAAACGCTTAGATAATAATAATTATTGCAGTGATATTGCGATTATTGTACTTTTTATGATAGCTAGGTTAACAGGATAGTTAGGACATAAATTTATAAATAAAATGTGTAAATGTATTCGGTACCACGTATCCGCCCATTCTTCCTGCGTAGCGCATTTTATCTTGCACTTCCGATAATTGTTTCAAGTACCATTCACGAGCTTCTTCTACAGCTGTTAAACCTTGCAATAACACGTCTTTTTCTTGTTCGATTTGTTTCATTTTTTTCAATAAATTGTAATCAACACCGTTATGTAAGGTGTGGCGACGGGGCTCGCGTCGTCGCGAATTTTTTCGTAGAACTGTTTGTGTTCCATTAGCAGAGCGGCCATCACCAAGACCTCGATCTTGTCCTTCTATAGATCTAGTCATTTCATCGAAATCTAACTTAGTTTCTCCTATATCATCACTTTCCAAAGCCGTCTCTTCGGATTTGTAAACATTTCTCATATTTTCATTTCTATCCATTACATTTTTTTCCAGTCTTGGAGGTTTCGGAGGTCCATAAATCTTATGAGATTGAGTAGTCTCATGCTTAGAACTAGAAGTTACTTTGCCAGTTTGAAGCAATTCAGGTAGAGAACTATCTTTGTCTTCGGCTAACTGAGGCATGCTAGTAGTTCGATGTGTTGGATTTCCAGTATTTCTCAATAAGTTCCAATTTCTGTTATTATGTGAATTATCTATGTCAATAATTGGGGCAGATGGGGGGCGAAGAATTTGTGTACTCATTTGAGTACTTATTCCCTTATTGTCCAGACCTTCATTTATTGTGTTAATTTTACTAGATGCATTTTGAACTTGATTTCGTAACAGACAAATTTTGAGACCAGTACAAAAACTTTCAAAAGTTAGTAAACCCTCATGAGAAGCGACCTTTTGAAGGCTTTCAATAACACCCCGGGGAAGACCTTTAGTGCGATCATCGCGCCAGCGATTTTCGATGTCTGTTAATTTTACATACCCTGTTTGTTTATCATCCATTATATCGAACAATGTTCTCATTGCTGAGACAAACTGTTTAGGTAAAGATTCCATATTTGTACGACTCAAATTTTTCATAATAAATTTTGCGATGTTACACATAAAAGTTATACTTTAATAAACACAGGTTCCACTTTAAATTGTAAGCACAATGTAATGAAAAATACACCTAAATTGCACCAATTCACTTACTGTAACACATCAGAAAGTTTCTATAAATTTAATATTTAATTTTCTATAAAAGCTGTGTTAATCACATGATTTTTAATATAATATCGGTTACTGAACGGTACATAGTGTTATGGGGCGAGCGAACCGGCCAGTAGAAGTGATTTTGCGGACTATGCAGGCCAAGAGTATTAACAGCAAAACCGGTTATACAACATTTCGGGCCAGGTAGAGGCCATAGATAGACTAGGCGTTGTTCCAGGACTTTCGATGCTATTTATTAAATATTCAATTGTTATTCAATTCAACTATTTTATTTGAAATGCTTCACATATTAAATGAATAAAATATACCAATTACAAAAAAAGCACACTACTGTTATATAAACTAAGTCCATATTATTACATAACGTAGAATCCATCCAATGATTTCGTGACATACATATAAGCAAGCCTTTTAAGGAAAATTGTACATGCCTACTATTAGAAATTTGGCCGTTTCTCTTTCTTGCGGAGGTGTCGTAAAAGGTGACTAAGGCCATTGTGGTGCGAACAACTTTACACCAACCAGGATGGCGATGGGCAGCAGCGTCACCGTATCCTGCCACAATACACTGCGCTCGCCAACCCGCCTGCCAACCGTTGCGAGTATTAGCAATCACACCCCGAGATGATAAGGGAGGCCTACGTTCAGCAGTGAATATACAACGGCTGATGTGGTGGTGGTGGTGGTGGTACTATTAGAAATGAATCATATACTCGTAGTATCAAAGACGGCAGTCTCCATTTTTTATTAACTCCATTTTTTATTAACTAAGATGGAAGAGCTAATTATAGAGGAAATTTTGGCATAGATAACTTTTTTTGAGGAAAATGTGGAGACTGCCGTCTTTGATACTATATGACTCTAAATAGTACCTAGCATTTTAGTATGTAACCTTACCTACATACATATTTTAACATATTAAATACTTATTAAACCAATATAATAAATAATATTTAACGCTTAACTTGGCGGAATTTTATTTTTTTAAATATCATAATAATATTTATACCACTTAATTCTTATGACCCAAGGATGTCTAGAAAAATACTGAAAAAAATCTCATGAGGGTAGTTATAAAATAACCAAATGTATCTTGTGGGATACATTGCCAAGCGCATTAATAAATACATTACGCTTACAATGTATCTTTACAGATACATTGCCAAAATAAGCTATGATTCGATTACATTTGTAATATTTATATTTATAATTAAACCGCGTTTATAATCAGTAGTCTGTACCATTTATTTAAGTGACAAAAATATAACTTCTATTAGATAAAAATAGTACAAAATCAGATTGATTTTGGAAATTTATATTGTGGAAATTGAAAAAAAGTCTCTACCCGTTAATAGACACAACCTCATACCACATTTTATGCACAAAACAGTAGTCTAGCCTCAAGAAATTGGCACGTACTTTTTCAATGAGGGGCTCAACTTGAAAATATCAATCACATCATCAAGCAATTTGTCGTTAAAGAATACGAAAGTACCTTCGTATCTGCTGAAATTTTTTGAGTGTCAATATATTAGCTATTTGTGCAAATCTAAATTCTTGAGAACAATAGTATAAATCAGCATATTCACAATTTCCATGATTTAATCAATTGCGATAAAATGTTTGATATCTTGTTTTGAAAAATTAAGAGAGCGACCGTATGCTTTGCGTTGAGTATAAATTACTTTGCAGTGTAATCTTATGAAGTGTCATGTCATCATAAAAGAAATAATCTTATGGTGTGTCATGTCATCATAAAAGAAATAATGAAAATATTCTAGTGGTGTTTTGATGTTGTCAATAGGTAACAGTTTATCATGTATGTCGGCATTATATTTAAATTTGTTGTTTATCCAATGGAAATTCGATTGCTTTCTTTGTATAGGCGCAGGCCGTTTTACAGTCAGCTTTGGCTGTTTTGAGCTTGTATTCTTTATATTTGATGGCGATGGTAAGGCTGCTACTATTGACTCAGGTGTTTCAGGCACTTTTCGGTCAAATCTAGGCCTTTTATTTTGAACGACATTCACTATGGCGGTTGGTGAAGGAGGTATAACCGATTGAAGAGAATCTTGAGCTGAAAAATCCAAGAAAAGATTTTTGTAGCTGGTTTCATTGATACTGGAAGGCAGGAAGTAGTAATGTAGGGCACGGTGAGGTTGTTTTCATAGTCAGAAAGTATGTGAAGATTTTAAAGAGCAGAAGGAAGCAAAGGACCTGGTGAAGATTCAGTACTGCCACGTTTATGAAAATTAAAATTCTTAACTTCACTACTAGAATCCGAACTTTCTTCATTATTTGATGATTGATTGTGTTTTGGCACCAATGTGAGTATTTTGCTAGCTCTTGAAAGCATATGTACCTTCAAACAATAGGAAATAATCTGAAAATGCATAAGCATATGAACAGTCAATCAGCTTGGCAGTGTGCATTTACAGATACAGGACGATGCTGTATAATTTGTTAGCGAAGCTGGCAGTGTGTACCATGAGATACATCCATTTAAAAATTCAAATAAAGCATCAACCAGACAATTATAGAACATCCAAAGTAATTACTTTAGTGCAAAATATACTTATAATTTATAATTTTACGCACCCATTCATAAAATATGAAAAAAAAAAAATTTTCATAAGTTTTCTTACCTTCTTTCATGGCAATATAGCGGAACTTAAAATAAAGTGAAGTTTATCAGCTTATTAGTCTGGCCAACAGAAAAAACTAAACGTGCGTTAAAAACCTAAGAAATTACCTAAACATTCATATAAAAATATTAGGTTTGCACTAAAAAATAATGGCACTAGATTTTTTTTAATTCTGATGTATCTCCAGAGATACATTACCAAGAAAAGGGTTAACTTACAATTAGAATTTTAATATTGAACACACATACTAAAACTAGTTGAACCCGCGCCTTCGTTTACGATTGCCATCCCTTTTATTAGCTTCTTTTAGATAAAGTACGTAAGCCAGCTTAAGATGTGTCGTACATTCAAAGATTTCTGTACATTCCGAGTTTAAAGTTATTTGGATATAATCCTGAGGGCGAATGTAATGTTTATGCTATGTCTATAATTTCTAAAATATTTTGTAACAAAGAATACGTATATTTAAGCGGACTACGGGTCAATAAATTATTAACTAAGAACACATTTTGACTTTCATCCCTTCCCTTCAACCTTTGTCCGGTATCTAAGCTTACGTGAGTCAAGTTTTATATTCAGATTTGTTTATTGATGTGTAGCTCTACCTCAAGCAAGTCTCATCTTTTCGAGTTTCGGACACTCAGTGATATGTGGAGGGCCGTTTTCTTGCTTGTGGAATCGTATTAACAAGCGAAATCCTCTATATATTTAAATCTGTAGAGATAATGACAACCCTCCGTGACTCGTGAGAGTCTGAGTGAGAATCGGCGTCAATTTGAGAGTGCTCTCCATGCACATCCGGGAAGTAGATTTTTTCGTAGCGCCTCTACAGGGATCGAGTTGGTGTCTGTGATTCCATTCAATTTGATATGTTTTTCTGATTTTCTTTCTCTTTATATATAACAAAGGACACAGGTCGTAAATTGGTGTAAATTTGCTTCTCAATACCACCTCTTCGGCCAGCGCATCGGCTATCTCGTTGCCCGCGACATAGGCCCCGACATAGGCCCTTATGCATTTGCCGTATCCAATCCGTATCCGAAATTTCATATCCATAACATCACTGATATTAATGACCTCTCTCACCTTGTTAGAGATGATCATGAGATAATCTTTTTTGCAGATGATACATCTTTACTGTTTAAGGTTAAACGTAGACAAAATTCACTCGACGATGTAAACAGGGCTCTCTCTAAGGTTATCTACTGGTTGGCTATAACCAGTATCAGGATTAGGGAAATGGAATTGTTCGATCAGGCTGTCTTTCTGTTCTGTGTTTCAGGGTCCTCATATTGGGAATTATCTGGCAGATTCAGCTCCGCAGCTTACGCAGTAAAAAAAAATACGACAGTTGACGGATATCAAAACCGCGCGATTAGTATATTTCAGCATTTCCACAGCATCATGACTTATGATTTACCGCTGTGGAGAAACGCTGCTGATATCCAATGTATATTTATTATTATTTATTACTTAATTTTTGACCAAATTTACATAAATTTCAATTCAAATAAATTAAACGTTGACACTTCTCCAGTCATGCCGGCGGCACGTGCACAAGTTCACATCATTTACCTAGTCAATAAATGTGACCAATAGTTGCTTATTTAACCACTGGTTGTGCTAACTATGGGTCAAAAAACAAAACCACACCACCAACCAACCAACCACAAAAAAACCATTGATCGTTATTTTTAAAATCCATTAGCACAGTTTTGTAGAGAAGATAGAGCTCTATCGACTTGCTCTATATATTTTTTCAAACAGCAAAAAAAATCGTTGTAAAACATAAGAAAATATAAAATATTCTCCGACCCCGATATATTATATTATAGGTACCTACTAATGTATATGTGTATTGCTTATAAGTATTAATCTGTAGCTATTTGTATATAAGTTTATTATATTATAACTGCACCACCTACCCGATCTCTCAAATAATTAATATACAATATACTATTTCGGTTTGTCTAAAAGAAATGGCTTACTAGCCATAAGACCGCCTCTTGTCCTACAAATCTTAAATTGTCTGTATTACTATATTATATTTGTATGTTGTGGTGTACAATAAAGCGTAAATAAATAAATAATTTTGTCCCACGACGAAACTGATGATTGTGACTCATTATGTTTATAACGTTTATTTTCACTAACAATAAAATGTGTTCAATTACTCTAAACTGAACGGCACTGAATCAGTCGGTAAACAACTGACTGCTGGGCAAAGGCCTCTTCTCCATGTAGAGGAAGGGTTGGAGGGTAATCTGCCACCAGCTCCACTGCAGGTTAGCGGATAATTTCCCTACCATGAGTAACGATAGCTATCAGAAGTATTTGATAACAACCGGGACCGACGGTGAGACCCACAAGGACATACATCAAGATCGGAAACAAATATTTGTACTATATAAATATCTGCCCCGAGCGGGAATTAAACCCACGACCGTCGGCGTTAAGGCGACTCACTGCTTACACCACTAAACCAAAAATATATTACTTTGCGGACTGGCAAAGCACAAGAAACCTTCGCGCTGATTTGATCCGTAAGATAATCACGAAATTTTTACCGACGAGATACATTTGGTTTATAATGGTTGTTGTTGATAGTTATTGTATTCCACTAAATCCATCAATGAATATTGATATTCGTGATATTGCGTTGATAGTCAAGATCACGGCTTATAGCTATTAATTACTAGTAATTAATAGCTATAAGCTATATTATATGCTAATAAGCATGCTCTTTTTTTTAAGCATGCTTGTAAGTAGTATGCTCAAAGCAAACAATTGGACACACATGCAATTTTAAACGCGGGCTTAAAGATTCTTTTTTAGTTAATTGTTAATAACTTTTGCAATTTTCGCAAGCGGAATTTCCTTTTTTTTTCAAAAATCATCTAGATGCCATTCCGAATCGAATGACACCTCAATCATAATTTTCGCAGTCTGCTGACAAAAGTTGACTAAAATGGCACTTGTTAACTAGACTATAATCATGCTAATAAGCATGCTACAAACATGTTAAACATACAATGCATTATAGTTTACATAAATTCCTTGATCCTACCTCAATCAGCCTATAAAAACAAGGAAACAAAATAATAAAAAAATACACAATAAAAAATGGCGCATATTTACTTTTTTTTAATATAATGGTATATATAAGTATATGTAGTTTGATCTTAGGTGGCATCCATTAATTACGTAAAACAATTTTGACGATTTTTTGATCCCCCCGCCCCGCTTGTAAAATGTCGTAAGATTTTGCCTCCCCTTCTCCCCACCACTAATTTTACGTGAGATTTTTATGCTCGATTACATTAGATTTTGTTAAAGAAAAAAATTCTTTTGTATTTTTTTAAATTAAGACTAGTTTAGACGAGTATTTAAGATTTTTAATGACGGAAAAAAAATAGGTGATATTTGCTGAGACCATCTTCTAGGCCCTAGGCCCTAAGTGAGATTGAATGAGATTTCGCTCGACCCCGAAACTAAATGTGTCTTGTAATTAACGGATGCCCCTTACCCCATCTACGTAAATTTCAACTTTTTGAGGTTCTCAACCTTCGGGATACTGACTAGATTATATTGATTATACACTTGAGATGTTATAGCTGCCTCTAATTTTAACGACATCAAATGATCAACATCAATGATCAATGATCGGAATGATGCCTCATAATAGGTCAATTCATTGTTTCTAACTTCGATTGCAATTGTATAATTAAAAAGGTATGCAAAAACTCATGAAAGTATTTGATTCAATAGACTTTCTTTTTTATAGTTTTTGTGTATTTAGATTACGTAACGAAAATAAACAGGAATAGAATAGCGTTTGGGTTTTGCATAATTTGTTAAATATAAAGATAACCAACTTTCTAATAAAAAATCATCAAAAGCATATGTATGTTAGTAGAAGTGAAATTAAATATAAATAGACGCTTGTAAGTAATAGAATAACAAAGTAAAATATTTATATGTACCTTAGGTATGTAGTTTTGTATAATATTTCTGTAGAGTTATTGTTATTAGCTGTAGAGTGTAAACTCGTGACTGACGTCTGGTGTGATATTGAATTCCCAACAGTAAGTTGATATATTTTGATAGACGTCTGTGATTCGGCACTGTTTTTGTTGATTTTTTTTTTACGAATTTACAATATTACTTTGATTTGAGTAAATAATGAGTAATACGGAAGAAAAGGCGTCCGAAACAATTGAAACAAATGGCAATTTAAACAAAGATGGAGAAAGAAAAAATTGGGTTAAATTTGATGATGAATCTGCTCAAGAAAATGATTTAAATTCAAAATCTAAAGTGTCAGATGTATCAATTCAATCAGCAACCAAGTCAGTGGCTTCAACTTCTGAAATACCTGCTGTACTCAAAACAGAAACAGTTCACATAAACTTAGATCGTAGCGAAAACAATATCGAACCTGTGACGCAGAGTGCTGTCATGAGAAATGTAGGATATATCAATGCTCGTCATGGTTTTTGTAAGTGATGTCTTTTTTCATCTCATATTTTGTTATCATTTGATACTTAAGTTTTATTATACAAAATAATATATCTGAACTTTAATCTGCAGCTAATGGTGACGTTATTGTGACCTTGTTGCCGACAAATACGAAATGGCCCTGGATTACTGCAGCAAGGTTTCGTCCAGAACTTGTCCCTGAAGAGTTAATGGCTCAAGGCTTAACTGTAAGTATAAATATCACAATGTTTTTCTAGTCATTTTTTTAAATTATCTTTTCTTTATATTCTTTTACTATTGAGCATGAAAAGAATTATTAAACTTTATGACTGTACTGTGTTATACACACACACACACATATATATATATATATATATATATATATATATATATATATATAATCTAAATTATAACCAAAAATGTGTTGCAACATATCTAAGATAATTATTCAAAGTGATGACTTATAAGCTGTCTTATTTATAAACAGGCTATTGAAATGAAATGTAAGGTTTAAATTATATATTATGTATAAATTTGAAAAAAAAAATCTTAGTTTAAAAAATAAAAAATCCTAGTTATAGAGGTGTTTCAATGGAAGTAGTCAGAATTTCATTAAAATTATCAGTAGGAGAGGTTTCACATACATTTAAGACACACATAAATAGGCTATACTATTATAAGTCAAAATATAACCTAATTAACATGAAATAAATTATTTCTTTTTTTTTTTTCAGTTGACCGTTGAGGAATATGTTCATGCTATGGAACTTCTTGTGAATGATGCCCGTTTTACAGTTTACAATATCTGCTACAAGAGAGTTTTAGTTTGTTGGATTACTATTGCATTTCTATTTCTTCTAACTTTACTTTTTTCTGGCTTGGCTGGCCTCACATTATTTTCACTAGGAGTCATGTGGCTTATTCTTAATGCAATGGCCATTTTTCTCTGTATGTGGATAAAGTTAAAGCTTTCAAAAGGACTAGAACAGTGTTTAGCGAGTGTCAATAAATTGTTAAATAAACACAAATTGTTGCTGGCTTTAGATGACAGAGGCAGGATATCATGTCACAAAGTGAACTTGTGCTATATTTATTTTGATTCAGGGCCGTGTATAGCACATTTGCAACAGTTTATTGATAGCGAAGAAGGCAAAACAATTATGCAGGGTTGGGAACGAAGACTAGATGTGTCCACTAATGATATTGTAATTCAGGGCAGTCAATCAACAAGATTATCACGAAAACAGGTAAGGTATAAATAATTTTACCATCAATCTGTATAATGTTGAAAATATAAAATTGCAACAATAATTCTACAATAATTGTATGTATAATATGTACTTTATGGTTTTTTTCTATACACATTCAGACTTATATTTGCTTCTCTTAAGAAAGCGTTTTTGCACTTTCATAAGTATACAGAGGGTTGGTCTATTTTACCTTTTTTTTTTTGCTTGTTTGATATAAAATATTATTTGAACAAAAAAAAAAGGTTTTTAAATTTTCTCAAATCAAAAACTTTTCTTATAAACATTTTAAATATCTATTGAGAGGAAGTAGTTTATAATGAAAAATATGAACATTAAATTAAAAAATGACCAGTTAGTGCACAGTGTTCACAGGTAAAAATATCTCGATTTACATTAAGATTAAAAAGATAATTACTTAAAGTGTTTTTAACTAAAATTTATGTTTCCGCTTTATCGGCCTTTATTTTAATGCCATATCCCTAACATTACAATGCTTATACTTTTTTTTTTAATTTCTAATGAATCAAGCAGGATAACCAAAGCAAAGTAGCTAAAATTAAATATTATGCAAAATAAAACTTTTGCCCAAAGTGACTCCTTCCACACTCACTAAAAGCAATATCTTGTATACAACTTTTCATAATAATAAGAATATGTTACAACATAATTTTTTGATTCTGATGTAGGTGTGAAAATGTTTAGTTGAATATTATATTTATATTTAAACTGACTGACTGCTCACTTTTAACATTTTACATTACATCAGATTTTCTGGCAATTTCAATAAAGAAAAGTCACCGATGTGTTAGTTGGATTCCAAAAAAAAGGGTTCCATTCCACTGAAATGTTTTACAATAATATGTTTTTATTAAGATGAAACTAAAAAAAGTCGATTATTTGTCCCTGCTACACTAATATATACTCGCATTGTCTAAAAAAAATATCTAACATGCCATAACACTGCCCCTTGTACTACACAATTTGTATGTTACATAGCATAAATAAAATAAAATAAATAATATATTCTGTGAAATTTTTAAGGTTCAGCCTAGTACAGTTTTCCATAGATACAATTCTATGACAGATAAACATTTTGACATATTGAGGAGTCTTAATAGTAGTAGTATTAGTAGTAGTAGTAGTAGTAGTAGTAGTAGTAGTAGTAGTAGTAGTAGTAGTAGTTTCTCTTGGCACTCTGGGTACAGAATCCTAATAAAGCATGCTGTTTAATTAGTATCTGCTTGACCATTGTTTATTTAGAATTTCTTTTTTAAATAAACCAGTTACTAATTTTTATTATTATTATTTACTTTTTGGTAACAATCTTCTAAATAAATATATTTTTTGTTATAAAGTATTTGGTATTCACTTTTTATTATAATTCGATGCATGATACTTTTACTCATTAAGTTATTATAAATTATTATTACTAATTGTTGTTGGTTATTACTAAGTAGGTATTATTTATGTGAGGATCCTCTCTTCTCTCTTTTATATTTCTTATCCACTTATAATTTAAATTAAAATTCATCATCATAACAGTATACATCATCTTGCCCTAAATATTGTTATAAAGAAAAAACTTTTTTTATTTTGCACATAACATTTATTACTATTAGTAACCACTGGCTGCAATACAGTCCTTAAAAAGTTAAGGCCAGTTATCAATAGAAGCA
The DNA here is from genome assembly GCA_036937285.1 of Euphydryas editha. NCBI lineage: Eukaryota > Metazoa > Arthropoda > Insecta > Lepidoptera > Nymphalidae > Euphydryas > Euphydryas editha. The sequence continues at coordinate 9,338,961 of JAUPFZ010000006.1, forward strand.
CGCACTCTTTCCATGGGAAAATTCTTCACTGTCAATCGTATGGATTGTTTTAGGGACTCCAAAATATCGTGGTATTTAGAGCAAGCCATACTCTCTAAAACTGACCATAAATCATAATCCAGCGGATTAAGATCGAGATTAGATGACGGCCAGTCTTCAGCTCGGATGAAGTCTGAAACGTTGGTTTCTAACCAAGATTGGGTGGATCGAGCTTTATGGCCCGGCGCCGAGTCTTGCTGAAAGGACCATTCTTGGTTATTGAACATGGTATTGTTAAGGGGCTTAATTACCTTCTCAAGAATGGTATCATGATACACTTGTGGTGATGTTACTGATATGTCGATGATACCTTTTTAAACGAAACGATCACTGAAGTCTTATAATGCCCCCGTACTCTGTTGACTAATTAAGAAGCTTCCTTAGAGCTATGAGCACAAATACGGTCATTTTGTTTGTTAAAATATTGATCAATTGTAAAAAAATTCTCATTCGTAAACAAATTTTTTCTGTAACCTCCCTTTTCGTACCGCTTAAGTAGTTGTTTTGATTTTACAAACCCTATTATTTTTTAAATTATCAGTTAAGAAATGACCAGTACGTCTCTTATAGGCTGCAAGTCCTAATTCATGTTTTAAAATACGTGACATGGTTCTAGGTGCTATCTTTATCTCCCGAGATAAAACCTTTTGCTTTCGGACAGGAGTTCTTCGAATGCTTCCCCTTACTGCTTCGATCGCCTTTTTCGTACGAACACTACGTGGACGGCCAAATCTTTTTCTTTTACAAACAGAGGTTTCATTGTACCTATCAATAGCCCGGTACACAAACATTTGACAAATACCAAGTGTATAGAGTCCTAAAAATTGTATTTGGCTCCATAGCTACTTTGTGTAATGCAATCACAGCGATTGGGTTCTCTTGATCACCCCACTCCATTTTAATATCACAAAATATTTTACAATGTATTGGCGCGAAAATGAGAAAACACAATGAACTATCATATAAAAATGACAGATTCTTAATTCAAATGTAATATTTTGTTTATTTTTAATTGTAACAGTATTTATGGCCAGACTATGTATAATAGGTACACTAACAATTTAGAAATTGAACTATTTAACGTTTCTTGATATGTCTTGTGAAAATATTACAATAACAATTTATTATTTTATTACAGTATATTTCGCCCATGACTATTAACATCGTTGGAACTGCAAAATCGATTTTTTTTAATTGATTTTTTTGATGAAAACGTTCCTAAATAACCAAGTCTAAAATCAGCTGGAAAGAAAAATATTATTTTATGCATAGTTCTTTAATCACTTAATTTATAAATGTCGGTATTTTAAAAAAATATGTAAAAAGACGCATGCAATTTACACTTTGCATCGCTCTCCTGTAAAGTTTTTTTTTCATATCCGATATTTTTAATAGTCATGGGCGATTTTTTAATTCGTAGTAACTAATATAATTTTTTAATACTTGGTGTTTCATCGTAGAGGTGCATTAAGTAATGTTGATGGGTAAGCAAGCCAAATAAATGTGCAGGATATGGCAGTGCAAGTTTACCTTCGATATCTTCAGCGGTGGGGCAAAGACTTCTTACGGCGACGGCTCGATTGGACTCTAGACGAGGATGGCGGGAATCCCGCGGCTCCAAGGCACTTAGTTAACGCGCTGTGCCCTTGTCAGTATGTAGAGGAGATATTGCGAAACAAAGAACCTAAAGATACTCGTGCCTGTTGTCCACCGTGCAACAACTGGCTCAGACGGCGTGGTCTTGACTGACCAAACCGTTTAACGTTTGGCAAGTCCTTACATTTAAATTTATCGTACATAAGATAAATCGTAATACCAGGTTGTAATTTATAAAAATCTCTGTGTAGGAAAGAGGTGCGCTTCTATATTTAAGGTACGCCGGTCGTTGGGGTTCTTATGCGGTTAAAAACAAATTGAATCTCAGCAGCGCTGTACCTGGTCGACATAGCGAAAAATATGTGTGTCCTTGTCAGTTTATCGAAGAACACTTAAGTACGAAGCCACCTGCAGGACTAGCTAAGTACTTCACTTTACCTACACAAAGTATTCAATTATACTGAATAAAATTTTATTAGTATTACTTAAGTAACGATATCCGTCCAATAAGAATTTACTATTGTCATATCAAATTATGTATATTTAATTACTATTTATTTTCTTTCACAGTTTTCTTGTATTAAGATAAAAATAAACTTTCACATTCCATTAATATTACTCTCCATATATTTCTAGGTATCTAATTTATTATAAAGCTGTAAACCTAAGGGGTCATCTATTAATTACGTGAGGCGGTGAGGGGGTCGAGCGAAATCTCACGTGGGAAAGAGGGTGATCTCAGCAAATATCACGTAATTTTTTTCCGTCATTAAAAATCTTAAATACTCGTCTTAACTTAGTCTTAAATAAAAAAAATATATATAATTATTTTTTTTAAAATAATGTAATCATTTACATTACAAATACGCATTTGAAAAAAATCTCACGTCAGATTAAGGGAGGAGGGAGAAGGTCGAGCAAAATTGTCTCACGTAAATAATGGATGCCCCCTAATGTGTTGATTTGGAGCCATTTAGTATCATTATTAACTGATTACTTAACGTTCATAGATCTTGAAGTATTTTTATATATTTTATAGTTATTATGTATATTTTGGACTGTAATATTTTATATAAAGATTATTTATATTCGCAAAGTACTTAATTTATATTACGTTTTACATGCTCACTTATAAAACTATAGGTAAGTAAAACGTAAACACAATCAGTCGATTTTTACTGTATTTATTAAAATGAAAACTAATTCTATGCCATAATGACTACCTATATTTTTCTTAATTTTTTTTTAATATAATATTTAAAAATAAGCCAAATAATCACCGCACAATGAAGAATAGTCAATAAGATAAAAAATATATATAAAGGCAGTGGGAAGGAATTAATTTTAAAATAATTGTAACTGCAAGCTTTGTTAATTATTGTAACAAACACTTGTGTGCCAACACCCAAGAAATACCACTCCGAAAACGTTTTAAGCCAAGGTGCGATCTTGCTAGGAGACACCCTTAGGACGAACATCCAGTCTGAGCCCCACTTGGGGCTCCCAATTTTCACAGCTGGGTCTCAGTAATCAGCTCCTCCACCGGTAACGCTGTGAAGGCTGCTAGTGCTAGGTTATACACATTTCGAAAAAAAAAAAAACAGAGATGCTTATTTTTCGGGTAACCTTCTGTTTGTTTATTATAGATTATTTTACCGGTTAAATAAGGATTAAATTGATCGTAAGTTGTGCTTGTTGTAAAGAATTCATTCCTCGAAACTGTAATTTTAGCACAATGTATGTGATGTTGTATAATCAAAATTAAAAAAAAAATACAATATTTATATGAAACCATATTTTCACATGGTGTGTCTATTTTGAGTTATGGCTATATAATTTTCCTTCATACCATATCTTTAATATTTCGTATGTATTTTGATTATAACGTTTTACATTGAATGATTTAAAATTGTTTTTTCTTAAAAAAAAAGGCGATTAGCTCAATTGTTATAATTCCAAACATAATTCATAATGTTATGTAATATTATAGGAAATAATGTACTATCAGTATTTGAAATTGTTTTGTTTATTTATATTTTTTATATAAGCAATAATTTAAATTAAACATAGTCTTCTATTATTGGTTTATACAAAGTTGTTTATGTATTTTTAAATATTTTTTACAAGGTATGATAATTGTAAATATTAACCTTTAGTTTTCGTTAATACATAACTGTATTTTTAGTTTTTACATATTAAATAAATTAGTAGTAGGGAAAAAATAAAACACCATATTAATTAAAGAATTTATTAATTTATACACAGTAATTTTCAACAATAATAATAATACTATAATGCCATGAATTAGCATTCTCTATGAAACTTTTATTGCTCTTGATTTTTCTCATAAGCTCTAGAAAAGACAAATCAATAATAAGCTATACCTATATTATACTTATGTTACTAGTCGTCTTGAGCACAAACTATTTAAAATGATACATATCTAATCATATAAATTCAGATAATATATTTATAATTTTCGAAGCAATTAAAATGTAAATTTTAGCCAAAACTCAACATTATAGTATTTTTTCGTCAAAATTTTGTGAATGTTTTAAATTAAAACATGTATTTTAATATAAGTGGTAATAACAGAGTTTTTACTATAAATGTTATTTACATATCTATATATAACGAATTTGAAATTGTCATAATTGCGAAATAACATTCCGTCCATAATAGTTGTATTACGATATTAAGTCATTAAGAATATATTCTTTATAGATATTTTTGTTATTTATAAATATATTAATTTTACTATTTAATATTGTGTATTTTTTATTCTTAACCTATTGTCATAAAATGATAATATTAATCACGAAGAATGGATATACAGGAGGGTGAACGGTCGACGTAGTTCTAAACGAATTTTCACGGTACTTATGTACACAAAAATAAACAAAGATCACAGTTCTCTTTTTTGCCACTGGGTGCGCGAGTATTCGTGAGGTACCGATACTATTATTATATTATTATAATATGTGTAATTAAATTTAGGTAGTAGCTGTTCTCTAGAACAGTTTTATTTTAGTTGCATATTTAATAAATATAATTTTATGTATTAAATATTAATATTATATTTTGGAAGATGAAATAAAACAAAACGAATTCAGAAATTTCATTAAAATACATTGTTTTTTATTTTTGTATTAATAGTAATTTTATCTAGAATTCTCTGAATCATCTGATTTCTTGAACAAAAGTATTGATATTTCTTCTCTATAAAAGATAGAGCATGATAATTGATGCTACGCTAATTATGTGAATTGTCTGCGAGGTTTCTTATGATATTTTACAGCTGAAAAATATATGAAAATAACAATAAATTTTATTATTCTAAATAATGTTATTTTGAAAAAAAAATTTTTTCATCGACTACTATTATCATACTTTATCAAATATTTAATTAAAATAACTTTATAAAATATATAATATGAAATAAAAAAAGTTTTAAACAAATATACTTAATTTTAAAATGTATATAATATTACATTATATTTTTAATATTTATTTAATAATTTTAAAAATTACGTACCTGTTATTAAACTAAAAGTTTAACCTTTAATTTAATTTCCAAGAGTATTTTATGTTGGTGATGAATCAAAGTTATTAATAACAATTTACTACAAAGTTTAAAGATAAAAACAATAAAAATAATTGAAAAAATCTTATGACATATTATCATGTTGACTACATGTCAAATATCTTTAAAATGGTGGCCTGGCGGGATGTTTTTGTCTCACTTTTTTTTTCTCATAATCATGTTAGAGAGACGAAAATTATAAATTACACTATTTTACTATTTTAATTACGAACCAATAATCGCACACCTATGACTGGGCATAGCCAATAGAAAGATTCCAAATGAACTATAAACTCAATTTTCAAAATTCAGAGCTGTCAATAGCAACAAGCCTTCCCGCATAAATTACAACTTCGATCCTAGCGCACTCTAGCGGCAAAATAATTATCTACTACCTAAATTGAAGCCATTTTTTTAACATTACGTTCGCACTCCTGTATATCCATTCTTCGTGGTTGGATAGATAGATTATATACCAACAACTTCGAATCTTAAATTCAGCGAATAGAATTAAACAGCTTTTTTAATTTAATAAATGTAGTCAAACTGGTAGTAGATATACCTAATATTTATTAGTTGACGAATTATTTTAAAAAAAAAACCTTTGAAGCGCCTGATCTATCTTCTACGTACCTGCTTTAATTTTAAGATTACAACGGTAATGGTTTGTCAAGTCGACGTTATGTCAAAACTGTTTAGGTGCAAAAAATATATGACCTTTGTAAACAATATTTATGTGATGTACCTTTTGTAAACAATATTTTAACTATTTTAATTAAATAGTTTCCGATTCTTCTTCCGTCTAGCTTACAGATGAATTTTACTTAGAATGATTGCCATTTAATCTCAACATAACGGCAGCCACCTTAAACTTTTCAGGTTATCGTAATTTTCTTAAAGCTTTCGACCATTTTCCTAAAATTTCAGACAGCTCTTCACACCGGTAAGGCGAGAAGTGAACGGAACGGGCGAGAATGTAACGTATGAGACGTTCGACGTCGATTTGCACTTTTTCTCGCCTTCTCACCAGTATCGCACGCCTACCAAATTATGAAAAAATTTAAATTTATGTATATATTCAATTCTTTTAGAGATAACTTTTATAAATGTAAATTTCTTTAAAAAAAAAAAGCTAAGAAAAATCGTAGCACTGGGAAAGAAAGTAATAGTGAGACATCGTTAAGGCATCGCTACGATTTCTGTATCCGTTTAGCTAAATAATGAATATTTTTTCATTCAGAAATATTAAAAACCACACATACAGGTTCTCCGGAGCGTGGTCATAGATGTAGGTACGTTAACAAACACCCAGACATAGAATTAACAATTTTCAGAAATAAAACTCCATCCTCGTATTTTATGACAGTTGTATAGTGGTAAATTTTATTTTACTGGTAACGTTGCACTGACGACCGTTCTGGTATAGTGGTGCGAGTAGTCGCCTCAAAGACGGCGGTCGTGGGTTCAATTCCCGCTCGGGGTAGATATTTGTATTTGTGCAAATATTTGTTTCCGGTCTGGGTGTAGGTATGTCCTTGTGGGTTTCTCCACCGTGTCTCGGAGAGCACCCAAAGACGTCAGACCCGGTTGTTATCATGGAAACCTGGTAATGATTGTTACTCGTCATGGTAGGGATATTATCCGCCAACCCGTAGTGAAGCAGCGTGGTGGTTTAAGCTCCAATCCTTCTTAAAAAGAGGCCTTTGCTCAGCAGTGAGTTTGTTTACAGGCTGATCCAGTTGTATTAGCTTAGTTGGTAGCAACTACTTTTTATGTAGGGGAGAGTTGGATAATACCGCGCGTTTGATAATTCCACGCCCTAGCATATTTCAAAAACTAAACGCTAATTGCGCTATCTAGTCCTTAAAGATCACAGTCCGAGTCCTCTACCCCTCCCCGTGCACGACGGTAATTTACTCGGAGCAGCGATTAAGACACATCGTGTCTTACAAGTTTTTACTCTCGTTCCTTATAATTTCGCGGGCATTTTTGACTAGAGGTAAGCTATTCTATATTTGTATTGTAACACATTGATTACTTTTATTTTAATCCTAACATATTATAGAATTAATGACTAGATTGATTTGAATACACAATTAACTTGACTGTATTATTTTGAGGTTATAAAATGAAAGTACCTGGATGACCGAGCTTTGCTCGGTTAAATTATGTTTAGATGCATTACATACTGATGAAACATAAATACATAATATTTTCGATTTTACCGACATAATAGTAAAATAATAGGAACTGGTTATTTAAATAAAAAATAAAAAGATCTCTCAATAATAGTTTTTCTCACAAAAGAAGAAACTTGAAAAAAAAAAGGAACAAGAAATGGACTGTTGACACCTGGATTTGAACCCGAGTTTTCTGATTTCGAATCCGGCCGATTCTCATCCGAGCTATTATAAGCTTGTCAATCGCAGCGAAATTTGCCTTCGTATTATAATGATATTTTTTAATTGCGTAAAAAAAGGGATAAACGAACATTTTCTAAAAATAAATCCTAGCTAGATCGATTTATCGCCCCCGAAATCCCCTGCATACTAAATTTCATGAAAATCGTTGGAGCCGTTTCCGAGATTCAGATTATATATATACAAGAATTGCTCGTTTAAAGATATAAGATAACAGAGTTTGTCAATTCCGCGCCCAGGGCGTGTACGAGTGAGGGGCGTCACGGTTGCATGCGAAAGCGATCCCGTGGCGCTCCACTACGACGATGAGGGCACCGCTGGGTTTTAGTGAGGTATTCTGGCACGTACTGCCGTGTCAGTGAGTCCCACATACCCGCCACCTTGTGCGGCGGGATGCGTAAATGCATTTCCCAGCGATAAAAAAAAAAAAAAAAAAAAAAAAAAAAAAAAAAAAAAAAAAAAAAAAAGGGCGTGTACGAGTGAAGACCACGTACCGGCAAGCACAGTGTCGGACGGCCATCCACGAGATGAACAGACGACTTGAAGAGAGTCGCCGGAAGTCGTTGGATGGAGACTGCTTTGAACCGGAGTCGATGGGGGGAGGCCTACGTTCAGCAGTGGACATCCAATGGCCGATATGGTTATGATAATTAATCTAGTCGTAAAATAATAATTATATCTAGGTATAGAAAGAAGTCTATGCTTCTTTTTCTACGAACGAGTTTATTCAACGTTGCATTTTTTTTAATTCTAAGTTTACTGATAGAAATTCACGAAATTATTATGGGCACGGTTTTATCAGACCAGTCTGATAATACCACGCTTTCCCGTTTTTCTATTATTTTGCAATAATTAATTTTTGTTTATTTTTTGAAATATTTTGCCGTGATGTACTTATGCGTAGCTAAATAAATTCTGTACTATTTAGTTACTGCATTTTTGAATATATAATATCGAACCTTCTCCGAATTATAGGTCCAAGTTCTTAGAGGCTCGGTAATATCCAACTCTCCCCTATATTTTGTACTCATTCATGGGTTCTGTGTAACGTCGGGGTTGGTCACAGCTGTTGCGCTAAAGATTACGGATGTTATCCCCGCAGATGATTTTTCGCAGTTTGTCCTGGTCTGGGCACTTGTATTTGTGGAGTGTGTTTTTTGACCTCTGACACAGGATTCTTGTCCTACTGGGAACCGTTAAGTGTGAGGACGTGTTTATTTAATACTTTTTTTTTGTGAAACTTAGTTTTGTCTGATTATTATGTGAGCCCAATTTCAGGGGGTAAATAAAGGATCAGGAGTTCTTTGGTTTACAAATCGGTTTAGCTATAATGAGTGATTTAGTAAATCAACAACGATTTTACGTATTTACTGTAAAGTCGCCGCGCGTTATTTGGGAAACACCGGTGAAAGTAAACATATATCAATACACATACCTATTCTCACTTTTGTATTGCATCCTATTTAATCCAATAAGTCCTTGGTACATATTTAAAAGAAAATTTTGTTTTTTTGGAGCAAAATAGAACTAATGTAATAGATCATGTCGTCGACTTCTTCTTAAGATCTAAATTTTACAAAAAATCTTTCAAGGTTCACTCCATCTTATTATGGAATTCATTACCTTTACGCATAAGACAATCTCAGACACTTCAAATTTTAAAAATTACCTTAATCATTCTTATTTAACTAATGCTGATTCACTGTGCGGTAATTTTTTGTTCCATCGCTGTGTGATTGTGTATATACTTATTTATATACATATAAAACGTATTTTATTGTTTAGTAACTATATTTTAGTTCAAAGTAAAACTGAATAATAGTATGCATTTTTATATTTTAATATAAAGTTATATAATAAAAATATATCGTAAATATATTTGTATTTTTATTATTATTATTGTTATATTTCTATTGTGTTATTTTGTATATTTATGCACCACCCTCCATTTTACTCCGGCTAGGTATGTTTCAACTCCTCACAACGTAAGGTTGTCTGGAAGAGATTGCTTATTAGCAATACGACCGCCTTACCTATTGTGCAATAATATTTAGTCATATATCTCTGTAATTTTTCATTCAAAAGTGGTGTACAATAAAGAACTATAAATAAATAAAAATACATCAATGTTGATGCTCTACGCGACCTAGCTATACCTAAATGATCTCTTATAATTTAAAATAAATTTTACAGAATATATAAAAAAATAGTTAATTTTAAGACTAATGTTAAAAGAGCAAAGCAGTTTTTTTCAATTTGACTGATCCAACAAAAAAAATCTACTTTTTCACATATTCACGTCGACCGCTACGGATCAGTATATGAAAATGTGCTAATAAAAATTTGGGTTTAAAGCTTATTATAGTTACCGGCACGAATCTTGAGCGCTCGGCGGGAGTTGGGATTGCTTTGCGCATCGTACACGAATGGCAAGCTAAAAAATACAGACTCGTTTATTATTTACTTTTTCTTAGTTCCATCACTTTTTTTTTATTCTGGGAGGAAAATGATTTTATTAGATACTAGCGGCCCGCCCCGGTTTCGCACGGGTATTTAACTAAAATTTTAAAAATTATAAATTTATATTTTTTATCACCTACACCTGCGTCGATACTGGAAAATATTTCATAATAGACGGATTGAGTTGTCAAATCAACTTCGAAGCAAAAGCAACCCCCTTTTAACCCCGTTAGGAGATGAATTTTGATAAAATACGAAACATGTCTTCAATCAATTCTGTTAAAGAATATTTTATGCAAAATTTGAAGTAGATTGGACCAAAGAACTACGTTGTCCCATACAAACTTTGCCCCTCTTTTTTGCCCCCTTAGGGGTAGAATTTCGTAAAATCCGATCTTAGCTGACCTCTCCTCGGCAAAAGGAATATTCCTACCAAATTTCAAGTCTCTAGGTCTTATAGTTCCAGAAATATCGTGATGAGTGACCTTTCGCTTTTATATATTAAGATTAAGATTATAAAACGGACTCGTTAACAGATTTATTATATGTATAGATAGTACGGATGAAACATTTGAACTGATTTTTTTATTAATTATTTTTTCATTGATGAATACGAGGGTGCGTTTTTAAGTTCGCGGAATGAGAGGGTTGGAGGGGGATGATTAGGCTCATTAGGATCGTACCGTGTTTAGTGACTCATAATTAGTATAAATACGAGATTTCATTGTCATTAGACTATTAGTCTTTCAGCTATCGGCAACCAAGCAACATAATCAGGAGTGAAAAGTGAAATATGGAAAAAATCGAATATCGTGCCGTTATAAAGTTCCTTACCAAGCAAGAAAAATCAGTTGCGACCATTATGGATGAGATGTCATCGGTTTACGGTGACTCTTGTCCAGGAAAAACCATGGTGTACAAGTGGCACAGTTTGTTTAAAAAAGGAAGGGAATCCCTTGAAGACGACCCGAGGACGGGCAGGAGCATCGAGGTGACCACGCCAGAACTTATCCAAAAAGTCGAAAAACTTGTACTCGACGATGCTCGACTAAAGAAGAAACAACTCGCAGAAATGGTTAGAGTATCCGATACAACCATTTTTTATCCTGCACGATCATCTTGGCATGACTAAGGTCAGCGCAAGATGGGTACCGAGAATGCTCACGCCGCCGCCGCAAAAACAACAACGCGTAGAGTGTTCACGTGCATTATATTACCTCTTTCCAAAAATGAAAAAAGAGCTGCGGGGTAAAAAAATTACCACCGATAATGAAGTTAAGGAGGCAGTTTCAGCGTATTTTGAAAACATTTTTTTATGAGGGTATAAATAAGTTAATTGAAAGATTTGAAAAATGTGTCCGTCTTGCAGGTGAATATATTGAAAAGGAAAAATAATTTGGTTTTTTTATTTCAACCCCTTACCCTTCATTCCGCGAACATAAAAACGCTCCCTCGTATCATCGTTTTAATAAGTATTATTCCCGACGAAGACAAATCCAAAAACACAAAAATCATAAAAATCGGTCCACTCGTTCTCGAGTTATAAAAGGTGTAACTAACACTATAACCATCCAACTTTGTAATTTGTATAATCAACAAATACATAACGACCAAGACCATAGTACACTAAGGTACTAAATGCAAAAAAGAAAAACATCTTTTTAAATACGGCGAGTGTCATTCTTTTGGCCGAAGTTTTGGTCAGCGCGATTCAAAAAATTATATTACATATTCTGCGCCATCTATCGTATAATGGTAGAATATCGTTTTTATATTTAGTGACATTTAACATAATTTAACATAATAGTATATTAATTGAAAATGATGTTTATCTAAAATATTAAAACGATTTCTATTCCTATCCGACATATTTAGTAAACTTTTAAGTTTAACAAAATAATAACTCAAAAATAAGTTTTGTGAGTTTTTAAGATTCATTAGACCAGATGGCGTCTATGTCGCGTAGGCGTATGTCTATTTTCTTAAATATTTATTTTTAAATTTAATTACAATGAAACAATAACTAAATGTTACTGTGAGTTATGTATAATTTTTATGTATTAAAGTTATTTACATTGGTTTTGTACTTTTTACGTGATACGCGCACAGACAAAAAATTATAAGAGATGGCGCTGACTGAAATTAAATCGCGCTATTAAAATTTATTCTTGATGATATATAGTGTATTAATAAAACGGAGGTTTTAACAGATTCATTATTAGTATAGATATAGATATAGATTAACAGAAATTCAAATGAAAATAAATCAAATGGATAAAAACGAGTTCGTGCACTGACATCGGACTATGCACTCACATTCTCACATATTAGCAACTTTACGCAATTTATACCACCACAGTGGTTCTCAAACCTTAGGTACTGCTAAACATTTTCTCTCATCATCTCATCTCATTCATCTCTCTCTCTCTCTATGTTATACATAAAGTATAGAGATTTCTTAAAACTAAACATGATCTTAATCAGCTACAACAGAGGTTCGATAGTCTTGACGCTAAAATAAGGGAGATGGAGCAAAGGTCTCGCCTAAGTAATGTTGAAATAAAAGGTGTTCCGATGACTGTTTCAGAAACCCTGTTAAAATTTTTGGAAAATCCTAAACTTTTCCGCCGAATAACTGACAATAACATCGGATTCGGATCATACCAAAAGAGCAGGTTAATTACATAGCGAGCATATCTATGCGCAACAAAGACCACAATAAAACCATCATTGTATCTACTGCACAGCAGCTAGGTGTTTGAAGGAGGACTTTGTTGTTGCATAAAAAAACATTTACCATAAACTGGGCGGATCTGAGCTTTACAGCTAACCAAAGAATATTTGTCAAAGACAACCTGACGAGTCCTAGACCAAGTTGCTGCTGAATCACACAAAAAACTTAGGAAGGGTTTGTATATGCTTGGATATTGCAAAATTTTTGCTCGGAAAAGACATACCTCCCACGCTATTACAATAAAGTCAGAATCAGACTTGAGAAAGAAAATTGCTTAATACTTAAATTCATCGGATTATTGTACCTACTTAAATTTACCATATTTGCAAATAACTAGTCTCCTTGGTTTGAGAAGTCTGGGCTCGCTCGCACTCGGTTGTCGCGTCTTTATATCCTATTTTAATACTATAAATGTGAAAGTTTGTCTCGATGTTTTTTACTCTTTTACGCAAAAGCTACTGAACGGATTTAGATGAAACTTCACAGTAATATAGCTTATACATCAGAATAACACATAGGCTACAATTTATAAAGATTATATATATATATATATATATATATATAGCGGCTCGCCTCGGCTGCGCCCGTGGCATGTATATATATACCTAAGCCTTCCTCATGAGTCACTCTATCTATTGGTGAAAACCGTATGAAAATCAGTGCAGTAGTTTTTGAGTATCATGAACTCCCTCTTGAAAATGTCCAATAGATTCCAATAAAAAAAAAATATATATCGGAATCTATTGTGCTTTTGTCGCAGTAATTCCTTTTACATACCAATACCGATTACCCTTACCAATACCGATTATATGATCGGTATTGGTATGTAAAAGGAATTCCAGCGACAAAAGCACAATAGATTCCGATATATATTTTTTTTATTGGAATCTATTGGACATTTTCAACAGGGTGATTAACGCGTGTTTTAGTTTTGTGGTTGTTTGTGAATAATTAATTTACGGTAATTTTAAAAAAATCGAATCACAAACATATCTTATTTTAGTTACTAGAAAGTTAGTTTATATTATAGAACATAATTAGGCTTAATTCGTATTCATGTAAATAGCTTTTTCTTTGTATATTATCTATACATATAATAAAATGGTAGGAAAGTCAAAACTGTACATTGAATATTTTTTTAAATGAATACTTGGGGTGTGATCTACAATCGATACCGAAGCCAAAAATATAGTTTTTAGATTTTTTTTCTGTTTGTCTGTACCTATGTATGTCCGGGATAAACTCAAAAAGTACTGCATGTATTGACTTCAAATTTGGCACGAATATTATTAAGTCGGGTCAACATATAGGCTACATATTATCACGCTATCGCCTAAGGGGAATGAGCAGTGAACCTTTATTTCTTCAACGCATTCTGTAACAACGTGTAATCTAATAGCGTTCACGCAGACGACGTAGCGGGCAGTGGCTAGTATAATATATTTTTATGAATCATTGTGATTAAAATAAAAGTGTTAAGATAATTTTGTAAAATAGTCTTTTATTTTTATCGATAAAAAAATCATAATAAAAATAATTATTCGGGTACTCCCCGACTGAGACTACCTTAGTGCTCAAAAACTGATGACACACATAATAAGAGGATGAAACTAGGGCCGCTACTTAACTGTCGTTGTCAGGTCATGTCATGCGTGTGTATTATAGGGCTGTGGGAGGGACAACCGGACGGACTAGCTACCGAATAGTAATGCCCCGCGAGTTCCTACTGCTTGAGCCAAATTTAACTGTCACGAAACAGAACCTGATAATTCGAGCTCAGTACATCCAACGAAATGTATTCAACACCGCCACTGCAAAGCTTCAGGTCGGGCAACACAAGGAGGGCCATTGGGTTGCAGTACTTCAGAGAAATATACTATAAGGGAACTGATGATGAAAAGTCTGGGGACCGACGGCCTGCATCACTATTGGCTGGTTCTCGGTCTACCGTTCGACCTTGACTCGACAATAGAGCGGATGATGCTTCCAAACCTTTTCACTATTGGGATCACTTATTTAGCTCCTAAATTCACCAACACTGCTGATCCTATTAACTACAGTCCCATTAACGTGTCTGACTTCTATCTATAAGACACTGATGTTCGTTGTGATTTGCAAGAAGTCTCGTCATATTGAAGAGTTTAATTGTGTGAGCTCGCTTTGGTTTTGCTTGTCCTTGAACCCTTTAAGTACTCTGCTGGAGCGGGGCCAGGTTGTCAGTTTCGAAGAGGAGGTACTAATCTCCCATTTTCTCTAAATGGATAACCTTAATCTGGTGCCCAACGCTGCATTGTTGGAATTTGCTGAAAGTGACTACTAAGTTCAGCTGCTCCATGAGAATAAACTTGGAGTGGGTATGTATGCGGTCGTGTGGACAAGGGAAGGTGACGCAATCAGCGGAGCTTAGCCTAGAGTTGTCAAACTTCAAGACACTTTCCGAAGCTGAATCTTATCGGTATCTGGGTATGTCAAAATGCATAAGCGCAACGGAGGTGGATGCAAAATAGTCAACGGCAAGTGATAGACTATAATACATACCTAGAAGAAGTTTGGTATCTGATAAAACTATTTCAAAGATATATATAGAATAACGACGCAACCCCTATGTCGCCCAATTCGGTCATTGCGATTGGAAACTAGGAAGGGAATAGGAAGGTGATGACAAACAAGGTATAAGGCAAGATTCATTTAGCAAGAATAACTTTATATTGAAGAGAGGACAACATATCAGAATAATGAACAGGCTGTGAATAAGCAGGTGCCGTTAGTTTTCATACAAATGTTATGGGTTTGTCTTTTAGGATCAGAGACCCAAAATTAGTTTCTGCAGATTGAAGATTTGCGCTCAAAAACCCGTGCTGGTAACTATAACGTACTTTTTCTTTGAAACTTAATAATCAGTCCAAATACTGGGCGCTAGTGTACAACCGGGGCCATGGAGTAAAGGAGCACTATTTTGTGTTACGTTGTATCCCCGAAATAACCTTAAATACAGATGGCGTTGCTGTACCAGAGGACCGTTTTTAGGTTAGATAATTTATTTAAGTCGCTAGCCATTTAAATTTGAATTACAACACATTTACTATTCTAATTTATTAGAATATTTGAAATTATACTTACTTCCACTCAGCAAACTATAAGTCATCTAAAACAGTTAAGTTCAGATCACATTCTCCACTAGACCAGTTCCCCCTTTATTTAATGCTTTGGTTGTGGACACTTTGTTTCAAACAGCCATATAAGATAGTGCTCTTTTACCTCTATACATCATGACGGGGGCATTCAGAGTCGTTTTAAAGGTAAATCGGGAATCACTAGAGTCTTGAAAATAAGGATGTCTCGCGTAAATCGAAACATCTTAAAATAAACAGCAACAATAGAGTAACGCCATAATTATTATATTGTATAAAAACTTCGTGATAATCAGCATACCAGCGTAAATATAAAGACGCTATTACACTTGCAACGTTCAGAAATATTATATTATATGGAACGTGAAAACGAGATGAAAGTTTATATAGAAATATAAATTAAATAAAATAAAAAATACTAATTAATTTAAAATATACCTTTAATCAGCGTTTGCCGGAACGGATATATCCTTTAGTACAGACATGTGAAATTAAAACACAACTTACTATAGAAGAAAAATTAAAGTCAAATAATAATTTACTATTTATTATAATAAATAATTCTATTTCAGAATACATGAATTAAAAATATTTTATATGTTTACCATCTATAACATATCACAGACTAATCTCAGAAATTCCTATATGAAATAATTACCATTCTTTTCATTGTTTGTAAGTCTATTATTTATTAATAAACTTGTTTTTTTATGACACAAGTATATAAAATATAATAAGTATTGTAAATGTTCAATAACCAAAAAAAAAACTATATGTATAGTATTCAAAAAATATGTACAAGTCACTTAAACGAATATAGTAACCAATTTAAGCATTTTGTTTTTAGAAACAGTTTAAAAACAAAGACATATTCCCTGATTATTATCGATTAAAAAGCAGCTAGTATATCTTCGGATGAAAATAGAACTTTTTGTTACATTTTATTTACCAAGTCACTGTAGGATGGAAAGATTTCATAGTCTGGCCATAAATACTGTTACAATTAAAAATAAACAAAATATAACATTTGAATTTGGAATCTGTCATTTTTATATGATTCTTCATTGTGTTTTCTCATTTTTGCGCCAATACATTATAAAATATTTTGTGATATTAAAATGGAGTGGGGTGATAAAGAGAACCGAATCGCTGTGATTGCATTACACAAAGTAGGTATGGAGCCAAATATAATTTTTAGGACTATCTATACACTTGGTATTAGTCAAATGTTTGTGTACCGGGCCGGCTATTGATAGCTACAATGAAACCTCCTCTGTTTATGACAGAAAAAGACCTGGCCGTCCACGTAGTGTTCGTACGAAAAAGGCGATCAAAGCAGTTAGGGAAAAAATTCGAAGAAATCCTTATTCCGTTTTATATCGGGACATGAAGGTAACACCTAGAACCATGTCGCGTATTTTAAAAGATGACTTAGGACTTGCAGCCTATAAGAGACGTACTGTTCATTTCATATCTGATAATTAAAAAAAAAAAATAGGGTCGTAAAACCAAAACAACTAATACTTAAGCGGTATGCAAAGGAAGGTCAGAGAAAAATTTTGTTTACGGATGAGAAAATTTTTACAATTGAGCAATATTTAAACAAACAAAATGACCATATTTATGCGCAAAGCTGTAAAGAAGCTTCCCAATTAGTCAACAGAGTACAACGTGGGCATTATCCGACTTTAGTGATGGTTTGGTGGGGTGTGAGCTATGAAGGAGTACCATATTTGAGAAGGTAGTTAAGCCAATTAACAACACGATGTTCAATAACCAAGAATGGTCCTTTCAGCAAGACTCGGTGCCGTGACATAAAGCTCGATCCACCCAATCTTGGTTAGAAACCAACGTTCCGGACTTCATCCGAGCTGAAGACTGGCCGTCATCTAGTCCCGATCTTAAGCCATTGGATTATGATGTATGGTCAGTTTTAGAGAAGCCATACGCTTGCTCTAAATGCCATGATATTTTGGAGTCCCTAAAAGAATCCATACGACTGACAGTGAAGAATTTTCCCATGGAAAGAGTGCGTGCTTCTATTGATAACTGGCCTCAACGTTTAAAGGACTGTATTGCAGCCAGTGGAGACCACTTCGAATAAGCTTTATATTTTTTTATGGTTTTATATTAATGTATTAAACTTACACATTGTAAATTGTAATAAATGTTACGTGCTATAGAAAAATAAAGGTTTTTTTCTTTGTAACAATATTTAGGGCAAGACTATGTATACTGTTATGATCAAAAAAGAAATGAATGTGAATTTCATTTTTATGATAATAAACGTAACGAAACACAGCAATTGCTAATAGACATTATTTATTAATACAAATTACAACGCCAATAATACATTCATAAAATGAATAATACTTAATGTAATTTAAGTACACAGTTGAAAGTCGATTTAACACATTACAGAATACAAGAAATAAAGTTACACATGGAATTTATAGATAGAGATGTAAAAAATAGAGAAAATCTTATTTGTACAATTACATAAAATTTACTGTTCAAATATCTAGTAACTATATCGAGTCAAGATTCATGATCGTCGTCAGATGATGAACATCACAGCATCGACTTAATCTTCTTTACGAGACTTCTTCGGAGAACCCTTAAAGGTATCGCAACTGGTAAAAAGACCTTTGAACGAATTGCGCTGCTCCTTTACCTGGGACTCTTTATCGATAGTTCTGATGAGTTCTCGATTGCGTTTCAAGTTTCTTTCGTTTTGGTCATCTTGGATGTCGATAGAAGAGGCGAGAGATTCGAGCGAGGTGACGGTCGAGCGGGTTTCGAACTCTCGCCGCTGGGCGAGGTCGAGGCAGAGGCGAGGCGAGGCGCGAGGCGAGGACTCACTCTCGCTGCGAGGCGACGCCTCGAGCGCTGTGAGGTGCATGATCTCCCGCTGCGACTCGCGCGCCTCCATCAGGAATATACTCTCCTGCGTGACGTTGAAACGGTAACGGGGCGCGTTTAAGGTACGGTTACACAAGCTCATTACTAGCATGCTTAAAACTAGCATACTCTTCAAACTGACACATTTGCTGTTGTTTAGCATGCTTTTAATTATTATTATTTTCTAATATAATTCAATTAGCAAACCTGTTCTGACGCGCTAAAAGCACTCCCCCTTCCACCCGCATTTTAGCATGCTCATTACTAGCAACTTTTCGACACACATGCTACTAAGTGGCATTTGCTCAATAAGTAGCATGCTTTGTGCTAGTAATGACCATATGTAGGTGTACCCTTACAATCACAGTGACGGGGAACGTCGGATATTTTTAGTAACAGTAATCGTCTTATCGTACTCGTCCGAGGCTTCCGGTCACAGTGACAGTATAGTATCGGATTTTTATAGCAGTTTAATAAATAACGGTCTTATCGTCCGATTTTATTTACTATTTATTTATATATTTATCATTGTTTCAAATATCTTATATTTAAATAAATGTTTGAAATCTATTGTAAATAGCGCTACAAAACTGGCTATGTAAAGCAGTGCGATAAAATGCAAAATTTTAATGAAGATAAAAAAAAATTGTCTACTACTAATAGTCAATAACTTTCATTTGAAAAAATATATGATTACCTTGACTTCTTTGGTGGTATACTCGTCAAGCTTATCATATATCACAGCGTGCAGGCCCATCTCTTTTAGCTTTTTAATTGTATTTTTATCATTATTGTCATCTCCCCAGCAAAATATGACTAGACCGACATCTGTCACCAATTTAACCTGGAAATAAATTATATAACTTTAACATTCATGAATTTTAATTGTAAAAAGAAAACGAAGAAGGTGTATTTGATTGACATGGAGCGTTGGCAACCGTTCTGATGTTGTGGCCTTAACGCCGGAGGTCGCGAGTTTTATTCCCGCTCGGAGTAAATATTTGTAATTGTAGAAATATTTGTTTCTGGGCTGGATGTATGTCCTTCTGAGTCTCCCCACCGTGCCTCGGAGAGCACGTAAAAGCCGTCGGTCCCAGTTATTATCATGGACACCTGATAGCGATCGTTACTCATGGTAAGTAAATTATTATGCGCCAATCCGCAGTGAAGCAGCGTGGTTGATTAAGCTCCTATATTACAACGTTTATAGGCTAATTCAATGAAAGGAAATGAAATGAAAATATTTATTTTCGTCATAAGGTGATTTACACACTTAACGAATGTCAAAAAAAAATTCATTTAAAACAAATACGTCAAGTTAATGTCTCGGTAGACATAACATTACTATTATATCATCGGCTTTATTAAATGTTACAATAAATAACTTAATCTAATGTCCCTAGTCTTGGCCGAGAGGGAAAAAAAGCCGGAGGAAAAAAACTCTAGGTACTCTTAAAAAATTAAACGTCATCATACAAAATATATGAATAATGCACAGTATGACCATGAAATGATCAGGACAAACACGAGACAGCCAATCGTATATGCCGAAATCACCACATGCTACCTGCTCACATCATCATTGTATAATCTAATGACAATGTACATATTAATAGCCTGGCCGAGTTATATAAAATCCTATGCCTTTTTATCATTTAGAAATTCATTAATGTCATAATAAGCTTTCCGACACAAAGTTCACTTAATAGTTTTTTTAAACTTCTGTAAAGGCAGAGATTGAACCGCAACCGGTATTTTATTGTAAATTAAAATAGACATTCCAATAAAGGAACGACTTTTTTACTGAGCCATATTCGTTTCATATGAGGTATAGCTAGGAAGGAGAAAAAAGACGAACACTGCCAACCTTGTAGAGCCCCATTTTTGTCCACCCTAGAAAATTAAAGAGTGTG
The DNA here is from genome assembly GCA_036937285.1 of Euphydryas editha. Classification (NCBI taxonomy): domain Eukaryota; kingdom Metazoa; phylum Arthropoda; class Insecta; order Lepidoptera; family Nymphalidae; genus Euphydryas; species Euphydryas editha. The sequence goes on from JAUPFZ010000006.1 coordinate 9,359,738, forward strand.
GACAAATTGCTATATATTACATAGGCTTTTAACTTTAATTTAGTGTTTAAGAAAGACAGCTAAGATATATAATAATAAGGAAAATGATTGCACTGCATTATTTTTTTATTACTGAACTTAACTGAAACATCCTCATATATCCCACCGCTAAGAAAACGCCATGAAGCCGCGGAAGTCTATTCCAATATAGGAGAATGGTTGCATCGAAGGACGGTTTAATCCAGTTAGCTGAGCGTTTCTCCACAAATAGTAACGATTGGTCAAAGTAATCAAGTGTATATGATAATTACCGGGACAGACGTTATAACTATACGTGCTCTCCGATGAACGATAGACAGAACCAGAATGACAAATACAAAAACCAATATTTGTGTAATACAAATCTTTATACGAATATTCGCTGCGAGCGGGAATCGAGCCCGAGTGGTGATGTTTTGTATTACTTACTTATTGAAGTGAAACTTCTTTAGATGCGACGGAAAAAAACGACAGATAAGAGACACAAATACAAATATGTGTAGGAAAGACTGAGATAGTATGATGTCGCGTATCCTAGCAACGCATAAATAAGTAATAGATTAACTATTATTATTAATAAATTTTAAATTGAGTTTGTCAAAGATGTTTCACTTCTGACATGTGTACTCCATACACACGACATTTTATTTTAAATGTTTTTTTAAAGTAAAAATGAGTTCAGTTAAGACTGCGGAAAAATCTCTAGCCATATAGGTACGTTTTCGTATTATAGATAGGTTATATTAATTATTATTTTGTGATTTGGCAATTCCCATGTCTTCAAAATAAATCTTTTCTTTTTAAATAAAATTGTTTTTTAAAATAAAAAAAAGCTGTCCGCCTGTGGAACTCTCTCCCGCTTTTAATAAGACAAGCTCCAACTCAAGCTTAAAACAAAGCATTAACGTCTTAAGAAATATTATTGTCGAAATTTAATTATTTATTCTTATATGTAGAATATGTATATTTTTATGTACCTATATTATATGTTATTTTATTTACGTATATGTATTTGTATTATATTTTTATTTATTGCATTTGTTAAATACTATTATTATTTAATATTTTAAATATTTGTACACTTCCTAACCGCTGCTACTATATCGTGTCCTTTGCCCAAAAGTTGTCTGGAAGAAATCACTCTTTTAGTGATAAGATCGCCTTTGTACATCTTTTCTATATTTTACTGTGAAAGTTTGTATCATGGTGTACAAAAAAGAATATATTATTATTATTATAAAACAAAAAAAAAAGAAACAACATCACACTAGTCACCTGCAGGTGACATTGGGCATTGTACAGTTAAGACTCTGAAGGACACGCGATTTTTCTTATTCTTTCGGTAGCAATAAAATATCAGTATTTATAATAATATTTATTTATATGACTCATTACTCATTTTTTGAGAATAATTGGCAATGCTACAATAGTGGTAGAATTTTAACAATAACATTTTCGTATGGTAAGAAATCTATACAAATAATAAATCTGTTAAAAACTCCGTTTCATTAATACACTATAATTATATCATCAAGAATAAATTTTAATAGCGCGTTTTTTTTTTGTATCAGCGCCATCTCTTATCGTGTTTTTCTGTGTTCACGTATCACATAAAAAGTACAAAACCAATGTAGATAACTTTAATACATAAAAATTAGAAATAACTCACAGTATAATTTAGTTTTTGTTTCATTGTAATTAAATTTAAAAATAAATATTTAAGAAAATAGAAATAGGTACCTACGCCGCCAACGCCATCTGGTCTAAGGAATCTTAAAAACTCACAAAACTTATTTTTGAGTTATTATTTTGTTAAACTTAAAAGTTTACTAAATATGTCGGATAGGAATAGAAATCGTTTTAATATTTTAGATAAACATCATTTTCAATTAATATACTATTAAGTTAAATATTAATTATGTTAAATGTCACTAAATATAAAAACGATATTCTACAATTATACGATAGATGGCGCAGATAATTTTCTGAATCGCGCTGACCAAAACTTCGGCCAAAAGAATGACACTCGCCCCTATTTAGAAAACTGTTTTTCTTTTTCGCATTTAATTAAATACTTTAGGGTACTACGGTCTTGATTGTTTGTTCGTTGTTAAAATTTAAAATATTTGGTCGTTATTTGTTTGTTGATTGTACAAAGTTGGATGGTTATAGCTAGTTAAGTTGTAATCTATATATATATATATATATATATATATATATATATATAAAGTCGTGTTAAGTTACACCGTTTATAACTCGAGAACGAGTGGAACGATTTTAATGATTTTTGTGTTTTTGGATTTGTCTTCGTCGGGAATAATACTTATTAAAATATGGTATTCATCAATGAGAAAATAATTAATAAAAAAACAGTTCAAATGTTTCATCCGTACTATCTATATATATAGATATAATAAATCTGTCACTCAATCCGTCTATTATAAAATATTTTTCAGTATCGACGCAGGTGTAGGTGATTAAAAATATAAATGTATAATTTTTAAAATTTTAGTTAAATACCCGTGCGAAGCCGGGGCGGGCCGCTAGTAAATAATAAGTTTCTGTCACCTACAAGTGACACTGGGAATTAAAGAGTTAATGAGAACATCAGCCAAGTCATAAAAATGAGTAGATAATTTTAATTATAATCTGCGCAGTTATAACAATAGAATCGTGAGGTACTACTATCTTTAATATGCACGAGTTGCATAACGCAGATTAAATAGTAATAAGTATATTATATGCTTAAAGTTATAACGATATAAATAGCGACGTGATGATGTGCCAAACAACCATTTGCTGTGATTGACGCATTTTATTTTTAAATGGTGGGACTTTTATTAAATAAACGCTATTGGCGTTTACATCTGCGACGCAATTCGAGAAATTATGTCCTTGTTAACTCTACAATATACAATGTAGATTTTCAGATCGGTGAGCTCTTTCGAAGCCTTTTCTTGCAATTCCGATTCGAAACCTTAGATACGGGAAATGAATAGTGATACACGGGTCGGTGCATCCTTCAGTCAGTCAGATCCACCAACCACAATAACCACAATAAGGGTACAGTTACACATGCTCATTACTAGCACGATAGCATGCTACTTATGAGCTAATGCTATTTAGTAGCATGTGTGTCGAAACATTTATAATAATGCATGCTAATTTCGAGCATACTCAAAAATCAACGATCGTGCGATTTTTGAGCATGCTACCTGCAGCGCGGGTGGAAGGGGGCGTACTTTTAGCGCGTCTGAGCAGGTTTGCTCATTAATAAGATATAATAGGGTGAAGGAAAAAGTAATAATAATAATAAAGCATACTAAACAACAGCAAATGTGTCAGTTTGAAGGGCATGCTAGTTTTAATCATGATAGTAATGAGCATGTGTAACAGTACCTTAATGGACAGCGATAGCGCGCTAATGAAATCACACGATAGGGCCAGTACCCTTGCTATTGCTAGGAATTGTAGTTAAGCACATGAACACGTTTAGAATATTCGTTGGATCTCTGCAGTAAGGTTTGGTAGCAGATTAACCTCTTTCTTCATTAAATAGGTAAGATTGGTGAGTTTATTCAACAAATTCATCACTAGAATAACGAGAAAGCGTAAGAGAAAGGCAGTCGAGTAAGACGGGGTCTTGTTTTTGGCTATTGGCGGAAAAGAATGGAGAACAGTTAGGAGTGATTTGTAGTAACTCCTAGATTTTTGTTTTAATATAGTCACAGTTGTGTGATCAATGTAATAGCGCCCGATTACAACGATGAAGGTCATTGGGTATTAACGAATGGACTGGCCTGCTAAAATATATTTCCAATCGTAAATAAAAAGTTTTCTCTTTAATCCTGTAAGATGGATAGGTTACGTGTTTTATTTCGCACATTCGACAACATTATCTTACTTTTCGTAATATTATATCTTAAACTACCGGTTTCCGTTTACTTTTCAGATTTTAATAGCCTATTTATTATATGGTTATTACATTATTTAGTTCATCAATTTATTAGTTTATAAATAAATTGAATAATAAAAGGGAATTAACTCCCCCTTGCCTCACTGTACATTCTAAAATGTATAAATAGTATTTCACAATTTGGATTTCGTTATATATTTTCCTAAATAAAAATAATATTCGTTTTTATAATTCTATAAGACAATCAGTCTTTATTGAAAAACGGTATCTTTATCCTATTGTAATATTGGTTTATAAACCAGGCACCCAATAAAGATAAATGAAAGCCACGTTTTATCAAACTTCCTGATAATAATATACAAGTTTTGTTTATTATCTAATATATATCTACTTAACTTCAAAATTATTTAACTTCAAATATATCTTGTAATCGAATATTAGTTGCAGCAAACAATTGACTATAAAGAACGAAAAGAGAAATTCCGAATCTACAAAACTCTTTCTTTGTGTAAATTTAAAAATAAACAATTTTCATGAATAAATATGCGTAGATATAGCTATAATTATGTACTTTGCAGTGAAAAGTACATTGTTCACCTCCATTTGAGATCAAATTCCTGTTAATTATGGTATGATTCATAAATAAGTTCGTTGCTCTTTGTCAAGGTACAGTGTACTTATATGGTTATCTATCGTCTCAAACACAGTTATTAAGTTTATCACAAAAGAAATCATTGCCCTTATCTACGTAGAACATTTTCCGTCAATTTATTTATTTACTAACAGTGACAAGCGGTTTCGTCCGCGTTAATTTAATGAAAAAACGTCCTTATTTTTAAACCATTACTCTAAGAGTGTCCGCCTCGTTGGTTGAGTGTTCGCAAGCGCTACTGCCGAGCAAGGGGTCTTAGGTTCGATTCCTGGGTCTGTCAACGTATTGTCAGTAAATAGGACGGAGTCCGGAATGGTGTCCAGTGCATGGCAATAGCAATAACTGGCGAAAAGTGGGTGTTACATTTAATATGTGCATCTCTGCCTACCCCTTCGCGGAAAAAAAGCGTGATGTTATATTTAATTTAAAAGTGAAACTATAGTAAAAAAAACTTTCGGGAAGAGGAATAACAAGTATGCTTAATTAAAAAAATCAAAAAACCCGACTGCGTAAAATACCTACTCTTATTATAAACTAAAAAGAATAAAACAATTTACTAGCTTTCATTTGATACCCATATTGCTACAGTAAGAAAAAACAATTCAACTCCCCCCCTCATTCCGCCATTTGCGGGCGCCATTTTGAAAATTTATATAGCCTATGTCACTACTACAATTTAGAAAAATCAAACGACACCTCATATGTCAAAAACCGTCCAGCAATTTGGGCTGTAGGGCGTGCCAAAGAAATGGACATACATACATACATATACTCGAAAAACATAACCCTCCTTCTGTCGCAGTCGGGTAATAAAGGACGCAACGAAAGCTCTCAAAAAAGATTTTTTCCCCGTTTTTGTAACGTTTCTTGTTATTGCTCAGCCATAAAGGACCACAAACATTTCATCCTAACCTATTGGTCGTAGCGTGATGTTATATAGCCTATAGCCTTCCTCGGTAAATGGACTATCCAACACAAAAATAATTTTTCAATTCGAAGCAGTAGTTGAGATTAGCGCGTTCAAACAAACAAACAAACTTTTCAACTTTATAATATTAGTATAGTTTTATTCTCGTAGTACAAAAATTGTGATAAATCTGATTAGTTTATTTTGTTTTATTTTATTGCATTCCTTTAAAAGTAGGCATAAAGAGAAAGTGTCAATAGCAACACGTACCTATTATAAAAGAAATATGAAAATGTCCACTGCAAATTATAAAAAAACCTGTAATATTAACAAGTAAACAAGATATCATTGTAGTCATTTACTGCGGTCGAACAATATACAGTATAATTTTACCTGAGTCGGATCTCGAAGTAAGTCCTCTGTGTGAACTACAATACCTAAAATGTCTGAACTAATGGCGTTTTGAACGGCCGCTGGTATTGTTAAACATCTTGGATCTCGGTATGGCTGGTACTTCTCAGAAACTCCCTGTGGATTGTAAAATTTAAAATAAAAATGACGAAAAAATAAAATAAGACAAATAAGTTGTTTTTAAATTAAAATTTACATACCACCGTCAAGAACATTACAGGATATTTATTTTGCTTGTTTCGAACCATAGTGCATATATCGGGATTAAAACACGAGAGCACGATGCGACGTTGACCTGCGTATTTTAAGACGACTTCTAAAACCTGTATCAAAAAAGACATGAAGTTAATCTATTTTATTTATTTTAATCAGAAATATTGTTACATTGGAGCCAAGAGGACATCAATGGTCAAAAGTATAAGCAATTTTAAATTGCAAAATTGGAGTCACGTGGGTAACATGGTGAACCAAAGTAGAGTTTCAACATAAGACTGAATTAAATAAATAAAAAATTAGTATCTGTTACCCGACTGTGCGAGAAGGAGGGTTATGTTTTTGAAATTATATATGTATGTATGTATATAATTGTTTGGCACACTTTGTGGCATGATGGCTCGATGGATTTCAGCTTGAGATGTGTCATTAGATTCGAATTTACTGTGAAAGTGAAACTGGGTATATCAAAATAAAAAAAATAAAAAAATAGCGGATTTTTGTTTTATCTCTTGGCACACCAGTGGACCATGTGGTATACATATATGTAATAATATAGATGGAATAAAGATGGAAGGACTGCATAGAGGAGGATCTGAGGACGATGGGCAAGTTTACGAACGGGAGGAGTGTTGCCAGAGATTGTGACAAGTGGAAGAGGCCAAGACCCACAAAGGGTTGTAACGCCATTGGAAGTAAGTAATAATAGTAAAGCAAGTATTACCTTATCGACATATGTATTCATATCGAAAGGATTGTTTAATTCAAAGGTGCCATCATTCAGTTCCATAGTCCACTTGAGTTCAATGTTGAAGCCAACATGTTCATCTAACTTCTTAAGAGTATCTTCAAGAGTGGGGAAAGGCTGGTGTTCCTCTAAATCATCGTCGAAGAACAAAATTTCATGGTTGCGCCCTTCAACTAAGTGGTATACCTTCAAAGATGACAAAAGAGACATTGAAAATTTGAGCTGATTGTACTGAAAATCTTATGCTGTTATTTCTTGAACGAAATATTATTTCAACAAACGGTTATAAGAAATTTTAACATCAATAATCAATACAATCATACATTTCATCATAATATTATAAATGTGAAAGTAAGTTTGTTTGTTATGCTTTCACGTGAAAACTTTTTAACCAATCATCACGAAACTTTGTACACATATTCTTGGAGGTATTAGAAGTAATATACTTTTAATACCTTCTGCTTAGTATACCTAAGCTAGTAATTAATAAGTATAAATAATGTATTTGATTAAAAGTCTATACCGGATTTTATCGCGTTTATTTAAAACTTTATAGTTTTACAATATTTTAAATTATTTCCTTTTATTTTAAAATATTTTCCTTTCCTTTCCGGACCCTTTACAGCGTCCATCATGGACGCTGTAAAGGGTCCGAAACGTCGGGAAATAATTTAAAATATTGTAAAACTATAAAGTTTTAAATAAACGCGATAAAATCCGGTATAGACTTTTAATCAAATGAGTAAAATTCGCGTAAATATAAGAGAACAGTATATAAATAATGTATCCAGTTTTATTAGTATTTTGATTGACATATTTCAATTCATTTCCTTTTGAGACACATTCAATATAATGAAAATAATATCGTAATTTACATTCAATACATACAATGTGATCTTACGAGTATAAAATAACAAATAAAATTACAATAAATTAAATAATGATTATGTATACAGTAAAGTGAAAAATAAACATATTAATAAATAAATAAATAATAAATAATAAATTAATGTCTGATATATCTTATGTATTTTGTTTTTAATAATAATTTATGGTACCTATGTACCTTAAAAAAATTTTAGAGAGGTAAAGTTATTCTAGGATGACATTTTTTACCTTTCATGTACCTCATACTGAAATAAAGTATAATAAGAGATTACATAACTTGTAGTTTGCAATTATACATATGGACCACAATTTTTTTTTTTTACACAATAATGGGCAATTTGATGTTTCTAATAAAGAGGAATTGTAATGATTACATTTGTATTGTGGGTTATATCTGTGAAAATAAAAGCATTATAAAAATTATTAAAACATCTCAAAAGTATCAAGATTAAACCCAAGGAATTTATATACAAACTGGTATCCACACATGCACTCAAAAAACATTCCTAAGAAAGGGATTGCATCTCTTACTACCATGGATTTAAGGCAACTCATAACAAAGAGACAAAATACCAGTAGTCAACGAAATGCTCGGAACAATTTTTTCACTTTACATGTTGGAAACAAATGTCAACCTTATGACAGTTATTTCAAAGTGCATATTTGACTATACAATTTTTGAGTGAGCATTCCAGTTATGACATAAATTCCTTGATTAAGCCCAATAATATAAACAAAATTAATGGCCAGATTAAAAAATGTTTGAACAACAAAAAGAAAAGACCTTGGCTATGCTATCTTCATTTTTAAAAGATCATGTTTGAAGTAATGAAAATGAAGTTGTATGGGATAGTTACATCGCATGATACCTTAAGTTTTTGTAGATGCTCCAAGGTCAAGTCTTTCACTGGCAATTCTAGCATCTCTGTGTAGTCAACTTCCTTTTTTCTTTTCATTGAAATACACACATGAAAATCATGATAAATAACTGGTATCATGTCTTTACTGAGTTGCACATCAAATTCTAGCATATCTGCCCCGCTGGCAGCTGCTTTTTTAAGGGAAGCTATTGTGTTTTCACGAATGGCATTTCCCCTGAAATATTTAAACATTTTGGAGAACAAAACAAGTAGGCCCTATCACTAACCATAACTTTGTTAAAATCAATAATATTATTATTGTTAAATTTAGTATTTTTACTTTGTTTTGATAATTTTATAAATAAAATATACAACTTACTCCTTTGTTTTAAAACTAGCCCCTAATCCCCTATGGCCAACTTCCAGTCCAGTCCATGATGGATCCCAATGCTTAGCATATGACACTTCTAAAGTACAGAGGCTGTCTTCCATAGGTGAGATTATTAGATATTCAAAATTTATAGTACCAAGGGGTCGATGCTTAATGTTACAGGTAACCGGTAATTCTAATGAACCTTCTGAAGGCTTAAACATGTTAGGCAATACATATGTGTACCCTATGTGACATGGAGGTTCGTCAACAGAAGCACGGGTACTATAGGAATAGAAATCTATGAGGTATGCAAGACTTTTAGGATTTGGTGCTAAAACATTGACTAACATTATGTCATTTGTTTTATACTCCCGACCAAATTGTTCTTGAGGCTGAAGATTACATACAGAAGGATCATTATCGAGAGTAGCTACTTCTACACATACACCAACAGGAACTTCTAAATCTGATGTGTCTGTACTAAGGGACGAATCTTCTATTTGAGGCTCAGCCCCGAAAGATAGCTTCACTGGTGTAATCTTTATATTCATTAGTCGTCCAACTAAACGACTTTTTAGTTTTAAGGGATTGTTAACGAATTTAAACTGAACTAAACTTTGGCATGTGAGCCATCCTTTAGAAATATTTTGTTTACCGCCATATTCACCAAATATATCAGTTATAGGGTGAAGCATATTTTCTTTGATTACTCTAGGGTGAATATTAGTTTCCCATCGACGAACAATAATATCCTTGGTTTCTTCATTAAACAGACATATGGCATAACGATAGAATATATCACAAGTATTCGGAATGATAACTGTTTTAGTCCACAAATCTGTACCATCAATATGATCAAGAAAAATTACTTTCTTGTAATCCCATTCACCAAGTTCTCCAATGTTTCCTGTCAGCACCAATTTTTCCTTGGGTCCTATATTGCTGACGGATACTGTAAAGACCCATTCTTGAGATAATATTTCGGAGGTTTCGGGTTGTTTCTCGGACATTTTTCGTGACAAGTTAATTTTTTTCTTCTTGCGTTCTTCTAAAAAAAACCAACGTTGCATAATATAATTTTGAATAGCGACACTCGGTATAAAATGTATTAAAACTATTGAAAAATTGAATTTAATTATTATTATAAATAGCAGAGTGGATACGAAATAAGAACAAAAACCAACATTGTTCTCTTGTGTTGTCTATATCTGAACAGACGAACACCAAACACAACTGAACCAAAACTGAGTGAACAATTGAACACAACCAAACACATTACACAAGTACATAGACAACTGAAAATTTTTACTTCAGTCAAAGACAGTCAAACTGTCAAAGATTAGTTCAGAGCACGGTCGAGGTAATATAACGTGGTTCAGAGATATTAATACGTATAAGGCTGGGCTCAGACATCCGGAATGCCTCTCTGAATTCATAATCTTAAATTCCGTCACCTCGCCTCACACATATCTTAAAAAATTCAGATTATTAATATTTCGTTCAAAACTTACTTTTTAGCTATCGTTTTTAGAAGTTTCTTAAAAATACTAATAATATTTATTAATTTAAAAGAATATAATTCACGTGGAATAATTTACGCATTATTGTTACTCATTTAAAAAGACAATAGACCGGTCATAATTTTTTTTTACAATATTGCATTTTGACAGAACTCCATATTTTCAAACAATAATGTCCCTTAATTCACATCGATAAAGGTGAGAATTACATCGAAAATCTTTTTTGAGGCCATAAATAATACTGAATTCTCAAAATTGATAAAAAAAAATCCAACCGTGGGAATGTTTTTGAAAAGTTTATGTAAATATTGCATTTTTAAATTTAATTTATTTACTTTTTGGCGTTCGTTAATAGAATTTTCTTAAAATACTAATAATACTTATTAATTTAAAATAATATAATTCACGTGGAACAAATATAATGTAAAAATAAAAATTAATATAATAATAAATAATATTCCGTAATGTTTTTTAATATGTACTCTTTATATATTTATAAATTATAATATACTTTATTATAATAATAATAATAATGTACTTTGTTGCACACCAAAACAAAGAAAAAAATTAAAGATAGAAGCTAACACCATTTAAGCTGTCTGTGTGTCTGTGGCGGTCTTATTGCTAAATAGCAATTTCTGCCAGACAACCTGAGGGTGACAGAAATATTGCATTTGCAGATGGGTAGGTATTATAACAATATTAACAATGATAATATAATAAATACTAAGCAAATAGATACCTATAAAAGTAATATATAAAATACATATAATTAAATAATATATACAACACACGTACAAGTAAATATAAATTCAAATAAATAATATGCTAATAAATAATAATAATTAATAAATAATATGTTTTAATACTCGTTATATATTTATAAAGAGCATTTTCTGATCTGGCCTACGCCGTTTTCAAAATCCGAGTTGGCAACACTGAAATAATTCATAATCTGATTTCCAGAATGTGTGTGCCGGTCTATTGAAATGTATGGGAATGCGAGCGTTATGAATTAATAATATTCAGAACCAGAATTCAGAACGCTCTCACAGATCGATCTGAGAAATTCATAATCTGAAAAAATTAGAATGTGTGTGGAGAATAGTGAAATTGTATGGAATTCCGGGCTTTCTGAATTATTCATTCATGAATTCGGCCTTATTCAGCTACACAAAGTTAGCACCCCATCGAAAGATTTTTGAAATAAAAATTACCTTAATCGATAGGTCTACGTAAGGTCTGTATAGGTCCACCAAAATTTTTGTTAGGTCGCCTACTTTTTTTAATAAATATTTTTAATAAATAGTTCTATTTTTTCAAAAAAAAAAAAAAAAAATACCTAACAACCTAAAAAAAGACCTAATAATCTATTATTGATAGGTTGTTAGGTCTTTTTTTTTTTTTTTTTTGAAAAAATAGAACTATTTATTAAAAATATTTATTAAAAAAAGTAGGCGACCTAACAAAAATTTTGGTGGACCTATACAGACCTTACGTAGACCTATCGATTAAGGTAATTTTTATTTCAAAAATCTTTCGATGGGGTGCTAACTTTGCGTAGCTGCCTTATTCTTTTTCTTTCATAGATGATAGAAGCATTCATTCATTCATTCATTTGGATTAATAGCTTCCAATAATGCCAAAATAGCAGCTACACAAAGTTAGCACCCCATCGAAGGATTTTTGAAATCAAAATGACCTTAATCGATAGGTCTACGTTAGGTCTGTATAGGTCCACCAAAATTTTTGTTAGGTCTCCTACAGTTTTTTAATAAATAATTTTTTTATTTTTGCAAAAAAATTATGCAAATTTAGCACCCCATCGAAGGACTTTTGAAATCAAAATGACCTTGATCGATAGGTCTACGTTAGGTCTGTACAGGTCCACCAAAATTTTTGTTAGGTCGCCTATAGTTTTTTTTTAAATATTTTTTTTTAATTTTGTAAAAAAAAATACACAAATTTAGCACCCCATCGAAGGATTTTTGAAATCAAAATGACCTTAATCGATAGGTCTACGTTAGGTCTGTATAGGTCCACCAAAATTTTTGTTAGGTCGCTTACAGTTTTTAATTTTTTTTTTTTTTGCAAAAAATATGCATCTTAGCATCATTTAAAAGGAAACTGATTGATCTTTATATTTCAGCATTCTTTATCGTTAGGTCAGTATTGGTCTATAGTTTTTGCTTTTATATTATTCATTTTTTTTTTAATTTTTTTATTAACAATTATAAATAATTTATCACTCGCGCATGCGCTAACGCACATAGCATGGCGTGAAATTCAAAGTTTCCCTGTTCCGTTTTCATCGCGTCAATAAAAAAAAATACAAACTGCTCGCATGAAGCTCTCTAATTATTTCTCATGAGAATGAAACTTATTGCTTACACGTATGTAAATAAACGTAAAACCAACAACTTCCCGATTTCTTAAGGGCTATATTCCTTTGCCTTTTCCTATTGGGGATAAATTTTAAAACAACAACATAATTTAATATTTGTCACATCAAATAATTTAATTTCTTCTGGAGATTTATTATTTATTTAATTCTCAAAAACTATAGAAAAAAATCCAACCGTGGGAATGTTTTTGAAAAGTTTATATAAATATTGCGTTTTAAATATCCTCTTTATTTCGCATATAAGCAGTACTTATTTTCACATTTCTATTTATGAAATATGTTAATGCATTGCTTCATAACGAACTATATCGCAAATATTTCTTTTAATACTTTTTTACCATTACTTATTTAGTATTGTTACTAACAAAGGGTATCTAATAAAGAGGTGACACTTCGAACATAGAGTTGAGCTAAAAATCGTTTGCTATACTTTTATTCCAACTTTACGGTCGAGTTCTTTTTTCCATTAGTTTGGTAGTAATGAAGCATAGTATGGTCCCAAATTTATCGTACCAGATGTCGATACTAGTGTGGTGAAATTATCGATAAAATTATCGATACTTTTGGTGCATTGGCTTCTTTTAAATATATATTTTTGTATATTGTAAATAAAACACACTTATTATTTATATTTTAATATCATAATCGGAACTGTCATCTTAGTAAATATTATAATAGGATAATTTTGTGTGATCCAATAATTATCGATAATTTCGTGTTATTCGATAATAATCGATAATTGTTTTTGGATCCGATAACTATTGATAATTGTGATTCGATATTTTTTGTTTTTGTTATTCGGATAGGGTACTGAGGCTTATGTCGATACAGGACGGCGGATCACCTTTTTTTTAGGTATTCAGATAGGGCTAGGGCGTAAACGTCAGTACTGAAGGCCGGATGACCTTTTTTTTTCGTTGTCCGAAAATTTTAGCGATCAACTACTGCGATAACTAAAAATATCGATATATATCGATAACAATTTTCCGATGAACATCCCTAACATCCATATACATTACTTTTTTTTTATTACGCTTCATTTAATGCATGTTTTTTCCAAGCATTGTGACAGATTACTCGAGTGATTTCAGTACTCGAGTGACTCCAAAACCACTCGAGTGACTCGACCACTCGAGTGGTACTCGAGTGAAATTGCAAAATGACTCGAATGACTCGAGTAGTAAAATTGGACTCGAGTCGCATCACTACTAACTACTACACAACAAGTCAATCTTCTTAAATAACATGAATGTGCTGAATATAGTAACAAAGCAATAAAACCAACCAATCAAAATGAAACGAATGAGACGGAAAATACAATGTTGCTTTGTCAGATAGAGACGGTTTGTTTTTTGCGGCGGATCGGTGCGCTCAACGTTAGTTCTGTTCTGATTATCGGGGAATTCCCTGAACGTAAAATATATTTAGACAACTATACTAGTATATTTGAATTTATTTGCAATACTGTCTATAATATTTGAAACAGGACCCATTTAATTTATCAGATGTGAAATTTTTATTATGACATTTCAGGCTTCAGCCTGACTGGTACCTATGCACTATTATTATTTCGACCTTGCATATCATTTATGGACAAAGAAGAGTAAGTATACGAAAATATGATATCTCCGATTTGGCTTCGGCCTTATCAATAATGGAATCGAAAAAAAAAGTGAAGTTACTTCAGATTTGGCTACGGCCTTTTATTATATATCGGAACGTACAAGACTAGGTTGTATGGGCTATATTCCTTTGCCTTTTCCTATTGGGGATAAATTTTAAGGAATATAGCCCATACAACCTAGTCTTGTACGTTCCGATATATAATAAAAGGCCGTAGCCAAATCTGAAGTAACTTCACTTTTTTTTTCGATTCCATTATTGATAAGGCCGAAGCCAAATCGGAGATATCATATTTTCGTATACTTACTCTTCTTTGTCCATAAATGATATGCAAGGTCGAAATAATAATAGTGCATAGGTACCAGTCAGGCTGAAGCCTGAAATGTCATAATAAAAATTTCACATCTGATAAATTAAATGGGTCCTGTTTCAAATATTATAGACAGTATTGCAAATAAATTCAAATATACTAGTATAGTTGTCTAAATATATTTTACGTTCAGGGAATTCCCCGATAATCAGAACAGAACTAACGTTGAGCGCACCGATCCGCCGCAAAAAACAAACCGTCTCTATCTGACAAAGCAACATTGTATTTTCCGTCTCATTCGTTTCATTTTGATTGGTTGGTTTTATTGCTTTGTTACTATATTCAGCACATTCATGTTATTTAAGAAGATTGACTTGTTGTGTAGTAGTTAGTAGTGATGCGACTCGAGTCCAATTTTACTACTCGAGTCATTCGAGTCATTTTGCAATTTCACTCGAGTACCACTCGAGTGGTCGAGTCACTCGAGTGGTTTTGGAGTCACTCGAGTACTGAAATCACTCGAGTAATCTGTCACAATGCTTGGAAAAAACATGCATTAAATGAAGCGTAATAAAAAAAAAGTAATGTATATGGATGTTAGGGATGTTCATCGGAAAATTGTTATCGATATATATCGATATTTTTAGTTATCGCAGTAGTTGATCGCTAAAATTTTCGGACAACGAAAAAAAAAGGTCATCCGGCCTTCAGTACTGACGTTTACGCCCTAGCCCTATCTGAATACCTAAAAAAAAGGTGATCCGCCGTCCTGTATCGACATAAGCCTCAGTACCCTATCCGAATAACAAAAACAAAAAATATCGAATCACAATTATCAATAGTTATCGGATCCAAAAACAATTATCGATTATTATCGAATAACACGAAATTATCGATAATTATTGGATCACACAAAATTATCCTATTATAATATTTACTAAGATGACAGTTCCGATTATGATATTAAAATATAAATAATAAGTGTGTTTTATTTACAATATACAAAAATATATATTTAAAAGAAGCCAATGCACCAAAAGTATCGATAATTTTATCGATAATTTCACCACACTAGTATCGACATCTGGTACGATAAATTTGGGACCATACTATGCTTCATTACTACCAAACTAATGGAAAAAAGAACTCGACCGTAAAGTTGGAATAAAAGTATAGCAAACGATTTTTAGCTCAACTCTATGTTCGAAGTGTCACCTCTTTATTATATACCCTTTGTTAGTAACAATACTAAATAAGTAATGGTAAAAAAGTATTAAAAGAAATATTTGCGATATAGTTCGTTATGAAGCAATGCATTAACATAGTTCATAAATAGAAATGTGAAAATAAGTACTGCATATATGCGAAATAAAGAGGATATTTAAAACGCAATATTTATATAAACTTTTCAAAAACATTCCCACGGTTGGATTTTTTTCTATAGTTTTTGAGAATTAAATAAATAATAAATCTCCAGAAGAAATTAAATTATTTGATGTGACAAATATTAAATTATGTTGTTGTTTTAAAATTTATCCCCAATAGGAAAAGGCAAAGGAATATAGCCCTTAAGAAATCGGGAAGTTGTTGGTTTTACGTTTATTTACATACGTGTAAGCAATAAGTTTCATTCTCATGAGAAATAATTAGAGAGCTTCATGCGAGCAGTTTGTATTTTTTTTTATTGACGCGATGAAAACGGAACAGGGAAACTTTGAATTTCGCGCCATGCTATGTGCGTTAGCGCATGCGCGAGTGATAAATTATTTATAATTGTTAATAAAAAAATTAAAAAAAAAATGAATAATATAAAAGCAAAAACTATAGACCAATACTGACCTAACGATAAAGAATGCTGAAATATAAAGATCAATCAGTTTCCTTTTAAATGATGCTAAGATGCATATTTTTTGCAAAAAAAAAAATTAAAAACTGTAAGCGACCTAACAAAAATTTTGGTGGACCTATACAGACCTAACGTAGACCTATCGATTAAGGTCATTTTGATTTCAAAAATCCTTCGATGGGGTGCTAAATTTGTGTATTTTTTTTTACAAAATTAAAAAAAAATATTTAAAAAAAAACTATAGGCGACCTAACAAAAATTTTGGTGGACCTGTACAGACCTAACGTAGACCTATCGATCAAGGTCATTTTGATTTCAAAAGTCCTTCGATGGGGTGCTAAATTTGCATAATTTTTTTGCAAAAATAAAAAAAATATTTATCAAAAAACTGTAGGAGACCTAACAAAAATTTTGGTGGACCTATACAGACCTAACGTAGACCTATCGATTAAGGTCATTTTGATTTCAAAAATCCTTCGATGGGGTGCTAACTTTGTGTAGCTCAAAATAGCACGGATGATTTTGCTAATATCGGGTAGAAAATTTATAGAAGCATAATTTATGCTTCTATGAAAGTCTTTGAAGCACGGTCTAATACACAAGTCTTCCAACAAAAGTAGTGGGGGGTACATCAGCTTAGGCTGGACACACACATCTGGAATGCCTCTCTGAATTCATAATCTGAATTCTGGGCTTTCTGTATTATTAAATCAGAAAGCCCGGAATTTCATACAATTTCAGTATTCTCTCAATCTTCTCTCAAATTCAGTGTAATTTATGGCCGCAAAAACGATTTTTGATGTAATTCTAACCTTTATCACTGTGATTTAAGGTACATTATTGTTTAAAAATATGGAGTTCGGTCAAAATGCAATATTGTACAAAAAAATTGGTTGTCTGTAAAGTCGGTTTACGGACGATAATTTTTACGTGATAACGTCATAAGAAAACATGAATGGAATTGAATTATTATCACAGAATTATCATTATTTTGTATAATATATATATAAGCTACAGGTAATTAATTGTATTTAATATAAAAGCGAAATAAAGTTAAATACTTTGATATGTAATACAAGAATTAATCAAGTTTAATAAAGAAGCTAATTTTAATAACTTAAAGTTAGCAAAACAAATTAGATTATCATTAACCACTTATGAAAATTTTAAAAATATACTAAATAAAAACAGTTTACTTTTTATACGATCGTAATTATATAAGTCCTAATAACTTTTTAGTCAAAATTGTAATATAACCTGTAAATATTACTGCACTCGCCCACCGATGCTACTTATTTTATAATCAAAGAACAAATATATGAGATTATATCGCTAATCGGATTCTTAAAATGCAAGAATTAATTACCTTTTTTGCTGCAATTATTGTTGTAATAAACTATGGTAACCATTTTATGATTTTATTAACTTTTATTAACTTTTATATTATTAATTTACATTTATTTACTTATATATTATTAACTTATATTATTACATTACATTATATTATCAACTTTTCACTATTTGACATTACTTCAATATTGACAAAACAGTTTCCAGCCATTTGCCGCTGTCATTTCTACTCGGACGCGTCGTAAGTTAGGCCGACCGCCGATCGTGAGCCGAACGCTTAGGCCGAGCCGATCGTACCTCTCTACCGCTTGATCCGCGCTCTCACTCACTAATTGTGACAATGATGACGTCATCTTCTTCGAACGGGCACCCTTTCATCAATTTACTAGAGGTTAACCCTTAAAAAATTATGACCGGTGCGTCTATTGTCTTTTTAAATGAGTAACAATTATGCGTAAATTATTCCATGTGAATTGTATTCTTTTAAATTAATAAATATTATTAGTATTTTTAAAAAACTTCTAAAAACGATAGCCAAAAACTAAGTTAATGAAATTTTTGAAAGCAATATTAATAATCTGAATTTTTTAAGATATGTGTGAGGCGAGGTGACGGAATTTAAGATTATGAATTCAGATAGGCATTCCGGATGTCTGAAGCCAGCCTCAGAACCGAAATTCAGAACGCTCTTACAGATCGATCTGAGAAATTTATAATCTGAAAAAATCAGAATGTGTGTGGAGAATAGTGAAATTGTATGTAATTCTGGGCTTTCGAATGAATAATTCAGAAATCCCGGAATTCAGATTATGAATTCAAAGGCATTCCGGATGTGTGATTCCGGCCTTAATATTATTAATAGGGGATCGGACAGTAATCAGATTAAAATCTAAAATGTGCTTAGATAAAATAAATATACTGTTTTACGATTATTTATCTAATAATAATTTAATATAATTCATTTAAATATTTTTAAATGAAGAAATAAAATGTTGTTATTTTCAATATATTTAAACTGTACTGAAACGCCAATCACAGTGCGTGACGTCATCTGTGGCCAATCATTGACTGCACGGGTACTATCTACTTAGTACCTCCTTGAAAAATAACCTCTAATATTACGCAGTATATATATTGTGCCTACTGTACTGTACTAGCCTGTAAACCACCCACTGCTAAGCGAAGGCCTTTTCTCCTTATAGACGAAGGGTTGGAGCTTAATCCACCACGCCGCTCCATTGTAGGTTGGCGAATAATATACTGCTATGAGTAACGATCGCTATCAGGTGTATATGATAACAACCGGGACCGACGGCTTTACGTGCTCTCTGAGACACGGTGGGGAGAACTACAAGGACATACACCCAGACCGGAAACAAATATTTGTACAAATACAAATATCTGTTCCGAGCTGGAATGGAACCCGCGACCGCCGGCGCGGGGTGTTGAGGTGACTACTCGCACCACTGCACCAGAACGGTCGTCACAAGTAGAATTCTGTCAACACTATATCACATTCTTTAGTGTTACAAAAAAAAAAATACAAAAAGAAAAATCTATAATAGTAGTTGACCGTAGAGAGAAAACAATATATATATATATATATATATATATATATATATATATATATATATATATTCACTAAAAAATAATTTAGGCACATTTCATTATATTTATTTGTACTAATTAATGTATATTTACGTCAAAATGATCTTTAAAAAAAAGTAAATTGGTGAAATTCATTTCGTTGCATTTTCTACTCGCTAAATCTAACCATTTTTTTCGTTTATCTGCTTTTCTTGGCACATCAAATGAATATTTTATTTGGAGTACTGCACAGCAACGATATTTTTTGCGTTCCATAAGAACAAATAAAAAATCTACTCCACGAAACAAAACTTCTCGTGAACTTATGCTCATGCAGCTGTTTTGTTATAACCCCAGATGACGTCACGCGCTCTCAGATGACATAGCGTGGCGTTTTGGCGGGATTTTTAAACATACAATATTAAAACATGATTTTGAGTACCTAAACGGCTATAAAAAAATAAAGTTTTATTTTTTATGGGAATAAGTATCCATAAAAATTAATTTAAAACACTTTCTGAAAATTTGTCCGATCCCCTATTCATAACGCTCGCAATCCAGCTCTATGAAGGTGGCACCAAAAATAAAAATTTGATATTTCTAATTTTTTCTAGCTATTGCGCATGCAAAATGCATAAAAAATGTCAAGGGAACGCGAAACATTAGTTTTTGAGAAAATCAAAAATTTCTACCGCGTGCTGCGTGCTTTTTATTTTGTTGTTAAATATTTTGTTTAATTAATTTGATGTCTACGAAAGCGGAAATAGATAGATTTTTGTATGCGCAAACAGCACCATCATAAGTTTTATGCCCAAACTTATTATTTATTGAATTAAAAAATAAAAATAAATAGCGGTAAAAAAATTAATCAGAAAATGCTCTTTATATATATATATATATATATATATATATATATATATATATATATATATATATATATATATATATATATATATATATATATAAAGAGTATGTATTAAAATATTATTTATTAATTATTATTATTTATTATTTATTTGCATTTATAATTATGTAGGTACTTGTACGTGTGTTGTATATATTATTTAATTATATGTATTTTATATATTATTAAAGGTATTGTATTTGCTTAGTTTTTATTATATTATCATTATTAATATTGTTATACCACCAGCCCGTCTTCAAATGCAATATTTCTGTCACCCTCAGGTTGTCTGGCAGAAATTACTATTTAGCAATAAGACCACCCGATTGTACAGCTTAAATGGTGGTAGCTTCTATCTTTAATTTTGTTCTCTGTTTTGGTGTGCAATAAAGTACATTATTATTATAATAAAGTATATTATAATTTATAAATATATAAAGAGTGTTAAAAAATATTACGGCATATTATTTATTACTATATTAATTTTTATTTTTACATTATATTTATTCCACGTGAAGAAGAGTAGAAAAGTTAGGTATAAAGAAAATTGTAATTTTTTTTTTATTTTTTTATTGGAACCACAAACAAGATTACAATGGACATTACATATAAAATAAATAGTACACTTTTAGTTATTGTAAACTCAACACTGATGGTCACATTAGATAATAATTCACAGTCAACTTATTATCCAGATGCATACCTATATAGATCTCTCACTTCGGACAGTTAATTTATCTCAATACCATCCAAACGCTACTTATATTTATATACAACATAAAGATGTTTATATCTTCTGCATAAAAATAATAAAATAATCTATACATATAATAAAATGGTAAGAAAGTCAAAACTGTACATTGAATATTTGTTTAAAAGAATACTTGGGGTGTGATTTACAATCGATACCGAAGCCAAAAATATTGTTTTTAGAATTTTTGTGTTTGTCTGTATGTATGTCCGGGATAAACTCAAAAAGTAATGCATGGATTTATTTCAAATTCGGCACGAATATTATTAAGAAGTCGGGTCAACATATAGACTACTTATTATCACGCACGCATACGGGAACGAGCAGTGAACCTTTATTTCTTCAACGCATTCTGTAACAACTAGCGTTCACGCAGACGACGACGTTATGGGCAGCAGCGCGCTAGTCTTCAATAAAATTGTTTGTTACTGACATATAAAATAAAAATCAGAGGACTGAAATGAGATCTCAGAGGTACACCGGAGGAGACAGGAATAAAGTAAGCAATGATTTTCAAAGCCCGACTTCGGTTCCGAAGGTATCAACACAACCAATGTAGCAGATGGCCGGCGTGTATACCGGCTTCTTTAAATTTATTGAGTAAGACTCCACTGATTTATGTCTGACAATTCCATGTTATTCCACCAGTATTATTGAATATAATAATTGAAAAAATTTATTTTTAATTTTTTTTATCTTAAAAATGTTTCCTTTATTGCATAGTTAAGAGGTTGGTTTAATTACTGGTGTTATTACGTATATTTTTATAATTTTGTGAATTATGCGCATCACCTATTTGAATATTGGCCTTAATATGTAAGGGGGCATCCATTAATTACGTGAGGCATTAGGGGGGTCTCGGCAAAAATGACGTAATTTTATTTCTCCGCGCATGATTCTTCATGACCGTTTTCTGCCAATTCCATACCCTATCACTCAAGTTGATGGGTATTCAACGATCCCGGACCATGAAGAACATGACAGAAAGTCATTTGATTAAAAGTCTATACCGGTGTCTATATAGGTGGTACCCCGCTATGGGGTATGTAGCAATTAATTCATTATTCGGACACCCACCACCTCAGTCCCCCGAGATCATGGACGCTGTAAAAGGTCCGAAACGTCGGGAAATAATTTAAAATATTGTAAAACTATAAAGTTTTAAATAAACGCGATAAAATCCGGTATAGACTTTTAATCAAATGAGTAAAATTTGCGTAAATATAAGAGAACAGTATGACAGAAAGTCATTAGTTCCCTTCTTGATTCGCCACTTTCTACTGATTCAACCTTTGCACGCCTTCATCAGCATGCCTTATGACCCTTATTGCCCAAGTGCACGTGGTGATCTAGAAAAGCGATGCTGCAATACATGTGGTATCTACTTTTCATCTATTACAAGAGCTGCAGAGCACCGGTGTGCGGTCCATAGTACAATACCAACGCGCAAAGTGCGACGCTCTCGGATTGTCACACGTCAAGCTACTGAGCTTCTGTGTGCGGTAAACGGGTAACCGTAACGGATAATGGGTTAGAATGGCTAAATCAGAGCGAGGTTGAATAAGCACTAAGCAGATGATTTTACTGAAAATTAGATGAAAATTTTGATTCCAGTAGTCACCCTTGAGATCATACATCAATCCGTGAATTAGAATGAATATTTTTTTTCTTTCTCATTGTGATTCTATGCTACGACCCCGCGTGGTCTTGACTTCACGCTGAAAACACTGTGTAACCACGACTGATTTTACTGTTTATTCGTTCCATCGGTAGTGTGTCCTTAAAATAAAAGTAACTTTTTATAAAATAATATTTTTTTATAAGTATTTTTTTAGATCGATACTAGCATTTAAGAAATAAATAGGTACTTGTAAAGCATAAAAAAGTATATCCGTATTTCTACATGTAAATAAAGAATTAGGTTGTTATATGTAAAATGTTTTTTTTTCTTTCCATTTTGTTTGAAATATTTTGTTCAAATTTTATATACGACTGCTTTGCTGGCACTGAGTTCGCAAAAACAATAAGTAAAAAAATATTATTTCATAATTTAAGAGTACATACCTTTTTTTAAAATTCGGTTTAATTATTTAAATTAGTTTTTGATTTCATTTTTATTTTTAAGTTAAATTGAAAAAAAGGTTTTTTTATGAGGAGTAACAGTTTGTTACATGTTTAATCATAAAAACTACTGAACCCATTTTGATGAACTCTATTCCCTTATTTGTCAAAATTATTACGATCCGATTACTAAATTTCGAAGAAATGCGTACATTTACATAAAACTATACAATTTTTTAAATTTGTTTAGAGGCACTAAAGAAGACCATGTGGGAATATCTTGAAAATCGAATAATTTATATTCGTAGCTGTCAAATTGATAACATTTTTTTCGGTAAAAATTTGATATAAATACACGCAGAGAAAATATTTATGTAACAGAATTAATTATATATATCTTAATTTGGATTGAAGCGTCTGTATGGTCGACTTAGCAGTAGATTATAATTTATAAATTTAATAGCCTAGTAGCGCGTCTTAAGTGCCTTTATATGAAAAAATAAAAATATGAAATCTGTTATGAGGAATCACATGAAATAAAGAGTTGTGATAAAAAGTATTTTTTTATTTGCACTATTTTAGTATAAAGCCTAGTTAACAATTTTACATTATTTACAAAATATTAACTATTTACATTAGACAGTCTTTTCGGACCAGGCAAACAATATATTTTTATTACCTAGTAAATATCGTTTTTTTTTTTTTATTTTAAATATGTACATATTATATTTTTAGAAAGGAAAATTTACACCTGGATGTAAAAATGAGCAATTGTCACCCTGCCGACAGGAACCTCTTCGTTGAAAATAGATGCAAACCCCTTTACGACCACCACCTCGGCCTCCACGACCTCTTTGTGGTCCATCCCAATTGCCTGCCGCTTTACCTCTCCAATGACCACCAACTCCCCGACCTCGTATTGCTCCTCTAAAATTACCAGGAAATCCATCCGGTCCTGGCGGTCCAGATATATTATAGTCAACAGGAAACATATTTTGTTGCATGTTGAATCCATCTGGTGGTACAGGAAACATAGGGTTAGGCCCACCAAACATTTCTGGACCCATCATCATATTATCGGGTGGAACCATAATTCCTGGTGGCATATTTCCCGGCGGTATTGACCCTGGTGCAATACCTGATGGGGCCATTGGACCTGGAATGCCGTTTGACATAATTGGTGGTACTACCCCGTTTTGCCAATCACCAGGCATTATTGGCGGCCCTTGGAAATTTGGAACTGGTGGAAATTGAGCTGCAGGGAAATTATTTGGAAATTGTGATATATTCGGTGGAAACATTGTTGGCACATTCAAGTTACTATTACTTGTAGGCGGAGCGTTGCCTTTAGGTTCTGGCCATGGCATATTTCTAAAATCACTGACATTATCTTGATTTCCGGTTACATCTTCTAAAGGTATAACTGTTGGTTCATTGTAAGTGTGAGCTTCAACATCTGGTTCATGTGGTGAGTCAGGAATCATAGACTTATGGAAATACAATGGTTGCAATGTACCTTTTTGACGGATAGCTTGAATATCTTTCTCTTTACTATTTTTACCATGCTCAATTTGAATTTGTCCTTCAACGTCAATAGGTATTAATGGTCTCCAACTCGTTCTTTCTTCCATAACATCATCGTTGATGAGATTTCTTGCTTTTTGGAAAGCTTCTCTTTCATGTATTCTTTCTAAATATTTCATATCAGTGAATGTTTTTGTAACATTAACTCTTTCAGTTTCATCAAGTTCAAAATATTGAATTTCTTCTAACTCTGAATCTGGTTTCCATTTTATACTTTTTTTAGGACCTTTTCTTTTGTGATAACATAGGACTCCTTTTAAACCATTTATTGTTAATGTGTGAGGTTCTGATGTATCCATATTTTCAGCCTCATCTTTTTCATTAGAAACTATTTGCTCAGTATCATTTTTGTGCTCAGATGATTTTTCACTCGGTCTATCCTTGTTTTCTTCTTCGTCCAAGGTATCTTGATAAAATCGTGGGGGTACAGATTTACTTTCACTATTAGGGCTTGATAAGTTTGTTGGAGTTTGCGGAGGAGATCCATCATTTTGTGTATTTCCGTCTTTAGATCCACTTGTACGCCTTTTTCTTTTCTTTGGTTCCTTTTTATTAGTAGCCGATGCATTTAATGCGTCCATAAACATATCACTCTCTTGCAGCACCATAGCTGTAATAAAAAAAAGAACGTTATTTTAAATTTTATTTAGTAACTATAATTACAAAGATAATAAGAACATGATGTAAAATATTTATAAAAACATAATAACAAGTCTAAAATGCATAATAGGTTCATAACTCTTTTTATTTTAAAATGAATTAAGCGAATAATTATCACATCCTTTCATATTATAAACAAAAAAAAACCTAATCGAATCATTCGGTTTCACTCTTTGGCGTTTATGGTTACTGCTTTGTATAAGTAGTAGTAAGTCGTAGTGTGAAGTATTCGGTCTTAAATTCTGAGATAAGTGCGTTTAAATAAGACATTTCACCTTTAAAAAAATTATCTAGATACATATATTAATTTTCGTTAAGATTATCTATATATATATAATATAAATCTTGACTCTATTTTAGATTTATAATATATATATTTGTATTCTACAATTCAGATTACTTGAAAAATATTTTCACAATATTTTGACAAAAAAAAAAGCGTTTTGTTTAATATATACCTGTAATGTGTTACATAAACGTATGTTTATATTAATTATAAAATAAATTATCTAAACTTGATGATTGATTTCATGTAACTATTTTTAAAAGAAAAAATTGTTTGATTAAGGAAAATTTAAATACATTTTTAAAACTCAGGCTTACAAGAAGCCTATTTACACTAATAACATAGAAAAGTTAGCTTATGTTTGGGCGCGCTATCACTATCTCGGCAACTTAGGTTCAAATTGAAACATCACGCTTGACTCATTATATATGATGGGACATGGAATTAAATCCACAAACATTATCCATTTAGACCAGTATCGAAATGTGAAGCGAACGTAACCCGTGCGAAATTTTCGCACAAAGTCCGAAATTTCAAACAATATTTGACTTTTTCAGAATTTCTCTGCATATTTCAGGTTTTTTTTATTTGACATATTTAGATTTCTCCGAGTCTTATCACAAATTAAAAAAAAGATTAAAAATGCTGAAAAAGTCAAATATTGTCTGAAATTTCGGATTTTGTGCGAAAATTTCGCACGGAAATAAAAGGCTTTAGTTAAAAGCGTTGAAAAAATTTGACAACACTACGCAAAACAGTTGTAATAAATAATAATAAATAAATATAAATGCTTAACATACACAGTCATTCGTCTTTTCTTAAGGTAGGTAACTTAATGCCCGAGTTTTAGGTAACAGCCGCCTGAGACATTTTTTATTTTTATAAATGTACATATAAATGATTGATATATATATATATATAAATATTAATAAATAATATACATTACACCCAGACTGAGTGGGGGATCGATTCTACAACCCTGTAGCAGAAAGCAGGGTCGCTGCGAACTGCACCTACGGGTCAGTCTTGTATTGCTCTAACAACTGGAACTTTGTAGTATCATACATATAGATATGTAATTCTGCCGAAATACGATTATTAATTTTTTACACGCAATTCCGTATTCAAATTGAAGTCGTTACGAGACGCACTACGTCGACGCAATTTCCGCTACGACCTTTAACGTCTATTTTACGATATTTAACGTTTAAATGAATTTGAATTAAGGTAAGTTGTGATTTCAAGCAACTATTGAAATAGAACAATTATTTGTATTTAGTTCAATTGTACTGTAGGCATAAGCGTACGTAGGCGATAGCCACCTGTCTCTTACAAAAACAAGGAACAATCCCAGAACTACATCTACGTAAATGTAACTCCAATATATTAATAACTTATTCTCCCAAGTATATTTAAAAAATAAAACTACAACACAGTGTAGATTAAACTGCAATGTAAAATGTATGTAAGTAGATATTAAATCGAAATTTTTCTAACTAGCCTTTTATAAGAAAAAATAAAACACTAGCACGTAAACTACATTGATTTAAATACATACTTATTCTAAAAATATCATATTTTTATTACTAGACAGATTTATTTAACATCGATATAAATCTGTAAGAAAATAAAAAATAATTACTAAAATTATGTACCCAAATAAATTTGTACGATTAATTTACGACAAAGGACTAAGCAGGTAAGATAATACTCTATTTTTAATGTAATACAATGTTTCTCTACACGGAATTCAGAAGATACTAGGGGAAAAAAAACTTAGTATACCTTCATCAAAATCAGTAAATTTCATCAGTTTTTTTAGATTTAAAGAGTTAAATAATAAATAAATATATAATATCAATTGTTTTCTTAGCATATTAATTCACAAGAATTAGCAACAGTAATATATGCGTTCTGTCAGAAAATATCGTTAATTTAGTAATTATTTTAGGTTGGAGTGTTTGTAACAGTTCAATATTAAAAAAAAAAAACGACGAATACTAAATAATTAATGAAATATATAATAATACCTTCATTTTACATGGTATTTTCGTTTAAGTGGTAGTGAAGTATAGAAAATAATTTAAAAGTACGTGTTGAAGAGCAAGTTGTATAATTTATACTCTTCCTCGTAACTTTAAAACAAATAAGTTTTGTTGAGAAAAAATATAATAGACTCGCTAGAATTAATATAATAATGGTATTTATCTTTCTCGTTATGCGATAACGTCGAGAATCTAGCTTATAATAATAATAATAGCAAAGCTTAGCATAAAACAACCAATAAATTGATTTGTCAGTGTTTAAGCCAAATTCGTTAACTTTAATTTTTGTATATTATTTTCTTATATTTTCAATTTCGAAATTGTCTTTAATATCCCTAATATTATAAATTAATGTGAAAAGTAAGTTTGTTTGTTACGCTTTCACGCGAAAACTACTTAACCGATCATCATGAAACTTTGTACACATATTCTTGGAGATATTAGAAGTAACATAGGATAATTTTTTTTTTTTGGACGCGATAACCGACATCCACGCGGGCGAATGCTAGTAGATCATATCGTCATAGTCGTAGAATAGTGACGCATATTACAAATTTAAAATTTTAAAGGGCAGCCATTTCAAATATACAACAACAACAACATAATTATTTGAAATGGCTGCTTTTTAGTTTTAAATTTGTAAGATCCATCACTATTCTACGACTATATGACGATATATTCGTACGATTATTATGGTGAAACGATTATATTGGCTGTTAAATTTTATAAATATTAATTTGATTTGGAATATTATAGCTACTAAACCAATTTAAATAAAGATTTGCACTGTTGAAAAAAAAATTATTGATATATGTATGGGTAGGTACTATAACTATTTTTGTATTTATTTTCCATGTTCTAAAATATTTTCAGCAGGCTTACCTCCTATAAACGATACCATTTATAGTAGCCATGTTTATATTAGCCAGTTTATATTATTTGACTGAATGTGTTCTTAAGACATGCAATATTTATAACTATAAATTATGACTCGAACCAATAAAAGAATACAATTATGTACTAAAATATTAATTTCAATTCGTTCGTCTTAAAATTAAGGCAGATATTTAATGTTTCGTTAAGTTTATTACTTCATACAGAAAATAATTTGGGTCAAATAATGAGTTAAACAATTTATTAAACCAGGAACACTATTTGTCCTAATTTTGCTGTTTTAAATGAATGTTGTTACATTATGAAATCATCATGACCATCATTGAATAAAACTTAATAAACATATAGACTTACTAGTGCATAGTTATAACTTTTTTTTTTTGTTATTGGCTTATATCAAATTATTAAGCGCTTAGAATCATACCTAGGATAATGAGTACGTGAAAAAAAAAAAAATTATGCCTACGAAAATACTGCGCCGTATGTAGTCCCGACAATACAGATAATTAAAAATGAAGATTTTATATATTGGAGGGGTTAACGTATATTATTCTGATGTTGCTTATTCATGCGAGCATCATCATTTGGTAACAATGATTACTCAAAGATGGATATTACATAATTCAAAACAAATAAATATACTATCTGTACCTTTGACTGATAAAATATAATTTGTTTTACATTTACCTTTTATCTTTGAATGTCGTAAAACGCTAAATGCGTAAATAAGCTGCCATTATGCGATCTGTTAATTCGGTCAATTTCTAATGTTTATAGTGATTCTGTTGAAAAATGTACCCTTTTCCCTAGTATTTTTTATTTATTTATTACTATTATTATTATTTAGTTTCTACCAAATTTTATTGGTCGTAGGCAATAGAGGAGCCTATTAAAATGAAAACATGTTCTTTTTTTTTGTAAAAACTGAAAACTTTTTTTTGTAAAAAAAAGGAAACATGTTTTTTATAAAGTTAATCTAATAATGAACTAATTCTGGTAGGTTAATGTCTTAATATTTATTAACCTTTTTACATAAACCAGACTTATCACTACCAATTTGTGTAAAATATTTTTTCTTATTTCCAAGTGTCTTGTTACTTTGATTTTCCATTATATGAATTGGTGAATGTTCATGTGGAGATCATGAACATTGATGTTCCCAATGGCCCGCGTCGAGTCCTGGGTGCTCCATCGAACCGCTGGTACGTCCACCTCTTTATGAAGTCTTTAAACAGATTCAGGTCAATATTCAACGAAAGATTTTTTTGTTATAAAATTTAACCTTTATTTGATATAAATACTTTACAGTTAACTCCTGAACAAATATTATTGAACCCGTCAAGTTATGCATTTTAGACTTACCACGTTTTAAATAAAAATTAATATAATTTTGTAAACATGCTAAAGTAATTTTCAGCATATACTTGCAACCACCATTTCCTGTAAAAATAAAATATATTAATACTAAAGTTGAAAATAAATATTTAAAACAATACTTACGTTTAGGCTTAGGAGGTATTAATTTTATAGCGCCGGGTTTTTCAATTTCAACTACTGTTTTTGGTTTCTTCTCAGGAGGAGTCTCATTGTGTACAGGTGATGGTCGTTTTGGTATAGAAATAGTAGGAGGTAAAACAGGGGGTGGTTTTTTATTACTTAAAACAGATGCCCTTGAAGGTGGTGGTTTTATTTCTTCTTCTAATCCATGTTTCCTAAATTTTGAATTAAATGTTTTAACAGTTTTTGGCTTCGGCTCATCGGGTTTTCGTATTTCTATTGATATTGAAGGTTTTTCTTTTTTTACATCACTTAATTTTGGAATTTTACCAAGTTTTTGTATAGAAGGTGTTTGTGTTTTATCATCTGATTTTTCTGATGAAGATTTCAAATCTTTATCTCTTTCTCTACTTTTATCTTTATCAGAGCCGTGTTTTTGTTCATTTTTACTTTCTTTTGACTTACTACTACTTGATGAGCTAGATTTTCTGCTATTACCTGAGCTGCTGGTACTACTACTTTTAGATTTCGAGCTATGCGAAGAATGACGATCTTTAGATTTATCTTTACTGCTATGTTTACTATCTTTATGACTACTACTACTACTACTACTTCTTGATTTTTCACTTGAAGATTTACTCGAATGTTTAGAAGTACTAGACGATTTTGAAGAATTACTATTGCTACTGTTTTTGTCATTAGTCTTATCTCTACTTTTGCTTTTATGTTTGTCTCTACTTTTCTCTTTTTCCGATTCATCTTCAGGTTCCTTATCCTCTTCGACCTGCGACAAAATTTGTTTTCCATTTTTCAATGTTATTTTTAATACTGGTAAAGTATCATTTTCATTCTCTTCTTTTTCCAAAGTCTCATCATGATTGGTTTCAGAATTATTTTCCTTATTTTCTACTTTTACATTTATACTGTGATTTTCATTAGTAGAAGAATTTTCTTCATCATTAGATTTAACCACCTCATTATCAGGTGCAACATCAGATTTTAAATTTTCAGATTTTATCTCACATTGGAAATCAGAAATTATTTGTGATATATCTGTAATTATTATTGGTGTGACTTGTTCTCCTTTTACAGCTTTTAGCCACTGTTCAACCAGTTTAGAAGCCAGAGCTCTTATAGCTAAAAACAGAACAATTAATTAAAATAACACTAATATTAGTAATCAAAAATAAAAATTATACTCAAATACTGAAAGGAAATGGAATACGTAGTATATGGAGAAAATCTTCATTATACTACTTACATCGTATTTGGTTTAAAAAAAACTATTAACAAGAACGTCTATTCTCTATTCAGTTCTAATATTAAAATATTCAATTTATTTACTACTTAAAATATTTTAAACATTTACTTTTGCACTTGTTGATATTTTATTAATTTTTTTTAATGAAATTTCAAATAATAATAATATTATTTGATTGGTGAAAATAACTTACCTAAGTGATTTCCATCCTTCGATAATTCTTTAACAAGTTTAGGGCAATTATTAGTCTTAAGCCTTTCTACATCAACTGGACACAACAACAACAATTCTAACAATTCTCTTACAAGTGGCCAATTCTTATATATTATATTTTCTGTAAGCCACAAATGTACTAGCCTCCAACCACCTGATCCCATAAATAAACCTAATAAATCTGTTTCTGTACATTTTAGTATTTGAATGTATATACATTTAGAGACAAGTTTCTTCGAAAATTTCGTCATTAAACTGAAAGTGAAAAAATCTCATAAAATAATTATAATATTAAGTCTACAATTAAGTACAAGAATATACATAAGACATCTATACAAGTATTTCGATGAAAGTTCATTTTAATTATATTATGTTTATTTACTTACTTAGCAAGTCTGTGTACTTCGTCCCTGCTTTTAATGCCCCCAGTAGGTGACAGAAGTACACTGAGGCAATTCAAAAGTTGGATTGGGTCAATTCTGGGCTGTAAAGAAAATGAATATTAACCAAAATAAAATATTTATCTAGTAATTACGGAATACTTTATGATTATTATTTTAATGATTGAATTTTTTGTTACAAATAAAAACTGAAATATCTAACTCATAAATAAAAACAAATAATAAATTAAGCATATAAATATTTATTCAAATTATCACTTCTTAAAAAAAAACTTATTTAATACAATAATTGTTTTGTTTTAAAATAAATACAGAATATTTCAATTATCATTCAATAACGTGGCAAGTGCTATTAAAACCTACTTGAATGAATATCTATTATGTGATGTTAATATTTTATAAAAAGTTATTTTATACCTATACTATATCATTAAAACGTAAAAAACTTTAATAAGCCCATTAATGATTATTTGATAAATTAAGTGTATATAACTAAATTAAAGAGAAACTTGAATAGGTTATTTATTGGTTAAGAGTTCAAAGTCCATTTTGTGATCACATGATAGATCCGTGGTGGTAAAACTTATCTATTAATAGAATAACTACATCCTTTGCAACTCATCATCAACTCTATATCTATCAAAAGCATTACTTACTTTAAAAAAAAAAAAAAAAAAAAAAAGAAATATATATTGTCGCGAATATTCTAACGTTTTGTAAAAAAATTAAAGTTCGTAGAAACATTTTCCACCTTTCATGATTCAATGTCGGCCATGTTAACGAACCTTTCGATATAATACGTAGAAGCAGCATTACTTTTTAATGTTTGGAGGTTTAGGTTATTCGGGTGTGATCTAGGTGATGTTTAGTATTTTATTTTTTTGCATATTGTAATTTAAAATCAAAATGTATGTACTCTAATTATTGAAATATTTATATATATTTGTTAAGTTTTCAAAATCATTGAGCCACGGTGTAATTATATCCTAAATTAGATATTAATCCTTCTATCAAATATATTTTTATATAGGTATTACATAGAAAAACTTACCATGATTTATTTATTGCGTTATATTCAAAGCGAGGATGACGTGTCGCATTCATGTGCCACGCCTTGTAGAAATACAAAATGGCGACTCATTTTATAACATTTACGATCGATATTCGTAATTTTCTCACAAAGCTATGAAGGCACGAAAGATATATTTCTTTTAATATTTCACTAATTTCTAATCGAAAGCTTATCACCAACGTGAATGTTCAATGTTTAGTTTTTCTTATATATCTAAGTAAATTTAGAATGACATAGCTTATCCATTAATTAATAATAATGTTCTTTTTATCGTAAATATTAGGCGTAATATATATTTATATATACGAATTCAACACTAGTAGATTCCTAAATCTAGGCCAGCGACAAGTCTTATTTCCGTCCGAAAGCAGTCGCTGATCCAAGACCACGGCTAGCCGCAAGCGAGATTGAAGTTGGATTGAAATATGAAATTGATCGAATTCAATGGCAGGAACCAGTGTTACCAGATGAAAATTTAAAATTACCTTGTCAGCAGGCTAAAATTACCGGGTTCTAAGTAAAATTACCTTAAACCTATTTTAAAATTACCGTGTATATTACGGTGTCGATAAAAATGGAAAACTTTTTTATAATAAAACTATTTAAAATGTCTTTAGTCAAAAACTATTATTCCAAAAGTTCTACTTCTTTGTCATAAATCGACGAAGATATTTTAGTAACCCATATCTTTTGATGGTATAAAATCAACGCACCCGCTTCCATTTCGGCTAATGGATTGTTGAGCCAAAATATTTCCCTTTATGGTCTTCGTTATCAGTATATTTCTTTTTTTAGTTTTGTAGTGGCATCTATCTCACCACATACGAAAAACTGACGTATCCTACATCACGCTATCAAAGTTATCCGAGCGATTGAATTTATATACAAGAACCCAAGATCAACCATAGGAGGCAATAGCCCATCAGACTCAACACCTGTCTGGTCGGAAGATTTTCAATGGTGGATGAGGGACTCTAACCCTTGTTCCTCACTCCCCGAAGTTTTGAAATCAATGCTTACGTTTTTGTCTAGTTCTCGCTATTTCGGAGGATATCGGTCCAGTTCTAACATCAGTATCATAACCATCACTGTCAATCATCGCTGTCGTCGCATATCATTATATTCTCGTAACTGTACGATTTCGTAAAGTATTGCAATATTTCAAACACCCAACAGTTACACTGCAACAAAATTTTTCAAGTAATGCAATGATTAATGACAATACTACTAATTTTAACATAAAGTTTAGTATACTCGTGAAAAAAACACTATAAAAAATATTTTTTATTTTGCCGGATTATATTATCTGCCAAGTAATGAAATCGTTAGGGATTTCCCCAAAAGTGACAGCTATTGTTGCTAATTAAGTACTGTTGCTAGTTTATTTATTATTATTATAAAAACAAACGTTTTTGACTCCGAACTCGAGTATTATTTACACGGTAATTAAAATTTAAAAATACCGTAGAAAAGAAGACGGTAATAGCTCATTACCGTAGACCGTGTTTTGCTCAAAACTACCGTGCATCTACGGTAATTACGTGTATCTGGTAACACTGGCAGGAACTAGCATCATAGCATGAACGGCGGAAAGAACGAAAGAATGAACGAAAGCGAATAAGGCTGGACTCACACATCCGGAATGCCAGCTACACAAAGTTAGCACCCCATCGAAAGATTTTTGAAATAAAAATTACCTTAATCGATAGGTCTACGTAAGGTCTGTATAGGTCCACCAAAATTTTTGTTAGGTCGCCTACTTTTTTTAATAAATATTTTTAATAAATAGTTCTATTTTTTCAAAAAAAAAAAAAAAAATACCTAACAACCTAAAAAAAGACCTAATAATCTATTATTGATAGGTACCAACTTACCATCAATATTTTACTGGATAATTAACCAAAGTACTGACAGCTGTCAATTTTTTTAAATTCTTATAACAAATCAATTATAATACTAAAAGTGCTTCTAAGAATTTTCACTGATGATTTTCTTTAATTTTTACATGCGGAATTTTTCATTAATTTTTTTTTCATAGCAATTTAATTATTATAAAAATTCTAAAAAAAAATTCTAATGTCTAGACTGACACTGCAAGCAGTTAAGTATCCTTAGGAAATATATTTTACCCGTTAATTAACCAACTAACTTACTGATTACCAACCGGATATTTATCCACTCGAAACACTATCGAGTACTTACGAATTATCGATAATTATCGCACATCCCTAACACAGCACAGCTTATATAAGCTGTGCTGTGTTACTTGTGTACCTATACTCTTTGGAGCCTTTGGGAACACGGCTTGAACACGGCCCAAAGAATTTATATAAGTTTCTTTCAGTGTTGCCACCTTAGCCCTTTTGGGGCTAGATCTAGCTCTTTTTACGATAGGATTTCTCCAGATTCCCTTATTTAGCCCTAAAAGAGCAATCTAGCCCTTTTCAAACATCACACAAAACCTCTCTTGCCCTACTTATTTGAGTTGATAAAAGATATTGAGCCGTTTGTGGCATTAAATTTGCCAGTGACTGTCAGCATTTTTTTTTGTTTTCACTGTGATAACTCTAGTTTTAGCGGTGAAAACCCTAAACACAAACTCTGCCATGTCAGTGTAAACCAAGTAATTTAAAATGCAATCACGACTGGTTCATAACATTTTAAATTAGGTGATTTTTTTCATAGTATTATAATACGGGTTTGTCATTGCGTTTTGATTACTGTTACATTGTTAAATTATTATTTATGATAATCTTGATAATTAAAATTTTATTTGAAACAAAATTATTTCTTTTTTAGCCCTTTTTAAGACAGAATTTTTAAAATCTAGCCCTTTTTTGGTGCCCGGATAGCCCGTTTTCAAAAATCAAGGTGGCAACACTGGTTTCTTTTAGTAGTCTGTGATATAAATTCCTTACGGCCTTCACTTCATGTGACATAGTTGCTATATATTATTATATTATAGGTGTTTTGTGGACAGAAAAGATAAAAAAAGAATAGAATAACTAAGTCTAAAATATAAAGATTTTATGACTTAAACTTATTCGTATATTTAACAAAACCCTTTTATTTTAGATTTTACATTAAATCGTTATTATAAGCAAATTGGGTTTTTTATATATATTTTAAATAGAAAATTATATGTACATAATGTGGGGCGATTCCTTATTAATAGTGTTTATTTCAATATGTACTGCATTCTTAGGAGAAGGTAGTTCATAAATTAAACAATAATAGTTAATCAAACTAAAGACGCGCTAAAATAATTTTTTTTTTGCAGGATTAACGTGGATTTTAGTGTATCGGACGGAAAAATACCAAAAGTTAAAAGTTGAAGTTGAACGACAAAGTAAAAAACGTAATGTTAAATAATTATTTTCAAAAGTAATATTTTTCAGAAATCAAATCATATATTTGTTTTGTGGAATTGAATTGTTTGTTCTGCTTTAATGAATACATATATTGTAATTTTTCAGTAAAAGTACAACAATGTATGAATAATTCTGTGATATATATTTAGTTATTGTTTTGCTACAAACTTAGTTTTATTTTAGAAAGTTAAAATAATATATTATTTACAGTGGAGAAGCGTAAGGAAGCACATGGTGATTCTTTAGATAAGCAACACAAGAAAAAAATAGAACGTGAAGAAGAAAGGCTTAAAAACAATAACAGAGATCTATCTTTGGTGAAAATGAAATCTATGTTTGCAATTGGTTTTGCATTTACTGCATTGCTCAGCATGTTCAACAGCATGTAAGTAAATTAAACACAGTGTTTGCAATTAAAATAAAAGATATTTGACAAAATTATTGTTATAAATAAAATGGGTATGTTTTAAATTTTAGATTTGATGGGAGGGTTGTAGCAAAGCTCCCTTTCTACCCTCTTTCCTGGATCCAGGGATTGAGCCATAGAAATTTACCAGGAGATGATTACACTGACTGTTCATTTATTTTCCTTTACATTTTGTGTACTATGAGCATTAGGTAAGAAAAATTGAATTTGAAAATGAATCATGTGAGATGTTATTTTATATCTTGCAATCTTAACTCTTTAATTACAACTAAATGAACAAATATTTTTTTTAGGCAAAATATTCAAAAACTCTTAGGATTTGCTCCCTCTCGGGCAGCATCAAAACAAGGCGGTGCCTTGTTTGGAGCTCCACCAGCACAGTTTAAATAGGAATATACAAAAATACATTTATTAAATATATAATTGCTTCTTCAATACTAGGGTCATATAAAAGTTTATTTGTTGTCTAAAATAGTAAACAATATAAAGTATTTAAAAAAAATTACTTCATGGTTATTTTCTATTATATAAATGATAAGCATATATATGTTTGTATTCTTTATTAATTTTATTTTATTAGAAATAAATTATTGAATATTTATTGATTTATTTTACTATTTATGTATATAATTTAATACACATTAAATTCTATTAAGGGTTCATCTATTAATATTCTATCAAAACCAAATCGTGATAGATCAATGGTAGAATACTGACAGTCTATAATTAATTCTGCTACGCCTTTTCCGATTGCTGGAGAGTGGTGAACACCTGTGGAAACCATGTTATTATGTATTTATTAAGTTTTGCACACACTATCAATAATTATTTTTTATAATAAATAGCATTACTTTCTAATTTCAAAAGCTGTGAAAATTTACATTCATTAATTTATTATAGAACAAATATAATTATTATAATATTAAATTATAATTTAAGTATACTTTCTTCTTTCATAAACATATAACAGGCCAGCAATGATCCCTGCAACTCTTTTACTGTTGCAGATGCCATGGGTGGCAGTAACAACTTAACATCACATAGAGCTTTCTGCACATTTGCTCCCATATTTTTTTTGTATTAAAAAAAAGTATAGCAATTATTTAATTATTACTTGTTAATATTTCTTTACCTTGTCTACTGAATCCTGTTGCAAAAATCATATTAGTATGATATGGATGAGGACCCAAAATGCCAGTATCATCATAGGTATTACAATCGGAATACTCTGTTGATATTGTTTGGATCTAAAAATTAATTTTTAAATTACTCTACAAGAGACAAAACAACAAAAGCACAATTTTAAAGCAACTGGTCATTAAACTAATAAAATTATTTAAATAAGTAGTTATTCATACTATATTAGTTCATTTTTTTAACTATTTATTTTATCATGTAATATACAAAAATCAACAACTAATTCATAATTATATATATTTTATTACCTTTGATTCTCCACAGCCTGGGTATCGATTGTGTACTGAAGAATGAAAAATATCACTATCAGGTATGTCTGTCACTTTCAGAGGTGGTACTAGCCCACAAATTAAATTGTTTTGTATACCATTTCTTCTTAACCATAAACCACTAGTGTCCATTATGTAAGGTGTGTTTAAGCCAATTGACATTTTATTGGCCTCATTTTCAATAGAATATACATTGTATGTTCTGAAAATTTATAATTGAAAAACAAAATACATTTTTAAACAAATTGAATTAAACAAAAAAACAAAAAAAAAAAAATTCTTTAGTAACAATTATAATGAAAAAAAAAAAAGAATTATATATATGAAAACAATTTTACTATCTTGTATTTTTGTTTTGTTACTTGTCTGCACAAGTTTCATGAGAAAGATGAAGACGTTATGACTCATTACAATATCTTAATTCTAACTGTAGCGACATCTATCTCGCCATATACGAACTAGAAGAAACTGACGTATCCTACATCGCGCTATCAAAGTTTTCAAAGCGATTCAGTATATACAACAAGAACCCGACAGCAAACGTTAAGTGGGGCGTAGCCCACCAGACGCAACACCGTCTGGTCGAAGGATCCTTCCTTTTAAATGGCAGCCTCTCCAACCCCTAAAACTGGTGATCCCGACGTGATCGTCAGCGCAGACTTCGCAAAGCTACATCATCGTGACCTCATCATCATTTTCTCAAGCTTTCGAGCAGCGAGTCATACAGCCAGCCAGCATCCACGGCTACTACGGGTATCCTGACCACCAGCATGCAGCGGACGCGCATTTTTGGTCATCATCCACAGCCTTCTCAGCGACCTAGGCACAGCACACTGCACTTCGGCCGGTCAGTAAGCAGAGACGCACTTCTCTCCTGGTCGACACAGCAGCCAAGCCACTACGCAGCACTGCACAACCCCGACTCACTGGGGCATCACTGCAGAAAGTTCCGACTAACCGTGAACTATGCGACATCTGGTTCCGACTCACTGGAACATTTCACTGGCCCGGCAAGCATCACAAAAATGTACGGACGACTCAACCTGCTATCGACCTCCGGTCTCGAAAGGGGAGTGATGTAGCGACATCTATCTCACCATATACGAACTAGAAGAAACTAACGTATCCTACATCGCGCTATCAAAGTTTTCAAAGCGATTGAGTATATACAACAAGAACCCGACAGCAAACGTTAAGCACCTTTAATGTTTGATAGCAGATGTTACAAAACCAATTATCGGTGCAGATTTCTTATCCCATTTTGGAATTTTAATTGATCTTAAAAATAGGAAACTTTTAGATAAAGTAACAAATTTATCAAGCACTTGCAAAATATTTTATGCAAATATTAATAATAAATGCAAAATATTTCATGATTCTGTACCTCACATCAAAACCATCATCATTTCTAATCATTATCAAAAATTATTGTCAGAATTTCCGGAAATTACACGTCCAGAGGGCATCCCAAAAATCAAAATGACACGTTTCACTACATTAAAACAGTTCCAAGTCCACCGGTCACAGTCAAAGCTAGGAGATTGGCTCCAGATAAATTAGCCATAGCCAAAAAAGCTTTCGACGAAATGGTAAGAAGTGGAATTGGCCGTCCTTCAAAAGGCCCATGGTCATCACCCTTGCATTTAGTCCCTAAATCAAATGGTGAGTGGCGACCATGTGGTGACTATCGTTTACTAAACGCTCGTACCATTCCAGACAAATATCCTTTACGAAATTTGGAAGATTTTACGTACGGGTTATCAGGATGTAAAATCTTCTCAAAAGTCGACCTAGTCAAAGCATTTAATCAAATCAACGTTGCTGAAGAAGATATTGAAAAAACAGCTGTTATTACTCCTTTCGGTCTATTCGAGTTTCCGAAGTTGCCGTTTGGTTTATGCAATGCTGCACAAACGTTTCAGCGTTTTATTGACGAGGTAAAAAGAGGACTACCATTCATTTTTCCATACATCGATGACATTTTAATAGCTTCACCGGACGAAACCACTCATTTTAATAATCTTCATACATTGTTTCAAAGACTTTGGATTATGGCATCATTATTAACCAACAAAAGTCGCAATTTGGACTATCAGAAATCGATTTTTTAGGATACCACGTTTACCAGACCTTTTATTACCAGAAAAGGTTTCAGCCATACAAAATTTTCCATTACCAACAACAGTCAAGGAACTGACTTGAACTTGTTTCTTGGAACCATTAATTTCTACAGCAAATTTATTCCAAAAGCCGCAGAAATTCAATCACCCTTGCATGATTGCCTTCAAAATAGCGTCAAAGTTAAACACCCAGTTGAATGGACACCTACGCGCATTAAAGCTTTTGAAGACTGCAAAAATGCATTAGCTAACGCTACACTATTAGTTTTACCTCGAGAAAACACACAACTAGCATTACACACAGACGCTTCTGATAAAGCGATTGGCGCAGTATTACAACAAATGACAGAAAATGGCTATCAACCTATTTCATTCTTTTCTCGAAAACTTTCAAAATCCCAAAGCAATTATTGCACATACGATCTTGAACTTTTAGCAGTATATGAATCCATCAAATATTTTAGGCACTGGTTAAAAGGAAAACCTTTCACAGTTTTCACTGACCACAAGCCTCTAACATTTGCATTCCGTCAAAAACCAGAAAAATGTTCTCCAAGGCAATTTAGACACTTGGAACTCATTAGTCAATTCACAGCAGACATTCGTTTCACATCAGGAGAAGAAAACATTATTGCAGATTTCACTGCTCTTGCTAATGCTCAAGAAACTGGTCAAGAACTGAAAGAGCTGATAAAAAAACTGAAACCTCACCCTCAAGAAAATTCATATCCACCATTATGACCATATGATTTTCTGTGATGTTAGCACTACGACAGCTCCACCGTTCATTCCTCAGCCATTTCGTAAACAAGCATTTCTCTTATTACATTCATTATCTCATCCAGGCATAAAAGGCACCATTAAACTAATTTCAAAGAAATTCATTTGGCCTAACCTAGCTAAGGATGTTAAGCAATGGGCAAGAGAATGCATCGAATGACAACACTCAAGTTTGGCATCATACACGCACACCTATTGGTGATTTTGCACCGCCAAGCAGTAGGTTCGATCACATCCATATAGACATTGTGGGACCACTGCCATCTTCTAGGGGATATAAATATTGCCTAATTATAATTGATCGTTTTACACGATATCCAGAGGCATTTCCTTTAAGCGACATAACCGCAACATCTATCGCACGCAAGTTATTCGAAGGCTGGATCAGTCGATATGGTGTACCTCTAACGATTACATCAGATCAAGGTAGACAATTTGAATCTGACCTTTTTCAAGAGTTGTGTAAAACATGCGGAATAAATCATATTAGAACCACCGCTTACCATCCACAAGCGAATGGTATGGTAGAACGCTTTCATCGTCAATTAAAAGCTGCCATAACATGTCACGCAGACAGTACTTGGACAGACATACTACCAGTTATACTTATAGGACTTAGAGCCACTTACAAAGAAGATCTTTCTTGTTCATCTGCCGAAATGGTATATAGACAAGCGTTAAGAATACCAGGCAAATTTTTTACTCCTCATACAAGTTCATCCACAAATCCATCAGAATTCATTAATCATTTACGTCATGCATTTTCTAAATTAAAACCTAAACCCATTAAAAGACATTGCAAATCATCCACATTCGTTCATAAAGATTTTCAAAATTGTACACATGTTTCAGTTACAGTAGATTTTGCTAAAAGATGTTTACAGCCCCCATACAAAGGTATACATAAAGTTTTAAAAAAATCTGATAATTTTTTTGAAGTTTATTTAAATGGACGCAATAGTGTAATATCTCTTGACAGGCTTAAGCCAGCCAATTTTTGTGAATACATAGATGATAATTGTAAATATAGTCAAGTTGTTAACAAACATAGAGTAAGATTTTTATAATTTATTTTTTGTATAATGTCTTTACTATGGGGGGGAGTATTGTAGCATACCTACTTATGTATATAACACCTAATTATGATTGAATGTCCTAGGCCTAAAATAAATTGTCATGGTAACAAATAAAACAGAAATGAAAATATATTGAACGTCAACCTGAACTCGTATTTTTATTTATAGATAAATATTATAAAATAAATATAACGTAGTCATCCGAACTTCTCCGCACTAACTTACCTTTTCTCAACAGGCAAAGGTACTGTTAGTAAATCACTGCCTCTTCCGAT
Organism: Euphydryas editha; assembly: GCA_036937285.1. NCBI lineage: Eukaryota > Metazoa > Arthropoda > Insecta > Lepidoptera > Nymphalidae > Euphydryas > Euphydryas editha. The sequence continues at coordinate 9,402,508 of JAUPFZ010000006.1, forward strand.
ACTTGCTAATTCAGCTATATGAGTTGAATCAGTTCCAGCTGCTACTACGCAAACTGCGAACCTTAGCGAAATTTCTTCATTGTTCTCAGTTCTATATAATAGCCTATTGATTCTATTAAATGAACCCGGTTTGACACCTTCCATTAGCACATCACGTTGGGACTCCATTTCAAAACCTATCACTTCAGATTTTACATAGGTAGTACCAAGTTCTTTTGATTTTAGTATTAATCCTTTTAATAAATTATGTGCATTAAATACACCTTCACTTTCTGTACTAATGCAACCTAAAAAATTGTATTTACTAGATTTTAAGATTCAATTGAGACCAATAACCATATATTCCTAACAAAAATAAATAAATAAAATAATATAACAAAGAAAATATCACATGAAAACTATGATAATACATTTTAAAAAATTTACTATATATTTTAATTTTTATATTATAAAAATTATATTAAAAATAAATATTTACCTAATTTTATGTCGGATGTTTTCAACCAGGGGTACATTTTCTGTATTTCTTCACCTGTTAGTATTTTATTTTTTACACCATATTCTCTTTGCAATGCCACATTTTCCTCTAATTTATGAGCATATTTTTCACTTGCAAGTATTAAGGTACCGTGAGGACTATATTCTATATCCACATTCTCATTTAAATGGGTTTTTACATTTCGCAAAAATTCTGCACTATATTGTGAAAGATAAATATTCTCAGGTAAAGAATAATGTTGAGTGATAAATCCATGAGAATTAATGTTTTGAGACATTTCATACTAAAAGAATATTATATTATTAATAGTTAATTTAGAATTTACTTTCACATTTTAGTCATAGCAACTAAGATATACTTACTGCGGTATCTTTTTCGATAACCGCAACTGACAAACCCTCTCCAGCTCTAGTTTTTAACCAATATGCTACAGAGGACCCTATGAAACCACCTCCTATTATAACAACATCTGCATGCTGGGGATAATCCGTTTGTTGTTTAAAACCTGATTTTATTTCTTCATTTATCAAGCTCCATGTTTTCGTAAAAGGATGAGTTGACTTAGCATACTGACGACTAAATTTAATACTTTTCTGAATATTTTTAATAAAAAAATTTGAAATATTCATTGCCATTTTTACAACCTATAAGTTGTGTTTTCATTGAATTGTAGCAAGCATTACATTGGTAATTTAAATGAAAATGTTAACAAATGTATTTCTTTGATATCAGTATTATTTTACTTCAATACTTTAAGCTATTTCATGTACTTTTTGTTTTTGAAAATTTCAAATACTTCAGCGAACATACTTCACTTCTTTCACGTCTTTGCTATCATTGTCAACTGTCAGAAGTGTGACAATAACATTTAAAATTTTTCTTTGCCATGCAAAATTATAATTTAATGATTAATAACAAACCAATTTTTAAACTTAATAAAATGTAGTAAATTATATACAGCGACATTTTGTGTTAATTAAAATGAGTTACTATAATAGATTTTTTTAAAGTTAAAATTAAATATTAGAAAAAAATATTTAACACTGAATTTGACTAGCGCGTTCGTAATCGGGAGAAAATCTGGCAGCTCTGCCGGCCGCATGGCGTCTACACAATCCGTAAGTGTCCGTGAGTTTAGATGTTGTATATTATTTTATGTAATATATTGTTTATGAAATAAAAATGTATTTTCATATGATACGAGTTTTATATATAATTTCAAATAGAGAGGAAAATAAAGAGCACGTTATTATGGACATGCTGCCATGCGAATTGCGATGTTGTAAGATTTTTATATTCCAAATGGCGGCCTAACATCTACACCAGTAGTCAGTCCAGACCTAATAATTTCATGATATTCAAAACAAAATATCTCTCTGCAATTATTGGAAACCCCACTTGTTTTTGGTCTTGAAAAATTGCAAATTGTCTGAACTTACTTAAAATAAGTTTTTTAACTGTACAAATTTTATAGAACATAAAATTTTTAAATTCCCTTAAAAATTATTCCACTTCTGGTAAAAATAAAATTGAGTAAATGGATACTTTAAAATGAATTATTTCGTTTAATTATCGGAAAGGTATCTATTTCTATATATTAATCGATGCAGAATAATTTATTCTATAAAATATTACAAAATTCAGGCAGCTATCTAAAAATTCATAAAATAGATGATAAAATAGATGATGAAATTGTAGATGTCGACCGAGACACTTTTTTTTTGACATTCGTTGAGTGTGTGTAATCACCTTATAACGAATAAAATAGTTTGATTTTGATTTTGATTTTCATAAATGTTATATACATACTTAAAAGGGAATTTCACGGTTACGGATATGAATATGGATCTTTATTACAGATACACATCTTAACTTTTCTACTTAATCTAGGGATGTTCATCGGAAAAAAATATCGATAATTATAGTATCGTGCTATCGATAGTTATCAATAATTATTGGATGAAAATTATCAATAGTTGGCGACAGTTATCGATAATTATCGGATGAAAATTATCGATAGTTAGCGATAGTTATCGATAATTATCGGATGAAAATTATCGATATTTATCGGGTTATTCGATGGACTTCAGAGTTATCGGATAAAGGATGATAAGTGTCGATAATTTGTGTGTATCGCAAGGGACGACGAAAAAAAAGGTCATCAGACATCCAGCGTCGACGTTTACCCCTGTATCCTATCCGAATACCTAAAAAAAAGGTTGTCACTTCTCCCTGTCAAATTTATTGTTTATAATTATCGGCTGACATATATCCATAATTATCGAATGCACATTATTGGTAATTATCAGATAATAAAAAATATCGATAATTTTTCAATCGATAATTTTTAAGGTCTGTGTTAGGCGAGATGACGGAATTTAAGATTATGAATTCAGAGAGACATTCCGGATGTGTAAGGCCGCCCTGAGGCGAGGTGACGGAATTTAAGGCCGGATACACACATCCGAAATGCCTCTCTGAATTCATAATCTGAATTCCGGGCTTTCTGAATTATTCATTCAGAAAGCCCGGAATTACATACAATTTCAGTATTCTCCACACACATTCTGATTTTTTCAGATTATGAATTTCTCAGATCGATCTGTAAATTTTAAGCGTTCTGGATTCCGGTTTTGAATATTATTAATTCATAACGCTCGCATTTTCATACATTTCAATAGACCGGCACACACATTCTGGAAATCAGATTTTGAATTATTTCAGTGTTGCCAACTCGGATTCTGAAAACGACGTAGGCCAGATCAGAAAATGCTCTTTAATAATATATAACGAGTATCAAAAAATATTATTTATTAATTGCATTATATAACCTGCGTTAATGATGTCGTTAATCTAATATCTAACTGTGAATTTTATCAGTTTGCTGACGACACTTGTCTTATAGCAGCAAATAACGATCTAGATGCAGCTCTGAGAGACTTACAAACAGATTCCACTCTCTTGTTAAAGTGGTCTCATGATGTAGGACTTGTTCTAAATGCCGACAAAACAAAACTAATGTACATCAGTTCTACCCAGAGTAGGAAATCACATAATAATTTAAAACTAATGGCACACAGTTACCAATGTCTACATGCTAATCTTCACAACTGTTCTTGTAAGCCAATAGAAAGATAGAAGATATATAGAAATAGCCAATAAACAAAAATATCTTGGACTTATAATTAACGATCGACTAAAATGGACTGAACATATTAACCACGTATGTGATAAGCTGCGTACTATATTGGCTAAAATAAATGTAATTAAAAGAAAAATTCCATATAACATTCTATTAAACCTATATAAAGCCTTAGGCGAAACAACAATATATTTTGGTCTGAGTAACTATGGTAGAACGTGCAAATCAAACCTTGATTCAATATATAAGTTGCAAATAAGAATTATGCAAGCTGTAGTACCTAAAAAAATTTAAACTTATTACGAAAATGATTATCACAAGCTCTTTTATTATTGTAACATAATACCAATACATATTACTGCTTGAACAATTTCATAATTACGAACAGTGAACATGTCATCAGGCGTACCTACCAAACACGTAGTGCGTCTCGCGTTGAATTAAAAGTAGCAAGTTACAATAATCTCCATGGCAAACAACTACTACAATATCCAATACCTAAATTAATAAATGATCTCTATCTTCACTAAAAAATGAAATCACAAAAATAAATATAAAATATAAATTAAAATAATATTTCCTATCATTAATAAAAAATTGTGTGTGTCAGCTCCGACGCACGACTGGAGTTTACTCCTTAAGTACGATTGTCTAAACATACGCAAAAAGAGTTTATCCAACTGAAAATAAGATTAATACCTTATGAAAGGGTAAATTAACAAATTAATGAAAATAATATACATATATAAATATATATTTATTCATTTTATATACATTTATTATAACTAATCGGCGAAATATTTTACATTAAACTTTTCACAATAGTCAATTTCAGATGTGCACAAATATTTCATTAGGAATGTTGATAAATTATGTAATTATTATTATCTGACAATTATCATTTATTTTTTAAATATTATTTTTCAATATTAATTAGAGCAACATTACTTTCGCACCGCACCATAGGTGCGCGGGCACCGAAAAAGTAACGAGGTCATTCATCAGTAGATTTTACCTCTCATATTTTTCTCATACCGGGCGCCTTATATATGAAAATCGATTCTTAAGGAGTAAACTCCAAAAATAACCATTAAATAATATCGTTCAACGTAAATCACTCCTTGTGTATCCACAAGTTGCTGTCAGTGCATTATCGTTGTGTATTTGTTGAGAACTGTTTAATGAGGCTTGGAGGGTAGTTGTTTAAAAAATGTTGATTGTGTTGTTTCTATTTCCTTGTTAATTGTTATGTGCTACTAACTTTTTTTATATATACACGGTGATTTTATAGGTTTTTTAGAAACGAAATCTTTTAATTTGTAATTATCTATAGTACCAATAAAAATGGATAAATCAATTGTAATGTTGACTAAAAAAAAGTTTCAGTTTTAATATTCATTTTTACTCGATCGACTTGGAAAGTAGTAAGGCACTGTGTGTACAAGAGAGCGGGCATGACCCAGCCGTTATAAGCTCTGATCTTGTTAGCACCCGACAAGTAGCTCCGAAGAACTTTTATCAGCCGTCCAAAAAAGATCTCGCAAACCGACTGTTTCATATCCACCTCCTGCACTCCTATGCCTTGTGACATGCCCAGATACCGGTAAGATTCAACTTCCATCCAATCCAAGGGCCCTACTCATGCTCTGCCTCCTGTGACCACATATTTCGCCAAAAGGTGACAAGGTCAGCTGTATTCGGTTTTTGGGAAGCAGAGCATGGCGTCAGGGTCTCCAACTTCCTGTAGAACCTCTTCTGATCACTCACGAAGAGGCGATTTTGTCGGAAGCGCTCAAGTCTCTCAGAGTACCTTTTTTTTGTATCGCTGTGAAATGCGTTTACGCATCCCGCCACCCGGAGGTGACGGGTATGTGGGACTCGCTGACTGCGAAGTCAGAATACCCACTAAAACACAGCGGTGCCCTCGTCGTCGTACAAGGACGCCACGGGATCGCTGGCGCATGCCACCGTGACGCCCCGACGGTTGGCCCGCCTATGCGGACCGCCTTCGCTTATAGAGCGCTCGCGGGCACCGTGAGCGCTCTATTCCCTCTGCACCAGGGACCGGCGAACGGGAGAAACTACGGCAGGTCATGACGACATTGCCGCAGTCTCCTCCGTGATCTGGGGCGTTGGGATTTGGGGAGCAGTCGTGGTCTTCGTGACCGCTCTACCCCTCGATTTAGGGGGGCGGCAGTCCCGTCCCCCCATCAAAGTCTCTCAGAGTACCTACCAATACGCTTCCCCCATGCCGCGATTCTCTGCTTCAGGCCGTCGATGCGCTCCGTCAGTTTCTCAGCTATATCAGGCTGGTCAAGCCTGACACCTAGCCCGTTGAAAGCTATTTTAACGGAGCGCACAATCCTTGGCCTAGTGTTGCCCGACCTAAAGCTTTGCAGTCTGCCAATGAGGGCCCTGGCCAGGCTGATACGGCGTTCTATTCTCTTCTTCTAGGCTGGTACATCACTACTCTTATTAGTAGTGCATCCAAGCTCCTGTGTTTTGGTTCCAATGAAGCGGTGTACCGCTAAAGCGGCACCAAAGAGAATAGAATCCGTATCATTCAAGCCCAAACTGCCATCCAAATATGGAGGTAGCAGCCTGTTAGCTGCCTCAGTGGCATGTCGCGTCGGAGCATTGAGGGGAAGACGGGAGAGTCGTGGTCTCTGTTCTAGAGGAGTGCTCCGGATCTCGGAAATCGCCTCTTCCAAAATCCCTCTCATATGTTATACTTTTTGGGAGACTACTTCTTCAGTGATCGCATCCACAGGCACTTCGTTACGAACGCTCTGTTGCGTTACTACTGCATTGTGCTCTATAGATGCGGGTTTGACTTCAGGAGCAGCCTCACGTCGCAATCGTTTGAGCTCGGCGGTATTGAATACACCCTTTCGTTGGATGTACCGAGCTCGATCTGCCAGGTTCTGTTCCGTGACAGTTTAATTTGGCTCGAGCAGCAGGAACTCGCGGTGCATTACTGCTCGGTAGCCAGTCCGACCAGTTTCCCTCCCCTACGGCCCTTAAATACGCACGCATGACATTTTCGTTCATTTCAAGAGTCCATCTCATGCGGCGTACTCCATCAGCGGCGGGCGCCGAGTGCTGAGTCCCTTGAGACTCTGTCGGTGCCAAGCCAACTGATGGGGATGGTGGATACACTGACCGGCTAGGTGGTAGTGCCGGTCGGCGGGGGTTGTTGGCGGCCCGCATGCTGCCGCGTCCAGCGCCAGCTCCAGACGCGCTCTGGCACCCCCAGGTAGCGGCCCTAGTCTCATATTCTTATTACGTGTATCCATCATCATTGTTTTTTAAGCAGTAAAATACTCACTCGGGGAGTCGCTGACGCTCCCCGAGGAGGCTGCGTTGATGTTATGCAGCTGTAGTTGCCTTTAGTCGCCTTTTACGACACCCTAGGCTGATGATGGGTTGGTCCTATTCTACTCTGCCGCGAAACACACGGCAGTATATATATATATTACCATTATTAATATTGTTATACCACCTGCCCATCTGCAAATGCACTATTTCTGACACCCTCAGGTTGTCTGGCAGAAATTGCTATTTAGCAGTAAGACCGCCTGATTGTGCAGCTTAAATGGCGTTAGCTTCTATCTTTAATTTTGTTCTCTAATTTGGTGTGCAATAAAGTACATTATTTTTATAATAAAGGTTATTATAATTTATAAATATATAAAGAGTATTAAAAACATTACGGCATGTTATTTTATATTTATTACTATATTAGTTTTTTTTACATTATATTTATTCCACGTGAATTATATATTTTTTATTTTATTTTAATATTAACCAACAATCACACCACGTTAACCTAGCCCCGTGCTAAGTTCGTAAGAACTTGTTTTACAGGTACTAGGAACGGAAATAAATTTAATAAATTTATATAAATACATATATACATAAATACACATCCATGACCCGGTGCAGACATCTATATTCGTCATACAAATTATCTGCACCTGGCGGGATTCGAGCCCGCGACCGCTGCGTAAGTCTGCGTAAGCTGCGTAGTGTCCAGGTGCCTGAGCACTCGACTAGCCGGCCGTCGAATATTATTTTAAATTAATAAATATTATTAGTATTTTTAAGAAAATTCTATAAACTATCACCAAAAAGTAAATAAATTAAATTTTAAAACGCAATATTTATATAAACTTTTCAAAAACATTCCCACGGTTGGATTTTTTCTATCAATTTTGAGAATTTAGTGTAATTTATGGCCTCAAAAAAGATTTTTGATGTAATTCTCACCTTTATCGCTATGACTTAAGGGACATTATTGTTTGAAAATATAGAGTTCGGTCAAAATGCAATATTGTACAAAAAAATTATGACCGGTGCGTCTGTTGTCTTTTTAAATAAATAACAATAATGCGTAAATTATTCCACGTGAATTATATTCTTTTAAATTAATAAATATTATAAGTATTTTTAAGAAACTTCTAAAAACGATAGCCAACAAGTAAGTTAATGGAAATTTTGAACGAAATATTAATAATCTGAATTTTTTAAGATATGTGTGAGGCGAGGTGACGGAATTTAAGATTATAAATTCAGATTATGGATTCAGAGAGGTGATCCGGATGTCTGAGACCAGCCTTAGATTATGAATTCAGAGAGACATTCCGGATGTATGTGGTCGGCCTTAGAGACCATTGGTTTTTATAAATTCCTTGGTTTTCCCTTCAACATCACTCAACATTAAAGTAATTTAGGTAAACTGTATGAAATCCTTATAGTACGGTAACATTTTGTGATAGAATATGTATTTAGTTTAACTATTGATAGACGAGGACTAAGTTACACCAAAACCTGTTAGAATCCAAGTTTTGTTAAACGAAATCTCTCTGGCAACTGCAATGGATCACTAGCGTCGCGCAAACGGCGTCTTTCAAGTCGTAGAATACTACGTCTACGTTCTTCTTCCGCATATCCCAATAAGAAAGAGCGCAGCATAATTAAGGCCATGGGACTTCCGACTGCGCAAAGTAAACGTCTCCTTTCTGGGTTATGGTATTCGCATGTATAATAAAATCTCACAAACAATTTTGGAATTGTCTCATTTAAAGTCATCAATTTAAAGAATTTATTAAGAAAAAATTAATAGATAAATTAATAGATAATGATAGAAAAAAATTAATAGATAAAGCTTATTATTCAGTTTAGGATTACTTAGTCGATAAAGATGTGTGGACTTAGTGGCGCTGTATTTCATGCAAGATATTACTAATTTTATACTAAAACAAATTTTATATACTATTTTTAAAAGAGTAACTGCGAAGTTTCTTGCCGATTCTTCTCTGCAGAATCTACATTCCAAATCGGTGGTAGCTTTACTATTACAAAATAATAATCACTTGAAATTGTTAATTTGTAAAATGACGATTCGAAGGTGCTCTTGGGGCCTATTTGAATAAAGTTAATTTTGATTTTGATTTTTTGATTCTAAAATCTATACTAATATTATAAAGTTGAAGAGTTTCTTTCTTTGTTTATTTGTTTGAACATGCTAATCTCAGGAACTACTGGTTTTTGTTTTCTCTCATGCTCCAAAACATATGAGGTATTTAGATCAATCGATGCACAAGATGCTGAGAATAACAATTTTTACTGATTTTCAGTATTTTTGATTTTTAAGAAACGGTGATAGATAAAGATCTGAAACTTGCAGCATCCAAGTATCTTATGAGTACCAACATGTCCTGAAAGTATGAGCTCGATACCTTTCTGGGGCCGATTCGGTATTCTTATCGTACCATGGCCTTTAGTTAAAATAAAGAAAAACACTTAAAAACACAAAAAAACAATTCCACACACAGTGCAAAACTGTGTATCCTAATGTTCCGTGTTAGCAAGTACCCAAAGTGTATGTACTAAAATTATAAAATTATAGTGATCATCACCTTGAATCCGTAAAATACTCTTGAGCAGTGTCTTTCATAAAACTTTGTATAGTGTCTAGTGACTATGAATATGATGTCCACTACGCTTACAGAATCGCAACTTAAACTTTATCGATGAGACTCGGTGCTTATGACGTCATCGCAGTTGGTCACTAACGCAGAGACATGATACTTACAACTAGACTGTGCACTGTGGCGCAAAAACCGGTCCAAGCGAGAGGCCCCCCCGTGGTAGTGTGTCCCTTTCTAATGAGGTGACTATGACTAAACAAAAAATGGGACTAATTATACAAACGATTGTGTAAGTATTCTGATAATTTATACTGATGTTATATAACTACACTACCTACAGGTGTGTATGTACCTAATTTTTGTAAAACTAAAAAAAAAACACCAAAACCATTCTAGTAGACAGATTTTTTTTGATCTGCCACCATCCACCATCACCGTACGTCAGTCTCCCCGTGATCATGGCGATTGAAACATTGCCGAAATATAGGGACCTCAATAAAATTACAAACGCGGTAAGCACCCGAACAAATATAATTTTAATATGAATATATTTAATCAATTCCAATTCATGAGTTTCGTTAGAGCTTGGATGGACAGGTGAAACACGCTTGATTTTCGGAGAGAATTGATGTAATGTCTTATTAAGCATCTTTTTCATATTCAAACTGTGTAAATGATAAAAACATTACCCTCCGGCACTCGGGTAATTAGGAGACATTACCAAAAAAGTTTTTCTATTTAACCGCTTGAGTGTCCGGGCAATGACCTTTTAGTTTACCAACTGCACAAAACTGTCCAAGGCCTCTCACGTTTTGTAACGTAATTTCCCACCGGTGATAATGTAATATATGTTAATCAAACTGTAGTTGACAGGTGCACTTCGCGCACTAATGCCCGTGTCGAAAAAAAAGTTGACATGGGCAATATAGCCATGTCATCATATCAGATTTGATAAGTCACAAATTCTCGCTAAAGAACACCGATTCCTACCAAGGATGATTCGCGAGGCTATTGAAATCAAAAAACATCCTAATTTCAATAGAGAGGATGGTTAGAACGTACCACCAGCTTGGGAGCCAGTACTAAAATTAATTGAACCCAAGGAAAATAAGAACACAGTACGACTTCCAGACACAATAAGCTCATTCTGCATGAATAGGAACGGTTAAAAGTAATAATTTATAATTGTATAAAAAGCGGGGTATGTAACAATTGATTCATTATTCGGACACCCACCACCTCAGTCCCCCGAGATCATGGACGCTGTAAAGGGTCCGAAACGTCGGGAAATAATTTAATTTAATTAAAAATCGTTAAACTGTAAAGTTTTAAAACAAATAAACGCGATAAAATCCGATTTAGACTTTTAATTAAATGAATAAAATTCGCGTAAATATAAGAAAACAGTATACAAGAAATTTATTATTAATTTAATTAAAAGTCTAAAAAAGGGATTTTATCGCGTTTATTTAAAGTTACTGTTTAACAATATTTAATTTAAATTATTTCCCGACGTTTCGGACCCTTTACTTATATTATCTTTTATTATTACTTTTATTATTAATGATAAACATCATCTTTACAAAGTAGAATGACTAGTTAACTTCAACAAAACAATTTAAGTGTTTTATAAAAAAATTAAGTTTCGGGTATTGCTCATTTTGTATACTCTTGTCATTGACCGGTACATCTCCAATTCAAATTCATGGTTACCCTAAAGATTAAGATTGTTGTTTTTATTTACTCGTGGAAAAAAAATCGACTACCGGAGTAAGACTCATTATTGCACCCTGTCACACATCAAGAATTTACCATTTTTCATGGAAAAACATTCAACTTCAGTAAGAAAATTGACACAATCGCAAATCGAAACACGACAATCAACCAAGTAATCAAATAAGCAAACCACCATCTTACATTTAATATTACCAGTCCCAAACATCTAATACTACCTTTACTCAGTATTTAATTATTTTTTAAATACAACCGATTGATTTATTATTTATTGACACTGTAGAAATACGTCTAAATACGTTTCTAAGTTTACCAACCGTTCGTATTAGTAAATTATTAAAAAGAAAAGTATTTAATTTTCTACCATTTCTATCAAACGAAATGATTATGTGCGCTGGCAAGACGTTAGACAAGGACACACTACCAGCGGGAGCGCTCTTGCTCGGACCGCTTTTAGCTAGCTACCGCTTATAGTGAAATACCTACCGTAACAGTCAAAGAATAGATCTCATTTTAGCAAAACAAATTTTTTTTGTACACTGTCTAGTTGTAAGTATCATGCAAAGAATTTATATCTTAAGGACGCTATTACATTTTGAGCTCGCTTAAGTTTAGGTATCTAAATCGCAACACAATAACATAACGCGTACACGCACACATTGAAACCGCTTTACGCTCGATTTTATACTGACGTAACTAATCTTGGTACTTGAAAGTATTAATTTTTAATTTTACTGGTATTGATAAAGTAAAAGTATTTAACTATAGTCGGATCGCGAAGCAGGAAGAATTTTGTACATTGACCGTAGTAAAAGGTCAATGTACAAAATTCTTCGTGCTCCGCGATCCGACTATAGTAAGTATTTAACTTACCCCACCGTTTTTAAAGGTATCGCAGAGAGGGGCACGGGTGGAATATTCTGAGGGCAGATTGTTCCGACGCCCTCAAAGATCATAAATTGATGATTTAGGAGTCATTCATTTATAACGTAACACGATTTAGGGGGGAGGGGGGTCGACCATGTCTTATTTTCTCTTACAAGGGGGTGGGAGGGAGTCTCGATAGTTCTTAAGTAAGATCACAAAAATGCGCAAAGTTAAAATTATTCTTTGAAAAAACGAGGGCAAACGCACGAGTGCCGATGTTCTCTCGGATGTTCTTCGGATTACAGATTTTTCAATGGCAGATCCACTTTCCGAGTGGGTTTTGACTTTTGCATGGACTTCTTTTATTGTAGGTAAAGATGAATAATTAAAACAAATAAACACTTCTAAAAATTGTTACTTTGAAAAATAAACATTAAACAAATTTTTAAACATTTATTAACACCAAACCAACATTTATTGATTTTTTTTTACTTTTGATTCTTACGTAATAAATATTTAACAGGGGAGAGGGGGTTCGCCTATTCTTATTTTTTCTTATAATAGGGGGGAGAGGGTCGAAAACTAGCAAAATTTGTAGCAAAAAAAAATCTTACGTAATAAATGAATGGCCCCTTATGAGGATGTCTAAAGGCGTCAGGGTATCTACTACTCGTTCGCCCCTCTATACAATAAAATATAATAGATAATAATACGCTTTATTTTTAATAATTCAGAACCACATACAAGTTATATATAATTTAAACATCTTGTATTTTACGTAGATAATTAGGTAATAAAGGAGTAGGAGGTAGGAGTAGGAGTAGGAGTAGATAACAAAGAGTGTTCGATTGTGGAGGCACTGAAGTTCCATGAAGTGCCCCACTATCTCCAGAGGCTGTTGTAGGCGTACCTTCAGGAGAGAGAGGTCCTCTGGGAGGGGGGCGACGGTCGACTCTATCGACGTCGCGTTGGCTGCGGCGTTCCACAGGGCTCCATCCTGGGACCAACTCTGTGGAACGTCGGCTTCGACTGGCTGCTGCGGGCACCTCTACCGCCCGGGCTGAGGGTCATCTGTTATGCTGACGACACCTTGCTCACGGCCCGGGCGAGGAGCTTCGAAGAGGCGGCCCGCTTAGCAGAAGCCGGCACAACGATAACGGTCGACCGTATCGAGATGCTGGGCCTGAGGATCTCTATATCCAAGACAGAGGCCCTCCTATTCCATGGCCCACGCAGAGGCCCCCCCCCGAGGTGCGCGGATCGCCGTCCAGGGAACGGAGGTGGAGGTTCGGGCTCAGATGAGATACCTGGGCCTAACCCTGGACGGGCGATGGAGTTTTGGTCCATACTTCGACCAGCTCGCTCCGAGGCTGCAAAACGCCGCCGCTGCGTTGGGACGACTCCTCCACAACGTAGGCGGACTGGACTCCCCTTGCCGGCGCTTATACGCCGGTATAGTGCGGAGCATGGCACTGTACGGTGCTCCCTTATGGGTCGACGCCCTTAGCGCTCATAACAAGGCACTCCTGAGGAGACCCCAGAGGGTCATAGCGGTAAGGGTGATACGGGGATACCGTACGGTGTCCTGGACGGCGGCATCACTTCTCGCGGGCGATCCGCCCTGGGAACTCCAGGCGGAGGTGCTCGCGAAGGTGTACCAGTTCCGGTCCGGGCAGAGAGCGAATGGCGAACGTCCAAGTGTGGACCAAGTCGGCAGGATCAGGGCTCTAGCTCAGAGAGCACTGATCCAATGGTGGAAGGAGGATCTGGGGTCCCCAGCGGCGGGCTCAGTGACGGTGGACGCTATACGTCCTCACCTTCGTCGCTGGGTCAACAGGCGGCATGGGGTGCTTACGTTCCGACTGTCGCAGGTGCTTACCGGGCACGGTTGCTTCGGTAAGTACCTGCACCAAATCGCTAGGCGAGAAGCCACCCCTGCCTGCCACGAGTGTGGCGCGCCAATCGACTCGGCGCGTCACATCCTAGAGGAATGCGCCGCTTGGGAACCCCAGCGCAGGGCCCTGGTGGCAGTGATAGGTGGAGACCTCTCGCTGTCACCTCATATTGTGCCACCACGTATACGGCCGTGACCTCATATTGTGAGGAGGTCATGGCACTGAAGGAGGCCGCGGAGCGAGAGCGGGAAGCAGCCGCACACGCTGACTCGCTCCGCAGAAGACGACCAGGGAGGAGGAGACGTCAATACGCACTCCTCCACCCTCCGCAATAGAGTGGGAGAGGGCACCACATCCTTCCACTCGCCACCAGGCCAATAGAGCGCTCACAGTGCCCGCGAGCGCTCTATAGGCGAAGGCGGTCCGCATAGGTGGGCCAACCGTCGGGGCGTCACGGTTGCATGCGAAAGCGATCCCGTAGCGCCCCACTACGACGATGAGGGCACCGCTGGGTTTTAGTGCGGTATTCTGGCACGTTCTGCCGTGTCAGCGAGTCCTACATACCCGTTGCCCTCGGGCGCCGGGATACGTAAATGCATTTACCAGCGAAAAAAAAAAAATTAAAAAAAAAAGGTAACAAAGAGTGTTGCGAAGTTGAGTATTGCGTAATAAATTAATTTATTATTATTATTTTTTTAATTGCTGCACTCCACCCGTTTAATATATAAATATATATAATAAAATATATTACTTATATAAGGAATATAATAAATTTACATAAACATACATAGATAAATATAAGCGGGTGGAGGATTACTATTAATATTATTATTATTATTAATTTACTTTCTAATACTCTAAGACAATAGATTACAATAGAATAGATACCAATAGAGGACAAAAGCATAAATTCGGTTATCTATTTAAAACTACTATTTAAAAACTTTGTACAATAGTAATTATAAAATATTAAAAAAAAAGCAGTGTAAAGACAACAGATTGCGAAGATTGTTATGTTGTTCCTTTTATTTTATTTTTTAATATAAACCAAATGCATCGCAAAGACAATTATTTTATTTCGGTCCGAAAAAGTATCAATTTCGTTCAAGCACAGTATACACAAGGCACGCCCTTTTTTACGTAATTATTAATTGCGCTGAAGCGATACACCCGTGCTTCCACGAGCGCGTTTGGGCGCAGAATGACGAACGACGATTGTTCAGGAGTAAAAATTGTATGAAGAAATTTGAGAGCGTTTCTTATTTTTCTCATAAATGGAAATATTATTTATTTTTATTTAATATATTTAGCTATTCGTACAGAGGACTAAATAAGCAACAATTTCTTAGTATATTTATTTTTCTTAGTGCAGTTTATTTAGCTATATTGGTTCCTATTCAGACCCCTCTTTTTTTAATTTTTTGCGATTACTGTGATGGTTAAAACGAATTTGTGTAAAAAATGTGTATGGGGCTATAGATTTTTTATGGTGTTACTCTGGAGATGAATATATTATCTTTCATTTGAAACCAAGATATCCTCGCAGTGTGACTCCTAATTAATTAAAATGGTACCTGAAAATCACTGATATTTGTGGAAAAATGTGATAGCGTCCTTAACTAGAACGCTCACTTAGTAAACTTGTATATTCAAATATGCACTCTGAAACAAACGACATAAGGTTGACATTTCTTCGTACATGTTCGTAAGTGACTTCGTAAAGTGAAAAAATGTTCCGAGCATTTCGTTGACAACTGGTGTTTTGTCTCTTTCTTACGAGTTTTACCTTGAATCTATGGTAGAAAGAGACGCAATCCCGGGTTAAGGAACGTTTTTTGAGTGCACGTGAGCATTCCAGTTTGTATATAAATTCCTTGGTATCATGTCTCTGCACTAACGTTAGCCAATACGAAACTAGCTGTTTGACAGTATGAACTGTCAGTTGAGATAAGCAATATCTCTATAAAAAATAGGTCTGCTGAGTAATAAACAATATATTGTATTATCTATGGTAGTACATGTCACTTGACTTTAGGACTTTTAGGTTAGGTTTTTATTTTGGTTGTGAGAAAGTGAGAAACAATGTGATTTTGGCATGTTTTATTAAAAATAATTTTATTTTTAAATTTTGGTGTCCTTGGCACAAATATATAATAACAATGGATTCAAAATATGCTTCAATCGGTAAAGAAAAAGAAAATAAAAATTCTTTTGACAATATAAAAGTAAAAAAAATGAAATTGTGTACAGATAATAATGTAAAACAAACTAAAGAGAATTCAAAAGTAATTGAAACAAATGGAGTAAAACAAATTAGTCCGTCGAAAAGTAATTCTTTATATGATATATCAGAAGATATACATGAAGTAAGAAAAACGTTGCCTGTTTATATTGTTAGAGGAAGGTAGTTATTACAATATTGAGTAAAGTATTATTTTATAGGGTAAACCTATTAGATTCTGTTTATGATCTGATTATATAAAACATAACTGTTTGTAGACTATTAGAAGAAATTCAGAAACATTCTACTATGATAATAATTGGTGAAACGGGAAGCGGTAAGACAACACAAATACCTCAACTTATTTATGAAAATCAACATGAGAGTAAATCTATTATCGCTGTAACACAACCACGAAGAGTGGCTGCCATTACATTAGCTATGCGCGTTGCGGCTGAAATCAGGACTGACATAGGGAGTACTGTTGGGTATGTTTTGAAATTAATTTAAATTAAATTACATAAGTAGGTACATATTAATAAAACGTTACAAACATTTTTTATACATGTATGTCATACATGTTTATTTAGTAATTGGTAAAAGTATGAAGTTTTTTATTATATTTTGGAGCATGAACTTGTTGTTACCCTAAATGTAAGTACTCCCATCTCATCTTATTATATTGATATGATTAAAAATTAGGGACTGTTAAGATAAAAGTTCAGAAAACAGAATGGAAGAAAAGAACATTATGTCAACTAAGCACAAAGTGTGATGTCAGAAATGGAATATTGATAGGAAATAAAAATTATCATTTGTCACAAAATATGTTATTTTTATAACTAAAATTAAAGTCATTCTATAATTATTGATTTCAGATATTGTGTTAGGTTTGAAGATGTCACAAGTCCTAGAACAAAAGTGAAATATTTAACAGATGGTATGTTACTGAGAGAGGCGGTAGCTGATCCTTTATTGAAGAAATATTCTACTATCATTTTAGATGAAGCTCATGAGCGTACCGTTAATACAGATATTCTTTTTGGTATTGTAAAATTAGCTCAGAAAGACAGAAATGATCAAAAATTAAACCCTTTAAAGGTATGGTTTTTGTAAGTCAATGATAAATAGGTTTTTATTTCATGCAGTCATCTAGACTTAGGGCCAGTTTCACCACTTGTTATTAAGTTCCAGATAACCTAACTGGCACTTATTTTGACAGATAACCCATACAATTACCTGTCAAAAAAGTGCCAGTTAGGTTAGCCGGAACTTAATAGCAAGTGGTGAAACTGGGTCTTAACATCTGTTTTTTAAATAACAGTCAACTGATATACAATTTCAATATATATAACCTTTAAATAAATTAATAAATATAATACCATAAGTCATACCTGAGTCTATGTGTATTATACACATAGACTCAGGGTGGGAATTGGACCTACCCCAAAACAAAGTCAAGATTACTGGCTTCAACTGGCCTGTGTTTTGAATTAAATTTTAGTCAACCAGAGATTTAGCCTTTATTGTTCTCCTTATGATATACAGGGAATTTTTTAGTTGTAAACTTATAACAAATATTACAAAAGTTATACTTTAACAAACACTTGGCAGGTGATAATTATGTCAGCGACAATGGATGTAGATACTTTTAGAAATTTCTATGACAACTGCCCAGTCATATATTTGGAGGGACGGACTTATCCAGTTACTATTTACCATTCTAAAACAAAACATGAAGATTACCAATACGCTGCTGTGTGTACTATATTTCAATTACATGCAACTACACCAGCCAAGTAAGTCCATTTTTTATTTTTTAAGTTCTAATATTGCTATTTTTAATGTGTTGTGTACAATGTTTATCTTTAAAAATTTTTTTTTTTTAATAAAAGAAAATTGTTACAGTTATGATTTCCTGGTATTTTTAACGGGACAAGAAGAAATAGAAACTGTTATGTCTAAAATAAAACAGTTAGCAAAAGTAAGTTATAAGTTAAAGCAATTACAAAAAAATTAAATTGTTAATTCCAAATATGTATATGCATAATATATGTTTGTAAATATAATAAAGTTTTTTAATTTCAGGAATGTACAGGACCTTCAATTAAAGTTTGTCCTTTATATGCTGGTTTACCTGCATCAAAGCAGTTGCAAGTTTGGAAAAAAACACCTCCGGGCACGAGAAAAATTGTCTTAGCAACTAACATAGCCGAGGCATCTGTTACTATTCCACAAATAAAATATGTTATTGATACAGGTGTTGTGAAAGAAAGGTATATATATATTTTTAAAGTTATACTTCTTTTGGCGCGTTAAGAAAAAATAATGAGAGTAAATTTTTAAATGCACGCGCACACCGTTCCAAAAATCGACATCCAGGACTTAGCTAGTAGACATGGCGCAATTGCACTAACTCACTTCACTGAGCTGGATGTGTCAACTCACTTTTTCAAAATGTGTGGGCGCACAGCGCAACGCCGGAATAACTTGAACGGAGTTGAGCTGAGAGAATTATAGTATTGTACAATTCTAATTAAATTCATTTTTATAAATTGTTGATTTATATTTACTTAAAATATAATAAATTTATTGATAAAATAAAAAGTTAGAAATTTAAGATAAAATTACAGAATGGCGCGCAAAGTATAAAGAGTCCAGTGAATGGAGCTAAGACCTGATAAATTCTCGATAATTTCTTAAGGAAAAGACGTGCAATGTTATATATATGCTCCTTAATATCTTAAACTAGCCAGCTATACCTAACTTAAGGCGGACACTCTATCTTTTTTATAGTGTCCCTAAGCATGAGTGTGATTCTGATATTTACAGTGTTCCAATGGTTCATCTGTGATATGTATTATAAGTTTTTTTTGTTATAAATTTATAGTTTCACAAGTAGATTGTAAAATCTTTATGATACTGTAGAGAACTAGAAGAAACGAAACCAGTCACTACCCATCGGTCATTGTGACACAGTCGTTATAATAGAATCGTGCTCCAGTTGTATAATTTAAGTTTTTGTTGACTGATAAACGCGATAAAAGGTGCTCTACAGGGTGACTGGTGAATTACCATCGACATTCGGGGAGAGCGCTCGGCGCACGGTTCCCACTCGAATCATGTAAAAAAAATAGGTAAATATTAATAAACTTTTAAGTAAAGTTACTCAACAATTATCCAATTATTTACGCATCGTCTGGACACCCTAGCAGCTAGCTGCACTTTCGACACAAAACAGGTAGTTTATCTACGTCCAAACGCCGCCACGTGTAAACAGGGTAGCAGGATAAACAAGCATGATCCAGTCCCCCTTAATACTTTAATCCTGGCTTAGGAAAGGCAAAAATACTAAGATATTTTACTAGTTTAAGCAACAAATTTGTTGACTAGGTAAATTATGTGACTTTGGCAATTTTTAGGTGTGAACAAGCGACACATTACAACACCTGTGCATGTGCCGCCGGCATGACTGGAAAAGTGTCATCGCTTCATTTATTTGAATTGAAATTTATGAAAATTTGGTCAAAAATTAAGTATCTATTTTTATTGCATGACCCGAATGGGAACCGCGCGCCGAGCGTTCTCCCCAAATATCGATGGTAATTCACCAGTCACCCTGTATATATATATATATATATATAATACAGGACTAGTTGAGACTATTATTTAAGATTTTTAATGATGAAAAAAAAATTACGTGTTATATGCCGCGACCACCCTCTTCCCCAAGTGAGATTGAGTGAGATTCCGCTCGACCTAAACGCCTCACGTAACTAATACAAAGATGCCCCGTAACGAAGCAGAATTTGAGGAGGTTTTACTTTTCTGCTTTAATTGCAAGAAAAGTGAAGCGGACCACATAATGCTTATAGAAGCTGGTGAAAATGCTCTAACTGACAAATCATGTCGAAATAAACCTCGCCCCGGACAGCCTAAAAATTTGAAGACAATGAATTTGAGACATTACTCGATGAAGAACAAATACATGCGGAGCTTGCAGAATCATTATGAGTGACCAACAAACAGTTTCGCTACGATAAAAACCCATGGGAATGCAATCGGGTGCCTTATGAACTGAAGCCAAGAGACATTAATTAAAAGGCGATTTTCCATTTGTGAGCAACTACTTTAAAGGCAAAAAAGAAAAGTTTTTTTTTTGCATCGGATTGTCACGGGATTGGAGTGGACGACAATCCATAGAAGAAAAAAATATTACTCCACTTCAAAATCAACATCAAAACCAAATATCCATGGTTAGAAGGTAATATTGTGTATTTCGTGTGACCAAAAAAGGGTGTTGTATATTATGAGCTGCTAAAACCTGGTGAATACATTACTATTTATACAGATTACAATTGATGCGTTTGACCCGGGTATTATGAGAAAAGCAACCAGTATACGACGGTAACGACAAAATTATTCTTTTGCATTATAACGCTCGGTTTTATATTGCGAAAGGAGTGAAAAAATATTTAAAAACCCTTAAGTGGAATACTTAACCGCTCCCGCCGTATACGCCGAGCCTCGCTTGTTTGGATAATCTTTCGGTTGTTCCAACGGATGCAGGATTATTTGGCAGGGTAAAGGTTCTCTTGTTTTGAAGAAATAAAAAATCTAGATTTAAATGTGGATGGTCTGGAGCGATTCGAAAATTGCTGAAGAGTCGAGACAAATAGTAGCCAACGATGGGCAGTACTTTATTAATCTGTTTATTTACACACACGGAAAATGTTATTATATAAATTAAATAAAATTTGATTCAGTATTTTTAGCCGCAAAAGTTATACGTAAGCGTTATTAGACTACACAACACGGACCTTTCCTATTAACAGAAAGTCACAAACGGTAGCGATAAGTAACGGTAGAATGTTCCTTGACGATCGCTCTGGTGTATTGGTGCGAGTAGTCGCCTCAACGCCGACGTTCGCGGGTTTGATTCCCGCTCGGGGAGATATTTGTATTTATATTTGTTTCTGGTCTGGGTGTATGTCCTTCTGGGTTTTCCCACCGTGCCTCGGAG
Organism: Euphydryas editha; assembly: GCA_036937285.1. Classification (NCBI taxonomy): domain Eukaryota; kingdom Metazoa; phylum Arthropoda; class Insecta; order Lepidoptera; family Nymphalidae; genus Euphydryas; species Euphydryas editha. The sequence continues at coordinate 9,423,822 of JAUPFZ010000006.1, forward strand.
AGCACGCAAAGCTGTCGGTCCCGGTTGTTATCACAGACACCTGATGACGATCGTTACTAATGGTTAATTACCAGTTATCCGCCAACCGGCACTGGAGTAGCGTGGTGGATTATGCTCGAATCCTTCTCCTGTATGGAGAAGAGACCTTTGCCCAGCAGTGGGTTGTTTATAGGTTGATACAGTTGTAATAGCTAAGTTGGTAATAACAGCTTTCTATGTATATTTTGTACTCATTTATGGGTTCTGTGTAACGTATGGGGCCATTCATTTATTACGTAAGACGATTTAGGGGGGGAGGGAGTCTCGATAGTTCTTACGTAAGATCACAAAAATGCGCAAAGTTAAAATTATTCTTTGAAAGGCGGGGGCAACCGCACGAGTGCCAAGTGGGTTTTGAACCCCTGGTCTTCTCTTATGTAGGTATAGATGAATAATTAAAACCAAAGTTTATTACTACCAAAAACTAAAAATTATTAGTACATTTGTAAGTACAAATAAACACTTCTATTATTACTTTGAAAAATAAACATTAAAACAAACCAAACATTTATTCATTTTTTCCTTTTGATACTTACGTAATCAATATTAAACAGGGGGGAGGGGGTCGGCCTATTCCTATTTTTTCTTATAAAAGGTGGTGGGGGTCGTAAACTAGCAAAATTCGTCTTATCTACGTAATAAATGAATGGCCCCTATGGGTTGGTCACAGTCTGTTGTAAACAGGCTGATTCAGTTTAGTTCAGTTGAGAATGTGCGTTAGGACGTGGTGCACGAGCACGGGCGCGGAGCGGCTGGCGGTGCGGCCGTGCTCGCAGGCGGCGGGCTGGCAGCGCGCGGGCCGCGCCGGCCGCACGGCCGCCGGCGCCGCCTACCGCCTCTACACCGCGCGCGACTTCGCGGCGCGCCCCGAACACAACGTGCCCGAGATCGTCAGGTTTGAGATTGTTGTTGTTAAATTATCCCCAATAGGGAAAGGCACAGGACTATAGTCCATACTGCCTAGAGCCGGAGCCAAGTCTAAACAGGATCTGGCAGTGATCCTGTTTTTTGCTCGTTGACTGCGCCAACGGGCCAGTCAATTGTATTCGTCTACCTTATTGATCTTCTTCGTGAACCTACCCGGCACCCGCGATGACGTTTATGCCTACTTCCCTATAAGTTGTAGCTTGATGTGACCCATTCTTACTGTCATAAACAAAATTATTTTAATTTTTTTTTACGGAGATATATACATAATTATATACCAGGACGTTATGGATATGAAGTAAGAATTTATAACAAAATTATTAAATTAATCTTTTTGTTCTATATTAATAATAAAATATATTTTGATCGCTTAAATATTTTAACTAGAATTTATTTATTTTAACTTAACGTAATCAGTAGCAGGTGATAAAAATTTTCTTTTTTAATTTTTCGTACGGCAATTTGAAAAAACGGAACGACTGCACGAATGTGTAGCAACGATATTTCTTTTCGTTTTAGATGTCCTTTGACGTCGTCGATGTTGATGTTAATCGCGACCGAAATGGATCCTGGTACATTCCCGTTACTTGACACGCCACCGAGAGAGTCCATACAAGCTTCACTGCTTCTATTGAAAGAATTAGGTAAAAACATAATATAACTTACGATATTAAATATATTTGTTAATATAGCATAGTTATTTGCATTGTATGTATATAAAATTTTATTAATTCAAAAATTATAATTTAATAAAATATTTACTATTTGCAGGTGCCATAGATAGTGAGAACAACCCTAAATTAACAATACTGGGCAGGAAAATGACTGCGTTTCCGATAGATCCTAAATATTCAAAAGTGCTTTTATGCGCTCCTGAATATAATTGTTTAGAGGAGGTAATAAAGAAAGTGTTTAAAATATTTTAGTAATAGCTGTAACTAAACTATTTTTAAGATTTAATGTCAATGTTCAATCGTTTAAATGTTCCAGGCGCTGAGCCTGGTGGCAGTAATGTCCAGCGAAAATGTGTTTTACACGCCATTACACAAAAGGGAAGAAGCTTTGAAAGTAAAACAAAAATTTATATCGCCTCTAGGAGATCATATCACGCTTTTGAACGTATATAAAGCGTTTTGCAAAGCGCCGCTTAAAAAGGTTTTAATAAAAAAAATCTATAATTCAAATTTTAAGTCAATTTGTATTATAATAAATACTTGTCTATCTAATACTAGTATTTTTTTTTGCAGCAATGGTGTAAAGAAAATTATTTAAATCATAAGAATTTGTCGTATGCTTGTGAAGTGCGATCTCAGCTTCTTTCAGTGTGCCAACGGTTGAATTTACCTGTTACGAGTTGTGGAACCGTAATGGATCAGGTTATTATTAAATATTTTAGTTTTAATTAGTTCAAGCTATAACTATTGATTATTTTTATTAATACTTTGACGTGATAACGTCTTATAAATCGCAATCGCACGTACGAAAAGTATGACTCATTGTCACGTTCCGCGAGCGAGAGCGCGGAACAAGCGATAGAGGCACGATCGGTCTAAGCGATCGGCTTGTGACGCATCTATCTCTTCCACTCTATTGCCACATGCGTTTGAGTAGGAGAGAAAAAATATTTGAATTAACGAGTCCAAATGAATGTTAATTTATCGAAAAAATTGTAATTTTCAATTAACTCCTTTGTATTATACAAAATAATGATAATAATTCAATTAATAAAAGTATGCAATTTTTCATCAATGTTTTCTTATGACGTTATCACGTAATATTATCGTAATATTTAATACACAGTTTGTCTCCTGGGATTATATAGATTTTTATTATAAATCCTAAAAAACATTAATGTAATGATGCAGAGTAGATAAACATAAGTAATGCCTAGTTTTCTAATCAGTTGCTAAAGTGCCTTCTGAGCGGTCTGTTCACGAACTGCGCGTGGGCGCGCAGCGGCGCGGGGGGCGGTGCGGGCGGTGCGGGCTCGGGGCCGGCGCGGTACGTGACGGGGGCGGGCGCGGCGGCGGCGCTGCACCCGGCCGGCGTGCTGCACGGCGTGCGCCCGCCGCCCGCCGCCGTGCTCTACACGGAGCTGCTGCACACGCGCCGCGCCTACCTCGTCACCGTGTCCGCCGTGCAGCCGCACTGGCTGCAGCAGGTCGCGCCCGAGTACGCGCGCCGATGTCGGAACCGGTGACGTTCGGGTGACGTTTTGCGGCCGGTGATGTGTGATTATCGTGTTAGTGTTGTAGTACACGGAGTATAGATACAAGGAGTGCGAACCGGTGATGATCGGGTGACGTTTTGCGGCCAGTGATGTATGATTATCGTGTTAGTGTAGTACACGGAGTATAGATACAAAGAGTGCGAACGGTATAAGATTTTTCACGTTATTTATGTACACAATAATAAACCCGGATCATAGTTCTCATTTTTGCCAGTGGCTGTGCAACTATTCAGGGGGTACCAATACTATTATTATTACACGTAAATACGGACTGGTTAACTGGGCTCGAAAATGTAAAAGTAAATTAAATTAAATAAATTTTTTTTTTTTAAATTATGGTTGCCTTGGTAGCCGAAAGGCAAGTGAGAATGTAGTAAAAGTGGATTTATTGACTTCCACGTAAGTATTTAATCGAGTACTTGTTGGAACATAGCGCGCCCTACCGGCAAAATATTTGTCCCCTAAAATGCCGTTCTTTCAACATTACGTTCGTACTCTTGGTATCTACTACATGTACGTACACGTATATACTACGTGGTGTAGTAGCTGATGAAACAATTTTTATTTGCTTTTATATTATGAAACGCGCGATCTTACTGCCTTTGAGGACGCGGTAAAAATTGCTCTATGCGTTCTCAGCCTTATTCGACGTGAGTCGTGAACTCGTGATAAAAATATTCTCGACTCGATTTTCGTTCTTGATATTTTACGTTAATTACACTGAAATCGTTAAATAAATAAAATACTTAATAGTTCTATTGTTATGTAAAAAATGTTAAGATGTCTCTGTATTTTTAGTACATTTATATGGTTGTTACAAGTATTTTTTTTTAATTCTTGTAGAATATGTTTAGTAAATTTATTTTAACTTGACGCATATTTATCAACAAGTGATCTAATGTTTTTTTTTTGTAATCTACTACTTTTAAGTTTAGCTTTGACAAAGAGTTACTTTTTTTCTGTATCACTACTTCTGCTAAGACGCTACTCTGGCCTCTAATACGTACTTCAATTTTATTATTTTTCATTATTCTTTGGTAAGTTAAAATTTTAATCACGTTGTACGGCAGTAGTATTAAAAGTATAGATATATAAAATGATTTTGGTGCGCGGTGCTCTGTGTGTGCAAGCTTGTATAGATAACTAGCTTCTGCCCGCGGCTTCGTCCGCGTGGATGTCGGTTATCGCGACAAAAAAAAAGTATCCTATGTTACTTGTAATACGTCCAAGAATATCCGTTTGAGTGTCCGGGCAATGACCTCTTAGTTTACCAACTGCACAAAACTGTCAAAGGCCTCTCACGTTTTGTTACGTAATTTCCCACCGGTGATAATGTTATGATACGTTAATCAACCTGTAGTTGACAGATGCACTTCGCGTACTAATGCCCGTGTCGAAAAAAAGTTGACACGGGCAATATAGCCATGGCGACCATTTCTTGACACGGGCACTTGCGGTTATTGCGGTTAGTTTGTAAACTCTTGTCAACTAGTAGTTGACATGGGCAGTGGAAAGGATAGATGGACAAAGTTTCATAATGATCGGATAAGTAGTTTTCGCGTGAAATCGTAACAAACAAATTTACTTTCGCATTTATTTATTTTTTTTTTTTTTTTTTTTTTTTTTTTTTCGTTTATTTAGGAACAAACAGTTTTATACAATATAACAAAAAATACATATATGACAATAATTTTAAACCTATAGTTCCCTGAATTAATACACACACACACACAAAAAAAAAAGAATAATATTATAAAGCTAGTAAGGTTACATTGTTAGATACGTATTGAAAAGGAGATAATGTTTATTAATTTAGTATTCTAATAAGATCTCTCTTAAAGATGTTCTTGTTTGTACCAAATATATCCATATCATCTAATTTATTATTATATAATTTACATGCACGTCGTATAAAACTATTGGCAGTGTAGCATGTCCTACTTTTAGATATTGTAAATAAATTCTTTTTACGAATACTTCTTTCTTGCTTGCGAGGAATACGGAAGTAGATACTAGAAAGCAGGAAAGGGGCATCAACTACATCATTTAAAATTTTAAATAGATACATCGCATCATTACAGTCTCGTCTTACAGCAAGGCTCGACAGCTTGTGTACTTTTAATGAATTACTATATTCTGTATAAATATTATCAACTCTGTATTCTAATGACTTTATAAATTTTTTTTGTAATCTTTCAATTTTTTCTACATGTACTTTTTGATAAGGATTCCAGACGCAACTAGCAAATTCCAAACGACTGCGGACATAGCTATTGTACAGAATCTTATAAGTGAATGCACTTTTGAATGGTTTACCAACACGCAAAATAAAACCCAAAAATTTATAAGCTTTATTTAAAATATTCTCAATGTGAGGAATATAGGTTAATTTAGAATCTAAAATAACACCTAGATCGCGGATTTCATTAACTTTGGACAAAACATTATTGCATAATATATAATTTTTTTGGATGGGATTTTTTTTACGTGTATAGGTTATTGTAAAGCACTTGTCTATATTAAGAAAGAGATTATTATTATTGCAATAATCAACAAAATTATCAAGATCATGCTGTAAAAGATCTGAATCATGGGTATAATATTAGTACGATTAGTAATTGCGTGTGCGTGAAAAAAGGTCCTGTTAAGTACATATTTTACATATATAAAATGATGGGATTTATGTATAAGGGCCATATTGCAAAATATCGTTTGAGTTTAGGCTCTTTATAAATTGTGATACTTAACATGTATACTATGACATCTATGCCCATTATTTATCCTATAAATTTTTGATTAATAATATGTAACTTTCTTTTTAATTGCATAATACAATAGTAAATTTTTGACAAAATTTGTTTGAAACAGAAACTAAAAATAAGACCACTGTTAGTTTGGCTAAACAAAGTGGCGGTTTTTACTCTCCTCTTATGTGTAGTTTGTATTTTTTTTTTAGAAGACATGACATTTGTGTGTGGCTTCTCCTGACAGGCCTTGGTGGGCCTGACGGGGTACAGGCCTCTAGGCTCTTCGCCTACCTACCCGAGCCTGTCCTCTCCGGTAGCCTCTGCTACCGGGTGATTTATTTACGACCCAATGGGCCGAGGTCGCGGTTTTCAAGCTTCGGCCTCATGGTAATTAGTAAAAGGAGGGGTCTGTAGTGAAAGTATGGTGTCTTACCCTTGAGGCTGTCCTGTCCTTGAGACATGACATAGACAATATAGCAAAGAGCTTACAAACCATGGCAACAGAGTTCACTACTTTGTATATGAATCATTATTTTAGATCAATTTTAACAGTATTATTGGAAGATTTTACTCTGTGTTTAATGTTACAATGCTTTGCCCGAGTACAAGTCGCTAACAACTGTTTTGTCTTTTTACGTTTAAAATTTTGTTATTTAAGTAAGCGCTTTTTAGTGAAACGTTAAAAAAGCATTTCATTATTTTTATAAAATGTAAATTGTCATTGTAATATTTTACAACTCATAGCTGCACTTTGCTAGCTGCAATAAGCACACAGCGCCGTACGCCCAAATGAGTTGAACTCTTTAGTATATATTTTCATAAATAGTTAAGTTTACATAATAATATTTTAATAATTTTAATTACAAATTAATTAATTTTAAAATTATAATTGTACTATTCGATTACAAACCAGTGTAAATATTTATAAGGTAAAGAAATATTAAAAAAATTATGCAATGATTAGTGGTTCTTTTCTTTTTAGGGTTCCGTAGCCTGTAGCCAAATGGCAAAAAACGGAATCCTTATGGATTAGTCATGTCTGTCTGTCTGTCTGTCTGTCCGTCCGTATGTCACAGCAACTTTTTTCCGAAACTATAAGAACTATACTTATTGTTAGAACTGAAACTCAAAAAAAAATCTATGGTATGGTAATCTATGGTATAGGTCTTCAAAAATAATATTGAGGTTTATAATATCATTTTTTTCTTAACTGAATAGTTTGCGCGAGAGACACTTTCAAAGTGGTAAAATGTGTCCCCCCCTGTAACTTAATAAAATAAGCGAGTGATAAAACTAAAAAAAAAATATGTGGTGTACCTACATTACAATGCAAACTTTCACCGAAAATTGGTTTGAACGAGTTCTAGTAAGTAGTTTTTTTTTATTTTAAATACGTCATAAATCGTAAACCGCAATTTACCTTTCATTCAATCAACTCATATAAAAAAAATATTTCATGTTTTGCCGTTTTTATAGATAATGATACGGAATCCTTCGTGCTCGAGTCCGACTCGCACTTGGCCGGCTTTTTACAATTAATATGTGCAACTCTTATTTAATATTTGAAGGATGAAGGATTCCATTTTTGGTAAGCCACGCTTGCATGTCGGATTTTCTGGAATTAGACGTTGGAGCCATATCATATTCTTTATAGTGGTATGGGGCGTTTTTACGCAACAGATTTTTTTTATAGATAGTGTGATTCAAGAGAAAGTTTTATATGTATAACACATGCATTAGATACCTGTGCGAAGCCGGGGCGGCCCGCTAGTTTACAATGTTACATAAATTATTTAACTAATATTAAAATATTATTTTGTCTTAAGTCTTTTCTTCATGGAAACCACGTACATGCGCAGACGGCCGCCATTTGTGGTCATCTTTCGTGAATCGTACAGTAATTATTTACAATACAAATCCTTATTAATTTATATTTAACACAAAAATATTTGACAAATAAACCTTATAAAAATGTTCTGACATAAATTGGCGTCTCGTCGCCGACATCAACAAAAACTTAACAAATAACAAAAACTTAAACAACGAAAACAACAAATAAAAAAAAAATTTAAATCAAAGAAACATTTCTTTTCGACTGTATTCAAGTGCGTCAACGCAGCGATAGACGAATAGCGATTGAGCGGCCTGTCACGAGACGTGCGCGCACCAATGGCGTCGCTCCGGCCTTGACGCATTCCGCCGCCCTTTCCCCGCACCTCCAAATAGACCTAAAATATGACTTCTGCGCATGGTCATCTTTCGTGAATCTTAGTGTACCTCAGTAAGGGTGCCTGTCCATTGAAGCGGAGCGAGGCTGCGGAGGGGAGAAACGGAGAAATATTAATAAAATAAGTGATTAAAAAACTATGCATAAAATAATATTTTTCTTTTCAGCTGATGATAGACTTGGTTATTTAGGAACGTCTCATGAAATAAATAAAAAAAAAATCGATTTTGCAGTTCCGACGATGTTAATAGTCACTAGCGAAATATTTGTTCCCAGCGGGAATCGAATTCGTGATCGTCGGCGTTTGTGGAACTACAACAGCAGAATGGTTGTCATTAATATAAGATTATTTCACTTAGATGGGGGTTAAACATAGGTACCTTAAAAGTGATTTTATGATACCACCATCTGACAATTAATTTTATTTCATGTATAAAGCTCGCTTGCGCGCGCTACATATATAAAATATATCGCATTTTGAGAAGTGATGAGGAACAAGGGTGTGAAGTTCCTCATCCACCATTGAAAAGAGAGGATCCTCCGAACAGACGGTGTCGTTTCTTGTGGGCTTCTGCCCCGACGTTTGTTGTCGGGTTCTTGTATATATGTTCAATCGCTTTGATAACTTTTATAGCCCGATGTAGGATACGTCAGTTCGTATGTGGCGATAGATAGATGTCGCTACAGTTTTATATTTTGTATGCAACTCAAACATTATTTCGCACGACTTGGATCCATGAGTCATTTTTTTAGATGTTGAATTGATTTAAAGTGGTTTTTAATTTATATACTAAATTTCATTAACATATTTACAATTTCAAATGAATACAAAACATTCAAACAAATTCAGTTGATTCCGTATTTCATATAAACACGGAATACGGCTTTTTAGGGTAATTAAGTTGAAAGAGTGCACATAGCTTCTAAGTTAAAAGTAAATTTTCCCATTTTTTTAATCTTACGACATGTTACCTCGCCACCACGCGAACACTCTCGGAATAGTCGGTATAGAAATTCGTTTACAAGCTAAAAGCTTTCCATTTGTAGGGTGAAATGGTGTAGGCACAAAGTTAGATGTTGCTCTAGTCACCGTGCATTTTAGATATGTTTTTAATTTGCCTTCATGTAATTTTGTAAGTCGAGATATTTTGTTTCATATTAATGTTGAATAACATTGAATAGAGAAGGAGCGAGAGATTTTGTAGGTGAGAAAACAGAAAATTAAATTTTGTTATTTAAAGATGGTCGATCTAAACCCTCCTACGACGAAAAATATCAGAATAACTAAATCTAAAGCGAGGGATTTTGTGAACGAAATCGTTAAGAAAAAACGCGAAAAAGGTGAATCAACTTAGAAGGCTGCGTTAGTAATTTTTTTAAATTTATTTAATTCATAATGTTTTTGTGTCTTCTAAGTTTTCTGTCATTTATTCTAACGCAAGAAAAGCAAAAACACTTTTTTTTTTAATTACGGTAATATCGAAAACAACAAATAACAAACAAGCATAGCGTAGTCTCCTATTGAATAATTTCTATTTCCTTTAACTGCAAGCCTACGCTGCCGTAGCAACCGACGGTTTCCTTTCTCGGTTCCGGTTGTTCACAGCGTGTAGCGTACATTTACAACATAAAAATACTAAAAATGTTTTGGTTTTTAACTTTTAAAAATTATATCTGTTTTTTGCGTTACAATTATAGGATTATTTGATTATAACTATATTTCTAATAACTATCTAATACTCGTATCGCATAAAATAATTAATATATTAATTTTCACAGAACTAGTGCTTTCGTTGGAATTTTTATCCATTAGGTAATATATATATTTATTTACTTATCTACTCTATATCTACAAAATTTATTTATTCTACTATTTTTGCCTATTTCTCCGAACCTTTGCCGTACGTTAGATGGCAGGTTAATGAGTGGTGAGTGACGCAGTGGCTCTGTCACTCCAACTTGTCTCCGTGTTGACTAAGCATCTTTGTTTGAGGTTTCTTATGAGGTTTTCAAATGAATGTTTTAAGTTGGAATTACATTGTAATAGTGATAAAGGTATTTAGTCTACAATCGTTACTCCGATACTTCATGGTAATCGAGTGAAGATAAACATATAATACATTTATGGTTAGACAACACAATACAGATTTAGTGACTTTGGATAAGTGAGCGCGTGCAAAGTGGGAAATGGTTTGGATTGTTTCATTTCCTTACGTGACCTCACAGTTGCGACTTATTTCCTTTTCTCTTATAGGCCGTATACGGTGGCAAGTTATTTTTTTATTGGCAGTTTTTTTTATATCTGTAGCTAGAAAATAATATGTCCTGACTGAATAAATCGTCATTATCGCTGAGCTTATAGTATCAAGGGTACATTACATACACATTTTTTTAATGAAATAAAAATACATTAACAGGCTCTAGTTGCCCGTGATTTTTTTAAAACATTATATATAATATATTTATCCTAAGCCGATTTATATACACTGGATTTTAGTATAACATAATCATTCTATCCGTCTAAAGACCTAGACCCTGCATCAGCCTGCAGCATCTCGAGCACAACCCTTGCAACCAAAATGTGGCATTTGTGAATGGATATTTTTAGGCTGTACTTCAAGCGGTTTTCGTCGAGACACCCACCGCTCGGCTGATGAACCTGCCAGTTGCGTCATCTCCGTCGTCAGTGTAATAGACACTGGTGTTGGGTGTCTTGTTGCCGCTACTATCGCGAGAGGCACTCTATCATGGACGCGGAGCCTATGAGTCCTCGTCTAGACAATGATGACCTCGCCGTAGGTCTGTCCCTATGCTTTATTGGTTCCATATCATTGATCCATCAGGATTTTTTTTTCTTCCTGCGTATAGACCAAGTATATGGTACCTTGCTTGAGTCTGTATTTGCGCGCCAGTTTACCTGTCCATGCTGAGGGAGTGGACGGTGGGGCTTAACGAGTAAATGTTTAAATATATCTCGTCGATGGCATATGCAATGTCAATGGGGTGTTGTTATGTACGAGGAAATTCATGTGAGATGTTGGTTATCAGGTAAGGTCTACAGTACCTCATTTCAAACAGATTTTACCTATCGATGTAAGGACTGCTTGACACCTCCAATACACAACTTCGTCTGCCCCCGACAACAGTGCTGCCATCACTATGGCTTCAAAGTGGTTATTGAGGGCTTCGTCCACCGTTAGACGGTTACATTTTGTGCTCTCTTTAAACCCATTTACCAAGGTGGAGGCCTGGATCTTTTTGTAGGTGGCCAAGTTAACTTCTCGAGTAGCTGTTATTATGGCTAGGAACTGTAGGAACTCGACAAATCGGTTTATGGCATGGTCTAATGAGATCGAAGCTGGTCTCAGCTTAGGTGGAATTACTTCGGCTATGATCCGAGTGGTTCTCAAAAATAATTAACTACAAAATATAATTGATTAAAACGAACCTAATAATAAAATAAAACGAATAATAAGTTTGTTAAAGTAATTATAAAATTAAGAAACATATCTATAAAAGTCTCTGATACATAGCATGCACTACAAACCAATATGGTTTTGCATGGTGGTGGAGTATCTCTCACGAAAATAAGTTGGTGGCGAAACGGAGTTCGCCGGGTAGCAAACCCGTAGTTGCTTATATAATCATTTTATTAGAAACTTTATTAAATTTAATATAAATTATATATTTATTAAATTAAATATAATAAATAAAATTATTTTACGCGAAAATTAATTATTTACTTTTTAAAATCATACGACAATTTTTTTTTAGCTTTAATGAACCGTAGTTAATTTTTATTGTAATAAGGCAATTTTTGTATTAAAAAGTAACGTTTATCATATAAAGTAAACATAATGAGTTATTAATAAAAAAATCTTTCAACTAACACAAATTTCGAAGTAATTATTCTAAAAATAGCACTGTAGACCGAAGTTTAGTTATTTATTTTTACTTTTAAAGAGCTTATGTATCTTAAACACATAGCTTATGACACTTGTAGGATACAGAAAACATGATAGACACTTAGACACTTTATTTAAATCAGGTTAGTGATTCCCAATATATATTAGCGAACATTCATGCACTGCCACAAATATACAAACGTATATCGCTATATTAAAAAGCAGGGCCGTAGTTGTGTAAAAAGATCGTGCCTCAGAACCCTTTTGTTTTTTTTACTTATCTGTTTTATTATTTACCTGTTACCTGCTTTACCCAAATTATAGGCGCTTTAGTCATGAAATATTATGATATTATAAAGTGTATGAAGTAGTGCGTCTATGAGAAATAAATTTTCCTTAAAGGTACCACAACATTTAATGTGCAATTCTCTTTTAAATAAAACATATATATTTGTTTCGAATTAAAAAAAAATATTTCATTAATTTTTGAGCGTGTTTGTAAATTGATATTTTCATTGATTTTTTGTAAAAACAAGTTCCTTCGTTGCGTTTTCATATGTTTTAAATATCTTAGGAAAAACAAGATTGAATTTCTGTTTTTAATTTAGAAATCTCATAAAATCTCGATAATTTTTTGAGACTTATATCTACATCCTTTTTATGACTCCCGACAAACTTTGGGATTTCTAGGTATTTGTCGAGGAGTAAGCTCTTGCACCGAAGGATTTTATAAGCTTTGCCAAGACTAGCTTTATATGTTCTCGTTTGTCGATTATTATTTACGATATTTTAAAGATGCAAATTTTAATTTATAATAATTACATTAATCAATTACTTAAAGTAAGTTATTATTATTTCTTTTGTACTTATCTGGATGCAAAATATTTTGTTTTATTATTAATGTTGCTAAAAGTGATAAGAGGATTTCGCACAAAATGATAATTACTAAACGTATGCTTGCAACGATGCAGTTCTTGTTAGACAGTTAATATGATTTATAATAGAAGCATATCTACTTTAAAATATCCAATGAATATACCACTACGTTTATTTCAAAGGTACCAATAAAAAGTTACATAAAAATGTTTTGTAAGTAATAACTGTAATAACATAAAGTAACCTTTTAATCATACAATCATACCGTGTAAAGTAGGTATTATATATTATTTAATTAAAATATTTATGATTTTGTAGCTACGCTATTTTTTCACAAAATTTAATTATTATTCAAAGTTTTTCGCTGTTTGCTTATACGATAATACATCGTAAAAATGTCTAATGCAAAGCAATATAAAAAAATATATGAGCAAAAGTTTTAAAGTTCAGTATGCTTTTTTTTGTACTATACCAACACTTTTCGTACAGTCGAGTTAAATTGAGCCAAATAAGTTTTTTGTTTATTTACCATTTCAAAACTAATTTTGGTAACAATACTTAAAAAAAAAGTTTTCCTTGTAAATGTATCGTGTTCACATAGAATTATCAAAAAAGCGACACAGATTTTTTTGTTTATTTATTCGTTTTTCAATATTATTATATTGTACTTGTTTAATTGTTATAGGTATTTAGTTTCTTTTGTTTTTTATTTATTAATTACACCCACTAGAGCCGAACTCCGTGTCGTGTATGAGTACTGGCACCGGTGTTTACTGATAATACGGCATCCTCTGTCGGACGGAAAATCTTGGCCGCTTGGTTATATCTGTGCAAGTACTCAGTGCTGGCAAGCGCTGAACAGCCCGAAAGCACATATCTGAGTGCCTCGCCGGGATGGCGACAGGCTCGGCAGAAGTCGAAAATACCATACTTCCGAATGTGCCTTCGCTAGTTGTTCGTCTTCAAGTGATCTTGTATTGCACAGACATAAACTTCAGTTTCCCTAAAGAGATACCCGAATCGCAACGACTGCAGGGAAGCCGCGTGAGGCGCGTGGAGCGCTTTATAAAACCATCCATGCAGATCCTTCTCCATCCATACGGTTTCCGATCAGAGGTGTTAAGTATACTCGGTCTCTACCAGTCCTCTTTGGCCAAGGGGAGGTGAGACCTTTGTCACATACTATAACATCACCATGCATAGCACTCTTTCTCCTCGCTTCGAAGTAGGTCCTGAGGCTGCACATCTTCCTGTTATGCTTGGACTTGGTTCTTAATAGGCCTTAACTACTAGACTTCCGTGGGATATAAAGTTTCATTTCCGATGCAAGCTTCTTCTCATCACGACTCTCGGACGGACTCTCCTGTCCAGGGCGTCGAGTTCGGTCTGAGTCCATCTGAGCACGCCAAAGGTACAAGGGAGTAGGCATGACCCAGCCGTTATAAGTTTGGACTTTTTTGGTGCTCAACAAGTAGCTCCGAAGAACTTTTTTCAGCCGTCCAAAAAAGTAAATTGCCCGTTTTAAGTCCACCACTATGCATTGGGACATGCCCAGATACCGGTAAGATTCAGCTTCGGAAAAGATCTTGGAGTTTGACAACTCTAGGATGAGCTCCGCTGATTGCCTTATGTGTCCTCTGTCCACATGCATGACCGCATACTTATCAATTTCAAACTGCATCCTGATGGAGTCGGTGAAGTCAGTAGTGAGTTTCAGTAACTTTTAAAAGGGTGTAGCATTCGATGGCAGCAGCTTGAGGTTATTCATGTTGGGAGACTTAATACCTCCTCTATATAACTGAAAATGTGACCTTAAACGCTTTAGCAGAGTGTTCAAAGGGTTTAAGGACCAGCAAAACCAAAGAGAGCTTAGACAATAACTCTAAAAAATTACTCTCCATGTCCTGATTCGGTAATAGGTATCCGTCAGACGCTCGCCCCAGAGACAAAGGACCGTACTCTTTTATCCCATGCATACTCCGAGAAAGTCGGAAGGACACATACACTCAAAAATATATTTAAAATAACCGAATATAGTACATGGCGCAGTCGTATTTTAATTTAAATCAAGAAATAATAAGTATAAAAGTTGATTCGAAATATCAAAATGTTAAGATTCGTCAAGCTTCCGCCTAACTTTGACTTGAGAGCGGCCAAATATGAGTCTAATATACAAATACACTCAAACACATATTAGTCCTGTTTTCGTGACCACAACCGTTTGTTAAAATATAAATTTAATAGATGCTTTGATTTCTTCTCTATCTTCCTCTTTATCTTGTACTTTTTATTACCTTTTCGTCATATATAGTATACTTAAAATCCCAATATATCCAGAATAGAGGTTTCGCTAGCTCACAGTTACAAGGAGCTTAAGCTGACAGCTCCAAGCCTCTAAACGGAGTTGCTATTTATAGTGTTTAACACTCTAACCAAACTTGTGTACTCGAAATAGCATTTATAGTGTAATAGAATAAATACATGGACTACGACAAATAGTCATAAGCTGTTAAACAATATTATGTATAAGTGTAAATTAAAAAAGCATTTCTATTTTTTGTAGTTATGGCGATTATAATAAATATTCTGTGAAAATTTAAGCGTTATCTATTACCAGTTCAAAAATGATACTAAGACGGGCAGCGGAGACAAGACAAAAATACAAACATTGTTATTTAATGCTGGCCTTTGCCAATTAAGAGTTCACGATATAAACAGAATTGGGTCGCTGTTCGTAAACTGTAGGTACCACACATTTTTGCCATATATTTTTTTTGTAATCTTTAAGTAAAAAACCATTTTACAGTTTACAATATTTTTACTGTTTTATTATTTAATTTCCATATTACTCTCGTTTTTAGGACGTAGAATGCGTATGTGCACTTTACTTCAACTACATTATCAAATTGGTCTAGTAGATTCGGACCAAAATAACTGTGACAGACTGATGGTGATACAGGCTTAAAAAATTGCTAGAGTAAGTAAAACACTAAAAAAAAATTCGATTTTGTTTAATTTTAGAATAAAATAATTTAAAAAATTTCAAAAAGTGAGTAAAAAAGTGGGTACAACTCATATTGGGTCATAGAGACCCAAACATCAATCTCACCTGCACGAGATGCTTTTACTTTGCAACCTTGTAATTCCTGGCCAAGGCAGCGTCTTAGTAAGAATACAGGGATTTATAAGAATCTTCAACGGAGATTTTGCTGTCAAACTTGACGAATAGATCTCGTTAAGATTAATGTGTTAAAGTTCATAAGGACGAGAGAAGGCGGCATGAGAAGGGGCGGTCCAATTCTCCTACTGCCCAAAATTCTTAATCTAAGTGGGTACCATATACTTATTTTTGAAAAAATAGGACATTCTTTAATACATTTTTATTTAATAATGGTATTGCTATTAAGGTCGATAAGTTCCGCGATTAAGTGGTAGTGGTCGCTATAAGCCTCAGCGACTGGCTTTTGTTAATATAAATTATTTAACGTAAGTCATTTTTGATATATACGGTACATTTTTTTTTCCAAATGCTATGGATCTAGGCATAATTATTGATAAATCATCTGTAACCTGATCGAAGAAGTACGTTTTGTACTGACTTTAGCTTTTCAATGGTACTTATTATGACAGTAAAATATTTTAAATTGAAGCACCAATATTTTCGTTTAATAGACATTGTTTAGAAATATCATCTGCACGGATGAAACCGAATAAAATTGGCTGACTACTACTTTTGCGAAAAAATTAAAGTCGTATAATGTATTCTTATAACTTAACAAATTAATCAATAATTTTATGAAAATATATAAAACAAGCATTAAACACGTTTCAAAAGGGTTTTTATATTTTGGATAGAAAATTTCTGTTAACCCTTGCAATGCGTGTAAATGGCGGTAGAAAGATTTAGCGCGCGTGCGACATTACTTTATGTAGTGGAAAGATATTTGAGCTGATGCTTGTCGCTACGTTTTAGGATTGCGTGTATTTTATACCATATCTCACTCTCTCGATAATGGAAAAGGTATTTGAACCAAAGACAATATGACGTACATGTATTCTTACCTTTTTTACACAAGTAAGTCACATAAGTTAATGTACAGGATTTTTTTATTATTAGCGGAGGAGATCACTTTAAATACGAACCGTTGGAGCAGCGGTCACAGCAAATTACTGATGCGCTAGCGGTCGTGGGTTTGGTCCCCGCACATGATAAATGTTTGAATAGGCTATACAGATATTTGTCGTGGTCTGGGCGTTTGTGATTGTGTGAAATTATTTTATCATGGAGAATATTTGTCCATTTTTAGGTATTTTTGTTTTATTTGAATGATTTTTACTCATTGATTTAAAAAAAGATTAAACGTTAATAATGTCTCTTTTAAATCCACTTTTAGAAAAACATTTAGCCTGGATTATTACGAAACTATTTAAAATGATTTTTTTAAATAAAAAATTTAATGTTTAAATAAAAAATTATTTGTTTTCATTTTTAATTTGGAAATTTTATCCAATGCGGGAAATGTAATGGTGAGTTGAATTAAATTCAAAAAAAAAAATGTGTATATCGTCTCTTGTGGTAAATTTTACCACAAGAGACGATATACATTGTATATTATTTGAGTTCGTTGTTTTCGACAATGACGATGGTTTATATATTTTTCAAAAGATATTTTTGAATTTGTAAAGTTGGTAGATTTTATGTTGATACATAAAATCTACCATTAACAAAGTTACAGAAATTTTTGTGTACTTTTGTAAATAAATAATATTATATTTAAGTAGTATCGCTATATATCAATTCAACCAATTCTAAACTGTTATGGAGCAATCTCATTTTATTCTGGGACCAGTAATTACTACTATTGTTTATTGCTACTAATATTTTTATTAAAATTAGTGAAGTTTTTGTATGATATAAAAAAGTCTGTTTCGTTTAATTGCAAAATATAATCAAAACATTTAGATTTTTATCACAGAGTGAGAAAAAAAAATCGTGGCTGTTACCACTATCACATTTGCGTAACAAAGAAATATGATGGGATTACAATGGTAGTTTTTGACAATATTGTATTGTACTAAAAGTAACAGTAAAGCACTGATATTCATGATATTTTGTTGAAATGTCAGGTCAGTGTCTTCTCCATGTAGTTGTATACAATAAAGTTTATTCAGTATTGTTATTTGACAAGCGAAATATGTAAGTATAATACAACGAGTAAGTATTAAAATATAATGAATGTCAATAATATAATCTAAAACCGTTATTAAGCTAGTGAACTTTCTTTCTACCACTGAACTTTATGTGTAAATAGGTTGATAACTTGAATTATATTTGGATTAGTTTAATTTAGAATATAAAAAACTTTCAAGAGGCTTAAGTAATTTTTTATACAATTTGTTAAATACAGCCTATTAAACCAATCCATTAAAAACTTTAGAAAATCCGCTATCATTTAGTGAGATACTCGTGTTAAGGTAGAAACTGAATATGACGGTTTCAGTTTAAGGCCAGTATATCCCAAATCACCTGTTTTTGATAGAGTTTTAAACATAGTAATATTCATTTTTTTGATCCGTTAAAAATATATGTTATAGTTTAACAAACGTTCTTGATTATTCAACGGTTCAAAACACGATAATTGTAACTTGACTCGATAAAAAAAAAACATAAAGAAAGGATGTTTTTGATTATTTTTCGAGTTTTATTCGAAGAATATCAGATTTTAAGTTACAATATTCACATGTAAAAATAGGTAATAACTTTTAGTAGAACATTTAACGGTTACTTTTTTAAATAAATGTTTCTATTTTTTTTAAATATTAAATATTTAAATTATATAAGAAAACGGCCCGCGCGCCTCGCTTTAGTTGCCTGCGGGGCGTCATCGAAGTAGGACCTGTATCTCTGCTGTCTGGCGGCGTCCCCCCCCCTCTAAAGATTGGATTTTTTTTATAACAAAAATATCCACGGGCTTATATTTGCCCGTGCCTTTTTTTAATTAAATGTATAAGATTGTTAATATAGTTTCATGCGTACTATTTTAGACTTACATTAGCTAGACTTATTGTCAGGATCTCTATGACGCGAGTCCGTATACTGACCATTATTTATTTATTATTATTATAATTTTTTTTAATACATATAATCATATTTACATACATATAATAATTTTTAATAAACATAATCTTTATTTACAAATATAATTTACATATACAAATATACACACATACATATATATACATATACATATACACACACACACACATATATATTATATATATATATATAATTTTATTTTGTCTTTTTTTTTCTTACATCTATTTACATCATGTTTCTTATTTTCTATGTACATGCGTTTATTCCTTGATCTAATATAATCTAATATTTCATTGCTTGTTAATACATACATACCAGCCACCACATTTTTACGGCTTGTCTACATTTACATTTGGGCTCTTTATTTTTGTATTATTTATTGGAGACTCTGCCGCAGCCATCCCCCGAGGGAAGCTGTTCGAGCACATCCTCAATGACGGCGGTGTCTCTTTTATGTATAGCCATCTTGAGGGTGTGCTCGAGTATTTCCTTTGTTGTGGCCTCCACCGAGGCCGACAAAACGACCGATTGCATCACCACCGTCGTCGGTGTAGTAGACACAGGTCTTTGTGTGCCTGGTCACCGCGACCACAGCATGCGGAACACTGTCATGAATCCGCAGCCTCCTAGTCTTTGTCTGGATGATGATGACTGCCTCGCGTGTCTGTCCCTGTGCCTCGTGGATAGTCATGACGCTCGATCCCTGTCCGGTGCCGTATCCCTTGTCTATCAACGTCTTCTTTTCCTCTTGTGTGAAAACCGATGTATAGGGTCCGGTCTTGTCTCTTAGGAATTCGAGCGCCAGTGAACCTCTCTATCCTCAGAGAATGGATAGTGTGGTTTGAGAAATAGATTGGATAATTTTATTTAGTACTAGCTGTGCCCCGCGGTTTCACCCGCGTTAATTTGAGGGAAAAACGTACTTAAATATTTCCGCCTCGTTGGTCCAGTGGTACCAAGCGTTACTGCCGAGCAAGGGGTCTCAGGTTTGATTCTTGGGTCGTTCAACATATTACTGAGTTTTTTTTTCGAAAATTTACAGTAAAAGAGTGATGTTATATTTACTTTAAAAGTGGAACTATAATTAAAAAATGTCTTGAGAAGAGAAATAATAAAGGACGCAACGGAAGCTCTCAAAAAAGATTATTTTTTCCCGTTTTTGTAACATTTCTTATTATTACTCAGCCCCTATTAGTCGTAGCGTGATGTTATATAGCTTAAATTCTTCCTCAGTAAATGGACTATCCAACGCAAAAAGAATTTTTAAATTTGAACCAGTGGTTCATGAGATTAGCGCGTTCAAACAAACAAACTCTTCAGTTTTATCTATTAGTATAGATTATTATTGATTATTTTATTAGATTAGTTTAGTTAGTACTCTAACGACGTTGGAAGTGTTTTTACTGTATAGCAGTGTAGTGTAGATATAAAATGGGGAATAAAACTAGAAATAAAAAGAAAATATCTAGACGTAACTACGTAAGCTTAGAAAAGCGATCAGATAAGTACTCGTAAGTTTAATGAACACTCAATCTATTTTTAGCTAGAATATAATGATTGTCATCGATATCTTAGACCGATATATTAGCATATCCAAAATTTCAATAAGTTATATTAGTATTTTCACCTAACAGCGGCTAGCTAGCAGCTAGCGGCAATTGAAGATTCTTCGACGGTCAGCGAATGGCGATGGGTCCCAACCAGGCTAAACGTAGCCGACGACGCGGCGCGGGACGTACCAGCGGGATTCAGCAGTGGTCACAGATAGTACACAGGTCCTGAATTTCCTTATCATCCGGAGTCCACCTGGCCCACGGAAACGTCCGCCTTGTCGTCGTCAACCGAACCTACAGGCGAAGAAAGGACTCATCACGTCACCGATCGTAAACAGCCGCGACTCAAAGAAGGGTTACCAGACTGCACACGGTACTCCAGCTGGAACAGACTCCGCTACACGACGGCTCGAGTGCTACAGTTTATAGAACTCTGTCGAGCCAATACACAACGAGTCAACTATAACAGGACTAAGAAAAGCGCGTTAAAAGACCCAGACTGGAAAAGGACGAACAAGAAGCTGAAAACACGCCAGAAAATAAGAGTAGAGCTCGAAGAAACTTTGGAGGTTCGTCCGGTCTCCGCGGAACTTATCAGGAAAGCTGAAGACCTATTCATGAGAACAGTCCAAGAAGAATCTTTACCAAATGAAGTAGAAAGCATTAAAGACGGGAAGTCGTTTACCCGAAACAGTCGCCTCAAGCAGCTGAGCATCGAGTGTGCAGAGAGAGCCCTCCGAGTCCGTAGTCGTATTAACGCCGCGGAGCAACTATCAACGCCATCTAAAAACCCGATGATACTAGATAGAAATCATCACACAGTGAAGTTGTGGATCATAGCGATGCATAGAACGAGGCATCACACGGGAGTCGAGGCGACTGTGAACGAATGTCGACAGCACTACTGGATACTACGCCTGCGGCCCATCACAAGAACGCTCTTTCCACAGTGTCTACACTGCCGGATTAGGGCAGCGATCCCGCCACACCCGAGAGCAGGAGACCTGCCTGCGTGTCGCCTAGCTCACCATCAGCGACCCTTCACATACACAGGGGTGGACTACTTCAGACCATTAACAGTCACCGTGGGACGCAGCCAACAGAAACGTTACGTGGCAGTATTCACGTGCCTCACTGTAAGAACGATCCACCTAGAGATAGCGACGTCACTGAGCACAGACACAGTGATAATGAATTTAAGAAGAATGAAAGCTCGACGAGGACAACCTGCTCAAATCTGGTCCGACAATGGGACTAACCTGCGAGGTGCCGACAACGAATTGAGACAGGCAATGGACAGAGCGACGTCCTCACCTTCGTCGCTGGGTCAACAGGCGGCATAGGGTCCTTACGTTTCGGCTGTCGCCGGTGCTTACCGGGCACGGTTGCTTCGGTAATTACCTGCACCAAATCGCTAGGCGATAAGCCACCCCTGATTTTGCCACGAGCGTAGCGCGCCAATCGACACGGCGCGTCACACCCTGGAGGAATGCGCCGCTTGGGAGCCCCAGCGCAGGGCCCTGGTGGCAGTAATAGGTGGAACATAAACATTTAATACCTAAGAGAAGAAATAAAGTTTAAATCTACTTCTCTTAGGTATTAAATGTTGTAAAGTGTATTAATTAACAAAAAAAAAAAAAAAAAAAAATTACTGATAATTAATATAAATTAAAATATTAATAGTAATTTTTTTTTTTAGCTATAAACCCATAAAAAATTAAATAATGGTTTTTAGTCCGGTCATTTTAGACAATTGAAATAAAGAAAATTCCGACAGAGCCAAATCTTCGTAGAGACCTTAGGTTTACCACAAGGAATAAAGTGTCAAAAGTCCCCATCAGTCCCATGTGAGCTTAGGGACTTATTCGGGGCCCAAGGTCAAAATTTTAGGTTTTTTGGATTTTTCTCGAAAACGGTAAGTTTTATCAAAAAGTACCTTAAAGCAAAGTTGTAGATCTTAAAATTTTCTATAAAAATGGTTCCTATGATTTTTTCTCTAAGACCCACTATTTCCCAGATATTGCGCTTGTAAGAATCATGTTCTACATAGTATGCACACATATGCCACGTATATAAAAATATGATATCGTTGTTTTTAATTAAAATTATTTGAAAAAAATGATTTGATTGACTGCGCAAAAGTATTTACAGAAATTAATTCGTCACCTCAAATACTAATTACTAAAGGAATTCGGTTTCTTCTTGCGGTTTATGGAGCTCCAAAAAAAATTGATTGCATAGATACGTACAGATATTTAACATTTGTAAAAAATACACGAAACAAAAAGCAAGTACAGCTATCTTGTCTTCCTCCAACATCGGCATCTGCTAGTCAACATTTGTTTCGAGTATACTATTAAGTTCAGACATGGTAAGGCAATGAACTGAACCCTGAAGACTGGGGTTGGAAATTGATAAATAATACTTTAGAACCGATTCGAACTTTAATGCCCCCTGCTCCAGAAAAACTTCTTAATACTATTTTTTGCAATTGCAAGAAAGGTTGTAGTGCCAAATGTGGCTGTAAAAAAAGTAGGGTTGCAGTGTTCTCCAGCGTGTACCAATTGCCAAGGTGTCTCTTGCTCAAATGTTCAATTAAATACAAGAGAGGAAGATTCATGTGATTTTGATGAAGAGACAACTGATTCATCCTCATTTGAACAATTTCTAAGCGTTCATCAACAGGAAGGAGAAAAAGAAATTGAAGAAAACATGATTGTTGAAGTTGAATATGAAGAGTATGAGTCAGATTAAAATAATAAAAAAGTTAGAACGACAGTTAAACTCAGTAACCCATATCAATAATCTTCATACTATTAAATAATTATTGTTCCTGAAAATAACGTCATAAAGGTTCGTGGAATAGGCCTACCGGGGAAGCCACGTTAAAAAAAACGCGCCGAGTACATTACCTCACAGGTGGTGTGGAAATGTGTGCATATTATGTAGAACGTGATTCTTACAAGCGCAATATCTGGGAAATAGTGGGTCTTAGAGAAAAAATCATTGGAACCATTTTTATAGAGAATTTTAAGATCTACAACTTTGCTCTGAGGTACTTTTCCGATAAAACTTACTGTTTTCGAGAAAAATCCAAAAAACCTAAAATTTTGACCTTCGGCCCCGAATAAGTCCCTAAGCTCACATGGGACTGATGGGGACTTTTGACACTTTATTCCTTGTGGTAAACCTAAGGTCTCTACGAAGATTTGGCTCTGTCGGAATTTTATTTATTTGATCACTATTTTTATGTCTAAAATGACCGGACTATTTTATCTACTTCTCTTAGGTATTAAATGTTTATGTTGCATTTTATACTGTGCCTTCAGGATCGAAAACAAAACTGAATTATGAAATAACCTAAAGTAAAAAAAAAAAAAACCTAGTAAGTTACTGTAAAATTATATATTTAATTATTTCCGTGCGCCGTCGCCGCGCGCGGGGTCATCGAGAGTTCATTTGATCGGAGACTTCGCGTAACTAGTCGCGCGGGGAGGGAGGTAGCGCTGAATACCTACAACGCTCGAATATACTGGCCTTAAGATAGCTAATATAAAATTGAAGAATAAATAATAATAAGATTCTAATAATTGTCAGCCGCAGTGTTGTTTTCTCGCATATAATATTAATTTCGTGAGAGCGAAAGAGTATATGCGAGAGACACGCAGCGGGACACCGGCGTAGAGACAATTCCGTTGATGGCTCATTCTATGTTGCAACGAGGCGAGTAGTGAAGTGTATTGGGAGAAAATGTACTGCACTAGATATTCACAGAATAACATTCACTATTATTAAGTTTTTTATTTACATCGAGAATGAGTATTGAAAATCAATTAACATAATCTATGTTTGTTTGTAAATGTAATTAAAAACACACGGGTAATAAATATATAATATATTAGGTCTTTACCTATGAAATTGCCGTTTCGTAGTACTGGCTATTTCAAAACTGAAAAAAAAAAAATTCGCTAAGAACTCGAATTTCAAATTATGTTTATTTAAAAAATATAGATTTTTTTAAAAATAATTAATCATTTCTTTAATGGTTAGCGTTCTGGTTTACATCATGGATATGTTAAAAATTCGAGTGATTATGGAGTATGAGTTCCGTCGTGTTAGCAAAGCGGCAGAAGCGCCACGGAATATCAATGACGTTTACGGTGCGAACACTACTAACGATCGTACCACCCGTTATTGGATTGCTCGTTTTCGTTCCGGAAATGTTGACCTAAGAAATGAACTACGTGGTCGGCCGAAAATGTTGGTCGACAATGACGAATTAAAGGCGATTGTGGAGACTGATGATTTTCAAACTACAGCTGAATTAGTATCAGCTTTTGAAGTTAGCATTAAAACAATATTGGTCCATTTGCGTCACATTGTCAAGGTAAAGAAGCTCGACAAATGGTTGCCTCACGAATTGAATGAACGCCAGCGCGAATGCGCGTCGAGACGTGCCTTGCACTGCTCAACAGACACACAAACGAAGGCATATTGAATCGCTTTGTTACTTGTGACAAAAACTGGATTCTATTGACAATCGCAAGCGCTCAGCTAGTTGGTTAGATCCTGGTTCGGTACCTAAACAATGCCCTAAAGGAAAAATGACCCCTAAGAAAGTGATGGTAGCTATTTGGTGGTCTAGCGCCGGTGTAATTCACCACAGCTTCTTACCAAACGGCATCACCATTACTGCAGATGTATACTGTGAAAAACTAAACACAATGATGGGGAAGCTCGCACGTCTCCAACCAGCTTTGGTCAATCGCTCGGCTCCGCTGCTCCTGCACGACAACGCACGACCTCATACTGCACAGCAGACAGTCTCCAAGTTACAAAAGCTGGGGTTGGAAGCTCTCCGTCATCCACCGTACTCACCAGATCTTACCCCTACATACTTCCACTTTTTCCAGAATTTGGATAACTTTTTGGCGGGAATAAAATTCAATACCTGAGAGACAGTACAAAATGCCTACGAAGAGTTTGTTGCCTCCCGTCCAGCAGAGTTTTTCAAGAAAGCATTAATAAGTTACCACTACGTTGGCAAAAATGCATTGATTCCATAAGTAATTACTTTGAATAATATAAATAAAAAATATGAAAGAAAAAGTGCGTTAACTTATTTCATCAAAAACGGCAATTTTATATGTAAAGTCTATTCTCTAACACACACACGCGGTCGTTTGTTCTTAAGGTCTAAAAGTAAGGTTTGAACTTAATGCCCTATTTAGGTAACAGGCGACTGATGTACATTTTCTTTCTTAAATATATGTAGATATAGATGACAACCATTCTGATGTAGTGGTGGGTGTAGTCGCTTAACGCCGGCGGTCGCGGGTTCGATCATGCTCGGGGCAGATGTTTGTACTGTATCAGCCTGGAAACAACCCACTGCTGAGCGAAAGCCTCTTCTCCATATAGAAGAAAGGTTGGAGCTTGATTGACCACGCTGCTTCACTGCGGGTTGACGGATAATTTTCCCTACCATGGGTAAGGAACTAAGGATCGTTATCAGGTGTCTATGATAACAGCCGGGACCGACGCGACGGCTTTACGTGTTCTCCAAGGCACGGTGGGAAGACCCACAGATAAATATCTGTGGAGGTGTCTGTCTGGTGTAGTATCTGGTGGTGTGTATTTGTCCAAATAATTATTTCTGGACGTATATCTTGTGGGTCTCCCTACCGTGCCTTGGAGAGCACGTAAAGCCGTCGGTCACGGTTGCTTTCATAGACATCTGATAGAAACCGTTACTCATGGTAGGGAAATGAACAGGCTGATTCAGTTCAGTACATATAGAAATAATACATGTATAAAAAATATATATCATCCCCAGATTCGGGGCGGGAATCACAGAAACAACCCTGAAGCAGAGAGCTGCGTCACTGTCGATTGTTCCAAGGGGACAGTTAGTCCAGAATTCAGTAAACACTGGAAAAACGCCTGGTAGTAAGCACATTAAATTGTACTTACAGTTTATATATATTTTTTTAATACTAAGATTGATAAATACATAAGCAGTGGCAAAAATCTAAATTATTTTTCTGTATACTCAACTGATTCAAATAATACTTCTAATATTATTATATTATTAGTATATATTCTTTATTTTACACCACACAGAAAATAAAATAGTACAAAAAAATTATGATACATGTCAAAAATGCACGAAAAGGCGGCCTATTCTATCTAGGTACTTGAAAAATATTAAAATTAAGAAAACTATATACATATATACTATACAATAAATATTGTTTTCAATATAAACGTTTTACTAGTTTGTTTAAAATATCATCAGTTCAAATTTAAAGATAGGAAACAGTAAGGTTTAATAAAGATTTTTATATTTATATCTTAAAGAGATTTAGTGGACTATCTAAAACGAAGCACAATGTCATCGAAGGGCGAGGTCTGCCATCGTGTCTTCTTTTATAACCCACATAAAAGTTTATAGGTACTTGCTCTTGGTTTATTATGTGTTAAATATATTTATACTTTACTGACCTGTGTATTCAATTTACTAATAAGTCAAAACAGTAAAGCAGCTAATAAAACAAATAAAATTTTGTAGCTTAGCTTTAAAGTATAAAAAAAACTGTTTCTATGTATAAAAAAGACATTTTCTTTTGTATTATTTACGCTTTTGAAGTAGTATATTGTATTGTAGAAATAATAATCGGTTTGATGTAAATGATGAGTTGCATGTCATCGATACGACATGCAATATATTCATGAATAACGAAGGAGTTATTTAAAACTCAAACACATAGTCACTGTGCTAGTACTCGTATATTGGCGATATTCATATAGTCTAATTTAATTTCTGTATATGTATTTCAAGTATTACAATATTTATGACGACTGCAAATTTTAAAACACATTTGAATTATTAAAAAAAAAAAAGGTATTTGACAGCAAAAACTGTGCGGTGACCGGCAGAGAAGAATAGTCCCGACTTCTTTCTTGCCGAGGTGTCGTAATAGGCGACTAAGGCCGGTGCGAACAACCATGCACCGACCAGGGTGGTAATGGGCAGCAGTATCACCATACTGCCGCAACACACTGCGCTCGCCAATCCGCCTGCCAAGCGTGGCGAGTATTGGCAAACCTCCCTAGTGTTGACAGGGGAGGCCTACGTTTAGCAGTGGAAATTAAACGGCTGATACGATGGTGGTGATGATGATGATGGTGAAAACAATAAGGAAAAACAAAACAGGAAATATACGCAAAGTACATATCACTCATCTTTTTTCCAAAAACCTAACAAACCATTTAATTACAATTGTTTAACTATTCTATTTCTATCTCTAATCTATTTTATATTATATTATAATGTAAAACACAAGTATTAACATGATAATAATGATTAATTAGTCTAAATATTAATAGACGGTGTAGTGATGTAGTGGTGTCGTCACAACAGTTTGCTATTGTGCTAGCGGTCACGGGTTCGATCCCCGCTCATTACAAGTGTTCGTATAGGCCAGGGATTCTTAAACTATTTTGGGCAAGAGACTCCTTTTTCAAAATGTACTGATACCTCAGACCCAGATAGCCATAAATTACTTTTGAAATCCTATCTTAGGTTTTTTTCCTATTGTTCAAAATACTTACAAATTTAAAAACTGTGCCGTTGTTGAGTTTACATCCTTTACTTATGAAAATTTAACAAACTAAATACGCATAAAATTCAGTAAATATTAAGTGAAATTATTTGTTATTAATACAAATTAATTATAAAAATAAAAATAAAATCGCAAAGTAAAGGATAAAAAAAATACAGATAGACTGGTAACTTTCTACCAATCTAACTAAATTCAGTCGATTATTGGTGAATCGCAGCTTTAAAGCTCCGCGTTCGTTGATTTTCAAATAGTTTCTTTGTTTTGTCAAAATGTTCGTAATCACACTGAAGCCTTTTACGACTAGGTATGATGATGGAAAAGCGATAAGGTATTTTTGAGCAATGTTCCACAATGTAGGATACTGTGTTTCAATGTTGCGTTGCAACCGAACTTCCGATAACCTTGGTTGAACTTCAGCTTAAGCTCCTCGTCTGTACATCATCACTCTCTTGCAACTCTTCTTGCATTATCACATTGACCTCTTCCATGGCTGTGATATTGTACGGATTTATTATTCCTTGAGGAATTTGTAAATTTTAGAGACCTTTAAATCTTTTAGTAAAATCTTAGTAAAAAGAACTATGTGTTAATTAATAGGGGTCGATTTTTAGACTTCGTCGACCCCTAAAATCAGTTTTAGTTTATGTCGACCCCTGTATCTTTATGTATATTAAATACAAAAAAGGACAAAACTTAAAGATCAGCAGGGTCAATGCAAACTACGCCAACGGGGCAGGGGCTTTTAATTTTAAATTTTAAACATATTTTTAATTGTCATTAAAAATTATTAACATAATAATAATTTAACAATAGATCACAATTGATTAGGACGAGTTCAGAACACCTTTGTTCCTTCCACGACGACATAACTTCTAATCAGATGACATCTGTGAACTCAGGAGCCATTATTAGGGCCCGTTTAAATCCGTTCACCCCATTAAAAGTTAAGCCCCATTAAAAAAATCGTTAATAAAGTTAAAATATATTAAGATATATATGGGACGTTCTTTGTCAACCGGAACACCTCTATACCCAAAATTCCTTTTGACCTAAAAATATTTAAAAATATGGAAAATTTAGGATTTTTTATGTATTTTCCATTAGAGCGTGGCCTTTTTTGAAATTTCGTTTACAGACAGAGCAGCACGTCCCCTAACTTAAAAAAAAAACCACTTTACGAAATGATCAGGCTGTCAAAAATCACAGGAGCTCAGAAAAATTCCAGGCAACGACCATTTTCATGTATTTTTTGCTGCTGAACATGAATCCGTCGGTATATTTTACCGATACCTCAAGCGTTCGCCCCTAACCTCAAAAAACACCCCCAAAATTGCAGTTTCGCGCATTTGAGAGCTTTGTCCTGTGATGGACGCGAAGAAAATTATTGACAGACAGTATTTTTATGTATTTTTTGCTGCTGAACACGAATCCGGCGGTATTTTTTACCGATACCTCAAGCGTTCGCCCCTAACCTCAAAAAACACCCCCAAAACTGCAGTTTCGCGCATTTGAGAGCTTTGTCCTGTGATGGATGCGAGGAAAATTATTGACAGACAGTATTTTTATGTATTTTTTGCTGCTGAACACGAATCCGGCGGTATTTTTTACCGATACCTCAAGCGTTCGCCCCTAACCTCAAAAAACACCCCCAAAATTGCAGTTTCGCGCATTTGAGAGCTTTGTCCTGTGATGGACGCGAGGAAAATTATTGACAGACAGTATTTTTTTGTATTTTGAGATGTTGAACACGAAGATTTGCAATATTACAAGCGGACCAAATTTTCTAAAATCAAACCATTTAAAAAAAAATATTTATTGACAATAGTTTATTCTCATAAAAACTGACTAAAAAATATTTTTTACATACGCGGGTATTTTGATTTAGATGGTATGGGAAAGTATTTATACCACGTTGTAATAATTAATAAATTTGTGGTTGAAATTCAAACTAAGAAAAAAAGTATATGAAATCGAGAGAATCTATAATTCATATATTATTACATAATAAAGAAAATTCTTAGTTACTTTCAAATATTTTAAGTGACTTTTATATATTTTAAATTTTCTTTGAAAATTTTAAAGGTATTTCAATAATTATTTTTTTTTTTTCTCCGATAACTTTTTACAAATAATACAATTTTATTAATATCACTGTAATACAAAATAATAAGGAGAGATAATAAAGTAATACGTATTTATGGAATATGGATTGTTTCTTTATGAATCAATTACTAATTCTCTTTTACCCTCGAATAAAAAAGAATGTAATTTGTAATATGTGTGTGACATGCGTATTTTGTAATAACTTGACGTTGTCTTTCTGCATTTAGATATTCTAATGCCTCCAAAATATTATCAATAACGGATTACTGCTAAATAATGGTAAAAAATGGTAATAAAAACAAAAAAAAAAAACGAAAAAAAAATCTATTCTTTTAAATGATTATATATTATTGTTGGGCAGCAAAAAAATACAAAAAAATACTGTCTGTCAATAATTTTCCTCGCGTCCATCACAGGACAAAGCTCTCAAATGCGCGAAACTGCAATTTTGGGGGTGTTTTTTGAGGTTAGGGGCGAACGCTTGAGGTATCGGTAAAAAATACCGCCGGATTCGTGTTCAGCAGCAAAAAATACATAAAAATACTGTCTGTCAATAATTTTACTCGCGTCCATCACAGGACAAAGCTCTCAAATGCGCGAAACTGCAGTTTTGGGGGTGTTTTTTGAGGTTAGGGGCGAACGCTTGAGGTATCGGTAAAAAATACCGCCGGATTCGTATTCAGCAGCAAAAAATACATAAAAATACTGTCTGTCAATAATTTTCCTCGCGTCCATCACAGGACAAAGCTCTCAAATGAGCGAAACTGCAATTTTGGGGGTGTTTTTTGAGGTTAGGGGCGAACGCTTGAGGTATCGGTAAAATATACCGCCGGATTCATGTTCAGCAGCAAAAAATACATGAAAATGGTCGTTGCCTGGAATTTTTCTGAGCTCCTGTGATTTTTGACAGCCTGATCATTTCGTAAAGTGGTTTTTTTTAAAGTTAGGGGACGTGCTGCTCTGTCTGTAAACGAAATTTCAAAAAAGGCCACGCTCTAATGGAAAGTACATAAAAAATTCTAAATTTTCCATATTTTTAAATATTTTCAGGTCAAAAGGAATTTTGGGTATAGAGGTGTTCCGGTTGACAAAGAACGTCCCATATATTTTAACTTTTATATGTAATTGTATGACTTGTTTCGACAGGTTACTAATCGTTTCATATAAAAATATCTGTGGTGCAAAGTGAGCGAAACGGATTCATATTTCTGAATCAGAGCGATTCACTCGTATAGTAGCAGAAATGTTGTTCTTAACTTTTTGTTTGTTGTATGCAAGCTTTGATATTTACCTTTTCTCGTTTTATTTGCTATTGCTACTTAAGACAAAGCCTTTGAAATACATATTATTGAAAAAGTTTAAAGAGTTTTAAGTATGCATGCATGAAACATAAAATGTAATGTTTTTTAGTTTATATTATATAATGTTATTTCCGAGCCAGATAAATCAAATTCACTGTTTTTAATGTAGACCAAATATAATCTGCTAGTGGTCATAAGGTAATCGCTCTGTAGTATCAGCAGATGCTCATGTAGGTATCTTTCTTACTTATTTATTATTTATTTATAAACAAGTATGCTTACTTAAAAAAATCAAAAAACCCGACTGCGTAAAATACTCTTATTATAAACTAAAAAGAATAAAACAATTTACTCGCTTTCATTTGATACCCATATTGCTACAGTAAGAAAAAAAATTCAACTCCCCCCCTCATTCCGCCATTTGCGGGCGCCATTTTGAAAATTTATATAGCCTATGTCACTACTACAATTTAGACAAATTCAACGACACCTCATATGTCAAAAACCGTCTAGCTGTTTGGGCTGTAGGGCGTGCCAAAGAAATGGACATACATACATACATACACTCGAAAAACATAACCCTCCTTCTGTCGCAGTCGGGTAAATATATCTATAAAGAAATAATAATAGTAATAAAAAATAGATTTTGATACAAATATTAAAAATATAAGAACGCTGTTACAGAGTAGGTATTGTAGCGTCATCTATCTCGCCATATACGAACTAGAAGAAACTGACGTATCCTACATCGCGCTATCGAAGTTTTCAAAGCGATTGAATATATATACAAGAACCCGACAACAAACGTTAAGTGGCACGTAGCCCACCAGACGCAACTCCCGTCTGGTCGAAGGATCCTTCCTTTTCAATGGCAGCCTCCCTACGCCCAAAGTATATATAATAAGAACGGTTGTAGGTGGGCACTAAAAATTTCACAGAATATGTATTACCATGGGCGCTATTTTCACGTTACCGAACGAACCGCGACCGCCAACTTTAACGCCACTGCTCGCATTACTACTCCAGAAATGTATAACTCCATATAAAAAAATATAAATATTAGTGCTATAAGTATGTCTCAACGCTTCACGTCCCGTTGCGTCACTTATATACAATAAGGGATAAAATGAATGACGTCAGAAATAACTAAAGAAACAAAAAGGTATTCACAAGGTATTCACAGCGTTATAATTAAGTTTGCATAAATCTGAACCACCGAGGTGGTCGAGCGGCGAGTTGCGACCAGAAGTAACTTCGTTAATAGCGACGTCCGGACGGACGCGTCCTCTCGACACCTTGTTCTTTCGACACGTTCATCGCTTGCTGTATTTAATAGAAATAAAGTTGTCGATAAAGTTGTTGTTCTCTTATCAGGTAATTTTCTTACGAGTGCAATTTCTTAATATTGTACGTAACTATATTAAATCATGTAATCGTTTAAAATATTTTAACACTTCATATTAGAGTATCAAAACACATGTTATAAGCTCGATTTTCGATAATGTTCATCCACTGTAATACTTAGTAGTATTTTATCAAATTCATCGGCTTTGCTATATATATGTTAGTTGAATAGGCAAACTGGCAGACGTGCCACCTGATGGTAAGTGGTCGACGTCGCCCATGAACATAAACTAGTTCACCTGGAACTAGCCCAGCCGACTCATTTATGTGTTGCCTATCCTGAGACATATGATGTTAAGTCTCGGTGCCAGTAATTACACTGCCTGTCTTGCCCTTCTTTCCGAAACACAGCAAAGCTGTTTCACGGAAGAAATAAGCAAGATGGTGGTACCCATGCAGCCGGGAGCGCGGCACAGCGCATCCCTCCCACCGGTAAATAAATATATTTTATAATTACATCCCATTGCTCATTAATTCTCTCGACATCCTATGCACTTTTGTGAAGATAAAAGAAAACTGCGTTGACAATACACTTTCTATATCTAACATAATACTATCTAATTTAAAAAAATTACTTCATTGACTGCGCTATATGTATGTAATACTTTATTCTCAGTTCATTGGTATTGATTAGGTACAATATGTAATAAAATAAAAAAGTGAATTAAGAGGCGTATAAATGAAAAAAGATTTCAGATAATAATATGTACTTGTATTATGATCAATGTAAAGAAATAAATATTAAACATAAGACTATATATATATATATATATATATATATATATATATATATATATATATATATATATATATATATATATATATATATAAAAAAATCAATTGCTGTTCGTTAGTCTCGCTAAAACTCGAGAACGGCTGAACAGATTTATCTTATCTTGGTCTTGAAATATTCGTGAAGGTCTAGGGAAGGTTTAAAAGGTGAGAAAAATTCGAATAATTGCCGGAAAAACCCTAAAACAGCCCTTTTCTTTTTATAAACGTTTTCTAAATAAAATGTAGAGTCTTGAAATTTGGTAGGAATATTCCTTTCTCCGAGTAGAGATCAGCTAAGAACGGATTTTATGAAATTCTACCCCTAAGGGGGTGAAAAGGGGTCAAAGTTTGTATTGGACAACGTGATTCCTTGGTCCAATCTACTTCCAATTTTGCATAAATATTCCTTAACAGAATTGATTGAAGACGTGTTTCGTGTTTTATCAAAATTCATCCCCTAACGGGGTTAAAAGGGGGTTGAAAGTTATTTGCTTCGAAGTTGATATTAATACTCCTTAGTGCTTTTAATTTAAATTACCTTTTATTTTGACACATGTTTTGACAACTCAATCCGTCTATTGTAAAATATTTTCCAGTATTGACGCAGGTGTAGATGCAGGTTTAAACTTTAGTTAAATACCCGTGCGAAGCCGGGGCGGGCCGCTAGTATATATATATATATATATATATATATATATATATATATATATATATATATATATATATATATATATATATATATATATACACTAACTGTAAACGACTAAATACACTGAAATAAATGAAATAGAATGAAGTTCGTTAGAGTTTTTGCAGATAACTGATTAACGTCAGGAACGCGCAATTTCTAGACAACAATTCGATTTTTTTTCATTTAACCTAAAATTATATTAAAACTCTTTTAATCTACTTATGTAAATTTAGTAACTTACTGTTAGGATACGGCTTTCAAACAGAACACCAGCAATTTGTTCCAACTAAGGGCACCTACCGGGACGATAGACGTAGGGAGAAAGGTGCGGGGGCTGACTCGGGAACGGAGACAATCACAGCGATGGCTCATTTACTTGCTGCAACGAGCAGAGCAGAGAATTGAATTGGAACCAAATGTGCCATATGAATATATCCGTCGAATATCAACGCAACCACTCCCAAGTCCGGAATATTCCTAACCAAATTACGATGCGCAATACACGACGTCTTACGAATCGATTACTGTCGATATGGCAAACGAAGCGATGTTTTCTGTATATAAAATAGGACTAGCATTTTACTTATACTGAATACTTAATATTCATAAAACATAAAAAAAACGATTGATCACGTTCTCTGTTCGTTTATAAAAGTTATGCCTAAGAATATTTACATATGTAATTGTGTATAATTATAATGAAGAGTAAGCTAAATATAGTTCACGTTTCATTTATTGAGCATTTAATTTGTTAAATTTAGTATTTTTAGTTTTAAACTAAAGCTTCTTGAACTTCGTGAACAAGTATTATTTAATTCTTAACTAAGTCAACTTTTTTATTGTAAGACAAAAATACAATGAAACAACATTAAAATAATTTTTTGTTTGAAACAATAGAAGAAATTCCTAAAGCCCTTAAGAAGAAACAATAAGCTCGTAATAAATACTAGAGAAAATCACAAGCTCCTCTACAAAGTAATTATGGAACTACATACATACCATTTTTAAGGAACTTTCTAAACCTGATATTTTTGTTTAAAGTACCAATCTTCACTTTAAAGTATACTTAAACATATTTAAACTAATATTGTAAAACTTTATTATTTTTTAAAAATATTATTACGGAAATCTAAAAACACAAAAATTTTGTTAAATAAAACTCAGTAATCTTAATAGACGAGGGATTATTAACACTTTTACTATAAATGAGAATTTAAGAATTATGAAATTGAAATTATTTATTAAAAAAGTTTTGTTGTATCTGAAGGTATTGGGTCAAAATATGTTTTTTGAAGTGTTTTTGACGCCACAATATATATATATATTTGTTTTGTAATAAATATAATTATTACAAAAGACAAAGATAATTGTAAATTTTGTGTATCAATACAGATTTCCTTTTTAGAAATATTAAGGAAGTAAAAGAAAATTTTACATACAATAGCAATAATCTAAAATAAATTTTAAAAGGAAAAATAAAGTTGTTCCGCTAAACGCGTAATGCGCTTCAAATACTATTATTATACAAAAACTCTTGTACAAATGTAATAAATCATAAAGTATAATCAAAAAATTTAAACGTAGGTATACATATATGATAACAAATTAATCGGTAACTAAAAACAAAAAAGAAAATAGTAAAAACCTTTGAAAGGCGTGGCAGTGATAAGTATGGTAAACTCAAAAATTATATTAAATATAGGATAACAGTCCCACCAATACCTGTACACCTTATAACCTGTTGGCGTGGTGTGGTGGCGCTATGCGCGTCTTGATCGACCGTGACAATAGAAATGCTACACATACACCGTCTCTACCGGCGGAGGCAAGGTCCACCATTGTGAGCCCTAAAAAGGGTTCCCAATTTCCATGGTTGAGTCTCAGTACCCGACTCGCCCACCGGTGGCGCTGTAGAGGCCGTCGGAGTAAAGAGCTACACTCATTTCGAAAAAAAAGAGACGCTCTCTTTTCTCGAGACTTCGTGCCAAACGGAAATATTTATTTTGAGTGTTAAGTTGTATCTTTTGAAAGCATTTAAATGTAATTATTTGCTAATTGTTCGAAAACAGTTGTCTTTTTGTTCTTTTTGGTATTTTTTATGAGTTACTTTGTTTAAGTTATTTTCACCTTCGAAGTTATTATATATATATTAAATAAAAAATTAATTAAAATGAACTAAAATTCTCTCTGATCAATACAGTTTCAAAAAAAAAAGTCTATTACACTTGCAAAGTTTAAATTAAGGGATTCGGTCGTCACTGGTATGGAAGAAAATAGATACACTATTGTCCTCTTTTTCGATATATTGAAAACCTTCGACTTTGTAGACTATAACATTTTATTGAGAAGATAGCGATAAGAGGAATAACATTGGATCAGTCCAATGTTGTTTAATCCAGATTATAAAGTTGACAGTAATATATACACTATATATATATAGTACCTGGATGACCGAGCTTTGCTCGGTTAAATTATATTTAGATACATTACATACTGATGAAACATAAATAATATTTTCGATCTTACCGACATAATAGTAAAATAATAGGAACTGGTTATTCAAATAAAAAATAAAAAGAGCTCTCAATAATAGTTTTTCTCACAAAAGAAAAAACTTGAAAAAAATTGGTTTGTAGACATCTGGGTTCGAATCCGGGGTTTTCTGATGTCAAATCCGACTGACTGCCATCCGAGCTATCATAATCTTATTAAAGACAGCAAAATTTAGCTTCGTATTTTGATAATATTTTTTACTTGCGTAAAAAAGGGATAAAACGACATTTTCTAAAAATAAATCCTAGCTAGATCGATTTATCGCCCCCGAAACCCCCTGCATACTAAATTTCATGAAAATCGTTGAAGCCGTTTCCGAGATTCAGATTATATATATATATATATATATATATATATATATATATATATATATATATATATATATATATTATAAGATATAAGACTAAATAATATAAAAGTATATTTAAATATACATATTATGTTTACGATGCACGAAACATGTTCTATTTTATCTACGATGTATTTACTGGCTATACTTCTACTCTTCTTGTATAGTAAATTAAAAAAAGCTATCTTATTTAACATTATATTTTTACAGAGCCTCGGCATCGGTCTCGATAGATTTAGTATACAAGTCAAAGTTATTTAAAAAACTAAAAAACTACATTACAGTGTAATTTGGAAATGAAATTATTTTATTTTATTTTGATATACCCAGTGTAACTCTCACTGTAAATACGAATCTAATGACTCCTCTCAAGCTAAAATCCATAGATTCGTTCAGGATGCAGAGCGACACAAACAATTATACATACATACATAGTCTCGAAAAACATACCTCTCCTTCTAGCGCAGTCGGGTAAAAAAGATAGAATATTTCTTTAGTGTGTGTTGTTAGCACAGATTAATATATGATTAATTATTTTTTTATTTAATTAATGTTTACATTAAAAGTTTATGTTACAGATCATCTGAATGCGTTGAAATTATTTAACTCCTTAGTGTACTTGTATAAGCACAATAGAAACGCAAAATTTCCAGCACCAACTTAACCGAATTAATGTGACCAAAATCAGAAATAAAGACAATGCTATGGATTATTCCACTCTCTTTTGAGTTGTGGGATTAATTCGGATGGGATAAAAGGGATTTCAATGGAAACCATTGTATCCAAATGACGACTTTTCGAAGTATGAGCAGATATTACTTTTCAACAGTTTTTCTTTCCTGGAGGTATTCGAACTGTTCGAGGCCTTCGAACTTTTATTTTAGAAATATTTTTGTTTAATGGAACGGTTTACTTATTAAGTTATTTTTAATAAGTATAAAGTTAAATATTAAGTTGAATATTTTTAATGGCAACAAATTTTAAGTGCCTATGTGTGCTAGTAGATTTAATATGACGAATTTTGTAATGTGAGTGTCGCGCCTATCACTGTTGTGTTCTTAAAGCATTGTTGCTCGAGTACAGTAAACAAAAAAAAAAAAAAAAAATCCTCAAAGATATTATATTATTTTTATTTAGAGCAAATAAGAAATATAAATATCAAAAATTCATTTTCATGTATAAATCGCACGTTAAATTATGACACGCGCGCGCATATATCACTGTTGGCACCGTGTATATAAACGCACAACACACAGCGCCATGCCCCAAAATGATTTGAAACATATAAGAAAATTTGATATTTAGATAGTTATGAACATTGTCTATTTTTCATTTTAATGTAGAAATAAAAGTGGCTGTTACGATTCACAAGCGCAGGTTATTTGCTTCTGGCGCATTTATTGTTTTAGGTTTGCTTATGAATTCAATAAACATCAATAAGGATTAAATTATACAGTTATAAGTTATTATTTATTCAACTTTATTTTGAAACTGTAATGCATTACTAATCGTTTTGTTTTACGTTTAAATATTTTTATAGATCTGATTTAAAATATGTACCTATTTGGGATCTGTACTCAAAAAGTTATTATTATCATTCATACGTTTATCCATTTATCTGCTGTCCTTCTGTCACTTAGATAAACAGTGTAAAGTAAATTTTCTTCATTTTCACTACGTTGCTCCACTGCGGGATGGCGGGTAATTCCCTACCTTGACTAGCGATAGTTATCAGGTGTCTATGATAACAACTGGAATAGACGACTTTACGTGTTCTCCGAGCCTTGATTTGAATACAAACAAATATTTGAAAAATACAAATATCTGCCCCGAGCGGGAATCCAACCCACGATCGCCGCCGTTAGGGCGATTATTCGCACTACTGCACCAGAACGGTTCGACAACATCGTATAATATTTATTAAGGCGCTAAAGCGCGTGCAAAAATTCCTAGATTTAACTCTACAGCTTATTGCACTGGTAACTTGATTTGTGGAATTGTGAGTCAACGAGGAAATGCTGCTAGAATTTTTGTTACCATTCTATGCGAATACGATTTATTACTATATAATATATTATTTAGTTTATTCATTGCAAATTTAATATTATAATTATTTATTTTAAACAAAGAAAACATAAAATATTTAAAAAAAATAGCAGACATATTCCCTGCGGCTTGGGCGGGTCAGTACCAAATTTGAGCGCGTGACCCCTAGTTTACTTTGCGTATAATAATTAGCTGGCATTAAAATTTATACTGCTGACATCATTTTAATAAAGTTGGTATTAAAATAGACTGGATGGTGTCAACAGTAATGAAATTCCATCGCGTCAAAATGAAACCCTTTATGAGAAGGCAAACAATTCTACCTTCGTCACCAACATTTTGCAACATTGAGTAGATTAGAATTTCGATTAATGTTCCGAAACAGTTTTTACCTAAGTATAAAGACGAATTTATTAGTGAATCATTTTTATTATCCTAGAAACCCTACATCGGTATAAAGTATCAAATGTCTCGCTCTTATTCACTGGTGAGGTCACTCATTAACCACATTTTGGTAAAGTATAACAGTTCGAATTTTATAGTAACAAACATTTAACCTATCATGGTAGTGTTTTTATCATAAATAACAATTGATTGGGACTCAGAATAATAAAATCAGAAACATCACTTAAAGAGAAGCGAATAAATTACTAGTTATTAAAACAAAATCGAAAAATATTTGTTGTTTTGAAATATTTCCGAGATATGCCGATGTTTTTATGACGAAATTAATAATAATAGTTTAGCTAATTAATATAATACCGAGTTGACAAAGTACATAGTAGTACAAAGTTTGAGTTGACAAAGTTACAGTTACAGTTGACAAAGTTTTAGTAGGCACAGAAATTAATTTAACGTAAATAATGTTTTCTTTAAGCAAGGAAATATTATTAAACGTTTCTATTAAAAAATTATACAAGTGAATGATATTTTTCATTTATATAGAAAAAATATTGTCAAGAAGTTTCTTTTAGTTGTTTTTTAAGTTTTGCTAAAGTTAATAATTGGCTCGAAATAAATTTTCAAACATGTGCGTGAAATAATAGTTTCGCCATTACTCTCGCAGATGAATAAGTTAATGACGTATACGCACAACAGTTAATACGTTCTGAATGGACTATTTGTGAACAAATTTTATAACAATATTCAATTATATAAATAAAAAATTATTTCTGGAGTTCGAGATAAATCGCCACAGTTGTGTACAAAATTAAACAAAATCAGTTCAGTTCAGTTATCTTATTCCAGCAACCAACAGATTGTTTATAATTTATATAAAAGTTTTTTAAGCCGATTGTTTTATATACATCTAATAAAATTGTACATTTCACGTGTTGATTAGATGTTTACAAACACTGATTATATATATTTCTATCACTTTTAGAAATTTCGGTTTGTCTATCTGTCTGTTTGTTTGAACATTTTACAGGTGAATTACTTGCTCTAGGTAAAAAATCCGGTAAGAAGATCATAAGGAATATTCTGAGGCAACTATACTGTACTGTATCAGCCTGAAAACAATACACTGCTGAACAAAGACCTCTTCTCCATATAGAAGAAGCGGAAAAAGACCACAGCGGGTTGGCGGATCCTGAGGCAACACTTGGTCTTTATTTCATCTAAATCGCTTCACTCTGTCAAAAGTTATTGTAATTTGAATTTTGTATTTTAAATGATGTCCTTAGAGAAGAGTAGGAAAATTAATTATTTAAATCTATTTTAATCCAAAAATGGTAATAGCGTTAAGTGGAATAATGTTTTGTAGCACTAAATTAATAATGATTAATATTAATATTCTACACCCAGTAAACGAAATGAGACGAAAAAAAAATTGGTTTTCTCTAAAGTCGGTTTACGGACGATAATAATTTTACGTGATAATGTCATAAGAAAACATTGATAAAAAAAGTGTGTGTGTGTAATTATGTACCTATATAAGAAGTTATACCTGCTTATAATAAAACGATGCGCCAAGTTAGTGGCGAGCGCTATCAGTAATTTTTACTCACAAGCTTGTGTAAATTTGTGTAACGTAATTGTTATTGAAGTTATTAGCAACTAGCGACAGATGGCGGTTATGAAAATCAATTTTAATATCTTATATCAATTTCATCTTAAATTTTTAACTTTATATTATGAAAATATCGTTCTACTGATACGAACTACAAAGTAATTTAATAACACATTAGAAAAAGAAACCAATTTCTGTATATAAATTTTTAAATTTTAAAAGTTATCTAGAAACGGAAATGGCTGCTTGCAATGCATCATATTTTCTAATCTCTTCTAAATAATAACAATAATAATGTTTCTAATAGGTAATAGATGAAATAATAAAAACTGAGAAATAAAATGCAATACCAATATTATATATACTAGTCATCTTTTATTCAGGGCCGTCTTTAACCTATTGAAGGCCCTGGGCATATTAGGGTAATGGGGCCCCTATGACTTTGACAGAACACTATTTTCTTAGAATAGACAAAGAAGGTAAATAAACAAGCTTCTATAGATTTTATTATTTTCAATTTTGAGGAGGAGTGTTCCCCACTGCAGATAGTTACCATCATGCTTAAAAAGAATTAAATACGATTTCTACATTTGAAAATATGTCTTCAATTTTGTTTTCTTTCAAAATTTGATATATTTCCAATATAATATGAGTTCCTTCGATTTCACTGTGAACAATTTTCAAGTAGGTAACCACCTATTCTGTTATATGCAGACATCCCATTTATAACTCTTTATCATTAACGTCTTCATAATCAAATTCTGAGCAAATTTCTTTCAACTCTTCGTTATGGACGGCTGGCTGGTCGAGTGGTCAGGCAACTGGACACTTTACGCAGCGGTCGCGGGTTCGAATCCCGCCAGGTGCAGATAATTTGTATGACGAATATAGATGTCTGCACCGGGTCATGGATGTGTATTTATGTATATATGTATTTATATCTTAAATTTATTTCCGTTCCTAGTAACTGTAACACAAGTTCTTACGAACTTAGCACGGGGCTAGGTTAACGTGGTGTGATTGTTGGTTAATATTTATTATTATTATTTATTCAGAGCTTTCAAGCGAACAAAATAAGTCAAAACGTTTACTAACGTTCTTATACGATCTTAATCGCTGTTTTAGATGAAAGCTCAGAGTATCATTTATGGGAAGAAAGGTTTCTATTTTGAATTTCTCTCTTCCATTTAGTTCAATTGACGTTGCAGAGCCATCAAAAAAGCTTGTGTTTTGTTCTTTGAGATAGGTCCTTGTAGTCAGATTCCGGGTTTTTTTCATTGGCGGACAATTCGAATTAAAAAAACTTCGTTAGTAAATATCGGTTATCGTTCAGTGATCTGACAAGAAATAGTGGGGCCCCTATTGATCACGGGGCCCTGGGTAAGTGCCCAAAGTGCCCAGTGGGAAAGACGGGTCTGCTTTTATTAGTAAAAGCTTCCTTCCTGCTTGCTTCCTACTGCTGTATCTTCTATTCGGACGCATCAGCCGATGGAGTGTAAGAGAGATAGATGCGTCACAATCCGAACGCTTAGGCCGATCGTGCCTCTCTATCGCTTGTTCCGCGCTCTCGCTTGCGGAACGTGACAATGAGTCATGTTTTTTCGTGAGTGCAGCCGGCTTTCATCGATTTACTAGACGTTATCACGAAAAACGAAAAATGTCGGATTGTGATTTTTTTTTGTGAAAAGTTTGAAGTATGACATCGTCATAATATCAATTGCTTTCTGGATCGCAGTTAATTTCACACCTTCAGTTACTTACACAACGACATACTAAAGTAAATTTATGTGCTGGCAACTGGTGAACTAAAAATCAGAAATGGCACAAAACTTAACTCTTAGTTCGATCAAAAGAAAAAAATTATTTAAACAAGTGTTATTAGGGCTGCGAAACCTCTATCAATTATATAACGACAAACATTTAAGGGAAATTACTGACATGGTTGTCAAAAATCATAAAATAATGTCAATACTTAATACTATTCAATATTCTTAACCAACGCTTAGAAATCCATGCGTAAGCAATGAAGCATAAAAATATAAACATATATATAAATATAACCCTCGTGTGCTTAAACGGACAATAACGGAAATCCATCCACCATTGGTTGGTATCTCCTCTCAAACATACGAACCTTCTAGAAGTGTGTATTCGTTTTGATTAAAATGATTTTTAG
Source organism: Euphydryas editha (assembly GCA_036937285.1). Lineage (NCBI taxonomy): Eukaryota > Metazoa > Arthropoda > Insecta > Lepidoptera > Nymphalidae > Euphydryas > Euphydryas editha. The sequence continues at coordinate 9,467,456 of JAUPFZ010000006.1, forward strand.
ATTTAATTTATGTTTATGGTTCTGCTATTTGTTTGAAAATTACAATAAAATAATTTTTAGAATGAAATAGATTTTATTTTAAATTCCAAAATTGCTCGAAATTGAGAACAATTATTATTTATATTTTTTTAATAATACCACACCCAAAATGCACATAAAAACATCAGATTTTACTTTAAACTATTAAAACTTTCTATCGGTTGACCGGAATCAATCTTACTTAAAAGTTTCCTTTTTCGCACAGAAGCGGGTCTCTAGGGTGCGGAGTCTCATAAGCTGCGTGGATTGTACTCTTCATTTGCTACTCTTGATACTAGGCAAATCTGGAAAAGAATATTTTATGAATTTTAAAGTACATAAAATATATTTATCTAAGATCTTTAACTTTAACTAGTAAGGAAGAGATCAGGTAAAATAAATCAAAATTAATCTACAAACAACCAGAACGAAAAAGATTTTTCGTTCTCTTATTTATGACTTATATTTATTGAGTTTCTGATAATCTGAAATAAAAGAAGTAATCATATAGCCTCTCACCAGTTTTTTCTGCTTTCTTTCTCAGAATTTCCATAAAAATGTGAAGAAGAATTTGCCCCGTGTCAGGCCATTGTTAATGCCAATCTAATAGAAGTTTTTAAAGTACGTTTGAAAGAAAAAAGTAAAACGATGAAGAAGTTCCGAGAGGATTTATTTAAATTGCACTAAGTTTAAAGCTTGCTCAAATACATGCTTGCGTTTCAAAATTTATGAAGGAATTTATTATTATTTTTATATAAGATCTAACTCACGCTAACTATTTAAAAGGAGGATAATTATTTTTATAAATTATTTTATTTTTCGTAAAATAATCATAATTTTAAAGTACAATACAATCTTTACTCTTAATCAATTCAGATTTTGTGGTTCACAAACTTCGGGTGTATGTTAGCTAAAATAGTCATTGCTTAAAAACAATTCATAACTACATAAGCAAATTATTCGGGACTTCTTACACTAATTGTAAGAATTTTTTCTTTGATATTATATTACACTTTTATATTTCGTCCTATTTCAGGCTCTATTACCGATATCATAGCTATTTTCATTCTCTTTTTGTTTCTAGATAGATGTGAAGACGTAAATTTTATGACTGTACCTTAAGTCTATAGTCTGTTCCAATATGTTATTCTTGAGAAACACAGGCAAAACATGGAGCCGTGTCAATAACAGCAGACATCACGATGTTAGACCAAAAAGGATTCCATTCTACTGTTTTTGTGTATAACTTTTAAAATTATTAAAATATATTATAAGAGATTATAATTACTATTCTCATTCATGCCAACAATAATAATGCGTGATACAGTTGACCAGAACGCATACACGACTATATATCAATACAACAGACAATCTGATGGTCATCCATCGGATCCGTATTTCGTACTTCCGTACTCAAGTATAAGTAAGAAATTTACAGCAAAATAAAATGTACCCTATTGATTTATTTATAAATGTATGCTTTTTTATTTAAATAATACACTTTTTATTATTTTGTTTTTGGAGTTTATTATTATAATTTTATTATTTACATTTTATTATAAAAAACTTTTGTTACTTAGCGAAGCGAGCACACTGGCTTACCGCCAGATCTGATGTTCCATATTTCACTGGATCAGCATGATTTACAATAGCAGAAGTAGGTATATTTCTTTTATTGTTTGTTTGTATGCAAGTGTTCGAATGAGTGTTTCGCTATGTTTTTAGTATTAGGTCACTTAATACGTTCCAGATGAAAGTACTAAGTGTACATAAATATACGTGAACTATATATAAACACACCGGGATATTTAGCGGAACACAAAAAAAGGTCCATAATTAAAAAAATATGGTTTTATTTTAAAATTTACTTACTACACTTCTTTTGTTATTTAAAGTTTCATTTGTTTTACTTAAAATGAGATCACATTAAGAACAGATTTTGCGGGTAAAGGATATTTGTGAAAAACGGTACATTTTTGAACTTTTCATGTAACCGGGAACTCCCTCTGTCAATTAATTAAGTTAGAAAAATGGTGATTAATATCGCGTATTTCCTCCACGTGCTCTTATTAAAGTTTCTACCCGTCTAGGCATAATGAGAATGATGTTATCGATGGTCTCCTGGGATAGTCTCCGCCATTCCTCAACTACGGCGATTCACAGTTCATCCACGTTGGCAGGAGCTGGAATTCTGGACTTAACTTTTCTTTTCAGCAAATCCCAAACGTGCTCTACTGGGTTCATATCCGGTGATCTCGCTGGCCACTCCATAACAGTGATATTCATATCATTAAGATAAGCTTGAGTTAGCCGAGCGGTATGCGGCCGAGCATTATCCTGCATAAAAACAAAATCGTCACCGATATATGGGGCAAACGGTACGACATTTTCTTCTAAAACTTCTCTGATATAGCGGTCTGCAGTCAGACTCGCTCTGTCAATTACTACCAAGTCTGTGCGAGCTCCCAAACAAATGCCCGCCCAAACCATTATTGATCCACCACCGTATGCAACTGTAGTTTCAAAATTTGTCTGAATGTATCGTTCTCCTTTGCGTCTGTATATTCTTTGCCTGCCGTCAATTTGATTTAAGAGAATTCTGCACTCATCACTAAACATTACCTTACTCCATTGGTCCGCGTTCCAAAGTCGATGTTCCTGAGCAAAAGTTAACCTGTTTCTACGATGATTTACCTCAAGCCTTGGAGCCTTGGCAGGCACAAATGAATCCAAACCAGCTTCTACGAACCTTCTTCGTACCGTACGCTCACTTACAGTTACACCCTGCACTGCTTCTAACTCATGTCGGGCTTGAACGGCCGTCAAACGGGGGTTCCTACGTACACGAAGCCGAATGAAACGATCATCCCTACTCGAAGTGCGTCTTTTTCTGCCATGTCTTGCTCTTCTCACATAAGTACCGGTCTCCCTGAACCGTTGGATACTGCGATGGATCGTAGAAAATGGTCGACGAAGATCTCTTGATATTACTCTGTAGGTTTGACCATTTCTTCGCATTTCGAGTGCCCTGGCAATTTCCGTTGAGGCTAAGTCAGGCATAATTCAGTCCTTAACTCCAAAAAGATACGCGATAAAAAAAAACTAACAAAAAAAAAGTATTTCAATGAAATGTTAAATCAAACTCAGAAGGAAGAAATACTCGAAGTTCGCTCCAGATAAGGTGTATTTGAATAAAACTAAAACAATTGCATAAAATGTGATGTTCAGTTGTTTTCTTAATTTGAAATTATTTCTTTTTAAATTAAATGACGTATAAAGTATATATATATATATATATATATATATATATATATATATATATATATATATATATATATATAATGTGATAAGAGCGGGAATTAAGCCCGCGGCTGCTGGCGTAAAGGTGACTTGTCATTCCACTACACCAGAACGGTTGTCTAATGATCTCCTGATTAATTGCAATAAATTAAATTAATTAAATAATTTTTAATCTCAATAATTATAAAAAATATTGCTGATATTTCCTTTTTTTACCTGACTGCGCGACGCAAAGGATTGTAATGTGTTTATCAGTCTACGTATGTATGTATGTTTGTTTCTATGTGGAGTTTTAGAGAACAAATGCATTGACCCATTGTGATGATTATAACGTCAATGGTTTTGTCTTAACCTCGCAAGTGTCACTAAAGAAAAATAGATAAGACAAGACAAGAAAAGACATGACAATAATCAATAATCACACCACCGAATACCAGACGCCATATTATCAAAATAAAAAACAAAAAATCAACTAATTACGTCAAGTAAGGTATTGTTGAATAGGTATTCACAAATGATTTTTAGGTTTCTTTCATCATTTTTCATTTCAAGTAATAGTTTAGAATATATAACGTTTTAAATTTTGTTAACACAACCAGTTTCGCTAATTTTCATACATAAAACAGGTACTTTACATATTGATATATAATATATAGATATATTAATACGTGAAGCAAAAACTTTGTATCCCTTTTTACGAAAATTACGCGGACGGAGAAGTTTGAAATTTGGCACAGTTAAAGTTTATACGGAGAAGAAGTGCAGAATGCTAATATTTTTTATAATAATGCTCAAAAAATACATTAAATTAATTTAAGAAAATTACACACACTGCGAAACACACACATATTTACAATGTACATATATTCACAAATTTTGTTTCTTGTTAAAGTCTGTTGTCAATACTCAACACGACGGTCTTAAATACAGGTCTTGCAACGATTTTTTTTTTTAAATACAGTACTTGCAACGAATTTTTTATCGAAATTTTTATGACTGCTGCAGACATGCTCACCATGGTATACGCAATCATATTTTTATGATGTTGACAATGCTTTCAATTATAGATTAGGTCGAATTTCGACCACTGGATGACCACTAGTTATTATTTATCGTATTATATGTAATGTTATTATTATCGTAATTGCTTCACTCCACCCGTTCAATATACCTATATATAAAAATATATAATATAAAACATTACTTATATAAGGCATATAATAAAATTACATAAACTTACATAGATAATATAGATAAACGGGTGGAGGATAACACCCCGGTAGGGAGGGCTTGTTAGTAGTTAGCTGTAGGCTGAGAAATCGGCGGACAAGCCTAGCTGAGTTGAGCAATAATAATAATGTTTTTTTATATTCCCAACCCGCAGAGGAGCAGCGTGGTGGATTAAATCGATCGAGATCGAGTCCAATCCTTCTTCGATACGGAGAAAAAGCCTTCGCTCAGAAGTGGGTTATTTACAGGCTAATACAGTACAGACAGTTATATACTTTAGTATTTCGTTATTCTGCCCTTATTACATGGGGATAATAGCAGTGATATCTTAGTGCTAGTGGTATGACCGCAGACTACGAAAGCACAGGCTTCAAATCCAAGGCACACGGGAAGGAGTGCGGGACTCGGCGGCTCAGGACTCGGGCTGCGATTATGAAATTTACCATCTTATGATTCTAATAAAGAAGTTAATGAATCCTAACTAAAATGTATATAATAAAAAATAAAAAAAAAACTGACTGCGTAAAAAAACTAGAAATACATTTAAAAAAAGACTAAAAAGAAAAAAACAAACCCATTAGTTTAGAATGTTGTCAAAAGTAATACTGAACAAGTATATCATTAAATAGTTTTATACGTAATTGATACGATTGATTTATAAATAGAAGGATTTACACTCGGGACCCATTCTTCAACTAATCAAATCTTACCAAGGAGCCCTGTAAAATTTGCCATCCGATTCATTTTTCCACTTTTCCGTTGCCATTCGTTTTTGCATTTGTCCGTTGCAATTCGTTTTGCCACTTGTCCGTTGAAGTTTCACTTCTACTATGTGTTCTAGCACACATTTCGTTTTTTTTAACCTATTTATAGTGAACGAGAAAGAATATTTGTAGTGTACATTTGTTTTGTTTTTATTTATGTATAACTTTGAATAGACGATTTAAGCACTTTAGCATTTTGTATGTTATACTCACAAAATTAACCGTTTTGGTAGTAATAAATTTGAAGTCGACTCGAGGACAGTTGATTGTATCGCTTTGATTTGACTATGGTTAAATCCTGGGGATACCTACTGATATTTGGCGTAGCGCCATTCTGTTGCGCGGCTTTTCCTTTGTTTTAAGTGTTATAACTATACAAATAAAGTATCTGTCGAGACCGTTACAGTACACTTGACGCATAAATATAAACCGGGAAGAAGACATTCTGTATGGTGCCGAGAATGTAAGAGATTATTTTGTAGTTAATAGTGTAGTGATTTATAAAATCTGAAAGCAAAAAATTGATTTTTTTAAATCTTACCTTTTTTTAAATACCCATTCAACTAATTAAAATTAAAACATTATATAATCTTGTTTATTTTTTGTTTATTTATTTTTATATTATTTATTATTTCTTTATGCTTTATCGTACACCATTTTTATACAGACAAATGTACATAGTAATTAAATAAATGTACAAAGGCGGTCTTAACGCTAAGTAGCGATTTCTTCCAGACAACCCGGACTACAGGGAATATGGATAGAAAAGGTAGGTTTATTGAAAAGATATTGTAGTAATAATATTTAATTATTTACTTATAAATCCTAATGAAAAAGTAGTCCTTTTTTACCCGACTGCGACAGAAGGAGGGTTATGTTTTTCGAGTGTATGTATGTATGTATGTATGTATGTATGTATGTATGTATGTATGTATGTATGTATGTATGTCCATTTCTTTGGCACGCCCTACAGCCCAAACGGCTGGACGGTTTTTGACATATGAGGTGTCGTTGGATTTGTCTAAATTGTAGTAGTGACATAGACTATATAAATTTTCAAAATGGTGCCCGCAAATGGCGGAATGACGGGGGGGGAGTTGAATTTTTTTTCTTACTGTAGCAATATGGGTATCAAATGAAAGCTAGTAAATTGTTTTATTCTTTTTAGTTTATAATAAGAGTATTTTACGCAGTCGGGTTTTTTGATTTTTTTAATGAAGAATACTTGTTTCGGAAGTCTTTAAAAGTAATAACCTTAAGGTGGCACCATAACATTTTACATTTTTATGTAGGTAATACATACTTTTTTAAAACATATCGCAGTTACGACTGTCAGCTAGAAGATTTAACAAGACGTAGTACTTGTATAAGATAAGTTACTTCCGGATTTGAATCAAGTGCGTCTTTTTTTAAAGTTTTCAGATTAATACGGAACTATTAAACTAGACATGACTGGAAAAAAGAATTTTTACCAATAACATTGTATTATTTTTACGCATGTTGTAACAAGTAACTACGGAATCCTACGCAGTGCGTGCCTCAACACGTACTTAGCCGGTTAATATATTATACAGAATGAATGGTGAGTTACTATCAATATTCAAGGAGAATACTCGGAACATGCTTCTCATTCGAATTATGTAAAAAAAAAAGGTAAATATTAATAAACTTTGAAGTAAAGTTACTCAACAATTATCTAATTATTTACGCGTCGTCTGGACACCCTAGCAGCTAGCTGCACTTTCGACACAAAACAGGTAGTTTACCTACGTCCAAACGCCGCCACGTGTTAACAGGGTAGCAGGAGGCAAAAATACTAAGATATTTTACTCGTTTAAGCAACAAATTCGTTGACTAGGTAAATGATGTGAACTTTGGCGATTTTTAGGTAGCGGCAAAGTACAACACCTGTGCACGTGCCACCGGCATGACTGGAAAAGTGTCAACGCTTTATTTATTTAAATTGAAATTTATGAAAATTTGGTCAAAAATTAAGTATCTATTTTTTTTACATAATTCGAATGAGAATCATGTACCGAGTATTATCCTTAAATATTGATAGTGACTTACCAGTCACTGTATATTATAAAATCTTTTTTATATATCATTGACATGATTTTGTGTACTCACTAGAAAAATGTTTATGTATCTAGAAAAACATGGATGTTTTGAGTTTTAATAATTTAAATTGATTACGAGTTTCTTGACGTATTTCGAAATAAAACTACACTAAAAATTTTTAAACAATTACTTATACTTAAAAATAAAAAAAAGTTTTTAAATAAATTTTAAAACATCTTTCCTTTGTTAAACCTTTTGATAGCGACGTTGACGTCATATGTGAAGTGTCACAGGTTGGCTTTGCTTAATATAGAAGTGTCGCAATCTCAGAATAGATTTCTCATTTTGATTTCTTTATTAGTGTGTTATTTTTAAAGACTTGATGAAGGAAAAAAAAACTTCCTGATAATTAATTGATAACGGCAAGTTTAGATACAGTAATTATTTAATTGAATAGAACACGAAACGGTATTATATATTGATATTGCTAGGTAGGCTACCATGATTAATTTACGAGTGGATTCGGCGCCATCATGTAGTCACTTGCTCTAACTTATGGTGCGTTAGTTTGCTCTGCCGGTTCGCGCCGCTTGTTGCAACTTCATAGCGGTCGCGTTGCTGCGGTTGTGACATTAGATGAGTCAGTGGCCGTGTTCCGATATACACTGCGAGCACTGTAAGGTGTGACGTCAAGGCAATCTACTGCGAAGCCGTTGCTTTTTAGTTGGCTATACTGTGCTGTACTAGAACGCAGTCCAGTATACTATCATTGTTATTTTTCGACATTGTTTTCAAATGAAAATATTTATCATGAACACGTTTTCTGTTCAACAATAATAATAATTATTTGAATATTGTTGACATTTTTGAATAACAATATTAATAAATAATAATAACAATCATTCGCGCTGTTATATATTTTTTTGATCACACGATCAAACTACTGAGAGCACCTAAAGCGTTAGCGCTCACAGTACAAAAAAGGGGGCGATTTATGACGTCATATATTTCTCTATGGTACTGCCGCAGTATACTAGCAGTCCATAAAGGAACGTATTTTTTCAGAAGCTTCAATTCCGAGGTCAGGACATAGAATGGAAAACTTCAGTTTGCAACCTAGGGTACCACATCGATCGAAGCCTGCGCATGATATCTATGGTAAACAACGTGGTGAACCAGGCAGCCGCGGCTCGGTCTCTGTTATACACAGTTTTAGTACCTCACCTAACCCGTACCAAACTGAGAGTGTACCGGGCCTATGTCCGCTCGCATCTCACGTACGCGACGTCGGCTTGGTATGCCCTCTGTACTGGCACGCAAAGAAGAAGACTGCAGGTCCAGCAAAATCGCTGCTGATCAGACGGCTGATTGTAGGAGCCTCGAGACACGTCAGGAACGATGTCATCCACAGGGACATCTCAATACCCACCGTGGAGGAGTTTGTCAAACATCTGTCCCGCCGTTTGCTCGCCAGAGCGGACAACGGTGCACATTTACACCATAACACCTCTACACGCAAGGCCTCCAGAGGGACGTCTCTTGGCGCGAGAGCTCCTACATTTATCGTCACCCAGCTAGCTAGATCTGCCCGACACGTAAGGAGGCTCGGCATGACGAAGAGATGGCGTAATCTCACGTTTTTAACTGTAAATAACACAAGTTCCTTCACTACAAACCACCACGACATCCCGTTCTGCAGGGGTAGGTAAAGCGCTAATAAGTGTTAAATGATCGAGCAGAAATCTCTGCTCGAGAAGACGCCCGGGTAGAGAGGACACTGTCCAGAGGCCCGCAGCCCTTGTACGACTTCTCACAGAGAAGTCATCAAGAAGACTCCAAACTGAATTTTTCACCAGTAAGAGCACTGAGCAGTGCTTGCAGTGTATATCGGAACACGGCCAGTATTTTCGTACTAGTCAACTAGTGCAGACATTAATCAAGACAACTTAGAGACTAACTTCACTATGCAAAGTATTTTTGTGTGTTACACAAAGTAAATTTAACTATTAAAATCGATAATTATGAAACTTTTTGTGGTACGTAATGTAAGTAGTGCAAACGATATGATTCTTTTGAATTCTTTCTTAATATTTGTAATTGATTTTTTTACATTAGCTAACAATAAAGAGATTTTAGTTTTATAAGAAAATAAAGCTACTTAATTGTATATCGTCTATTGATGTTGCAAAAAAATTAAATAAGTATGAGTTTAAATCCTTGCAAATAAATGAAGACCTGTCAGGTATTTGGTAAGCTTTTTATAATGTATCTTCTATTAGACCACAGATTACAACCTTTCATATTTCAAATTCCTAAAATATTTATTTTAGTAATAAAATCGGTTACTACGAAACTCATTCTTTTCATATTCGATGCCAAGATTAGGTAATTATGTTGTCTCTTAAATTATATAAGTAACAAAACAATAATATTTATAAAAATCAAGTTTACTATAGGTACATTTCATTATGTTATTTTTATATTATTATATTATTTATAGGTCATTGCATTTGATTGATTGACAAGTCTAAAGGGCGACGTGTGACGTGCGTTATTCAAATGCATGTGTGATTTAAAGGTAATTTCGATTTTATTTTATAATAACTGCAAATAAAAATTTCACCGCATAATGCTTGTTCATTGTTGTAACAAAACACAGTTCCAAGTAGATATGAGATGAAATATAGATGTTCATGAATAACGAATGAGACGATGAAAATTTGGCGGAATGGGATGAGATGTTATAAGTAAACAGCCTACACTCAATAAACCCTTTTTTGTTCCAGAAAAATCGCAAAATCACGTATTACTGTTTAAAAAAAACCTGATGTAGAGCAAACTTTCTGATATAATAGGTAACTAGTAGGTAAATGTAATTTTAATTAGAGTTAAATTATTTTTTGTTACAAAACTCTAATTGTATTATGTTACTCGTACTTAAATGTAAGTTTAATTTTATGTTTTTATTTTAGTACATACAACAATAGTGGCAAAAAATTACAACCATTTATATTACGGCACAACTTACTTATTGTTCTAAATATAACAATGAATCGTTTTTCCCAATTTTTTTCTGATCGAGTGGGTTACCGTGGTGTCAAAATGTATACCTACTGTAAATCAAAATACATTGTACCCGACATCATTGTATAAGGAAACAAGTCAAGTAATTTAAAAAACTAAAAAACCCGACTGCGTTTCTGTGTAATTTGGAAATGATTTTTTTTATTTTATATTTTGATATACCCAGTGTCACTCTCACTGTAAATACGAATATAATGACACCTCTCAAGCTAAAATCCATAGATTCGTTCAGGCTGCAGAGCGACATACATGCATACTCTCGAAAAACATAACCCTCCTTCTGGCGCAGTCGGGTAAAAATAGTGGACGGTAAATTGTTTATCTTCTAAATTTTTACCCATTAAGTTCTATCAAAAATTTTAAATAAATATAAGTCGATTAACTTGTTATATTAGTTTAAAATTAAATCAAAAGGTAGAATCATGATGAAGCTAGAATGTGGTCATAGCAATAAAATTTACCATGTGGTTATTTCGGAAAACATTGAATTTGTGTCTCTGCAAACTTTTGCAATGGCAATATAATTTAAAGTAAAGTACCTACCTACTATGAATACTTATTCGAATAGCATATTTAAGTACTAATAGAGTAGTATCAATATTAGCAGTCTGAACTCTGAATTGCGTCAGCTGCGGAACTTAGGCCGAGACTCCACCAAAGCGGAGATGTGCGGAGATGTGTTTTAACAACCAATAGAATTTCGTTCAGTGGTATCCACTGAAGCGGAGGGGAGACGAGGTGTGTGAATAACGAAATTCTATTGGTTATTTAAACACATCTCCGCACATCTCCGCTCTGGTGGAGTCTCGCCCTTAGTCTTGCTTTAAGTAATGAGTAATGAAAATGCTATTGATATTTTAAGTCTAGATAATCAATATACGTAACTATATAAATAACATTAAGTATTGTTAGCATTTGAAATTTTATTATTTAAATATTTGGTTCTGTAAAGCGTTAGTATTACTATTATAATTATTTGTTTCTTAGAAATAAAGTACTGGTCACAGGAAGAGTGCGAAGATGGCGACACTGTCTTCTGAATGATTAATACTGATATCTGATTGGTTAGTCGCCATCTTTGTGATCTATTTGGCGGGATTGTTACCGAATAAAAGAGGTAGTTGTAATTCGTAGGTAATAAGCAGCCACTTATTGTTGACTATTGTAAGAATTAAGTAGTTATTACCGACAAAAGTTGTGTATAAAAGTGCTGAAATTAGTGGCTTTAATTTGTTTAGATGTAATTTATTAGTGAATTTTTTATTGTGAATAAGCAATCTGACCTGCTCTTTGAAAAATAAGTATTTTATTGAGTGTTTGTACGAGTATAATAATTAATAATCCGTTCTTTATAATTGTGTTATTGTTACAATTATTGAATATTGCATTGATGGTTTCTTGTTTCAAACAGTAACTGTTGAGTTTCTTGCCGTTTCTTCTCAGCAGAATCTACATTCCGAATTGGTGGTAGCTTCACATTTATTATAATCAGTATAAAATTTATATTTTCTAATTTGTTAAACTTATTCTTTAATTGAAGGTATCTAAATAATAATTTTTAAACCAAATAGCAAAAGTTGCTCTTTATTTATTACAATAAAATAATTACGATTCCTTCTTCGAGTAGTATAAACTTGTTTTATTTTTATATATACTTTTAAATAATTCATTCAGAATTTTTATATACAAATATATTAATGTTTTTTTTTACAGTAGGTATGTACTTTGTAATTTAAAAATTTTGTTTTATTAACATTGGATTATGTGAATTGTATTTTTTTTTTTACATTTTCACTACGTGTCGGCCTATTGTGATCCTATCTGAACTGAATCAGCCTGTAAATGTTTCACTGCTGGGCAAAGGCTTCTTCCTCATGTAGGAAAATTATTTTCCCTATCGTGACTAACGATCGTTGTCAGGTGATTATAACAACAGCCGGGACTGACGGCTTTACGTGCTCTCCGAGGCACGGTGGGGAGACCCACAAGGACATACACCCAGACCGGAGACAAATATTTGTACAAATACAAATATTTGCCTCGAGCGGGAATCGAAACCGCGACCGCCGGCGACGTTGAGGTGACTACTCGCACCTCTAAACCAGAACGGTTGTCATAATTACATAAAATAAACTTATAATTAATTTTCGAGAAAAAAAAAATTTCTATCCATTTCTAAAACTGGTCCAGGATACTATTCCGTTTATTTGCATTTTGTTAGATTCTATCGCTTTGTCTAAGTGAAGCATGGAAGAAAGAAATTTTTAGGCAATGACTATCTTCAAGGATAGTATAAACGGTAGCCTTTATAAAAGACATTAGCCACAATACATTACCTACTTTACTATAACAGTTTTGTTATTAATTTAATATTTATAATATTTTTGTTTTTGTTTTTTTTTTTTTTTTGATTAATTTTTTAATATTTTTGTAGAAAGTTTGTCGTTTGCACAGCATTTGTAAGTCGTTGTATCTAAAGAGTGAAAGAAATTTTATTTTCCTTATAACGCATGCTCTTTATAAAAAAAGTTGATAAAAGATATGTAGCTTTTTATTGTGCAGTCGGCAATGCGCACATGTTTAATAAGCGACAAATGAGGGTACTTGTAATACGACACCGTGAATGATACAGGTTCATATATGGTTGAGATCATTTATATTTGTCTCACGTGCAAAGAATATTACACATAGTGAGCGGCGAGTTAATTTTATATAAGGTCAATTTTTCAACCCATCTAACAATAAATTGCTTTTTGTTTTGGTTGATCACCTACGCATAAAGTTTAGAAAAAAAAACATTTATTGGCAGTTATGATAGGATGGGTAACTTATAGGAAACGTGTATTGAATACTAGTAGATAAAACGAAGAGACGGTATAAAATAAATTCATAAACTATTGTTTGTTATATCTATACTAATAAACTGATAAACTTTGAAACTACTAAATAGATTTTAATATTTCATTTACCATTAAAGAGTTACATAATTTAGAGGTAAAGTTTTGTTTTAGGTACTCAATTACCACCATTCTCTATTTTCTAAAGCTTAACGAAATTGCAAAATAGTAGAGGCATAGAAGTAACAAGAAGACGAACAATTGCTGCGGTTCATAGAAAATTTTAAATATTCTTTTTTATAATTTTTATTAGTATTTTGGCATTTTTTGAGACATGAAAACCTGTTGGTATTCAATCTTCCAATAATATACAGTATTTTATATTGAGATTTAAATTAATATATTTTTAAACAAATTAATTCAGTAATTTATTATTAAGTTATATATAAATATACACTTAAAGATGATATAGGTACGAGTATAGTCAAATGTTGATAATTATGGAAAACTTTAACTATTTAAAGTTTTTAATTAAAAAAAAAAATATTTTCAATAATTTAACAACTTTATAGAAGCCTTAATGATATACAGCCACATCCAATAGTCGTTCTTCACGTACTCGACGCGCGGGTCAAGTATTTCGAGAATTTTTGATAAAATATTTACTGATGTAAATTATTTTCCGATAAAATTAAACGAAAAACTTGTATTTTATTAAACGTATAAATTGTATGTGTATTAAATTTGAATAATTATATGTTGTAATGTATTGTTGTTTGTGTGTCGTTCTCTGTTCATTAAAAACAGATTAGAGTGTAAAATACTTTTTTAATTCAATGGCTGGCCCATCGGTGTAGTTGGCAGTGACTGCCTACTATTCTGCTCTACGATTGTGGGGTCGATTCCGACCCCGAGTCTGGGTGTAATATATGTTTATTTATATATGTATTTATTCTATATGTATATTTATTTAAAAAAAAATTGTATCAGTCGGCTGTTACCTACAACACAGGCATTAAGTTGCCTACCTTACGAACAGTCGAACATATATGTATGTTAAGGATATTAAAAAAATGTTAATTTTTGTTATTATTGTTATGTTTAACAAACAATCGCTATCACTAATATCGATAAATTTGGCACTTTATCATACTTTGTATTCTTCTACATTTTCATTTACAGAGCATAATAAATGTTTGTATGAAATAAATTCTTAAAATTAGTTACTTAAATAAAAAAAATAAAAATGACAACCCTGCGACAGTGATATAAAGCCGTATTTCGCGAGGCTTTAAAGTCATTGTACTTTTAACGCTGTGAAAATATAACATTGTTTTGTCATTTGTTAGTGTTTCAAATCCCTCGTTTAAATTTTTTAGTAATTTCATTTTTGTTTATCATCCTTGGATATTTTTTACTGCTATATTATTATAGTATTTTTACTACTAATACTAGCTGGTAACCCTAATCCGAACTACATAAGTCTAATATATGGGACCGCTTACTTACAATTCTGCTACTCTGCAAGTAGTTAAGTAACTTTTTTGAAAGTTTAAAATATTTAGTTTCGCTGCATTATTTGATTTTTAAACGACTGTAAAGCATTTATTCTTGTTATTTCTTATCTTATAATTGTTACAATCTTTATAAATTTGATTTTACATCATGCATTAGTATTATCATATACATCCTATCTCATCATAAGCTAAAGATTTACTTTGAGTGTACTTTGAAAATATTCATGGCATCAGATTTTTGTTATGTTTCGTTAAGTCGTCATGAAAATTTTTACGTCGACGATATATCAATGACATCGATCACATGTATTCATTTGGACGACTTGATTCATTGCCGGCCAACGGCAAATTGACGGTTTTCCGATTTGCTGATCATACCCTTGCGGCGCTGATAGTAATCAAACGCCCACGTCATGCTCACGTTTTTAACGATTGCCGAACGGCGCCGGTGACGGCCGAACGCGTCGCTGAAGCGTTCGTCGTTAGAAGGACTCGATTGTCGAACAAAATATGTTAATAGCCAATGTGACGATCGATCGTCTCAATGCAAGTATTGCGGTGATACATACATTATTGCTGTAAGAATTAGTACGAGTACATTGTTATTTAATTTACTTTGATGATTTGTTATTTAGATAAGTATTCTACAGTATTTTCTATTAGTAAAAAAAGTATTTAAAACCTTACAGTTTAAAGTTGGAGTAGTTAGTTTAAATGTATTAACATTTGATAAGAACGTTTAAAGAGTATGTTGGACGTGGAGTAAATTGTAGGGATGCTAATAGGCGGTTAGATGCGCAAAGAGAGATCGTTGGGAGCGCTGTTTATTTCATTTAACTCTATCTACCATTCGCGACGTGGTACGCGTCAAATTTAGCAAAACCAACAATTGAACTGACACAAATTTCAAAATTTTGTACTTTTAATTTGTCGAGTGAAACAATTATTATTATTTTCAAGAATAAAAAATAGAATAAGTTACACCTTATAACATTGGTTATCTAGTGACATTCCTCAAAATCGGCAAACGCCTAGCTCCATCTATTTAGCGGCCTAAATGGTGAAAATTTGTCTCTTAAAAGGTGGTCAAATTGTATTTCGCTACTTTCAAGGATCATGATTTGATAATGTAAAATACGTATTTTGATATGCTAATCTAAAAAAGTAACTTTAATTATTTTTTTTAATTTTTATATCAAAAACTTTGACCAATTATTAAAATCAATTGACCGATTGTGACTAATTTGAGATGAATTGTAATGATTTTAGAACCAATCTTTGGGATTTATTTGAGCCGCCAAAATTTTATCAATGACCTTGCAATTTTAAAGTCTTTGTAATTAGTGTCATAGTGTTGACCAATTACTAAGAATCACTCGCCATTTATGACCATTTCGTGACCAATTTGGACCAATTTTTAAGAGGCCAAATTTCACGATTTGGGCGGCGAAATAGAGGAGCTCAAACGCCTTTCTCAGATACTATGAAAAAAAGTAAATAGCAGAAAGACTGACAAGTGTTAATTTTTTTTTTATTTTTTGGTTTAGGTACTCTATAAACATTTATATGTATAGTAAAAAAACTATTATTTTGATTTAAAAAAATACAGATTTTTTTTTCAATTAATGAATGAAAAGTCATAAATAAAATTTATTTTGATGCATTTTCTTTAAGTATAAGTATAATAAATATAAGTAAATTTTTTTGGGCGCTGATTATTAATTATTATAATTAATTCTTGATTTGATAGTCAGCAAGCAATTCAATTCTAATCATGAAGTTTGATATTTTCCTCTTTCAAAAAAATTGCTTTTAAGACGTTAGTATATCATACATATAAAAATCCCATCACAGCACCATCACATCAGTCGTTGGATATCCATTGTTGAACGTAAACATCCCACATCATTTATGGGGGGGATTGCCAATATTCACCACGCTTGACGGGCGGGTAGGCCAACGCAGTGTGTTTTGGTATTTTTCGCAAGGTAGTGACAATTCACTCTCTTACTTCAATATATTATTAAGCTATTTTCTGTACTTTACATAAAATATAAAAACTTGTTATAAAAACAGAACCGTCTAAAATATGTTATGCAGAACAGAAACTGAACATAATAACGATTGTTCTATTACAAAAAGTCTATGTCTTCCAGTATCTTCTAGGGTGATGTTTCTTTATTTTAATTCTATAATAAGAGTGTACTAAAAAGAGAGAGAGTACTAAAATATATTCAATATACAAACACGGTCGTCAGTTTCTAAGGTAGGCAAATTAATTAATACCTGTGTTTTAGGTAATTTTTGATGTATAGACGTATATACAAAATTACCGAGGAAAGCTGGATACTTTGTTAAAAGAAAATTTATAGGCACATGATTTCTATAGCTCATTGAGGATTATCTGTGCGTACTTGGTGTAGTTGGTCGTAATAGTGTGCTCAGTAAAGAAAGACTTAATGTCAATAATATTTCATGTTTTCCGTGGATGTTATTTCAAAGACACCTAAACACACGGACTGCGAACGACTGCAGCGTAAGTTACGAGGCGAGAGTCTTAATGAAACATAACGAATTCGTGGAATTGGTAGACATATTACAAGGGTTTATTGACACAATGTAAGGAAAAATAATCAGTAATCTGATACTATTTTTCCGGTTTTCCTATATTTCTTGTTAGATGGACAAATATGACAAATTTCGTATCAAATTGATATGATCTCTATGGTCTGATATTATATTCAACATATCAACATATCAATGACATTCAACATAATTATCCATAAGTTTCAGAATTCTCTCAAACGTTTCTAATGTTTGTAATCAATGCACTAGTAGCTTAAGACTACTAACTTATAATAATATGTTGCAAGTAAAGTAAATTAATATTAAAATTATTATCAGACAAAACTAGGACAAAATATTACTAATTATATATATATACGAAACTTCAATATTGAAAGCATGTAGTCAAATTATGTTATCTGCCCTTAGTATCCTCTGACCTATTTCTATACAAAGTTATAGCCCTTTAGTAAGACCCTTCTATGAAATGTTCAAGAGCTCTTTAAACTAAAAGATGAGGTAGTAGATCATCTAATCAAAATTAATATTCTACAACAAAGATGTCTGGGATTTACTGTCAAAAGTTCTGACATAATTATGTTTTCCTTAAATAATAAAGTCTAGTAATGAAATTGAATATGAACAATAACTGTATAAAATATTACAAATTTTGTATCTCTATGTAGCCTCTACCATAGCGATGTTTCGAGCTTACTACGAGTGTGTTTGTGTTTGATACGCAATGTATGTATGTATGTATGTTACAGCAAACTTTTTGGTAAAAACGAAATTGTCAAAAAATTTAAGTAGTCTTTCTGCAGAATTGTCTAATTCTGATTATTCTTTTTTCATTAGATATGCTATATGTTAAAATTATTATGCTACTAGCGGCCCGCCCTGGCTTTGCACGAGTATTCAACTAAAATTTCAAAAATTAGAAACTTATATTTTTTATCACTATAATAAAATAATAAAATATTTTATAATAATAATAAGAAAATATTTTATAATAGATGGATTGAGTTCTCAAACATGTGTCAAAATAAAATGTTACTGTACGTGAACTTGTACCGTTGTTGTAACACATTCAGACCATCGTGATTCTGTTACAACGCACAAGTATTTTTTTTATTAAATAGAGTATAACTCACACATCCAAAATTATCCCCATATAAAAATAAAAAAATCCCATGTGTGTTAAAAATGGGGAATATTTGTTTGATCGATTCAAACCAACTGAATTCTACAAACTGATTTTAATAGGTAATACTATATTATAATATGTAAAATATTACTTTAAATTCATCATATGGCTAGTAATTTGAGATTAACAAAAATCAAATTTTAGAATTATAACATGGCGGTAGTTGTGCTACTTAGGCGCGTTATTACTCCCGCTCCTCGCCGCCTCCCATATATAAGAATATCTGTAGCTACTGTAATGTATTTCGAAAAATACCAAACTTACATTATTATACATTAAATTATATTCCAAATTGATCATGTCTTTCAAGCTTTATTATCTTATCTGATAAATAAGATCTAATAATTATCTAAATCACCAACAAGACAGATAGATTACAAAAGCCTAACAAATAAATTGTTATATTCATGAAAAATATAAATTGCTTCTTCGAAAAGTCTCACAGATATCCGCTAAGTTAGTTTAGAAATAATATTTTTTATGTATCTCAGTGATTTATAATTTGGTAATCTGTATAAATTATAAAGATTGAATATTAAAATGATTATAAAAAAATAACAAATAAAAATAAAAGTCATTAGCAATGTTTACATTTAATATAACCTGAAGCTCTTAATAACCGTGCCTTGATAATTTGATTCGTAATTAAGATGCCATTTACGTATTTTACGGTTATTCGCACAATTCGCTCGCTTTGAAGAGTAGTCTGTAATGAAATCAAATGGTCTGAAAAACGTTGCTCTCAGCGAGTAGTTCAAAAAGTTTCTAGTCAAACAGAAATAACAATAGTGGACATTTATCAGTAACTAGCTTCTGCCCGCGGCTTCGCCCGCGTGGATGTCGGTTATCACGACCCAAAAAAAAAATCTTATGTTACTTCTAATACCTCCAAGAATATGTGTACAAAGTTTCATGATGATCGGTTAAGTGGTTTTCGCGTGAAAGCGTAACAAACAAACTTACTTTCGTATTTATAATATTAGTATGATAATGTGTTCCTAATGGTATTGTGACTACTTGCTCGTATTATAAGATTTAGTTCGTGATGTTATCTAGTTAGTTAAGATAAATTTCACGTTTTTTTTAAAGTAATAATTATGTTCTTTTAGAGCGTCAGTGATCATAGGTTCAATTGATTAAATATTAGATATTGTTTGTGTATATACGTATGTTTGTTTGTATATTCTCTTCTTCCTGTTTTGCACACGTACAAACGTCGTCTCATACATGTCCTAAAGTTGGCTGGTAGACAATACTTTTAGCATTCAGTCCGCTTTTTGTGCAATATAATTGGATTAAGGAATTAAAATTAAATAAATTACACAGAAATTGATTGAAAAATGTATTAGTTTTCCTTCATTCGACTTATAATAAACATTATTTTGTGATTTATTTAACATTCATACTGAAACGACCAACGACGACGGTCCGAATGACCATTTCAATACACGAAAATGCTACAAAAAAGATAGTAAAAAAATATAATGATAAGTATTATAATAACTGTTTAATCATTTTGATATAACGAAAGGTCATTATGTCAAAGTATCAATACTATTCATTAATTACTTTAGACGGAAGCATTTCCTTTTTAAAATATTTCGGTATCAAAAGTTTACCTCTCAAGGTAATCTAGAATCATTATCAGTTTCTTTATAAACTTTTTATTCGACGACCAAAACTTTTTTCAATCAATAATATATTAATACAAATAAACATTTAAATATAAAATCTATTCGTCTTTATACTATAAGAAGTATATAACAATAAAATGAAACCATAACAGAGTATGGTTTTTCGTACGAAATGTTCGTATTCTGTTTACTCGTGATATTTTTTTTTCATCCATGGAAGCACTTTAAATTTTTTAGTCTGTGCGAAACATTTATATGAGAATATTCGTGTACAAGGTCTTCGCATATAAAATTAGTTTTTCATAACTTTACGGAGTGAAAGAGGCAATAAAATATTAAAATCATGATGTGCTCGAAAACAATAATTGTTAAACGACTTTGTTGTTTATGGTGCTGGTACTGTATAGTACCGGTAAATTAAAACATTTTACATTCCTGTGTATTGAAGAGAATAGGAGGGAATTTTATACAGTTAATTATTACTTTTGAATGACACGTGTACCTTGTTCATATCTTTCTTTTTTGTCATAGGGGAATCCAGTTACGGATGATATCCAGGACGCCCGGGTCGGCAGTCCTAGACCTATGTCGGACTCGGCACTTTTGGGGTGCAATACCGTACTAAAACCCTGCGGGAGCCTTCAGCCGCTTTAATTGGAGGGTCGCGAATCTGCAGGCAAAAGGATCCCTCCAGCAACAGGCTGGCCTTGGCGAAAAGGCCAGACTTCTCCTCCATGGGAACTGTCCAGCTCACCTCTGAATAGTCCCGACGACGCCGTGTCTAGCAGGACCAGGTTCCCATCCCGGACCGACACGGGACCACGTTCATAACATAAACATGTGAAGAATTAAATGTTTTTATATTAGTTTAACAGAAACAATTGTTGGCAAATCGATCTTTAATGACTGAAAATTCAACTACTTTTCAATTTACCTCAGTAGGTAGTAAATAAAATTAAAAATACTGGTTACAAATTGACGGGTAATGAAGCGTGACCGTTTAGAGGGCGAAGGGCTAATGATGTTGAGTATTTTTCATTATTTGATCTTTACGCCAGAGGTGTTTATATTGCTATGAACAAAAGGACAGACCGGAGAGCATTCGTTACGTCGTCGTTAGATTTATAGAAAAATCTATTTTTTTAGGTTCTAAATTAAAAAGGTAAGTTTGCAGACAAGAAAAAAAAAGGAACAACTTAATAATAAAATTATTAATTAAATTTTTCATGTTTCTTACAATAGCTGTTCGTAATATTTTGCTTAGTGCCAGGAAGTGACAGGGGAATATAAAATTGTTTATTTATAGGTGGCAAAAATCGTCGATATTATTTTTCTATAAAAAAAGTTTTTAATGGAGACAATAACGATATTGATTCATTTTCCATTGGCGATAAAATAAATTTACTACTTACTTTAAATTATAAGATAAATATCGAAATATACAAGGTTTTTATATCAAATAAAACAAAGTACAAGCGGTAAGGCACAGGCAATTTTACAGTAAAAAATTTTAATCGGCTAAAATTTCGTTCTAAGTTAATGGTGTTGTAGGAAGTTAGAAGTGGTTTTGAATAGCACTAATTAAAATAAAGGTATTTCAAGTTGGTTATCGACTTATATAAGCTTGTAGTATACGTTTCTAAATCAATCGACAATTAAGGTAATTTTGTTTTTCTAATCAAATTTATTTCTAACGCAAAGCTACGCTCGATTCGATCGCTAGATTTGCGCGTCATTTAAGTTTAATAAAAAGCTAACTTAATCTATAATAATGAAATCAAGCAGTGAAAACTAGTTGAATTTTATTTAGTTAAAAGTAGTTGAGATTGGTCAAAAGTACTTTTGACTGGTTTAAAAATGTATTGCAATATAAACACCAAAGTATGTGATTGTAAAATATAATATACAACATGAACAATAATAATAATTATTGTAAATAACCATTGAGCTCACATGGTGACTCGTTCTTATTTCGCAGAAAATCATCGTAAGCTAATAAAATATAACATCAACTTTATTTTGATAGTTATAAGACAACCGTGGATTGAATTATCAGTAAGTACGCACTGTGTCAATAGCTCAAGGTAATAAATAAAGTTTTATCTGAATGAAGCCTTTGGGATTATAGATATATGAGGTTTTGCAAGCGCGACATGGATTGATTTTAGGTATTGTTTCGAAACAAGTGAACGTCGGTCTGTGTTCCCGTGTGTATCTATAAAATTCATTTATATAACAGAACACTGTCTAAATAGTCATAATAAACTGTTTTTATATTGACTACTAAATAGAATTATTTTAATAATGTTAATTTATAGCTACGATCTTACAAATATTTAAAAATGTAAAACATTTTATTTTTTATCGTAAAGTAACATTTATTACGATGGGTGAAAATTAGGCTTTTTGCGACTAACCAACATCTTGGATTTATCATTATTTATTTCCGAAGAATGTGAAAGAAAAAATGAAGAATTCTGTGACACGACTATCATTAGCATTATTTTATACACTTATACGAAATTATGTGGACATCGTTTTACGGTTTATATCATTTTCTTTCACGACAAGATATAGACCATGTTCAAAGGTTTTTTGGTGTTTATATAATAAAAGCAGACAGTTAATACTATTTTATGGTGTTTTAAAATTTTAGAAAGTATAATGTAATATTGGCTATTTTCTTATATGAAATACCAAAAACATAAGGAAAATACCGAGACCTATGTTATATTTTATAGATGTGATATGTGTTAGTGAACGAGTTAAGGAATTGACAAATATGAAAATATTTCAACTTCGATATTCAATTTTCCTTCCATGTTCGAATTGCAACTTATCTTTTAAATTAAATTCCAAAAAGTTTATAACAAGCCAGCCAGCCGTACATGAATTTAAAAAAAAATTGTTAGCTCATTTTTTTTTTAAATAGAAAGGCGTAATATTTTAGTTATATATTTTAGTACAAGGAAGTGTATTATAAAAATAATAAAACATTTTAGATCTACAAATCTATGACTATCTTGTGCTCGCAAATGCCTATATCTGCAAGTTGATAGTAAAGATTTATTAGGGCAAAGAGAGGCTATAAAACTTATTTTATTATTCTATCAAACGTGGCGCCAGCTCGAATACTTGCATTGCACTTTCCGTTTTAATACGTTTATCACGTATTCATAGAAAACCCATTAAGTCTTTAACTCGAATACGAAAGTAAGTGCCTCTTACACTTAAATTGTACTTTTTATACAATTTATTATTGTGTTTTGGATGTATTTGTGAAATAACTTGTTATATAAATAGTAATGTTATGAAACTGTGAGGCAGCAGATTCTGTACGTAAACCTTTTTGTTGCTTTATAACGCAAGGTGTGACATTTTACCACCCTACGTTTTCTTACGCTTTATTATCTATTATTTGTTATCTCCTTATAAAGCTGTCATAGTAACCCTCTTATTTACTTTTGTTAAACTTTTTTGTTATATTACGTCATGAACAACATTAAAATATAGACGGTAATAAAAATATAAAATTGATTGTGTTCCATAAAATATAAAAATTATTTTGGTAATTATTCGGTATCGCGTCACTAGCCATGATGGGGCTTATTTTTTTTTAGAAGATTTTTATGACTACAAAACATCATAACTAGTGTTTTTGTGATGGCGCATGACCTTTTTTGACTAGAAAAAAAAAAAAAAAAAATTATCGTAGGAATAATTTTTTTGTTATACGATTATCGAAAGATATGTTTTTAATAATGACGTTTTTAATTAATGTTATGTTATTAGGTTTTATTTTTTATTTTTATTGATAGGTTGTTAGGTCTTTTTTTTGAGCGTTACTTCTAGTTTTAACAAAGGCTTTTATCAATAACTAGTTTTTTAACTAGGGACGACGCGTTGTTAGTATTGAGGTATAAATACCTTTATGGTTGTGACTAAAAAAAAAGACCTAACAACCTATCAATAAAAAAATACCTCTAACAACATAACAATAAAATAAAAAATCTTTCGATAATCGTATGAATAAAAAAATTATTCATACGAAATTTCTGTTACATTTTTTTTTACGCCAAAAAAGGTCATGCGCCATCATAACAAGCTATGATGTTTTGAAGTCATAACGGACCTCTAAAAAAAAATCAGCCTCAAAATTGGTGGTGGCGCGATACCGACTAATTACCATTTTTTTTTTATTAAAAAATAGTCGTATATGAGGACTGCATAGATTTTGTATTTTATTTAGTTTTATGTAATTTATTATAATTTTTCTGTTTATAGCGGTCATTGTGTCTATCTACTACTATTAAAAAATTATACCAATGTGGCAGAAGAATAGAAGAGCAGCGGAAAGTCAACATTAAGGATTATTTAACGAACTTTTCGCAAAAAGATTAGGTTAGGTAATCTAATCTCTTTTCGAAAGTTCATAAAATGAAACTGCCATAAGGTAGGTAAGGTAAGGTATTTATTTTATTTGCAACTCATTTCGAGTAATCAACTTCATAATATATTTCTGCTATTTATGTTTAAATTACGAAGTCAAAACATAAAAAACAAATTAAACATCTATACATATAAAATGATTTAACCTGAATGACTGACGGATCAATGTACAGCCTAAACCGTTGATCGTAGAGACCTGAAAATTGGAGGATGTGTTTTTTGTTTGTGTGTTGTTTATTATCATTTGTTTTTATAACAAAATTAATAACGTTCAAAAAAACAATAAGAACCATTTTCGACTTCTACGTGGACGTTGTCGCGGGCAAAAGCTAGTATAATATATACATATAATCGACTTATGTATTTCATAAATATGTAATTGTAAATACAATTAACGCTGTACACTTTTTGACATCGACCTCAAAATTACTGCTTCAGCTAGGTTCTCTGTTAATTGCTAGCTGAAGTCTAATTAGCGAGCGATACGATTTGCACATGTTTCAAGTGATTGCTACATCTGTATACTATAAACAGCAACTATTTTACCTACATGAATGAAATAAGTAAATATATATGTATGCATTTTACGTCATATGTGACTTGAATGTAGATTTCGTAATTTAAAAAGTAAATAAAGTATCTCAAAACGAATGTTTGCTTTTATCCATAACTTTCAGCGTACTCAGTTAAATATAAATTCCAGCGAGGAGGTCTGTAGTGTAATGTAACTTTACGAAGCGTGTTACCACAAATTGTTTATATTACGTTTAACTTTGTTAACCCGTTTTCGACGGGGTTTTATCGTAGCTTAACTAATATATATTTTTACATACTTTTATATTTTATTGGTATCACCTTGTGTGTATATAATTGATAAAATATGTAACTTTATTTATTAATTAAATTATTTTAAATTGGAAAACTAACTGTACCTACACTAATTATTGTTTGAACTAGCTGCTGCCCGCGACGTCGTCTGCGTGAACGCTATTTTAGATTATACGTTGTTACAGAATGCGTTGAAGAAATAAAGGTTCACTGCTTGTTCCCCGTAGGTGATAGTGTGATAATATATAGCCTATATATTGACCCGACTTCTAAATAATATTCGTGCCAAACTTGAAGTAAATCCATGCAGTCCTTTTTGAGTTTATCCCGGACATACATACAGATAAACAGACAAACAGACAAAAATTCTAAAAACTATGTTTTTGCCTTCGGTATCGATTGTAGATCACACCTTAAAATAATACTTAACTTTTAACTAACTTACTTAACTTTTTTTAAAAGAATACCAAGTATACTTAGTATACTTACTTAACAACTACAAGTATACTTACTTCACTTTTTTTTAAAGAATACCAAGTATTCTTTTAAATAAAAATTCAATGTACAGTTTTGACTTTTCTATCATTTTATTATATGTAATATAGATTATTTAGGAATATGCTTCTCTAAACTGAGCTGAGTCAATCTGTTCTACTGTTATAGAGAGAGTTATTCTTATACAAAAGAGAAGAGAACTTAATCCCCATCCCTGCTTCACTGTGAATAATTTACAACCAAAAATAACAATTTTTAACAGGCCGAGGCACTGCGTGGAGACACATTATAATAAACACCCCGATAAGAAACAAATATTTCTATAATTCCAAATATTCGTTCTAAGAGGAAATCGAACACGCAACCCTCGTTATAAATAAAACTTTCGTCACCATTATTACACCAGAACGATCGTCTGCAATGCTGCTCACTTAATGTAAATATAAAATACAATAAATTATGAATTTATTACTGCGTAATCAATAAATTTTATCGGTGTATTAGTTACTCATTCGCGCTAAAATACTAAAGCACTGACTGACTGAATCCCAACGAAATCGAGAATGACACGGTAAAACCATAAATATTGTTATTAATAAATAAAAAAGGATGGACACTAGATTTCAATGTTTTGTTTAAAAAAAATAAATTCTAGCGTTCAAAAATATAAGGTTGTTATTCGTACAAGGAAAAATTTTGTGTTAAGTTTACATTAAAAATATTATATATAAAACTCTCTGGTGGCATCCTGGCTGTAAAATTTTAACAAGTGTTAAAAATGTGTTTTTATTAGACTCATAGCAGAGTTCTGAAGTCGAGTTTAAAGTGAATCCAACAAAATTTTTCTTTCATTTTAAGTTTGATATGGTTTTTCACTTAAAAGTGAATTGATTTTTTTGTTTAATATAAATCAAGAAAAACAAAAAAAAGTTGACGATTGAAGTTGTGTGTTAGGTTTTTTTTTAATTAATATTTTTTGCGTTAATAGTTATCGAATACATTTTTTTACATAATAAAAGTGCCTTTAGAGCTTATTATAACTCAGAGCAGTAAATTTTGAAGATTTGTCAATATCCTGGAATTCAGAAGCTATTATATTAATACGCAATAAAAGCGTGAGCAGGGAGATGAGTGCGAATCCTCGTTCATTAATATTCATGGATAAATTATTCCTTCATTGTCTTTTAGGCAAATGAATTGAGGTCCACAAATGAAAATAAAATCTATACGAATTGTATTAAAATATACACAGTTTATTAAGCTTATTGTGTTAGGTTAGTAAATCTCTAAGTTTTAATCTATAGGAGAGACCCTTTAGCGCGAGTCGTTTGTTCCAAGCGTACATTAACACATATTACCATTCGAGTTTACTTTACTAGAGATAATTACGACATGTTACATAACATTATATGTTAATTCAGTAATAGACTTCAAAGTAAACATTTTAAAACAATGTCTGATAAAAAGCGTCTCATTGTTCTACGTAACCCTACGGCGTAACGCTACGGCGTAGCGATATGGACATACAAATTGACGAAAGTCATATTCATGTTTACTTTAGCTATTTTTATTGCTCAAGTATTCAAATACAAAACTAAGTAAAAGAAAATTTTATAGTTTAATAAACTCCGAATTCAGTAATGTCATCATAATATCAGTTCAAGTTTATAGTGCCGCTTCATTCCATGTATATGCAATGGAAAATGCTTATGTGAAATTATTTTTCGATTAAGTATGATTAATATTTTTCAAATTCCAATTAAATATTTATTTTATTTAACTGTAAAAAGAGTATTCTGTCTATAAACGGTATTTTAAATGAAGTGAGTTGCTAAATTTCATATATAAAAAAGCTTTAGTACAAATAGAAAATTCTAAGTGTATTTGTACATTGTAAATACAAAAATGTAATAATACATTGAGATTTAGGAAATGCTTACAATAGATCTGAGATATGAGTAAGTTGGTTCGGCACGCGTTTTCTTACGCTGAATTCGTTTGCCTACTTTCACATATTGCTTACAAACATTACTGGAACGAACAAAATGTAAACACTGCAAAGGTTTATTATTTATATTATTATATTTGACGACATACCATTGTCTTTCTAACATTTCAGCGATAGAGTGTACTGTTCTTTACTTAATAATTATGTACAACCATACAAGCAAAAAGAAAGAACCTACCAATGTATGATGACTTTTTTAAATACTTATAGCATTATGATTACGTTAGATACTACCTACTATTCTTTGAGTATTCTTAAATAATAATAAAAAAAGTCATTGACATCTGAAAGTACTAAAAATATTTTTGATTAATTTACTTAAGACAAATAAGGAAATATTAAATATGATAAAATCAGAGCTAACAGGTGATGGGCAGGTTATCGTGGGCGGGATTTGGCGGCGGGTGGCGAGGGTCGAAGGCTGACTGAGGGAGCTGAGTGTTTGCCGTGCAAACAGAGCTGTTCGAGGACGCGGCAAATATGGCTCAAGCTCTCACCTGCGATACCCTATTTGGAACAGCGTAGCTTGATATTTGCGATGCGATCTTTTACAATTCTACGAGTATGTCTTATTAGCAATATATATATATATATATATATATATATATATATATATATATATATAGCTAATAAGACATATATATATATATATATATATATATATATATATATTTATATATATATATATATAATATGAAATTTTATAGAAAGCCTATAACGCCTAGACAACAATAGACGCCTCTAGATATATCACTGCATACTGATTGCTTGATTCACAGCAAACTGTTTCACACATTCATCTCTCAACATACTTTTATATTGGTTATACTTAAAACACCTAATATTGTTAAGAGACATTAATATCTTTGGAAATATCTATCAGAATCATCATATCAGCCATTGAATATAACATTGAACATACTTTTATATTGGTTATACTTAAAACACCTAATATTGTTAAGAGACATTAATATCTTTGGAAATATCTATCAGAATCATCATATCAGCCATTGAATGTCCACTGCTGAACGTAGGCCTCGACCTCTATAGCGACCGGTTCAAAGCAGCTTTTTATTAAACGACTTCCGGCGATTTTCCTCAAGTCGTCTGTCCATCTTGTAGAAACGCGTACGTACGTACGGCCGTACGACGCTATCGGCCGTTAGTTCTATGAGTTATGTATGTGCCCTAACCATTGGCACTTCAGTTTGCAAATCCGCTGGGCTATGTTGGCAACGTTCGATATGTATTCTCCATACACGAAGGAGATTGATCGGTGTGGTCGAGATTGCAAACTTATTAAATTCAGAAGAAAAAAGTACAATACTATCATAATAGATGGCGCTTTCTGGATCGCGGTTAGTACCTTTATTCACTTACCAACAACAAACTAAAGTAGAAATAAATGGATATAACATACAAAAGATTTTGTTACTGTTGCTAAATGCGTATCTATTTTCTAATTCTCTTCTTTTTTTAGTTTCTTAATTTATAATATGACTAAAAATAGAATTAATAAATAATGTTATCATTTGATATTTTATGATTTTTAATTAAAATAAATTAATGTGTAAAATATTTAACTTAACATGGCATATTATTAATAGTCATTTTAAATATACCTGCGGAATATGAAAGAAACTTTTATGCGCGAGTGGTCATACATCCCAGGTGACGGTAAACTTTTCGTCAGTCGCTTATATTATGCGGTCCTATTATTTTTATGCGCATAATTTCCACAACACAAAAGCAATATTAGTAATGGAAGTAACAGGCTACAATACTACTACAAAACAAGGCTTTGTTCATTCGAATAGCATAATAACGTAGTTGTAACTTATCACTATTATTTTTATTCAAATGGGTTAGATATGGTACTCTTTAGAATAATATTATTTAATTAAAAGACTAAAACAGATTTTATCGCGTTTATTGAAAACTTTACTGTTTAACGATTTTTTATTTTATTTTCCGACGTTTCGGACCTTTACAGCGTCTATGGTCTCGAGGGACTGAGGTGGTGGGTGTCCGAATAATGAATTAATTGTTACACACCCCGCTTTTTATACAATTTTAAATTATTACTTTTAAACTGTAAAGTTTTCAATAAACGTGATAAAATCCATTTTAGACTTTTAATTAAAATGAGTAAAATTCGCGTAAATATAAGAAAACAGTATAATATTATTTAGTCATTGCATGAAATAATAAGTCATTATACCTATTTCGGCATTGTTTAAAATTTTATCCATTGTTTACAGTAATATGATATAATACCCTTTTTTTGTATCGTAGGGTAACCCATTTACGGGTGATATCCAGGACTCCCGGGTAGGCAGTTCTAGATCGTATGTCGGACTCAGCACTTGGGGATGCAATAGCGTACTAAGCCCCTGCGGGAGCCTTCAGCTGCTTTAATTGGAGGGTCCCGGATCTGCAGGCAACAGATCCAGCGGCAGGCTGACCTCGGCGAAAAGGCCAGACTTCTCCTTCACGGGGACTGTCCGGCTTACCTCTGCCTCTGTCTCTGTAACAGTCCCGACGACGCCATGTCTAGCAGGATCGGGTTCCCATCCCGGCCCGACACGGGCATAGGGGCGTTATTGGAGGCGCATTAAATAGCGCATCCTACGCACCCCCATTCAACCGCTCAAGGACCGGGCGAATGGCATCCATTACGCGTGTGCCGTACGGCTGCCCCGCCAGGTCCTCCCCCCACCTCCGCATAAGCGCTTCCTGCCCTATCCGACGCACCCGTAGGATCCCATCCAACGTAGGGTTCTCACCAAGAGCCCTCCTACCCGAGACGTATGAGTAGGTCTCGGCAAGAACCTCCGCCACGAGAACGGGGGGTTGCCGGCTAGAGCAGTAGGTGCAGTCCACGATACCGTACGGTACCCCCGAATCACCCTCACCGCGATTGTTCGCTAGGCAGCGCGAAGCGCCGCCTTATTTTTCGCGGTGAGGCAATCCGCCCAAACCGGGGCACCGTACGTCGCCATAATCCGGCAGACTCCGGAGTACAGCTGCCTGCAGGCGGCGCTGGGTCCTCCGAGGTTCGGGAGAAGTCTGCCCATTGCACTCGTCACCTTCACTACCTTCGGTCCCACCATCGCGAAATGTGGGCCGAAGGTCCACCCTCCGTGTATATTTACAATTATTGTGCCATATGCATTACTAATTATGTCTGAAAATAATATTTTATTCAATATGGCTAGGGTTTATACACCGATGAAAGCGATATTAAATTCACCACTGATAAACAGCATCAGATATTACCTGCTCCCGAACAATTTGTCTGTGAAATGCCAACCAAACAGCAATTAAATAAAACTATTTTCATGGTTATTATTATTTTTTATTTCTGCTTGTTCTTTTTATCGTATTTTATTTTTTACTATAGCTAGTTATAGTGATTAGACTGTGATTTTACCGACGCTTTAAAAACTTTTACAAACTCTCAAACATGTCTTTATTTTCTCATCAAAAGTTAAAAATACAATTTCATAGCTCTAGTTAGAAAAAGACATAATTTCCGTACAAAATATTTTTTAATTTAATCTATACAAATAATAAATCTGTTAAAACCTCTGTTTTATTAATACACTATATATCATCAAGAAAAAATTTTAATAGCGCGTTTATTTTTGTATCAGCGCCATCTCTTATCATTTTTTTGTGTGCACGTATCACGTAAAAAGTACAAAACCAATGAAATAACTTTAATACATAAAAATTAAACATAACTCACAGTATAATTTAGTTTTTGTTTCATTGTAATTAAATTTAAAAATAAATATTTAAGAAAATAGAAATAGGTACCTACGCCGCCAACGCCATCTGGTCTAAGGTAAGGTACTATTATGTTAAATGTCACTAAATATAAAAACGATATTCTACTACTATACGATAGATGGCGCATGTAGGTGATAAAAAATATAAATTTATAATTTTTAAAATTTTAGTTAAATA
Source organism: Euphydryas editha (assembly GCA_036937285.1). Lineage (NCBI taxonomy): Eukaryota > Metazoa > Arthropoda > Insecta > Lepidoptera > Nymphalidae > Euphydryas > Euphydryas editha. The sequence continues at coordinate 9,499,422 of JAUPFZ010000006.1, forward strand.
CCCGTGCGAAGCCGGGGCGGGCCGCTAGTGTTGAATAAATTTACCAAAAAAATAATCTTCGTTATTGAGTTTTATTAATACATGTACTCGTATCTATATCTATAAATATGACATTGAGATCCCTACGAACATAACGATGAACTGAACTCAACTGAATTAGCCTGTAAGGGTCACACTGCAAAGCAAAGGCCTCTATATAGAACCTCTTCTATTTGGATATCTATTTGGAGCTTAATCTACACCGCTGCTCGAATACGGGTTGGCAGATAATTTCCGTACAATGAGTAACCATCGTTACCAGATGTCTATGATAACAACCGGGACCGCCGGCTTTACGTGCTCTCCGAAGCACGGACAACAAGGACAAACACCAAGAGCGGAAACAATTTTTTATACAAATACAAATATCTGCTGCGAGCGGGAATCGAACCCGTGACCTTCGGCATTGAGGCGTCTACTCGCACTACTACACCAGAACGGTCGTCATCGAACTATAATCATAATTAATAAAATATATTTATGATTATTTGCAAATATTCTCATAAATAATAATTAATTTAATGTTTTTAATCCTCTTTTGAGCTTACTCTTCTCCTATATTACTTAAAGGCTGGTTCAGTTCAGTTTAGTTCATTGGCTTATTTTTAAAATAGAAACATAACTCTATTACAACTGACTATTTTCTGTTATCATTATTATATTAAGCTGTTTTTTGTAATGTAAGAATCTATATTTATAACATTATAAAGCTGAAGAGTTTGTTTGTTTGTTTGAACGTGCTCATCTCAGGAACTAGGTTCGAATTGAAAAATTCTTTTTGCGTTAGATAGCCCATTTACCGAAGAATGCTATAGGCTATATAACATCACGCTACGACGACTAAGCAATAATAAGAAATGTTACAAAACGGGAAAAAATAATCTTTTTTGAGAGTCTCCGTTGCGTCCTTTATAATTTCTCTTCTCGAGACATTTTTTAGCTATAGTTCCACTTTTAAAGTTAATATAACATCAGCCTTTTACTGAGAATTTTCGAGAAATAGAAAACTTAATAATACTTTGAACAACTCAGGAATCAAACCTGAGATCCCTTGCTCGGCAGTAACGCTTGCGACCACTCGACCAACAAGGCGGGTACCTACTCTTAGAGTAATTGTTTAAAAATATATTGGTACGTTTTTCCCTCAAATTAATGTGGATGAAACCGCGGGGCACAGCTAGTCGTAGATAAACATCGTGCATATTTTAAAATATTTATTACAGAAATTTTACAATGTTATACATATTTACAATTCAAAACTTAATAAAATAATTATTTACAAACAGTTATATTATCGTGCATATTGAGGTATTTCTCGTCATATTTACGGAAACAGTTTAATTACTTTCTTCTGATTTGATACTTTTAAAAACAAATAACAATAGTTGATGATTGTGTGTACCACGTTGTAAGAGTCTTATTAGAAATTTTACAGTTTTAAATAAAAATATAATATATGAACCATATTTCAATTTAGCATTAACTTTGAATATTTTGTCTTAGTATGTAAATTGTACTGAAATTAAAAAAGTATGTGTTTATTTACATTATGATACAAATATATTTTAATTAGCTACTGTTTGGTGTTTATACGTCAGTGTGCTGTCATCGTTGTTATTTGATTCTCTGCAAGGAATTTAGCTCACTTAATAAAATTGTATATTCCAATATGCACCTTGAAATAACTTGCATAAGGTTGACATTTGTTTCCAACATGTAAAGTGAAAAAATTGTTCCTAGCATTTCGTTGACTACTGGTATTTTGCCTCTTTCTTACGACTTGCTTCGAATCCATGGTAGAAAGAGATGCAATCGCTCCCATCAGAACGTTTTTTGAGTGCACGTGCGCATTCCAGTTTGTATATAAATTCCTTGATTCTCGGTAACAATGAAGTTGTAGGCATTTCATGTTGCAATAATAAATGCACATTACGTCACAGACACCAGCATTCCAATAGATCTCGTTCATGTTGTGATAAATGCTGATGCTTTTCCATTCCTCAGATTTTTGTAATTCTGTTGTGATGCAATTTAAATCGTATCGTCGTGTCGTGGTGTTTTTTAATGTTGTTTTTTGTTTGTAAGTTTGATATAAAAACAAGTCAAAGTAATTGCGTTTCTGTGTAATTTGGAAATGAAATTATTTTTTTATTTTGATATACCCAGTGTAACTCTTACTGTAAATATGAATCTAATAACACCTCTCAAGCTAAGATCCATCGATCCGTTCAGGCTGCATAGCGACACAAACAATTATACATACATACATTGATACATACATACATAGTCTCGAAAAACATAATTCTCCTTCTGGCGCAATCGGGTAAAAATCCATGTAGATTTCTCTACATTTTTTATATGTATATGCAACACATCGTAACTTTCTAAGTTTATTTTGATGTTATTGCTACTTCTATATTCTATACTAGCTTCTGCCCGCGGCTTCTCGTCGATTCGTTCGTCGGTTATCGCTACCAAAAAAAAAAAAGCAATGTCTCCTATGTTACTTCTAATACCTCCAAAAATATGTGTACAAAGTTTCATGATGATCGGTGAAGTAGTTTTCGCGTGAAAGCGCAACAAACTTACTTTCGCATTTATATTAATATTAGTATGATTTCTCCATTTACTCCGAATCTACTAGACTAATTCCGATTTAATTAGTATTCGTATGTGTACGTCTGTGATTCTAATATGAACGTGTAACGTTAATATATATATTTTATATTTGAGTAATTTTTAAAACTAATTAGAATAATATCAAATTAATTGTTCTGTGTTACGTATTGTATTAAAAGGGTTTAGTATGTGTGTTATGAGTATCTAATCTATGTTTCCCTTAGTAAATAAATGAAAAAAAAATCAATACAGTTAATATTGTCTTAAAATAGAGTACTAAATTGTGTATTTACGGTTATAAATTTATAATGTGACATGAACTTAATTTTTATTTATATTTTTGGGCTCTTATATTTTATTGTTAAAGTTGTGATATGTCTTTGTATGAGAGTCTTTTTAGGTTGTATTAATGGGAATATTGGTTCTAAAAATTGATTTACAAAAAGAGTATTTATATTTGTTACGTTTTTTTTTAATTTACTGTATTGTACTGTATCAGCCTGTATACCACCCATTGCTGAGCGAAGGCCTCTTCTCCATATAGAAGAAGTGTTGGAGCTTAATCTACCACACTGCTCCACTGTGGGTTGGCGTTTTTTTTATATTTAAAATATTACAATGTTATCTTGGAATAATCGCTAATTATGTGACAGAAATAATAGTAACGTGTACCTATAAAACCAGTTAATCTGTAACTACAACGGTTAACTTCCTTTAGAAAAAAAAAGAAAATATCCTCAAAAATAAACAAACCTGATGTACCAACTTTAGTTAGTTTTGAAACCGTTAGGACCCTTCACTAGCATATTTAGGATTTTATGACCTAAACTTGTGTTCATATTGCACATTCTTAAAACCGGTGAAGGAAGAACATAATATATGAGAGAATATCTGTATTCGTCCGGAGAGATTGTAGACTTGAGTTTTCACCCATAATGTAATATGGCAAAAGAATTTAGAATTCTTCCAATAAACAAGAAAAAAGAAAAAGTCCAGTAGTAGATTTAGTGTTGATAGATAGATACTTTTAGATTTTTATAACAGACACATATATTTTTATGATTTCACATTTATTTGGTAATAAAGACTCTAATTTATTTTAATGTGGGAAGTATGGAATAACAGTGAAAGGCATATCAATAAAAGTTGTTTTGTTGCCGATCGACCTGCACACCTGTTACTTATTGAGATTTTTGGTTATTTTGGTTCAACAAGACGCATAAACGGCGGAAAAATTTAATTTTTAATTTAAAACACTAAAGATTGTTATAATCTTAGTAATAAAACACATTAGTATGCTATATTACTTACATATAGACGTACCTTTTGTTTAGTCTAAGAAATTTTTTTTTTTTTTTTTTTTTTTTTTTTTTTTTTTTTATGACAAATAGACAGGCATTTGACCGCTATCTCACCTGATGTTAAGTGACGATGCGGTCGAAGGTGGAGCATGCCTGTCTAATAGCAGTCTATTCACTCTGGCCTTGAAGACACCCAGGTTGTATCGTTCGGGAAACACAGACGCGGGCAACGAGTTCCATTCCTTAGCCGTGCGCATCAAGAAAGTAGTGCTAAAGCGTTTTGTGCGCGTAGGTGGCATATCAATGACATAAGGATGGAACGATCGACCGAGCCTAGTGTCCCGATGGCGGAAGGTTGTGGGGGGAATTAGATCGTGCAATTCCTTCGCACACTCACCAAAATATATTCTGTAGAACACCGACAGACGAGCTACCCTACGCCGATGATCGAGACTCTGCAACTTGGTGTCTGTCAGAGTAGGGTCACCTATGAGTCTTTTAGCTCGTTTTTCCACCGAGTCCAAAGTTGCCAGTTGGTATTTGGCGGATCCATCCCAAAGGTGGCAGCAATACTCCATACAAGATCGAACTTGTGCTTGATATAGTTGAAGCAGCTGTTCTGGAGTGAAGTATCGCCTGACCTTAGAGAGAATACCTAGTTTTTTTGCTGCAGTTTTTGCTTTGGACTCGATGTGCTGTCCAAAGTTCAAATCGGACGATAGCTCTACACCGAGGAGCTGAAGGGAGTCGGTAATTTCTACAGAAACATTTCGGAAAGTCGGAGCCAGGTGCAAAGGGCTCCGTTTAGAGGAGAACACACACGCCTGTGTTTTTGTAGCGTTGAACGTGACCAAATTGGCATCGCCCCATTCGGAGACTGCCTGGAGGGCGACGTTCAAGCGGCTGACCATATCCTCTCGACAAGACTGGATAACATCCTTACTAGCCCTTGCACTCGAAAAGTATCTGTCCGTCACTGTGCTGTCGTCAGCATACCCAAAGGTACCGGGGACGAGCAGATCATTAATATGCAGCAGGAAGAGGGTAGCGGACAAGACTGATCCCTGAGGAACACCGGCGTCGATAGCCTTTTGGTCCGACGAGTACCCGTTAAGGACAACTCGAATTGAACGTTCGTTCAGGAAGTCAGAAATCCAAGCGCAAAGGCCAGGTGGAATACCATATGAAGGAAGCTTGCTTATGAGGCTTGCGTGCCAAACTCTGTCAAAGGCCTTCGAGATATCGAGAGACACGGCAAGTGCTTCACCGTGTTTGTCAATGGCCTCACTCCATATATGTGTGGCATACACTAGAAGGTCCCCAGTCGAACGGTCCTGGCGGAAACCGTATTGCCGGTCGCTGAGGAGATCGTTACCTTCCAAGTGGGCCAGGAGTTTGTTGTTCAGTGCACGTTCCATAGTCTTACAGAGTATGGACGTGACCGAGATGGGGCGGTAATTGACAGGGTCTGCACGACTACCTTTTTTGGGCACAGGCTGCACGTTGGCAAGCTTCCAAGACTTCGGCACTTTGCCAGTCTTAAGTGACAGGCGGTACAGGCGTGTAAGAGGTGGAGACAACTCAGGGGCACATGTACGCAGGACTATCGCTGGTATACCATCAGGTCCGCTGGCCTTGTTCACGTCTAGAGTTTGCAGGATTTTAAGGATCTCTTTTTGACGTATGCGTACTTCAGCCATAAAGCAGTCAGCACGAGTTGAGATTGGTGGAGCTTTTCCTGCAACATCCAGACGCGAGTTCTCAGCAAAAATAGATGCAACCAAATCCGCTTTCTCTTTTGCAGAATGGGCCAGTGATCCATCAGTCCTCAGCAATGGTGGAAGTGACGGCCGACAAAAGTTAGATTCAGCGGCTTTAGCCAGGGACCAAAACGCTTTGCTCCCAGAAGGATAAGAAGCTAGTTTGGTCCCAATGTGGCTGATATGGTTGAATCTAGCCCTGCGTAACGTCCTTTTACATGACTTGGCAGCTTGGTTAAAAGCTTTCTTCAAATTCCGAGAATTCGGAGACTTGCGCGCTCGAGCTTCAGCCCATGCAGTGTATGCCGTCCGTTTTTTGGCTTCTGCACGATAGCAGTCCGCATCAAACCATGGGCGAGCTTTTCCATTCGACGCTACGTCAGAGTATGGTATAAAATATTCCATACCCTGGTGTATAACTACCAGGTGTCAAACTCAACACCGCCGCACGGAGGGAGGCTGACGCGGAGACCGCGGGGACGCCCGAGCCCCCCCAGAATGGCTACCTGGTCCTCCCTTCCGGTCGCCATCCGGCAAGGTAGATCATTCTGGGATTTTTCGTCAGGTGGCGGGGCAGCCTTTCACAGGTGGCTACCCTGCTACTTGGGCCCCCAACTTCCTACGGTCGGCCAGCGGCGGCACCGTGCCTCGGATCCCGCTACCCTCCGAAGCCAGGCACCCGATGCGGCAGTGATAAGCAGACAGAATCGGTCACATAGAGTGCCACAACTACCCAGACACATCCCCCAAATGGCTGCTCTGGGACCCGCCCCGGAACACGGCAGTTGCCGTTTGGCGGCGCGACTCTACCCAGAGGGTGGTAATCAAGCCACGGCCGAAGCCTACCACCGCAAGAATTTTGTCGGCTCTTACGACAGGCCTTCTTGTCGGGCCGTAGGAAATCGTATTCTACTGCCCGTCCCTACACGGGGAAAAATTACTAATAAACTAATACTAAAAATGTTTAAAAAATATGAAAACTTTTAATAGAGATTTAATATGATAATACAGATTATATAATTTTATTTTTATTGCAAAGGTTTATTGCATTTTAAGAAATATCGTTCAAATGGACGTTATTAAAAAGTTTCGTGACATCCTAGAAGTTTGGTAAATATTAAATCCGCAGTTTTCGTAGAAAGAATCTTTATGACAGTTTGATAAAATTCACTTCGCAGGTAACCAGATGTTACTTGAATCCGCACAACTAAATGAAATTTATATAAACTTGTGTCCATTTAGAAAACTTATTTTTCGAACTTTTATGAATATGTTGGATGGTTTCATTTCGACTTATGTTTATTTTATTATTTAAAACTTAAAGAAAATACCGTATTTGTAATATTAGAATAACTTGAAAAAAAACCTTATTTACTTCGTCGTACTTTTAAGCAAAAGTATAATACGTATTAAACGTATAAAAACATCAAAATTTCAGTCATATTTGAGGTAATATTTATATTGAAGTTCACACTCATACTATGTTCTATCCCATATTTACGCGCGAATAATCCTTCGAAGGTCACATTTTCAAAGCTGTAAAGCTCTTTACCACATTTATGTTCTTTTTAGGCAAATGAATAGAACTTTTTGTTGGTTTAGTAAAAATTTTTCACCGCGTCATGTGTTCTGCGTTTAACATATTTAGATATAAAGTCATGATGAATATTTTATTACTTCCGTTATATTTATTTGAAGTATATAATCGTAAATGAGAAATTTTAAAATATAAATAACACATTACAATGAAAAAGCCTAAAATTACAATACTACGCAAAAAAAAACAGCTCCATTGTCAGCAGTGGAGGTTAGTAGTGAGGTTAAATATTTTACGAAATTTTTAGTTCTTTTACTCCAAAATCCGCGTGTTACGATTGCTAACATATGTACAGGTCATACATATAACCTGCGTTAAGAAACGAATATTTAGCTATTTAGCTCAATCGGTAGTGATTTTAACCCTTGTCTCCTTGGTATGAGAAAAAGCCAGTGTATCGATGCAGGTTGCCCTACAGAAAAGCTACTGTCTTGTTTCTCATGAACCCAGAGGCAGTCCGTCAGGTCTTTTATCGTCATCTTGACTAATTAACGCCTAATTCTTAAACGACACGTTGCTTAGTTGGTAGGAAAAAGTAAATATGACGATTTAAATAATTCGTTATCACGGAATTAAGAATGGTTTATAATTAATAAATTAGTTTTAAGCTTTAAAAAGTTTTTATTCTGCTTTACGTTAATCTGAATGATTTATAAGTTAAGAATAAATAATAGGTAGTGACACTATATATTTTAAGTAAAAACTTTCAATTCAAAGCTTTAGTTCAATTCTCATTTGTCATTTCTTACTCAGCTCTGTAGATTGTCAACAAACCGAGATTGATACGGTTAGATTAGTATATTTCAGTTAAATTCAAAGCATCATATCTAAAGGCTTGATACTATACAGTAACGCAGTAGTTATCATAGACGTATTATTTTTATGGTATAATATATATTATGGTATAATTATTGAAAATATAGTATATTTATTAAACAGAATGTCGCATTTTTTACAGTTATAAAATTCTAAATTAAGTAAGAGGATGTGTTAATCTATGTTCCGAGTTTGCTCGTTATTAACTACAAATTATTGTAAAATGTCAATTTTAAAAAGCTATTTGAATATATTATACATTGTTTTTTATTACGATTGAACGAACTATAAATTTGGATTATTTTTCTCCATGTAAGTCCTCCGGGGCCACGCGTCTACTTAAATAGTTTTTGCTTATCTCACCGACCAACAAACTCTGTATTAAGTAGGTAATACTAAGTATTCTGAAACCAACTTTATTTAAAACATTTTTTCTTCATAAATATAAGAAAAACAAATTTATTATATTAGGTGAATTTTAAATTTAGAAATAAATCGGACTATTTCAACGATTTTTAGATGTATTGGAGTAGGTCGGGTATAAGAGCGAATATTATTTTTAGAATCTTATGCAGCGGCTTTGTGCTCCTATTATGTCAAGTGGGTTGAGACATCGTCAGGAAAGTTTGAATTCTATATTTTGTTTTACAATCAAGATATTTAACATCGTAAAAATAAAATTGTTTACCCAGGTACTGGTTATTGTCATCTACGAATTTATTTATTGTAAAAATAAAAAAAGGCTAGTTGTAAAAAGTTACAAATACTATATCCAATACGAGTATTTAAGATATTTGACAACCATTCTGGTGTGATGGTGCGAGTAGTCGTCTTAACGCCGGTGGTCATGAGTTCGATTTCCGCTCGGGACAGATATTTGTATTTGTACAAGTATTTGTTTCTGGTCTTGTTGTATGGCTTTGTAGATCTACCCTATCTGTCTGATTTAGTTCAGTTCAATTCAGTTAAAATATATAACATATTTGTGTTTATTTTTCTCAAGTAAGGGTTTTGAAAATATGAAATATTAGATCAGTTTTATTATCACTTTATTATTACATATATATTTTAAGGATGTACCCTATACATATAACCTAAGACGTCGAGCCATCAGTATAGTTCAAGGTATAAATAACCTTTGAAATATGCATAAGACAACATTTGCATTTGTTCAGTCCACTAGAAAACTAGAGGAACTGCGAAGGATTTCTTAAGCGAGTATGTCTTAAGTGTAAACGTCGCGACGGATGCGTGTGTGGGCTGCTGCACCCCGACGGGCGCGCTGGTGGTTGGGGCGGGGTGTATCGATCTTCGCGGGGCGCGTGCGCCGCGGCTCGGGTGCGGGCGGCGTCGGTGGGCCTCGCGATCACACTCAGTATCACCCGCGCAGTCCGCAGCTGGCCGCCAGGCGAGCGACTGCCTCCGTGACGTTGTTCGCTACCGTTACGCACACCGCAACGTTTGACATTTCAGACGCAGCGCGCGACAACATTAACCCGTAAACCACCTCCTGACAAGGAATTGCTTCAGGGCTGTAACTTTCGAACGGCCGTATAAATTACTGCAAAAGTAATAAAGTTTTTGAATTTTGGACTATTTTGCGTTTATGACTTTTAACGTTTTAATAATTTCCATAAATGTAATTAAAGGTATAAATGACTTACGGATGAACCTTTATAATGAAAACTGTGAAGTGTTGATTAAAAATGTTATATTTAGTGCACAATTGCCGTTTCGAGTGATCGTGTGAGTGACTGAAAAAAGACGACTAAAGGTTTTCTTACGAGTTCACGGCTCGTTAATTCGAAGAGAATTTGAAAAAAAAGAGGTCTTCGCTTGCGTTCGCTCATCGGTGATAAAATTTATGACGAACGGTAAGAAGCGTATAGTGATAAGGGTCGGGAGCCTTATCTCGGCGGGCGGAGAGGGCGGCGTATCATCTTGTAGAACTAGATGATAATTACATACCATTTATTACATATGGTACTCTAAAGCAAAATAAATTTGTATAAATGCTCTAATGAGTAATCGGGACAGAACTGCCGTTTAATATCGAATCTGTCCATGATTTACGTTTATATTTTACTGGATTTATCGCGGTATTTTAATCCAGGATATTGGTACTAAACATTTATTATTTTATATAATATATTATGGGTATTAATTTCAATTGAAAATTTAATTTTCTGTAGCTTTTCAATTTTTTTGAAATCTTAATTCATCATTAATGAGAAATACGTTATACTTGTATATCGTACATTTTTTAATCTTCATATTGTAATATGAAACTCAATTTTGTTCCACTTATATACTTAACGACATGAATGACTGATTTTTAATAAATCAGATAATCGTGTATAAAGAGCACGTCTAAGTATACGTTTGCGATTTCGCTTGTATTTTAATTGTTATAGTTTAAAAAAATCTATTAAAAAGTACCTACTTTAAATTTTATGTCATTATTATAATTAGAAGCTCCGCTTTTTCACATTAACTCCTTCACGTTGGTTGTCTGGAAAAGATCGCTGCTTAGCGATAAGACCGCCTGTTGTACATAGTTCTTATATACTTATTATACTTAAACAGTATGTTTCTTTTTTTGTGTTTACAATAAAGAGTAAATTATTTATTTATATATAAATTGTAAATGTATTTAGAATAAGGTACAATGGGATTGACATTGTCATTTTATGTACAAAAATCCCTTATCAAATAAAGAATTAAAAAAAAAAATATATATATAAATAATAGAAGTTATAAAAATAATGTTATTTCCAACTCCAAATAAATTTTAAGAAAATATTGACGAAAATAAACTACGGTAAGAACCATTAATGTTTATCTAACTATAATAATTTACTTACCTAAAAATAAAAGTAAACTAAAAATAAAGGTAAAGTAATGGTTGTCGGTAAGCTGTTAAAGGAAAATTCAGGGCTTAAGTTTGTTATCGACTATTTTTAGCCTTCAGGGATTAATTTTTGTTTTTATTGTCTAATAAAAAAATCGCAAAAAATCATAAGATAATTTGTAAAAAGTAATTAAAAAAGTATACGTAACGAATTGAGAAACCTTCTTCCTTTCGCCGATTAAAAATCTAAAAAATAAGATGGTAAAACTTTTTAAAAATAACAAAAAAATATTATTTGAAATAATCCAGCGATAGGAATAGAGAAAGATATTCATATTATAATATTACTTTTTCGTTAAATGAAAATAATGATTGCATATTTATGAGCCTTCATAAAATTATCGTGTAGTGTACATGTAAAATATAGCCATGTACTGGAAATATTATGTCGCTACGAAAAACCGATACAAAATTTGATTTGCTATTATGAGACTTTACCAATTAAGCTTTCGCAATGGTTATTAATATGTTTTTGTTTATCTAAATTTTAAATGATCAATTGCAATTTGCACATATTAAAAAACTTTTATTTCATTTTTATACAATGTTGGCATCAGATTAGTGAATTAAATAGTTAATTTTTTTTTAATTTTTTTTAAGCTATAGGTAAAAAACTCTACACTTGATTTCGGGTTGTACTATTATTTTAAGAGTTGTACGCCTTGTTAAAATATCTTACTTTGGTACCGGACATTCGGGCGGGAGTCCAAGAATTGAAGGATTACGCGTCTTCCTCTGACCCCCTTTCGGGTCGACTCTTTTATTATGTACTGTAACTTTTTATTACTTTCACACATCATGATGCCGTATGTTATGTCGTTCCAAATGAAATTTTTAAATACCTAACAGATTTATTAAGAATTATATTTTACTATAATTTGAAACAAGTTATTAGTCACAATCTTAGCACGGCTGCAATTTATTAATGAAGTAAAAGACGAAAACATGTGAAAGCGAAACTGTCAATCAGATGACATTTTCATATGAAATAAGTATACAATACTCTAAACGAATACCGGTTTCCGGAAAATTACGGTTCGATTTTCGAAATTTTTTTCTTAAATTATTTTTTATTAGTCTAACAGATTGTACTTAAACGTTTACATTTTAAATCTTATATTAATCAATTTAACTATAAAAATGGTATACGGTGTAATATCCATTAATCTGTGGACTAGGCCCAAAGCTCATCTGAAAAATATATCGTACTATAACGCGATTAGTTCAATTTAGTGTGAAAATTAGGGAGATATTTTTATATCTTTTCTAAGCGGGTTTCGATTCATATCACGTTGCTAAGCTCACAAAGTAGAGAAAAATCACTGTTTTCTTTAGCATTAGTTGACCCAAATGTGGAAAGGGACGATATCTCGTTTCAATTCATCCGGTTATGTATATGTATTTTGTGTTATTTATGTATATATGTACGTAAGTCGACTAAAATGAGTTGTCTATATTCCTCATAATTTTTTAAAGATATTATATTATTCATTATTCTATAAATCTTACCATATATTTATTTATCATGGAGTTTCGTAATGTTATTTAATTCAGGCAGCAGCGCGAGTTGTACGAAGGTGTTAAAAGAATGAATGGACTACGAGTAAATGGATGAATGGTATCTAAACACATTGGAGTTGAAGTCTCGTTTATTTAGAAAAAAATGGCATATTTGACGTTTTTTAAAATAAAACATACTTTTTATAGTAATTTAGCTGTGAAGTGGTTCCAAAGGTTAATAATGTGATACGAGATTGCATTAAAATACAAAATCCACCGTGATGACGTTTACTCGGTGAAATATTCTATTTATGTTATTTGTGATAAAAAAAAAGAAAAACTATTAATCATTTATTTCGCTTGAAGATTAAACGTAACAAAACATAATTATAAAATAACTACAAATTTTTGCTTTATGTAAGTAATCTTAGGTAAATATCAAAAATAAACAAGCCACAGTACGCATGGAGGCACTGCGCCACGGATTAAGTTCCAACATTTCTCTTCTCTTACATAGCAGTGGGACATAATCAGACAATTACAAAAGGTGCAGTCAAAAAAAGCCTTACATATAAATAGGTAATATTTAGAAATCGATACTATATTTAAAAACGAGGCTTGAAAGTTTATACTGAATAATAGAAGATTATATTCAGCGAAACCTTTATGGTATATGAATTTTTTTTTTATTTTATCAACGAAATATATCACTTTTGTGAATTACTTGAGTTACGCCCATATGGATCTAACCTTGTTACTTAAAGCTTATTGTATATTAAATACATAATATGCTATGTAAATATTTTTTTTTTGGCTTGTGAAAAGTTTTGAAGAGTATTCTTCTTTCGTTTCAGAGCTATTTATTCCAGTCACGCACGTTTCCGCTGTTTATTCACATTCTGTTTGTCGTACGCAAATAATGGGGTAACTTCTTGAGTTCTCCGACCTCCTACGCTTTTATACGGCTTTACAGCTATTAAAATAATAAGTTATTATATAATTTATTTTACTTCATTAAATTCACCAACTGTTCAAACAGTTGAGAAACAGTTTTTTAACATAAACCATACCCTCATCACCACCAAGCCACCTTTACAGAAGATTTTATTCTAATAATAACAGAAACAATAATTTAATCATCACCACATCAGCCGTTGTATGTCCATTGCTGAACGTAGGCCTATCCCCTATCATCTCTGGTGGGATTTGGAAACACTCACCACGCTTGGCACCTGCCAACCCACCTGGGTTGGCGAGTGCAGCGTGTTGTGGAAGGATATGGTGACGCTGCTTCCATCACTATAGCCACTGCACCATACGTTCGATTTAATTGTAGCAAAACTGTATAAAAAGAAAAAGAAAAAAAAAACAATTTTATTTTTTGAAAGATCAACAAACTACAGAAATAAGGATAGCAGTATTAATATTCTTTTCGTTTTCATTTACATAACCAAATAAACGACAACAACATATTTCGAGTAATGAATTAGAATGAGTTGTTTAAATGTACTTACTGTATGCGGGGTTTTTGGTCCTTACTAATTTTATGACAGTTTTCAACGAGCTCAGTTTCGCAAAAGGGGAGGATTCTAATTGCCTTAAATAATGTTGATATCCCTTACCTATTCATTTCTCTGAATAACTCGCACAAAACTAAACAATGGTTTTGTTTTGTTGACTCATTTCTAAATGATGATAAATATTAGGTAGATGAATATAAGAAAATCTTTTCTTTTATATTTCAATTAATGTACATTGTCATTTATATTAAATACTTCGGCGTCGACTAGTTACGTATAAATTAGTATAACTAAACGTTGGGCTTAAGTGTTAGCTCAAAATGACCGTTACTTTATAGACAGATTAAATTAACTTGCAACAGGTAAGTCAGTGTAGGCGTATGAATTATGGACGACAAGCTATGCCACTAATTGATTCTTGAACTTTGACTTTTCCTTTATTTAACACTGCTGTTGTTGAAAATGCGTTAAGGTATTTGATTATTAGTTTTGTACTCGAAAAATCATTATTCATTATTATCTAAATGTCAAAAATAATCATAATTATTGATAATTATGATAATGTCATAGTCATAGTTTGAATAATAGATATTTGTGCTTTATATATAGTTATTAGTGAAACACAACTTGCTCAATTAAGAAAATTATGTAGCAGTAATCTGAATTGACTTACGATATCATATAGGTAAAAAAAAATATATGTGTTATTGCAATTTCAATTGCAGGTTCAATGATACTTTTACATATAATTATATCATTGTGCTGGTAACTAAAATGTTTATAATCTCGGTTTAGTGTAATTTTATTTTTTACTTTCATTATGCTGCGACATAGAACGTTGACGGGTCGGGATGAGAGACAAAGAAGGAGGAATTTATATTCGCATACACATAATAATACATAATAATAGACCAAATGCAAATTTAAATAGTGTTAGTATTATACAAAATGAAGAAGTAATTTTGAGAGAAATATTCAAATGTGAAGTAAATGTCATTTTTCATAATTATAATTGTGGATTAATGGATTTACAATGCAGGATTTTCAATGCAAATTTTTTAATCTGAAATCACTTTAGGTGAAAGGACTTCATTCACTTCATGTTGTCATAAAGCTAAAGCAATATTACCGCTCTTGAGTCAAAACAGAAATTTTTAAATCATTGTATGATGTACTTTTTTCAAATGAACGTTCAATAAAAAAAAGTCAAAAAATTATTTTCAAAACATTCGAAAATACAGTTCATCATGTGCTATGGTTAGCTCAGAAGCTAAAGTTTCCGAAACAGTGGAGCTTATCATTTCAAAATACATAATGTTTTTTTTTATCACAGATCAGGTCCAATGACTGCTACATAATATAGCCGCTCACGATGTTATGCGCAATTATGTTTTTATAATGTTGACACTGCTGTCAATTATAGACTACAAGAACATTTTAATCAAACATGCAACAACAGCATAATCCGCGAAATTTCTATTGAATTGGAACGCAGTAATCCTTTTGTTCGATCATTCATTGCAATGAACCATTGTCAAAGAGTTGAAAATCAAAACAAAGAATTTCGTTTGTTCATTATAGTAAACCATAATATAGATTTACGCCGTTTCAATGATGCAGTTCAAACTGATAAAGCAGTAATATTTAGTACAGTTAATAGAGAGACACCTTTTGAACGAAATATGATTTCTTTTTCAATAAATAATGGTAACAATTAAAAATATCTCAGTTTTGGATTCATTATTAGACCCTTTTGCGTTCAACGTATTCACTCTGTAAATATAAAGGTATGGTCTTTGAGAATAGAACGTTAATAACGTTCATACTTAAAATTTAAATGAATTATGGTTGAATTTCGACCACTGGGCGACCACTAGTATTAATAACTACAATAACAGAAAAATGCATTTCTCTGTACGATAATATAATTGAGTAATATAATTTACCGAGAATATTTTAACGTTAAATCAAATTCATCGTAAATGAAAATTTAAACTGAATTAGATTTAGATCGTTTCATCAACTTTTCAATGCTTATATTTGTTTTAATAATCTGATATTATGTAGTTAATATGATGATTTTCATCTCTAGAAATTCCTAAACTTAATGAAAAGACTCTTCTATATTACAAAATATCAATTAATTCTGTATAGAAGTTGTCGAAATAAATACGGTACTTTTTTAATTGCTTAAATTCCGTCGAGGGATATCATTATTAAGTGAGGACTCTATTACAGGGATCAAAATCTTATTGACACGGTTTTGTTTTTGGTTTAATTTTTTTTAATTAAAAATTAAAAAAAATAAATAAAAATTAAAATTATTTAAATTAAAATACGAAGAAAGTTTAGTTTGCACGTACATACATAGTTTCGAGCTTTATTTACTGCATTGTCAGGTTTTGATAAATATTAGTAAATGACATTAAAAAAACTAAGCTAATGTAAATATAAATATTATAGCCTAAGAAGCTGGCTCCGAAACACGATAAAATCTTTGTAACTGTTTACGCTAATTAAAAAAATAATAATTTGACTTCAATTCAAGGCCAACAAATTCAACGTGATATAAAAAATCTATTTTGGGAAAATAATGTATTATACTCGTATACTTGATGTATGGAGTCTAAAAACTTAAGAAAAATTAATATCATAGAAAATTATTTTCGCTAGATAAATTACTTTAATGGCTTAGAAGGATGATCTTAGCCTTAGATCATCCTTAAACCTATAAATTATTCTGTTTATATATAAAACTAGCGGCCCGCCCCGGCTTCGCACGGGTATTTAACTAAAATTTCAGAAAATATAAATTTATATTCTTTATCACCTACACCTGCGTCGATACTGGAAAATATTTCATAATAGACGGATTGAGTTGTCAAACATAATATTTTAGCCCGCGACTTTGTCCGCGTAGAAGTCGAAAATGGTTGTAATAGGATTTTTATTTGTTTTTTTTTTTACGTTATTAATTCTGTTATAACATATAAATTATTATGTTACAATATTTGAATACTTATAAAATATAACAATCTTTATTATAGAGCAGGGATTTAAATTTTAAATAAACATAAGAATAAAAATAAAAATGGTTATATTTTATGATCAAGAAGCTCTGCCTTTGATCTGGAGAAAGTTACACGGGGGTATTATCTTTTTACAACGAAATCGAAATAATACACCTTCCGTAGTATTTCTTTATAAACATTTTTTTTTGGTTCAGGGTGCTAGAATTACCAGGCTATTCTGGAATATGCCACATACAACTGACTGTGAGAGAAACAGCTTTTGCTTAAGTATACTCCCGCTACAATAAGAGTTTGACCTTAAGCTTTGTTTATGGTAAATACATACTCATATACACTCATACATTATATTATTATATGGTTCCCCGAAATCAACATTTCCTATTTTAAGCAACAGGTCTGAGAACTGTCCGGCAGTAACATCCCCTCTTAGATGGACTCTCATATTTATGATAAGGCTCAGTTTCGTCACTGCAGACCACAAATGCTCCTATACTGTAGTGTATTGCATCAGCCTGTAAATAAACCACTGCTGAGCGAAGGCCTTTTTTCCATATAGAAGAATGGTTGGAGTTTAATCCACCACGCTGCTCCACTGCGGGTTAGCGGATAATATCCCTACCGTAAGTAACAATTATTATAAGGCATCTATGATAACAAACGGGACCGAGGGCTTTAAACCCACTATACACCTAGATATACACCCAGACCTGAAACAAATATTGGCCCAAATACAAATATCTGCCCCGAGCGGGAATCGAACCCACGACCACCGCCATCTAGGCGAGGCGTTAAGGCGACTACTCGCACAACTACACCAGAACGGTCATCAATGCTTCGTTCGTGGAATCGTAGGTATAACTACACCACAAGTCAATACGATTTTGTCTCTTAGATTTGAATAAACTCCCAAGTAATTATTTTTTAAATTTTAATTGACTCGTCACAGTTGGTAGTGACCCTGCTTTCTGCTCCAGGATCGTGGATTTGATTTCCGCCTCAAGTCTGGGTGTAATATGTATTTATTTCTATATGTATATTTATAAAAAATGTATATCGGTCGGCTGTTACCAAAAACACAGGCATTAAGTTGCCTACCTTAGGAACAGACGATCGTGTGTGTGTGTGTCAAACATATATTTATATTTAATAATAGTCCAAGACAGCTTTTATCTCCTCCTTCTTAGTTTTAGTGTAAGATAAAGTTAAATGGGTAAATGATTTATAATGTTTTTTGATCTTGTTCCAACATTAGTCCGTGGTGCCAATCTGTACTAATTGGGGTGTTAATGCCGTATAATTCAAAAATGTTTCCAAGTTCACTTCGGTGTCTTCTATATCTGTATCATTGTGAACTACAGATGCCTTGCTTGCTCTTTTTTTTTTTTTTTTTTTTAAGTAAATAAATAAATAAATATTAACCAACAATCACACCACGTTAACCTAGCCCCGTGCTAAGTTCGTAAGAACTTGTGATACAGGTACTAGGAACGGAAATAAATTTAAGATATAAATACATATATACATAAATACACATCCATGACCCGGTGCAGACATCTATATTCATCATACAAATTATCTGCACCTGGCGGGATTCGAACCCGCGACCGCTGCGTAAAGTGCCAGTTGCCTGACCACTTGACCAGCCGGCCGTCATTCTCTTTGATAAGTCATTTAGTTTAAAACCCTTGACTCAACATAACACCAACATTGAAGTAAAAAATATTATATAAGACACTATTATACAATAAAGCAATCACACGGTATATTTACAACTCAATTTAGTAACGTTTAATATAAAGTCTTGCCTGTTCCAGCAGGAGCACCCAAAAAGAGGTATCACCTACACCTACGTCAATACTGGAAAATATATTAAAATAGACGGATTGATTGTCAAACATGTGTCAAAAAAAATGTAATTTAAATCAAAAGCACTAAGGAGTATTTATATTAAAATAACTTTCTACCCCCTTTTAACCCCGTTAGGGAATGAATTTCGATAAAATACGAAACACGACTTTAATCAATTCTGTTAAAGAATATTTATGCAAAATTTGAAGTAGATTGGACCAAGGAATCACGTTGTCCCATACAAACTTTACTTCCCTTTTTCATCCCCTTAGAGGTAGAATTTCGTAAAATCCGTTCTTAGCTGACCTCTACTTAGCAAAAGGAATATTCGTACCAAATTTCAAGTTTTTAGGTCTCATAGTTTCAGAGATATCGTGATGAGTGACTATATCTATAGAAAGTCTCCTATATATATACAGATTAATAAAAAAATTCTGAGTTGCTGTTGAACATAATGTATTTCAGTTGATAAAGGTTAATACTGTATGCGTCTAAATAGCTTTGTAATTACCGCATATACGTGACAATGTTTTTAGAAGTTAGAAAGGGTATACTAACCTATCCTTAAAAGATAGCCATGTCTGATTTTTTGTAGACCTATAAAAGAGGAATATCTCAACATACATTGTTTTATTACATCTCAAATGAATAAGGCAACGTTTTCGATGAAAATTCCCACGAGAATTGACTTATTTCGACATTTTGAATAATTAATTATCATCATATTTCAACCATTTTTACCGCTAAAAAATCACCTTTCGTCATTACTCTTCAATATGAAGGCACTCCCTTAACCACCTCAGCCAGTATTGGAATACTTGGCGTCGACATATCGAGCAATGTGCAATTTCGTGGTCTTTTTTTAATTTGGAGGGCAAGGCTAAACTAGTCTCTAAGAAACTTGGTGTGTTCGGTAGAGCGAAGCAGTATTTCATGCCTTCCCACCACCTACAATTATACAAAGCGCAGATCCAACCCCAAATGGAATACCTCACACTACACACTCTACTCTCACCAGTGGTCTGGTCGGCCCTCCCTTCCCTATTTGACCGCGTTCAACGCCGGGCGGCTCGAATCGTCGATGACAAGGTTTTCTCCGATCGGCTTAATTCCTTGGCGCTGCGTAGAGATGTCGGATCACTCTGTATCTTCTACCGTATCTATCACGGGGAGTGTTCAGCGGAATTTTTCGAAATAATACCTGCAGCAGAATTCCACCACCGAAAATCGAGTCAAAATTCCAAATTTCACTCACATCACATCCATGTCCGGAAATCTACAATTACTCGATTTTTACGGCATTTCCTGCCTCGTAATATACCACTATATGGAACCAACCGCCACCTACGGTATTTTCGAACCGATACGACTTAAGGACATTCAAGAAAAGAGCATACTTTTATTTGAAAGGCTAGCAACGTATCTATTAATACTCTGATGCAGCGGGTGTCAGTTGATGTCGCTTTCACCTACTACCAGATGAACCGACTGTCCATTTGCCCCCTCTTCTATATACAAAAAAAAAAAAAAAACTTAAAACCTTAACAAATTATACACTAACCTTCTTCATGAATTTTTCTGTCTAATGTGAAAGCCGCATGAAAATCCGTTTCATAGTTTTTGAGTTTATCGCGAATAGAAAGATAGATATATACACAGACCGACGAGGCGAGTGACTCTTTTTGATAATATATAGAGATATAAATATTAATTATAAATAAATAAATAAATATATGTTTAACATACACACAAGGTCGACTGTCCCTAAGGTAGGCAACTTAATGCCTGTGTTTTAGGTAACAGTTGACTGATTTACTTTTGTTTAAAATAAATATACATACAAATAATACAAATATAAATAAATACATATTACAACCAGACTCGGGGCGGGAATCGAACCCACAACCCTGGAGCAGAAAACAGGACCACTGCTTACTGCGCCACGGGCCATATAAATATTATTTATCATTGCGTTTTACTTAAATAATTTGCACGTATTTCTAATAATTGAAATTCATTTAT
The DNA here is from genome assembly GCA_036937285.1 of Euphydryas editha. Taxonomy (NCBI): domain Eukaryota; kingdom Metazoa; phylum Arthropoda; class Insecta; order Lepidoptera; family Nymphalidae; genus Euphydryas; species Euphydryas editha. Next base: position 9,520,387 of record JAUPFZ010000006.1, read on the forward strand.
TCAAAAAATAAATAAATAATGATTTGTTTGTTTGTTAAAATTTATTACTTAAGGGACTACCCATTACATTTTATTCGTTAATTTTTTTTAAATATAAACATTGGTTCTTTTGCGAAGTAATTATGTAATCCGTAAAGAGACAAAAAAAGGATATGAGGTTAAAAGTAATTAAAATTTTTAGATTAAATGTAAATGTTATACGGACGAACGCAAAAATATAAACACGTGTAACTTTTATGTATACATTTTTTTGAATATTTTTTTTCAATTTCCTACTATATGGAGATCTGAGACTGTGTCTGCTTCATGACTGACAGACTGTGTCTACTACAGGTATATACATATTATAGACGATAAAATATGTACATGTTGAGCAATATTAGTTAATTAATATGTTTGTACTAGTTTATTACATCTAAACGATTTTTTATTGAATATGAAAAAAGTCGAAATAAATTATACTTCAAAATAATGTGCTGAATGAATTATGCATCATTTTTAGGCATACAAATATTGTTCATGTTGTATATGGTATAATATATTTTTTCCTCTTACTTTACTTATAATTCTTACGAATATAGGTAACGACAGTGTATAATGATCAAATTCCAGCGCGTACATCCTATCATGGTATTGCTAGGCATTTATATTAATCCAACTAATCGATTTTATTAATTAAGTATGGATTATTACGAAAGAAAATTAAATTAAGAAAATGTAATCACGTATATGTACGTGTCATGAATTTAAAATATTATTTTTAAATATCAAGTCTTTCCAATTTGATTGAAATTGCTCCGAATTTATGTAGGTATATATATGAAAATAAGCAAATTTTTATTATTAAGTTATTAACTAATTCTGTGTAACATCATCAGTGTGATGCTAATATTTATATTCACATATATTTTTCTAGTTTCCGAGGCTTGATTACAAAGTTATTTGTGTGATATTTTTAAACAGGATAAGAGCCTTTGTGGTAGAGCAGAAAAAAAAAACAACACATAGTTTTGTGTACATGGAGATAACAAAGCGGGCTCATATATCTGAGAAGTTACACTTCACAATACATTCACTATCTGTAATACATTATATACTTTAATTAAAGCCCTTAATGAACTGTGTTCACTGTTACGTCTTCAGTTTCAAAGTATTCGTTTTAAATTACTTAATTAGTGTTATACGAATAATTGCTGATTTAACAAATTATTTTACTAAAAGGAATAGTGACTTTTATAAGGAAAGATCTGTGTTATTCTATATTAATATTATAAAGCTGAAGAGTTTGTTTGTTTGTTTGAACGCGCTAATATCAGGAACTACTGGTTCAAATTGAAAAATTATTTTTGTGTTGGATAGCCCATTTACCGAGGAAGGTTATAGCCAATATAAAATCACGCTGCGACCAATAGGGGCTGAGCAATAATAAGAAATATTACAAAAAAAACGGGAAAAATTAATCTTTTTCGAGAGCTTCCGTTGCGTCATTTATTATTTCTCTTCTCGAGTCATTTTTTAATTATAGTTCCATTTTTAAAGTAAATTTAACATCACTCTTTTACTGAGAATTTTCGAAAAATAAAAAATAAAACTCAATAATACTTTAAACGACCCAGGAATTAAACCTGGAACCTACTCTTAGAGTAATTGTTTAAAAATACTTAAGCACATTTTTCCCTTAAATTAATGCGGGTGAAATCGCGGGGCACAGCTAGTATTGTATATATATCAATTTCTATATATAAAATAAAATTGACGTGTAAAATAACGTGTCTGTTTTTTTCCAGATATTTTGACGAAAATTGTTGTACGGGTGTGTGTACTTTTTTATGTTAGTTGGATAGGCAAACTGGCAGACGTTCCATCTGATGGTAAGTAGTTGACGTCACCCATTAATATAAACTATTTTACCTGGAACTAGCCCAGGCAATTCATTTATGTGTTGCCTATCCAGAGACACCAGTAATTACTGTAAGTGTAATTACACTGCCTGTCTTGCCCTTTTCTCTCCGAAAAACAGTAAAGCTGTTTCACGGGAGAAACAAGCAAGATGGTGGTACCCATGCAGCCGGGAGCACGGCACAGCGCATCCTTCCCACCGATAATCCGATTCTATTATTTATACAAATGTCTCTCCGTCTGTCTGTTTTTTTTTGTTAGAACTCGCATCAACACTGAAGTACTAAGTGTAGGTTTAAAAAATTAGCATGAAAATCATAACGCATATACTGAGGTAGCATTTAGTATTTATTTCATAAAAATCGTTTCACTTTGAAATGAAATGAAATAAAATGAAATGAAATGTAAAGTAATCTTTTATAGCATTCGATTAATAATAATTAATTAATAATTATTAAAATTAATATTCATATTAAAAACTCAGTAAACGAAAAAAAAAAAGAAGAAAATAAACGTCGAATGTCGGATTTTAAGCAAAGTACACCGATTTGAAATATGTATGATACTATCATAATAGATGTCGCTTTCAGTACGTCTACCATGAGTTTCCAGAGACGATAGTTCACGATACACGCTAGCGAGTGTAGTAGACGATTTGTATGGAAAGTTGAGCAGCGCCTCTCGCGAATACTATCATTACTATTGCGTTTCTACGTTTACTACTGTAGTTATGTCATGTGCTCTTGTAACAAAAACTCATGGTAGACCTACTGAACCGAGTTTAGTTACTACCGCACCGTAGTAGTTACCTGCTTGTTGTGTGGGTAAAGTAAAATTTACGTGCGGGCGACGCCGGGAGCAGAACTAGTATGTAAAAATAATTATATAGATAAGTACATATGATGTAGTAATATCTTAAAAGCTTCTTCTAATTAGTTTTCTACTCATTCTGTACAAGAGTAAAATATATTATTAATTACGTGTATATATAATATGTCTAAAACTTAGTTCAAAGAAAATTGTTGACGGACGATGCCGTATGGCTCAAATTAATAAGCGAAGTTAGCTCATTAAAGAAGGTACCTACTAGAATATTTAGACGGTTTTATATTAGAATTTATATTTAAACTACATTATTTTTGTAATAACAGTTTAGTTTGTCGGTTTACCGAATAGTTTCTAATACAGTCTCATCATATCAGCCGTTAAATGTTCACTGTTGAAAGTAGGCCTCCCCATCGACCTCCAGAGCCCCCGGTTCAGAGCAGCCTCCACCCAACGGCTTCCGGTGACTTTCCTCAAGTCATCCGTCCATCTCGCGTCCGACGCTGCGCTTGCTGGTACGTGGTCTCCACTCGAGAACCTTTCTGCTCCATCGGCCGTCAGTTCTACGAACTATGTGCCCTGCCCACTGCCATTTCAGCTTGCAAATCCGTTGTGCTATTTCGGCAACCTTCGTTCGGTCTGATTTCTGATTCGATCTCGCAGAGATACACGAAGCATATAGCCCTCTCCATTGCACGCTGTGTGACTTGGAGCTTGTTTAAAAGGCTCATAGTCAGAGACTATGTCTCAGAACCGTATGTCATTACTTGTAACACACATTGGTCGAAGACTTTCGACTTCAGGCACTGAGGTATGACGGATGAAAAGACGTTTTTTAACTAATACAGTCTACTTGTATTTAAAATAGAAATGGCATGTGTTTTTGCAATGATAGTTTTATTCTTACATCTGTTACATAACATATGTAAAGAAGTACACGCAAAGTTATATGTCATCAAAAAAGTGGATAAAAGTTCACTGTTCGACATAAATATTCTTTAGTTTACCATCTTTAACTTCCTTAATTCTTAGAAAGATTATTACATACATTTACTTTTACGATTTTTTGCATTATATTTAAACGTATCTATCTGTAAATATAATTATTATCTGTAAATATATTTATATTTGCCGTCAGATTTCCTATTCTCATTAGCGGTCAAACAATACGTTACCAAATAAGAAAATATCTTAGCCCGACTGTATGTGACACATCATTTGATTCATATAAAAGGTCAATACATTTGGATGTCATATTTTATGAGCAGTCCCTTGTATAATATGTTATATGCTTTACGTGATATGATTATGTTAATGTAATTGGAGAGAATATCGTAAAGTCAGATATTTTCTTGGCAAAATCCTGGGAGAACAATTACAGATAAAAAGTTTGTCTGGGGAAATTATAGATGCAAAACCGTGTAACACAGTCTGTACCAGTACACGATTTATCGACACTTTAACTAATCCACGTATTTTTTTAAGTTCCTGATATAAGTGACTATTTATGTTAATTGAACAGTTTTTATGATAAGGATAAATAATGTTTTTGTCCTATGTTCAATCTACACTACCCTGTTTACTCACCGAATCGAAGAAGCGATTATTCGAAATTCATCACCCGAATTTCGAATAATCGCTTCTTCGATAATTTTTATACTACGAAAAGAAACAGTTGTCTGAATTTCATGTGAATGAGCGATTGTCTTTTATATATAGGTACATACATATTTATAGGTGAAAATAAAAATAAGTGTTCTTAGCCAAAAAAGGAGAATTTAAAAAATCTGTTATTGTATTCTGTTTTAATCTACTTAAAAAAAGAGGGAGGTTATTAATTTCTCATTTGATATTTGATAAACGGCTAATAAAACAACAAAATATTTAAATTTAAACTTTTTATACTTAGTTCTATGAAATAGAATAATAATAATAATAATTACCGCCGTGTGGTTCCCGGCAGAGTAGAATAGGACCAACCCATCCTCAGCCTAGGGTGTCGTAAAAGGCGACTAAAGGCAACTAAAGCTGCACAACACCAACGCAGCCTCCTCGGAGAGCGTGAGTGCCTCTCCGAGGGAGTAATCTAGCACTCAACTTTTATTTATGGATGGTAAAAGATAAAGGAAAGCGCATAGGGCCGCTGCCTGGGGGGCGCCAGGGCACGTCTGGAGCTGGCGCTGGACGTGGCAGCATGCGGGCCGCCAGCAACCCCCGCCGACCGGTACCACCACCTAGCCGGTCGGTGTATCCACCATCCCCACCAGTTGGCTTGGCGCCGACAGAGTCTTCAGGGACTCAGCATTTGGCGCCCGCCGCTGGTGGAGTACGCCGCATGAGATGGACACAAGACATGAATAGAAATGTCATGCGCGCGTATTATAGGGCTGTAGGAGGGGAAACCGGACGGACTGGCTACCGAGCGGTAATGCACCGCGAGTTCCTGCTGCTCGAGCCAAATCTTACTGTCACGGAGCAAAACCTGGCAGATAGAGCTCGGTACATCCAACGAAAGGGCGTATTCAACGCCGCCGAGCTCGAACGATTACGACGTGAGGCTGCTCCTGAAGTCGAACCCGTGTCGACAGAGCATAACGTACTAGTATCGCAACAGGAAAGCGTTCGTAGCGAAGTGCCTGTGGATGCGATCGATGAAGGAGCAGTCTCCCAAAAAGTAGAGCAGATGAGAGAGATTTTGGAGGAAGCGATTTCCGAGATCCGGAGCACTCCTCTAGAACAGAGACCACGACTTTCTCGTCTTCCTCTTAATGCTGCGACGCGGGGTGCCATTGAGGCAGCTAACAGGCTGCTACCTCCATATTTGGATGGCAGTCTGGGCTTGGATGATACGGGTTCTATTCTCTTTGGTGCCGCTCTAGCGGTACACCGCTTCATTGGAGCCAAAACCCAGGAGCCTGGACGCACTACTAATAATACTAGTGACGTACCAGCCTGGAAGAAGAGAATAGAACGCCGTATCAGCCTGGCCAGGGCTCTCATTGGCAGACTGCAAAGCTTCAGGTCGGGCAACACTAGGCCAAGGATTGTGCGCTCCGTCAGAATAGCTTTTAATGGATTAGGCGTCAGGCTTGACCAGCCTGACATAGCTGAAAAACTGACGGAGCGCATCGACGGCCTGAAGCAAAGAATCGCGGCATGGGGGAAGCGCATTCGTAGGTACTCTGAGAGAGTTGAGCGCTTCCGACAAAATCGCCTCTTCGTGAGTGATCAGAAGAGGTTCTACAGGAAGTTGGAGAACCCGACGCCATGCTCTACTTCCCAAAAACCGAATACGGCTGACCTCGTCGCCTTTTGGCGAAATATATGGTCACGGGAGGTAGAGCATGAGGAGGGCCCTTGGATTGCGGCGGTTCAGGAAGCATGTGCTAGAATCGAACCGATGAACCCAATCGCCATCTCTTCGGAGAACGTAGCTGATGCGGTCCGGCGGGCACCGAACTGGAAGAGTCCGGGGGCCGACGGCCTGCATCACTATTGGCTGAAAGGGTTCTCGGTATGCCATGCGACCTTGGCTCGACAATACCAAGAGGCGATAGAGCGGAAGACGCTTCCGAACCTCTTCACTACTGGGATCACTCACCTAGCTCCTAAGTCCACCAACACCGCGGATCCTACCAACTACCGCCCCATAACGTGTCTGACTTCCATCTACAAGACACTGACATCCGTTCTGAGCTGCAAGATCTCTCGTCATATTGACGAATTTAACATCTTGTCTGCAGCTCAGAACGGATGCCGTGGAGGCGGCCGCGGCACAAAGGAGCTCCTTATCATTGACTCTGTTGCGGGCCAGCTTGTCAAACGCAACCGTCGGAACTTCTCTGCTGCCTGGATCGACTACAAGAAGGCATTCGACTCGGTGCCTCATTCATGGCTTCTGAGGGTCCTCGAGCTGTACAAGATCGACGGTGCAGTTCGAGACTTCCTCGAAGTATGCATGGGGCAATGGAGTACGATCCTTTGTCTCCAGGGCGAGAGACTGACGGCGGGTGCCGATGACCGAATCCGGATACGAAGAGGTATTTTCCAGGGTGATTGTCTGAGCCCACTTTGGTTTTGCTTGTCCTTGAACCCTTTAAGCACTCTGCTGGAGCGTTCGGGGACAGGCTTTCAGTTTCGGAGAGGAGGTACTAAAGTCTCCCACCTTCTCTACATGGACGATCTCAAGCTGCTGGCACCTAATCCTGCACGCCTTATGGAGTTGCTGAAAATCACTACTGAGTTCAGCGGCTCCATCAGGATGCAGCTTGGAGTGGATAAGTGTGCGGTCGTGCATGTAGACAAGGGACAGGTGACGCAATCGGCTGAAATTAGCCTAGAGCTTTCTAACTTCAAGACCCTCTCCGAAGCTGAATCATACCGGTATCTGGGCATGTCACAATGCATAGGGGTGCAGGAGGTGGATATGAAACAGGCGGTTTGCGAGGTCTTTTTTGGACGGCTGACAAAAGTTCTTCGGAGCTACTTGTCGGGCGCCAACAAGGTCCGAGCTTATAACGGCTGGGTCATGCCCACTCTTTTGTACACATTTGGCGTGCTCAGATGGACTCAGACCGAACTCGACGCCCTGGACAGAAGAGTCCGCACGACTATGACTTACCATCGCATGCATCACCCGAAATCGTCGGTCATGAGACTGTACATCCCACGGAAGTGTGGTGGCCGAGGCCTATTAAGCGCCAAGTCCATGCATAACCGGGAGGTGTGCAGCCTCAGGGTCTACTTTGAGACGAGGAGGGAGAGCGCTATGCATGGTGATGTTATAGTATGTGACAAAGGTCTCACCCCGTTATCCCTGGCCAAAGAGGAATGGCGAAGACCGGTTGTACTTAGCACCTCTAACCGGGAGACCGTATGGATGGAGAAGGAGCTGCATGGACGGTTTTACAAGGCGCTCCACGCACCTCACGTGGATGTTAAGGCCTCCGTGCAGTGGCTGCGATTCGGGGACCTCTTTGGGGAAACCGAAGGTTTTGTCTGTGCAATACAGGATCAGGTGGTCAGGACGAACAACTACCGGAAGCACATTCTGAAGGATGGCACTCCCGACTTCTGTCGAGCTTGTCGTCATCCCGGCGAGTCACTCAGACATGTGCTTTCGGGGTGTTCAGCGCTTGCCAACACTGAGTACTTGCACAGACATAACCAAGTGGCCAAAATTCTTCATCAAGAGCTTGCTCTAATGTATTGTCTTCTGGAACAGAGGGTGCCGTACTACCAGTACACACCGGCGCCAGTACTCGAACGCAACGGAGTCCGGCTCTACTGGGACCGGCCTATCGCCACGGACAGGACGATACTGGCGAACAAGCCTGATATCGTGGTGATGGATAGGGCACAGTCGAGGGTGCTTTTAGTGGACATTACCATCCCGCATGACGAGAACCTTGTGAAAGCCGAAACAGAGAAAAAACGTAAATATCTGGATCTGGCGCACGAGATTGTCGACATGTGGGGTGTTGATTCCACTGAAATCATCCCTATCGTTATATCTGCCAACGGTTTGATCCCGGTTAGCCTCGCTCACCATCTGAGGCAGCTGGGTATCCGTGACGGTTCGCTCGCAGCCAGGATGCAGAAGGCGGTATTACTCGACTCGGCTAGGATTGTCCGCCGATTTCTCAGCCTACAGCCCTAACCCCCGGCCGTTTGATCTCCCTGCCGGGGCGTAATCCTCCACCCGCTTATATTTATCTAAGTAAGTTTATGTAAATTTATTATATTCCTTATACAGGGTTAATTCTAAAACACCAGCAACCTCGCAGGACAAGATAGCTAACATTATGTACAACAACATTTGTTCTACGACTTTTGACATAACTCAATACATTAATTAAAAATGATTTTTTAAGCTTTTATTGTACTGCTCTGAAATTTAGAGTCTATGTTTCATTCATTATCGAATGGATGACGCGACGCTCGGGCGCGCTTGCATAATAATAGTAATAACACTTTCTCTGCCCGATAATTCTAGTTAATAAAATTAATATAAATTGCTTGGTGGGTTTGTGGCCAGTATCATAGTATGTATATCGCAGTGACTTAAGTGAATAATCAAATTTCTGTTTTGTCATGTCCCTGCAATACGTAAACTGAGTCCACAATCCCTTCATACTTTACCAGGCTTAGAACTGGCTATATTAAACGATAAAAAACAAATAAATCGTATGTATAGGAGGGCAACACATCTGCATAACCTCCAGAGGTTACAGCACAACCAGTTGTGCGGTAGACATCCGGTACCTAGTCATCAAAAGGCTTCGACTGTCCGTATGCCCGCCAATACTATAAAAATGTAGGTATGTAGATTAGGTATCTGAATTCTGAACATAAAAAAATATGTGAAAATTATTAACGTAGGTAATTATTCTTTAACGTTTACTAAAGTCTAATTAAACCAATTTAATATCAAATATTGGTAGCTAGGTATTATTCACTTTTTATTGTTAAATACAGGCGGGCATAAGTATTTCAAAAGTGAAATCAGCGTATTTACAATAATTAAAAAATTAAAAATAATTGACAATAAAATAATTTTTACAAACGAAATATTACCTCTAAGGTTAAAGTAACGCGCATGTCGGTGCGTATCGCGCAGATAGCGTTCAAAATAGTCACCATCACAACCAACACACATACAACACCTAAAAATCAGCTGTTCACTAACACGTGCTAACACTTCCGAATTAGTTTTAATTTGATTGAACGCACAAATTATTTTAGTTAACCGAACCAGCTACAAAAATTTACTCGTGCTAGTTTGTCAGATTCGGTGAGTTGACATTGTCTCACGGCTCGGTGTAGGTAAGTTCGAATATCTAGCTGCATATTGCCGACAGGCTTCCGACACATTGTCATCACACTTAGCCAGTATCCTCACCATTTCCGTGTATTCGACATTAGAATAGCGGCGGTACCATGGTTATAAAATAACTTTAGTACAGGTACAATACATCGATCGATACGAATAAAATAAATACGAGTAGCACACAAAATCATATGACGCGCGCGCATCAAAGTCGCCCGCCGCCGACTGCCGCGGCTGGCTAAATAGGTCAAGTTCAAAGGCGCTAGCGCCGCCCCGTTCCTACCTTTCCCCTCACATTAGTACGTGGTCGTTATTTACCTAATCTTTGGGACGCGCGTAGAGTTTATTGCATTCGCGTAAAATTAAATTAATATTTATTTTTGTATGAAAATAAAATCTAACAAATTAACAAAAGTGGTAGAACAAATGTTGTTGTACATAATGTTAGCTATCTTGTCCTGCGAGGTTGCTGGTGTTTTAGAATTAACCCTGTATAAGTATTGTATTATATTTATTTATATGTGTATATGTATGTCTTGAGCGGGTGGAGTGTAGCAATTAAAATAATAATTAAAAAAATACTAACGTCTTTTAAGCTGTAGCAAATTTTTAAAAAAATAGTGTAATATGAAAATTACTTGATTAAAAAAAAGATTACAGATGAAATATTATTTTTGAAACGAACTATAACTTTAACGATAAATATTGTTAAAATAAATTTTCTTGGGAAATAAAAATGCACAGTTACCTATAATAAAAATATATTCATTCTATTTCTCACGACAATGGAGAATGACATGCATACATATTTTTACACAAACAAATTAGATTTTTGAGTGTGATTGATTTTCATATATACCTAAATATACCTGTTCTTGTAAATTCCGGAGGATGTCCGTCAATTGCTCTGAAATGCAAATACTCAAAATCGTTTTGGAAGAAGAGTTTGATACTGCTACAAGTTACCTAATACATTGTAAAATGCTTATTATTTTACTAAAAATTCTTACTTTTGGTAACAAGCACTATCGTAAATTAAATATTACAAATTATGCGTTTCAAGATTATATTTGACTTAATGCACAGGGACAGGTTATAAAGATTTTGGTGTGACTACTTATGACTGATATAAAACAACGCGTGTATATTTCAACTCAGTCTGTGAGTATTTTCTATTCAATATTATAAACATTATTTCTAGAAGTCTTGCTATAGTAAACATAAATGGCATATTATTTAGCACTTTTTCCTAGTATGCTAGTGGATGGCAGAAAATATCATGATAGAAACGAACCAGTTTATTAATACACAAATTTTACAATATTATACATATACTGCAAAACTTAAACTAATTATTTACAAACAGTTTAAGTATAAATCATGTCCGCGTAGAATGGTGCCAAGAATACCAGTGGAGTCACCAGTGGAGGCTATGAGACGAGGAGGCTATGGCACAAAAACATTTAAAAAAAAATTGATACAAACTTCTGTATAATTCAAATGTAATTAACGTTTTAATATTTTTGGCAAAATATTTTATATTCTTTATCAAAAAAGTTTGTACGTAGAATTAACTACAATATAATTTTGATAATAATAAAAAATATATTTTTAATATAAATTGGAAAAAAATGATGATTACAATCATATTGTCCAATACTAAAAAGTAAATTAAGTGCGGTGACCGGCAGAGAAGAATAGTGCCGACCGCTTTCTTGTCGAGGTGTCGTAAAAGGCGACTAAAGCCATAGTGGTGCAAACAACTGTACATCAACCAAGATGGTGATGGGTAACAGCGTCACCATATCATTTTTTTTTTGTTTGTTTTGGCGGGAAAAAATGTACCTGAACGCACACCTCGTCATCCAGGGTGACAACGGGGTAGTTTGGGGCCCTCACCCATTAAAATATCCCGCCGTGCGCCCTCACTCTTACAAGGCGGACCACGGGTACCGCGTACGTTGCTCCGTGGGCCGCAGGCGGCAGCCCCATCGGACACTCTCTCCTGTGCGACGCCCCGTGCACTCGGACATCGCACCTTCGCGGTAGGCTGTTTCGGCGGACGGCGGGCAATCACTGACCCTACCGTCCGCAACCTCGACTAGGGCGGCATCAGGCGCATGTAGCGTCACCATATCCTGCCACAACACACTGCTCTCGCCAACCCACCTTGCCAAGCGTAGCAAGTATTGGCAAACTCCCCTAGAGATTAAGGGGGAGACCTATACGTTCAGCAACGGACATCCAATGGTTGATGTGGCTGTGGATGTTTCCATTCGACCCAAAATTGTAAATACATTTACATCAGCAGGTTGAGTCAAATAAATACTAAACATTCAACTAGATCTATTTACTAAGGCACTATTACCAAGAATATTGAAATTGATTTTATATTTTGTAATACAAAAAAGTATAATGAATGTATTATATTATACCTAATTTGGATCAAAGTTTGAAAGCAAGCAATAGAAATACTGCGTTTATTGCATAGTATAAATAAAGCCATGTTCTAATAGACAAAAATATGGACCCAAATAGCTTTATTACCCTACTTTAAATCAGGTTAGGACACTAAAGAATTATAAAATCAAGAGCAGTAGGTTGTCGTGTAATGAATTGATTGCCTGCGGCTTAGCGAAGTCTCATAAATCTGTGGCTTCATTACGACGCAATTTTGTTACGAGACGTAACGAGTACTTTTGTACAAGTTGTATTACGAAAACAGAATACGTTCGAAATTTGTCATTTTTGTTGAATGCTATAAAATTAACTAAACTCGGCTTTTACTCCTACTAACTTTTTTTGTAGTATTATAAAATTATAGGTTATAATACTACAAAAAAGTAGGTATTAGGTAAGAGACACTATAGTACTGTTATATAACATCTGTAAAAATGTCATTTTCTCTAGCTGGTCGCATTTTTAACGCGTATGTATAGCACCCAAAGCTTCAAAATATTGTTTAATGCATTCATTGCAATATTATATTTTAATTTATGCAATAAACAATAATTAAAAATAAATTGTCTTATAATTATGAGTTATGCCTCTCACACAAAAAATAAAAAAATAAAAAATTAATAATAATGACTCTGCATAATACTCATAACATGTTTTGTCAACCTTACGAAAAATATTACGTAATTTAATTTCAAATTAGTACTTCTTTGTGACTATACGCCTAATTTTCGATTCCGTAGATATTTTATTATGTAAAATAGCTTAAGTGTTATTCTCTATCTTTATTCATTTACATACCGTTAATGCAAGTGCTTTAGCAGTTTTGTGCCATCCACACTACAAGCTTTTGAATTTCTAATATTGGTAATTGGTAATAGTAAATACAATACAATACACATCTGCAATCGTTATTATTACAATATTATATTTATTACGTCATATTGATTGATTGATAATACAGAAAGTAGCAGTAATGAATTTATTAGAAATTAACGACTCATAAAACGACCGTCAAACCATGCAGTGGCTTAATCAATCTGCATTCATTTACATGACATGCGTTGAAGCTGGATCGTTATATATCGTATTGAGGTCTCGTTTACGATGAAAATAACGCGCAGAGTTATGAATTTACATTAGTCAAGATAATTTTTTTGTCGTTCAAATTATACACAATAAGTACTCACGAAAACAACTCCCTCCAGTGTGAGCCACTCGGGTGACAATATTTCTCAGAAATGAAAAGTTGTGATCGATTGTATAAATTGCGTTTATACATTTTTCGATCAAATAAAAAACGAAAAATATGTGTATCGAAGCTTCTTCTAACTCTCCAAACAATGTAAAATTTATTTAGTGCTATTTAAATAAACAGACTCTTAACAATTATTATATAAGTATATATTATGTAATGAAATAAATGATATATTGTGTGTGAAACATATTAAACGACAAAGACCATCATATTCATATTCAAACTCAAAGTTTTGTAGTTTTTAATTTGTATTTAAAATTCAAAGAGACTTTCGAGACAAATCTTTCGGAAGAAATTCTTAAGACATGTACATCCACCAAAAAGTAGTGGAGAAGCGTAGCGGAATAAGTGACAGTCTTTAACTTTCATAGGATAAGAATTAAGAGGTCTGTTTCTAACCGTGGTTTACAGATCGTTACAGCAACAACAGGAATGGAAAATTGTATACTCTACAGTTCGTCTCTTTGTTTAAAACGAATTTGCCAAAACAATTTATTATTTAAATTTAAAATCGAGGTTTAACATGTAGTTTCAGTTGAGTAAGCATCAATTAAAACCCTTATAAAACTTTTTAAATGTTATAAATTTTTACTGAAATTATTTCAGCGGTCCTTTTACTGCTGTTTTCAATATTTTATTTATTGAAAACTTAATTGTACACCACAAATTAAAAATGAACAATTCAAAGATAAAACGATTTTAAAACATGAAACTATTTTTATGGAATTCTTTGTACTATCTGATACCGACAACGGTATACAGTGTTGCTTCACGTTCATTATAATTAAATAATTAAATAATATATTGTAAAACGAATATTAAGACTATTTAAAAGTGCTTTTGACATTTTTGATTAATTTTTAGGAACCCGATATTGTTAAATCTTTGTCGGTGACGATATATCATTTTTGATTTAGTTATTGAAATTACACTTTAAAACTGAGTAATTTTGAAAATAAAATGTAAAATAAGAATTAAGTTAATTCATTTGCTCAGTAACGAAGCCTTCCGATTTGCTTTTCTTATTTTTTAAATCCTTCCAGCCTTTCCTTCTTTAGCAGTTTTCTTCTTTTCAAAGAATTCTATTATTGTCCTGCTGGTGATAAGAGTTTAATAGAGGTGATATATTTTAATTTATATTTTTTAAAAGCCTTTTCCTTTGTCTTTCCAGTTTATACGACTGATTACATTTCTTACATAAAAGTATATTTATATATTTATTGTTGTAATAAAGTTTAGGTAAATATCATATAGACTCTCATAAAATTTTATATTACGACTTGTGTTATAGCCTTACTGAACGGTATTGTTAAACTTTTCAATTATTGTAATTGTCGGTGGTATGTCATAATGAATTTTTACTTTGAAAACATTTAGTTTCAATCGGAAACATTCTTGTTTAATTTTGATCGACATAGGTAACTCTTAGTCAATTTAGGAATATTAGTTAGCAAACGGTCATGGAAGTGAATTTGCATAAAAGGAAGGATGCTTCGACACGCGACTACACGTTTCAAGCAGTGAGCTGAAATAGTCTCGTCGAGTGCTCTGTGACCGACCGACCGAAATCGAAGGCATGGTTTTTAATCGAGCATCGGACGGATGGTCGCATTCAACTGGCTTTTGTTCATTGAAAACAATGCCTTTAGGATGTTCGACTTTAGAATAATTACGAACGATGATTATTAAGAAAGTAATAGACTTCCGTATAAACTAATAAATCAAAAACGTGAATATAAAGAATATTCTTGAATATATAATAATAAATAATCTTATTAATTTCAGTAATATTATTATATATAAAACCCTTTATTATATCGGTGTTTCTAACAACAATTTAAATGAAATAAAGTCAAACCGGAACATAGTTAAACTTATATAAATACATTGAAATTGTAATGAAAACAATTATTTTACCTTTTCAATAATTTCATCTTGTACACGCATAGAACATGAATTTTAATTGACAGTAGATATTGTACTGATATTATATATACCGTTATATATATTGTTCTAACAAATATAATTATAGCGGTTTGTGTTTGATAAACATTTACACAGGTTTTATTAAATGTTAGTATACCTATACTTTAATAATATATTTATAATGTTTTTTTTTTCTGTGTATATAATACTATATTAAATAAGTTGATAACAAAGTACACTGTCGACTTATCCTGTAAACAGTTCTATATAATTTCTACATAACAGTGGAATACGATCGATACCCCATTTCGGCATTCAGATTTATACTGATAAGGCATTTGCTTAACGAGCGAACCGATTATCGGAACAGATAGTATAGTATTGAGAAAGGATAACGGTCGAAAAAGGGGAAATACGGGCCACTTTGTTTGAGATCTACTTATATTCAGGTGCGATGTTGTTTGAGTCAACAACTATTTAAAATACTGTTATCTGAAATTCTGATATAACTTTAGTTGAGCAGTATGAAGGATTTTTGTGAATTTTTTCTCGTTATTTCATTGATGTAAATTTTTTTAACGATCGTTATACAACATTTATTCTTACATCATAAAGGGAATTGTTGTTAAGTAACAGCTTACTAAATATAAATGAAAATTGTGTAAAATATTTAAGCTTTAACCTGTAGTGGTACTAGCATTCGCCTCAACGCCGGTGGTTGTGGGTTCGATTTCCGCGCGGAGCAAATATTTGTATATTTGCAAATATTTGTTTCTGGTCTAGGCATCCTGGTGTGTCTTCCCACCGTGCCTCGAAGAGCAAGTAAAGCCGTTGGTCCCGGTTGTTATTATAGATACCTGATAGCGATCAAGGTAAGGAAATTATCCGCCAACACGTAATGGAGCAGCGTGGTGGAGCTCCAAATCTTTCCTATATCGATAGAAGGCCTTTGCCGAGCAGTAAAAGGTCTACAGGCTGATTCAATTCAGTAATTTTTAATTCAGAGTAGGTACTTTGTAGTATTATTACGGAATTAAATCTAAGCTATGTTAATTTTGGGCCAAAATCTGTATGTAAAATAGGCCAGTAGATAATATTATACAGATATTACATAGCTATTGTAAATCCTAAAGGATATTAGGATTATAAGCATAGAAAACATTTATCAAAACTTTGAACAAACAATGCGTTTGTTTCGGACAGTTTGTCGATTCTATTCGCAATATTTTATGAAGTCTACAAATGACTAAGGATGTTAAGGGAGGATATGAAAGAAAGAATTTTTGAACTGTTTTAATTTTTTTTTAAAATTTTTATACGAGTGATAAAAGAAGATCTAACTTTACTTATTTTTTCGATTATCTTTTATTTGATTTGTCTAATTTTATGTCAAAAATATTTAGATAAAAGTCGAATATTTTTTATATTCATAAATTACGTAACATACGAGTAGTAACTGTAACCCTCTAACATCTCAATATCCCAAGAGGCAAAGAAATTTTGTACGAACGAAATAAATTGTGTTGGGTTCAGTGTAAAAGCACAGTATAATAATATATACAGTACTCCAACATAAGTCTACGCGCCTTGATCTCGGGTTACGCTCGGGACGCAAACATTCGCGACTGTGCCGCAGTGACGAACGGCCCGTGTGTTGTTTTTTTTTAACAATAACCGCACGATTTTTTCACTGAAAATAATTTTTAATTACATATTTAATATGACGAGTAGGATTTATTTGTGCTGTTTTTGATTTCATGAATTCGCCAATAACGCATCCAGAGATAACTTTTTTAGATTACCTGTAAACTCTGAAAGGTAAAACTACAAAATAATTTTACTTACTAGCAGGTAGGTACATAATGTGTGTCTTTTGACGTGATAACGTCTAGTAAATTGATGAAAGCTATCGGGTTTTTTTTCAAAGATGACGCCATTTTGTCACGTTCCGCGTGCGAGCGAGAGCGCAGAACAAGCGATAGAGAGGCACGATTACCCTAAGCGTTCTGTCTTACACTCCATCGGACCGCGTTCGAGTAAAAGAGACAGTGGCGCCACGCAATCTACACGCGAACTGTTTTGTAGGGATGTTCATCGGAAAAAATATCGATAATTTTAGTATCGATAATTATCGAATCGTTTTATCGATAGTTACTGATTAAATAGACTAGACTGATTTGTTATTCAAATATAAACATGGTTTGTTAATTAAATCTAACAATCAAAACAACACGCATTTTTATTGAACACTTCCTATTCAATTCACAAAGTATTTTATTTGTTTATATAAAAAGAGTATATTTACAATCACAAAACTAAATGGAAACACAAAGTAGGCAAATGTAAGTAAAATGCTGAGGCGGGCAGCCCTATCGCACGTTTACGTAGTGCGCGGCTGTCACTGTTGGCATTTATTTCAAAGATACGGCCGAGTTACAATACTGTATATATTACTATACTGTGGTAAAAGTGTACGAAGAAAGTAAAAGCGTCAATAGTTAAACGTACTAAATAACGTCGACTGAAACTGTATGTTTTATGTTTAAGACAAAATTATTTGTATTTTGTTGGGCTCTTAGGTAGAGATATAGACTTACAGATATTGATGCAAACACAGTTCAAAGATGTAATTAAGATATCAAGTTAAAATAATTTTTAGTTAAAAAAACTTGTGTCCTTTGAATTTATCTGATTTTTTGAGTGCCCAGGGACGAGGACTAGGGTTTATGAGTATCTTTATATATATATAAGAGATTTCCACGTATACATTGACTCATCACGATATCTCTGAAACTATAAGGCGCAGAGACTTGAAATTTGGTAGGAATATTCCTTTTACCGAGTAGAGGTCAGCTAAGAACGGATTTTACGAAATTCTACTTCTAAGGGGGTGATAAAGGGGGGCAAAGTTTGTATGGGACAACATGATTCCTTGGTCCAATCTACTTCAAATTTCGCATAAATATTCTTTAACAGAATTGGTTGAAGACGTGTTTCGTATTTTATCGAAATTCATCCTCTAACGATGTTAAAAGGGGAGAGAAAATTATTTTGATATAAATACTCCATAGTGATTTTGATTTAAATTAAAATTTATTTTGACACATGTTTGACAACCAATCCGTCTGTTATAAAATATTTTCCAGTATTGACGCAGGTGTAGGTGATAAAAAATATAATTTTATATTTTTTGAAATTTTATTTAAATACCCGTGCGAAGCCGGGGCGGGCCGCTATTATTAAGTATATATAATATATATGTTTATTTGTTGGGCTACTTTACTTCCGCTCTGAATCTAAATACTTATTAGATTTCCAATCGAATTAAAAATATGAGGTTTTCAATTTAACGAAATGGTTTTTGGTTTTTTAAATGCTATGAATTATTTTCGCAAATTATGTCGGTGTAAATTGATCTTTTGGAGTAGACTGGTTTAGAAATTATTTACATATTGGGTTTTTTATTTCAGACAGGTTGACAAAACATGTCTTTGTCGGTGACGATATATCATTTTTGATTTAGTTATTGAAATTACACTTTAAAACTGAGTAATTTTGAAAATAAAATGTAAAATAAGAATTAAGTTAATTCATTTGCTCAGTAACGAAGCCTTCCGATTTGCTTTTCTTATTTTTTAAATCCTTCCAGCCTTTCCTTCTTTAGCAGTTTTCTTCTTTTCAAAGAATTCTATTATTGTCCTGCTGGTGATAAGAGTTTAATAGAGGTGATATATTTTAATTTATATTTTTTAAAAGCCTTTTCCTTTGTCTTTCCAGTTTATACGACTGATTACATTTCTTACATAAAAGTATATTTATATATTTATTGTTGTAATAAAGTTTAGGTAAATATCATATAGACTCTCATAAAATTTTATATTACGACTTGTGTTATAGCCTTACTGAACGGTATTGTTAAACTTTTCAATTATTGTAATTGTCGGTGGTATGTCATAATGAATTTTTACTTTGAAAACATTTAGTTTCAATCGGAAACATTCTTGTTTAATTTTGATCGACATAGGTAACTCTTAGTCAATTTAGGAATATTAGTTAGCAAACGGTCATGGAAGTGAATTTGCATAAAAGGAAGGATGCTTCGACACGCGACTACACGTTTCAAGCAGTGAGCTGAAATAGTCTCGTCGAGTGCTCTGTGACCGACCGACCGAAATCGAAGGCATGGTTTTTAATCGAGCATCGGACGGATGGTCGCATTCAACTGGCTTTTGTTCATTGAAAACAATGCCTTTAGGATGTTCGACTTTAGAATAATTACGAACGATGATTATTAAGAAAGTAATAGACTTCCGTATAAACTAATAAATCAAAAACGTGAATATAAAGAATATTCTTGAATATATAATAATAAATAATCTTATTAATTTCAGTAATATTATTATATATAAAACCCTTTATTATATCGGTGTTTCTAACAACAATTTAAATGAAATAAAGTCAAACCGGAACATAGTTAAACTTATATAAATACATTGAAATTGTAATGAAAACAATTATTTTACCTTTTCAATAATTTCATCTTGTACACGCATAGAACATGAATTTTAATTGACAGTAGATATTGTACTGATATTATATATACCGTTATATATATTGTTCTAACAAATATAATTATAGCGGTTTGTGTTTGATAAACATTTACACAGGTTTTATTAAATGTTAGTATACCTATACTTTAATAATATATTTATAATGTTTTTTTTTTCTGTGTATATAATACTATATTAAATAAGTTGATAACAAAGTACACTGTCGACTTATCCTGTAAACAGTTCTATATAATTTCTACATAACAGTGGAATACGATCGATACCCCATTTCGGCATTCAGATTTATACTGATAAGGCATTTGCTTAACGAGCGAACCGATTATCGGAACAGATAGTATAGTATTGAGAAAGGATAACGGTCGAAAAAGGGGAAATACGGGCCACTTTGTTTGAGATCTACTTATATTCAGGTGCGATGTTGTTTGAGTCAACAACTATTTAAAATACTGTTATCTGAAATTCTGATATAACTTTAGTTGAGCAGTATGAAGGATTTTTGTGAATTTTTTCTCGTTATTTCATTGATGTAAATTTTTTTAACGATCGTTATACAACATTTATTCTTACATCATAAAGGGAATTGTTGTTAAGTAACAGCTTACTAAATATAAATGAAAATTGTGTAAAATATTTAAGCTTTAACCTGTAGTGGTACTAGCATTCGCCTCAACGCCGGTGGTTGTGGGTTCGATTTCCGCGCGGAGCAAATATTTGTATATTTGCAAATATTTGTTTCTGGTCTAGGCATCCTGGTGTGTCTTCCCACCGTGCCTCGAAGAGCAAGTAAAGCCGTTGGTCCCGGTTGTTATTATAGATACCTGATAGCGATCAAGGTAAGGAAATTATCCGCCAACACGTAATGGAGCAGCGTGGTGGAGCTCCAAATCTTTCCTATATCGATAGAAGGCCTTTGCCGAGCAGTAAAAGGTCTACAGGCTGATTCAATTCAGTAATTTTTAATTCAGAGTAGGTACTTTGTAGTATTATTACGGAATTAAATCTAAGCTATGTTAATTTTGGGCCAAAATCTGTATGTAAAATAGGCCAGTAGATAATATTATACAGATATTACATAGCTATTGTAAATCCTAAAGGATATTAGGATTATAAGCATAGAAAACATTTATCAAAACTTTGAACAAACAATGCGTTTGTTTCGGACAGTTTGTCGATTCTATTCGCAATATTTTATGAAGTCTACAAATGACTAAGGATGTTAAGGGAGGATATGAAAGAAAGAATTTTTGAACTGTTTTAATTTTTTTTTAAAATTTTTATACGAGTGATAAAAGAAGATCTAACTTTACTTATTTTTTCGATTATCTTTTATTTGATTTGTCTAATTTTATGTCAAAAATATTTAGATAAAAGTCGAATATTTTTTATATTCATAAATTACGTAACATACGAGTAGTAACTGTAACCCTCTAACATCTCAATATCCCAAGAGGCAAAGAAATTTTGTACGAACGAAATAAATTGTGTTGGGTTCAGTGTAAAAGCACAGTATAATAATATATACAGTACTCCAACATAAGTCTACGCGCCTTGATCTCGGGTTACGCTCGGGACGCAAACATTCGCGACTGTGCCGCAGTGACGAACGGCCCGTGTGTTGTTTTTTTTTAACAATAACCGCACGATTTTTTCACTGAAAATAATTTTTAATTACATATTTAATATGACGAGTAGGATTTATTTGTGCTGTTTTTGATTTCATGAATTCGCCAATAACGCATCCAGAGATAACTTTTTTAGATTACCTGTAAACTCTGAAAGGTAAAACTACAAAATAATTTTACTTACTAGCAGGTAGGTACATAATGTGTGTCTTTTGACGTGATAACGTCTAGTAAATTGATGAAAGCTATCGGGTTTTTTTTCAAAGATGACGCCATTTTGTCACGTTCCGCGTGCGAGCGAGAGCGCAGAACAAGCGATAGAGAGGCACGATTACCCTAAGCGTTCTGTCTTACACTCCATCGGACCGCGTTCGAGTAAAAGAGACAGTGGCGCCACGCAATCTACACGCGAACTGTTTTGTAGGGATGTTCATCGGAAAAAATATCGATAATTTTAGTATCGATAATTATCGAATCGTTTTATCGATAGTTACTGATTAAATAGACTAGACTGATTTGTTATTCAAATATAAACATGGTTTGTTAATTAAATCTAACAATCAAAACAACACGCATTTTTATTGAACACTTCCTATTCAATTCACAAAGTATTTTATTTGTTTATATAAAAAGAGTATATTTACAATCACAAAACTAAATGGAAACACAAAGTAGGCAAATGTAAGTAAAATGCTGAGGCGGGCAGCCCTATCGCACGTTTACGTAGTGCGCGGCTGTCACTGTTGGCATTTATTTCAAAGATACGGCCGAGTTACAATACTGTATATATTACTATACTGTGGTAAAAGTGTACGAAGAAAGTAAAAGCGTCAATAGTTAAACGTACTAAATAACGTCGACTGAAACTGTATGTTTTATGTTTAAGACAAAATTATTTGTATTTTGTTGGGCTCTTAGGTAGAGATATAGACTTACAGATATTGATGCAAACACAGTTCAAAGATGTAATTAAGATATCAAGTTAAAATAATTTTTAGTTAAAAAAACTTGTGTCCTTTGAATTTATCTGATTTTTTGAGTGCCCAGGGACGAGGACTAGGGTTTATGAGTATCTTTATATATATATAAGAGATTTCCACGTATACATTGACTCATCACGATATCTCTGAAACTATAAGGCGCAGAGACTTGAAATTTGGTAGGAATATTCCTTTTACCGAGTAGAGGTCAGCTAAGAACGGATTTTACGAAATTCTACTTCTAAGGGGGTGATAAAGGGGGGCAAAGTTTGTATGGGACAACATGATTCCTTGGTCCAATCTACTTCAAATTTCGCATAAATATTCTTTAACAGAATTGGTTGAAGACGTGTTTCGTATTTTATCGAAATTCATCCTCTAACGATGTTAAAAGGGGAGAGAAAATTATTTTGATATAAATACTCCATAGTGATTTTGATTTAAATTAAAATTTATTTTGACACATGTTTGACAACCAATCCGTCTGTTATAAAATATTTTCCAGTATTGACGCAGGTGTAGGTGATAAAAAATATAATTTTATATTTTTTGAAATTTTATTTAAATACCCGTGCGAAGCCGGGGCGGGCCGCTATTATTAAGTATATATAATATATATGTTTATTTGTTGGGCTACTTTACTTCCGCTCTGAATCTAAATACTTATTAGATTTCCAATCGAATTAAAAATATGAGGTTTTTAATTTAACGAAATGGTTTTTGGTTTTTTAAATGCTATGAATTATTTTCGCAAATTATGTCGGTGTAAATTGATCTTTTGGAGTAGACTGGTTTAGAAATTATTTACATATTGGGTTTTTTATTTCAGAAATTCCTGCTGAGGTATTCTATAAATTTTACACTTTTTAGTGTAATGTTTAAGAAATTCCAAATATTAAAATAGTAAGTAGTCCGTAATCTACAAACATTTTTATGTATGTACCTGTAGTTTACACTGAATAGTCGCAATAAATGATGCGTTTAGGCATCGTTCATTTTCTATTAAAAAAAATGTAACCAAACGGCAGTTTGTATCGCATTATATAGGTCTCAATACCATGAAAATTAGCACACAGTCACGCTTGAGTACCTATTTTACACTTTATCCAATGACAAATGGATTTAATACTGTCCCGAGGCATTTGAAATGGAATTTGCCTAAAGTTTGGCGGCAGTACATAGAGAGTCAAATTTCAGTGGAATAAGCCGAGACTTTAGTAGACAACTTTTAGCCATGTAAATTAAATACTTTGATTGAATACAGCTAGCGAAATACTGCAACTGCACAATCTAGTAAAAATCGTAATCAAGATCGTACATTTGCGATACACTTTTGTCCAGACAGCGGAACTCGCCGAACTGTTTCAATATATCGCCTTCAAGTTTAATGGTTAATATTCAAAAGCCGAAAAGTCGAAGCGTTTTAAAAAAATAAATAAATTTAATATTATAAAATATTTGTAGTTCATTTCTCTGAAAAAATAAAAAACTTGAAATCTTTTTGTAATATTCATTTATAATTTAGTAATTTAGGAAATACCAATTTTGCTATAAAATTTAAGCCGAGATAGCTTACTGGAAAGAACATGTCGACTTTAATAGAAAAGCTGCGGACTTATGAGTATAATAGCGTTGACACTATTGAATTTTCAAATGTTAATATCGTTTAAAATTTAACCTCGAATTTAGCGGTGAAAAAAAAACACATATGAGAGTCAATTTATCGGAAGAAATTCTTAAACATTTTATTGCCGAATTGTTACATCGTTGGGCTTTTACAGTACTGTAATATGTACTAAGATAAATTAACTAAAATTAATTAAAAAATGTACTCAAAAGTTTCTGTCTTTAATTTTTAAAAGTAAACCGTAATTAATGTATGTTTTAGAAAAAAAAAATAAAATAATAAGACAAAGTTTCAGACAGCATAACTTACCATAATGTACTTCTATGAAAACAGGAGTGCGTCGTTAGTGTGTCACAAGTATAGCTATAATAAGCTATTTCTCACTAAGTTGTCTTCTTAGATTCTATATTTAAATATAAACTTTGTCACAGTATGAATTCATTGAACAGATTACCTGTTACGCCTGCCACGGAAGCGGAACCGTGATCTTATTTTTAACTCACCATTTCGTATTTCTACACACACGTTGACAGCACTGGTGGTTGTTGAAAGGTAGGCAAGTTTGTTGAGAAAAGAGAGCAATTGATATTGTTAGTTAAAACTATCAGACAATACCATGGACATATAACAGGAACGAGCTATCGCGTTATAGTCACTTTGCAAAATAATAAAAAATAACGCTTTAATTGTTTCACAAAATAATTAAAATAAAGTGAACAAAAAAGTTTGTTGTGGCAGGCTGCGTTTCGTGCATCGCTAATTGTACCTCGTAGAAATTGTGTACGCCGCGAGCTACCGCGCATTCCGCGGAACGTGTTACTCAATTTAACGCCGCCGATTTTATAAAACGTCGCTTCAGCGTTAGGTGCGTTTGAAAATCACGCTGTGAGGTCTTACAATAATTCATAGTATGAAAATGTTTCCAATAACACGTTATAATATTACATATTATGTTATTAAATTTGGACACATATACCATATACTCGTAAGATTATATCCTTGAAAAACGTCTCTGACCTTCTCATTGAAATCTATTGGGCCAATATACGAGTACCTTTAACAACTTTAAGAATACATTTACTCAAACTCTCAAGTTTATCATATAAATTTAATGTATATTAAATTTATTTCAATTTATATTGTTTCGAAGAAAAAATATAATTGCGTATGATCTTTAAAAAAGTACGTTTACGAAAAATACAAAAATCCTTATTTGTCAAGACAAACGGCTAAAGCCTATCTAGCGAATTCCGTTTCGGTTTATGTAAAAAAAGAAAAAGAAAAAAAAAGAACATTTTCCGATTCATTTATAAAATTAAATCTTATTAGAACAGAGAAAAGAAAAAGCAATATCCGCTATAAGAATTCTTGTAACGAGTGCGGGAAAGCGGTTGTTTTCTAGCGTTTAAAATTAGAGTGCCATGAAAAATTCTTCGTATTTAAATACGAAGGAGCTGAATTATATTTTAAGATATCTTAAAATATCTTCAAAAGATTACTTTAAATGTAAAGACGTACTTTTGGTAAGCAACATAATTATAAATAACCTAATAATGATATAAAGTAAAAATTAACAACGTTAAAATATTAACTTTCATAAAATATAAAACAATACTTATGTAAAACCTTACATATTAAACTGATACTTTTCGTTGATAATGTGCATATTTTTAAGAGATATATCTATAGATATATATTACAATATCTGCGATATATACAGCATAATAAATGAACCTATGAAGTGACATTTTCCTGAGTGGATCAGACGGTAGGTAGATAGGTAGCTCATCCGGTATAATCACAAACGTTTTAATGAAAGCATCACTCACAGATGTCACGTGTCTGCGTTCCCAGTGGCCGAAGTGCCATTTACGGTACGATTTCCGGAAGCAATTGCAATTATATTTTTATTTTATTGGATTTTAATCGATATCTGTAGGATTTTGATGAGATCGAGCAAGAATTATAAACAAATCAATTTTAACAATTTCACATGTCAGTTAATTAGAACGATATGTATTATCTTATTAAGGATGTATCACCAATGCAAAGGAAAACGTTTAAAGCGATAAAGCTGTTAAGCAAGTCCGAGTATTAAATAATTAATTTAATATAAGTTGTAGTTGTAATTATTAAATAATTAATAGACAACTTATATAGAGGAAGAATAGATAAAATATTATACAAGTTAACTCGCATAAACTCGCACGTTAGATAATTAAAAATATTTCCACAAAAGTGAACATCATTAATAATCGAATTTTTATATTCGAATTTTATTTTATTTTATATATACTGTATTGACCTTAAGATCTACAGTTAGTTTATGAAAAAAGTGTGGTTTCGTAAGACATCAGATAGGAAAGAAATTCCTTATTACATAAATATTAATTTCAAGTTTATGTCGAGGTAAAAAATAATTATTATCCGGGTATAAATGTTTTATTATGATTTTTTTTATCGATAAAAAGCAAAAACTACTTTACAAAATTATCTTAACACTATTTTATTTTATTCACAATGATTTATAAAAATAAAATAATAATATAAAAAGAAACAGCTATTTACATGAATAATAATTAAGGCTAATAAATTATGTTCTATCATAGAAACTATAGCTTATTGGTTTTATGGTAAATTTAGTAAATAAATTCGCCGAACAAAAGACGGGAGTATTAATTGTGTGTAATAACTTAAAATCAATATTATGTAATTTTAATTCAATATGGGCATTTTTGTTCCTTTATTGAAAAATTTTTACTCTTAATTTTGGCCCCTTACAGATTTTGATACAGGGCCCATATAAGGCAAGCTACGCCACTGTACAAGTTGATAAAACTAATTACTATTTCATGTGGGATGACATGGTAATATGTATCAAGATATACCTAGATATATATGTATAGACAGATATGTTTGTATCATGTTTAAACCTGGAATATATGTATTATACATAAAGTCCCACAATACACAATTAATGTAATTTTACGAAACCACATTTTAAAATCATATAAGTAGTTGTATATTTTAATAGTTATGCAGCATCTTTGTACATGTTTTTACAGAATTATTTTTAAGTATAAATTTATATATTAAAAACAATACATAAGATATATTGCTTTAGTTTATATATTTTACACAATCATCATCATCATATCAGCCATTTGATGACCACTGCTGAACGTAGATCTCCCCCAACAACAGAGCGACCGGATCGAAGCACCCTCCATCCAACGGCTTCCGGCGAATCTCCTCAAGTCGTCTGTCCATAATTACATAATATGAAAGATGAAATTAAATATACAATTTTATACGGTCTAGACCATTATCGTCCTTTCAAAAGAACCTCTTATATCTCCATTACGACAAAGACATGTATAAGAGGATAAGTGTGTAATTAACAATTGAAAGCATCTTAATTTTATTAAAGTACTAAAGTATAGGAATTTTCATTTTAGTGCCTACAATTCGTCGAGTTCAATTTTGTCCTCCGACCTCTTTTTATCTTTGACGTTTGCGACCCTTCTTACCTTTGACCGATGCTTGTTCAAAGAGCGACCGATGCAGCTCAACGACTTCAAAACAACCCGTCCTTAATCCTTAATATATTTGAAAATATGTTATTATTATTTGTGGATATTCCTGTAAATAATAATCGGGTTTATATCAAACCTTGAAATATTCTGTAAGCATACATATATTTTTTAATTATTCATTGAAGAAAAATTTTAATAACCTGGGATTTTTACTGCAGCATAAAATTTACTATGTGAAAATACGTTAAAA
Organism: Euphydryas editha; assembly: GCA_036937285.1. NCBI lineage: Eukaryota > Metazoa > Arthropoda > Insecta > Lepidoptera > Nymphalidae > Euphydryas > Euphydryas editha. The sequence goes on from JAUPFZ010000006.1 coordinate 9,548,167, forward strand.
TAAATGGCGAGAAAGACAAGCTTTTGCAAGTTACTAATCGTATTGAATGAGAGAACGCTTTGGTTAAAATTACCCAATCAACATATAAAGTAGCTGCGGAGTGAACTTTAAATCACGAGGATTAATGAATATTACTGATTACGCACTAAACGCTTATTTACGCATTCAATTATCAGTAAGAATTCGTGACTGAGATTATCGATACGCTACTGGAATTAATTTTATGGTTTTCCATAAGCACGCGGAAAACAGAATTTTAAAAGCTACTTAAGCTACTAGCTAATATTCTTTTGTATTCTAGTTTTTTTAACAAGACTTGAACAGTTGTTCTCAATAGATATGCCTCATTACTGATACAACGAGTAAATTAAAAAAAGGAGATTTGTGCTATTAGTTCTAGATTACTTTACATTCTTTATTATTATTTCTTATACTTGGGCGAAAAGGCCCTTGTGACATTATAATTTATAAATAGTAGAAGTAAAAAATATACCATTATGACACTATTTAAGACGATTAAGTTGTAAATACTTAGTAAAGAAAAACGTGAGAATGAAAGAAAAAAAAATCGCAATTTTCTTATTATATTGACTAGAGTAACTACTACCATTATTAAAATGTATGTTTGTTGAATATCGATTCGGTTGTAATCTTGGTTGGCGGTGCGTCAGATTTAATAGCGCGTGGCGGTCGCGCAATCACAGCGGGCGATCACAGCGCTGCGGATAACGGCAGCGTAACATCCCAATTAAATCACGCAAACTGATTTTGTTTGCCACAGATAACATCAGTAAATACCTGATGTATTTACTGAGGAAGAACAATAACAATTTGCAAGATATGTCAACTGAGCAATCGTTTTTTTTAAATTGTTTAACCTGGTATCGTCCACTAGAAAATAATATCTTATTTGAAACGCTTCTTTGTAAAATTTGTTTAATTTTTACATTAATTCTTATTCTTCAAGCGTTTATGGTGAGATGTTGTTCGCGTGAAATAAAAAGTAAAGACAAACATTATACAAGTAAGAGCTGCCGCAACTCGACGGGTAGGAAAAAGTTTGACATGAAAAATGGAGCAAAGGGTTTAGCAAGCAACGGTGTTAGAAAGAAGGGAATAATTTAGCTGTAAACTTCGGGAGTACATTTAGTTTAGGATATTATATAAAGTAAAAAAGATATACGTGTTTCAGAATTTACTTCGAAACATGAAAGTTTTTTTCATGTTATTTTCTTTTACCAAACATGTGATGACTTGCATGTTTTAGATAAACATTTGAGACAGGAAGCTGACCCAATGTACAGCAGCGTGGCCGATTACCAAGCCGAGTTTCAAATAAGACTTCTCACACTTGGACTTCTCCTTTAAAGCAGAAGTTCAGTTGTGGAACATGTAAGGGCTGTACTAGTACATTACATTATATTATACAAATTTTATGTTCTAAGTAGCTTTATTTTTGTATCTGTTTTGTATATGATATATATGTTCAACATTATACATATTCATAAAGGAATATATCCTGATTGTCAGAGTTTAATATCGACGAGCTCAAACTATTCAAGTTAGATGTAAGATATTTAGCATGTAGCCTTGTTAATAATATAAAGTCAATCCAATAAAGAAGGATTTTTGAAAAATCTACCGTTTTGGAGTATAATCTTGAATGGAGATTTTACGATTTTTGAAGCTGGAAATGTATTAAATTTTTTTAGGCCTTTTATTTGAACAGAGTAGCATTTGTGACAAATTCCAATCATCAAGCAAGTTTGTAAGAGATTTGTGTCATTTTCTAAGTAAATTGAAGCTTACAAAAGTTCAACCTTTGTTTTTTGCACTATAAAAGCAGCTGACAACAATTTTTTCAATAATAAATTCCGGCAATCTATTTAAAGTCAAGTGACGAATATCAATAGACCTTTTTTACAGGAAAATTAGAACAATGAAATTTGAAATGGAAATTTTTATTAGCATATTGGAGCATTCAGGATGTATTGTAAAAATAATATTGTCATCCTCTTATAGTTCATTCATCAAATTATAGAATATGTTACTTATAATTGTAATATTTTTATATACTGACCTACCTGACATTATTATTGAGTAAAAAAAAAAACTAAAATATATGTTTTTAATACCTGTACCAGCGATGTTTTAGAAAGAAATGACTGATTGGTTTTTAATGAAATTTTTCATTATCTGTTTGTAATATTTTAGACCATTCAAGTATTGCTAGAGGATTTACATAAAAGGTGTGCAAACAAAGTCAGGGGTACAACTCGTAGTAAATATTTAACATGCCTGTTCGTTGTTCATGTTTGATCAAGATTCGGTTTTATCGCTTACTAATTCCAGTCGCGGACCCTTAAAATGGTTTGGGCGTAGTCTGTGGATCTTGTATCCCAATATTTATAGTCATTGTTCGGAATAATCTGATATTCGAGCATGGAATAAATTTAACATTAGTTTTAAAGGTATACACATAATATAAAATATATAAAAATATATATTCGTATAAATAGTTTTACGATGATATCGTCGTTAGGACACCTCATATTTAAGTTTTCTATTTCCTCTGTAACGTCTGTAATTTGGACTATATATGTTTTAGAATTTGGAACATTAAATTTTGATAGATATTTATAGAAGCAAGAAAATGAAAAGTATTAAGAGCAGTACCTACCAATAATTTGCAGGGTCACTAATCATTTGTAGTTTGGTTAACAAAAATTATTTAAATTTAATACGACTCAAAAATTTATGACGATTCATAAATGTAAATATAAGCTTAACGATAACATAACACTATTATTTATTTACAAAGATTGTATTTCTAACGGTTTTAGTTTCATCAATTTGCTCCATATCGAATAAACGGCGCTATGTCAAGATACGTATACATTTTCCGGAACAACCTTCTAAAATAGGCACAATATCTTGAAATGCTTATACCCAGTATCGATCTGACCTCCATTTAGAATTTCGTACAAATTAAATATCAAACGATCATTAGACTTTGCTTTTATCTCTAGCCTTTAACTTACCGTATATTTTAAAGTTATAGTAAAAAAATTTACCTATTATAATATTCAATTTAACAATTTAATTATTCCAATTAACAAATTATCTATGCTTTATTACATATACTAGTTTCTTTTTTTGCTATATTTTATCAAATCGATTACATCGGTAATTCGATTTAAACGTATTTTTTGTAGAGCACTAACTATTGATGTTAACCTCCGAAATTATCTATGGGTGATGCCACGAACTACGTTTACTTAGTTCTGTAATTACAAACAATCAATCACAAAACGTAAGCATAAGTGAATAAGTAGTATATATTGCTTTTTCATTTATCTTCAAAACCTATATAAGATTTAGATATTCAGGCTTATTATTTTATAAAGTTGTTACGAAAAATCATGAGAAGTATGGTTATATTATTAAATATAACTATTTATAAACGAACTTTGTTAACACTTAAAAGTTTCAACTTTTCAGGTGATTCAACCTGAAAAATGTTGACGTAAGTTGAACATTTTAAGCCAACACTGAGAAAGATTTCTAGAAAAGTGAGTTTAGAATTTACTATAGTTTAGATTGAGGAACTTTAAAGTTTAAAGTAAGTGTTTGCATAATGAGAAGTAGCGAATAGTTTATGTAAACTTTCGAACTTTTCGCAGAAGTACTTGAAATTCATAAAAACCAAATGTTAATATTATATAAACATACAATAAAACGTAAATTTCTGTTTGTTTGAACATGCATCACGGTTTTATGGTAAAAATTTAGATAGAAAACAAAATTTAAGTAACATTTATGGAAATCTATATATTCAATCAAAAGTTATTGTAATTTAAATGATGCGAGTCATGCCGACCACATTACTATTTTAGAGTATTTGATTATCTCTTATTTCTATTTACCTATCGACGTTTTTACTATATATATATATACGGTATTACTTAATATTATTTATTTATATTTAGGTACGGGGTCTTTACGTTTTATTTCCTTAGATAAAATAATCCTATTAGTGGACATAACAAAAGTTATTACAATACCATAGTTACAATTGTATAGCGTGCAGCCTGTGATGAAAATATAATAAGTAAATAAATAAAGATGCTTAACATACACACACGGCCGTCCATTTCTAAGGTAGGCAACTTAATGCCTGCTTTAGGTAACAGCCGACTGATACACACACACACACATATATGTATATTTTTTTAAATATATGAATAAATATATATTACACCCAGGCTCTAGGCGGGAATCGAACCCACAACCCAGGGGCAGACTAAAAATTGCGCCAACGCACAGTGAAAAATGGTAGTACAACGGCACATCAAAAATGGTTTTTATCAATGTCGAAATTGGCATAATTTTTTAATTTTATTTATTAGTTTAAAGGTCAAACTAAACTATTTTAGTGAAATTTTGTACAATTTATACAAAGTTATTTTATATATATATATATATATATATATATATATATATATATATATATATATATATATATATATATATATATATATATATATATATATATATATATATATATATATATATATATATATATATATTTTTTTTTTTACGAACGTCCATGTTTTAAGTCTGTTCACTTCATCACTTTCAAAGTTATTTTAAAGTTAAATTAAACTAATATATAATCAGTATTATACATTTATGAAAAGTTCAAAAAAGCTAATATTTTTCTAATTTTATATTACGTTAACGTTAAAATTGTTAAATAAAAAAAGGTAAAAAAAATGGATTTTTTTTACTTTAACAGTTAACAACGTTTACACACGCTTTACATTAATTAATGTCAATTAGGTTATTCATAAGAAACATTTATTAAAATTAGCTGCGCACATTTGCGCTTTCCGAAATTATCGGTAAAAATAGGAAGTTACAAAATAGGAAACCGCTATCTATTGCGGTTTAGAATGTAGACTTTTACAAGTATATCATTAATTTACGGCATGTTTTGTGGTTTACTATCAATAACTGATTTGTATTAGGCTTTATATCAATTTTGCAAAAGTTTTGCGTGTAAAAATTTAATCAACAAGCTGCAAACTGTCCTTATTTTTCATAAATGCCAAATAAATTCTTTGGGCCCATCATTAATTAATAAAGAAGGTGAGGGAGTACAGGTGAAGCATGAACTCTTTCTTACAATGATAGATGGTACAGTAGCTCAGGTAATAATGTAAACATCTTCTGGTTCTACATGTACAATATGTGGAATTACTCCACGGCAAACGAACCATTTGAGTAAAGTGCTAGTGCTGCTAGGCCTGATAATGAAGATTCTTACCAATACGGACTGTCTACGTTACATGCCTGGATTCGTTGTACGGAAACAATATTACTCTTACACTCTTTCTTTCAAAATATGGTCAGCCACAAGCGAAGAAAAGAAACGATAAAAGCGAGAGAAGAAAACCCTGGTACAAAAAAGTTTTCGTGATGAGCTAGGGTTGATCATCGACCAACCGCGACAAGAAAGTGGTAATACTAATTACGGGAATATAGCCAGAAGAGTCTTTTACAATGCAACCTATTCTGCTGAAATCACAGGAGTTGATATTAATTTGATTAAACGACTTTACATAATACTGCAAGATATATGATCAGGTTTAATGATAGATGCTGAAAATTTTGGTAGATATGCCATGGAGACTGAAGAGAATTTATGGGTGGTTTTATATGCTCTATATATCTATTGTTTACGAATGACTCCATTTAGATTCTCTTATGCTTAGATTTTCAATTTAAATTACATGAAAAAAAAGGGCGACACAATTTCAATTCAAGAGTACAAAATAGATTATTTGTAAATAAGAAATTCTGAGATCACAATAGGGAATAAGCTGGTAAAAATATAAATCGTACAAAGAACTATTTTCTAGTTTATTACTACAGCAATACATTATAAAATATTATAATAAATACTAATTCTTTGAATATTTTTACTTCTCTCTGTCACATGCATGCAAATGATATTCAAATTTATTGTCAGTCTTATGTTAAAGGACAATGACCATTTTTCTATGAAGCTGTGCCCTGACATGTACAGAAAATGGATATCTTAAAGTATCCTTTATTAATTGAAACTAGATTTTTAATAATAGTTTAGAAGTTATCAAATCTGCGGTTTATAATTAAATAAAAAAAATCTTTGATTTGTCGTCCTGGTTGCGTTTCCGGATTGGTATTTAAATTTAGTTTAATAATGAAAAAAAGTCAATATGATTAATAATGTCAGACAGGTGGGTTAGAATGTACCTTATTTGTACGGAATTTATTTTTGTTTTTTGTCTACTACAAGACAACCCTTGACTGCGAACTCGCCTGGTGGTAAATAGTGTTGTTGCGATAGAATCGATGTCTGAATGAATTGTCTATCGATGGTATCGTGATAGTGTTCTGGCCTCGAAAATCGATCAAAATATCCACGTGAAAATACTATCGAACAGTATCAATACTCGGTTGCAAAACTATCGATAGGTTCGATATTTTCGATAACGTCAATTGATTTACTCTCGATAGTATTACTCGAGTTTCAATAATATCAATACTATCGACATGATCGAGTCTATCGGTAATACAGATGTGATACTATCGATAGTTTCAATACTATCGGTTGAGCAGTAGTATTAGGTAATCCTCTTTAAGAATCGATTCTATCGATAGTATTGTCACGTGCAAAAAGTATCAATAGGACTATCGATATTATGAGTGATTTTCGAGGACAACTATCAATAGTTATGCAACAAAAGTGATAAGTGACAATTGTCTAAAATAGAGCAGGCTAATCTGTTAGGTGTTGGCAGTTATATGTATTAAATGTGTGCTTTTTTACTCTTTTATGAATTATTTATTATTGGAAACTTTATTGGTTTATATATTTGTTGTATCAATTTAATTTATCAAAAATAAAATAAAATAAAAAATAAACCCACTCCTCTGATCGGTTTCTAACTACATTGTAGCAAAACGCTCAATCGCTTTTTTTTAACTGTCACTTCTAGACTATTATTAAAAATCTAGTTTTAATTAATAAAATCCTTTATTAGTAAAAATCCTTAAGTAGTAAATCCTTTATTAGTAATAAAATACTTTAAAATATCAATTTTCTGTACATATCGAGGCAGATTTGAACATTGTCCTTTGTTTTCCCGTTTCTTTCATCCATTTGCGAAAGAAGTAATAAGTCTTATTGTTGTAAAATTAATCCTTCTAAGCCTTTATTGTTGGTAATCGGGGCATGATTTCAAGAGTTGATTGGACTGAGCTACCTAAGGTCAAATTTATACTAAAATACATTACATATGTTCAGTACATACTGTACATATAAATAGTAAAAATGTAAAACTCCGTAACGTATCTATTTGGTGCGTACTTTATCGTGGAACAGTTATATAAAATAGCAAAGTCGAAAAACTATTGCATCACTTAAATGTTTAAAGCGGTTGCGTTGTTTTCTACTAATTTATAACAAAATTATGTTAGCTCAAACTCTAATTTGATTTATACTCTCTATGTCGACGCGCTGTCCCAAATTATTCGAAGACCAAATTAATAAACTTGAGCGTCTCCAAAATCTAGCTATACGATTCCTGTTAGTCTTGCACGAACATGAATCATGTCTCAGCATTTCATTCAAGAGGTTATTTCAAAATCAGTTTTCGTAGAAATCTATATATGCTTGCACCGTGTTTCTATATACCAAAGCGTCAAACTATTTAAAATAATTTTTTTTTTAAATTCATGTAAAGTATTAAGATCAATGGAGAACCTCACACTGAGGATACATATATAAAACACAAAAGAATATGAAAGGATATTAATCTTTTCACCTTTATGTCACATTGTACCTACATAGAATAAGAATAATATATTATTATATGTACAACGAAATGAAAAGATAAAAAGGTTTTAATTACTTTATTATATTTTGTTATTTTTCGAACTATTTAATATGAGGCTATTACCGCATCAAACACAATAATATATATATTTTTAAAACGGTTCTGTTGTTCATAAGTGCTTAGAAATGAAAAAATATTAGGCTTTTTTACATTTAATATAGACTAGTAGTTATTTAATTAAAAGTCTAAAACGAATTTTATCGTGTTTATTTAAAAAAAAAATTTTAAAAATAAACGCGATGAAATCCGTTTTAGACTTTTAATTAAATGAGTAAAATTCGCGTAAATATAAGAGAACAATAGACTAGTAGGATTTGAATTTGCGATATTTAACGTAGAAGGCAGTTAAAATTATCTCTGTGCTAACTAGTCCTTAAATAAATATTTTGAAATACAAAAAAAAGACATACTCGATATTCGGAATTTATATTTGCATTACAGAAATCATATAGTTCTTTGAAAAAAAAAAAAAAAAACAAGTTGCTTTATAAGGCGATATTTCTTTCTAAAACGATGTCGCTCGAGTCTTTCAGGATCAAATGAAGTCGGAAAAATATACCTATATTTCTTTTATAAATATGAGTTTATTCATGGTGTATTTTAGCTAATAAAATAATCGTCTATGAAAACAAACCGTGTTCTTATTGTTTCCTAAATAAAGAAAAAAAAATAATAGAACTATATTAGAACTAGCAAAAAACTAAATACATTTTAAATATCTAGCATTAAAACCTGTTGTTAATATTATATATACGAGATATAATATATTCGACTTCGTTGTTCATAGGTTATTCGACGATTGATAAAATGTATTGAAAAAAATATTTTGTTAAATGAAAGTGAAAGTGTATTTATTACATTCATGCATTTTTAGAATTTTCACTTACTTAGAGTGTTCGCTGTACAAGTGCTAATATAAGAAAACGCAAACTATAAAGCGACGTTAAAAACTTGTGCAACTCACACTTGAGCTACAATTTTTTAGTTATTTTACTTTTGTAATTAATTATCAGACTAATCTAATTATTGTAATCGAGATCGCAGAGTAAGCATCACGACGAAGAAGGCTATCTTATTTATAATTACATCACAGCTAAAAAACCCTTTTTGCTACTTTGTCCTCATTATTTAAATATTAATTTTTACATTTAGAACGTTCTAAATGAAGTAACTTTTTCTTTTAAAAATTTTATATATATTTTTAAAAAAAATTTAGATGATTAATCTACGTTAATTTGAATTTTCTTAACGATTTCGATGACAAGTACTGTTAGTAGACAGCTAGTTTGTATTTGTTCTTATATTATATACACAAATCATTTTGTTTGTTTGTTCCTTTGTACGTATATCGGATGGAAGGTACTAATCTTAAGATTTACCAGACCGATAGAAAAACCTTATTCCATCAGAAAGCCTGTTGAGGAAGATTATAGGCTGTATACGACTGATAATAGAAGAATAGTAATTATACGTCTATGCAATGGTCGTAGTTTAGTAAATAATGCAAAAAAAGAAAGATTTGTTTGTTTGGAGTTCATAAAATTTGAAATAACTTCAACGGTTTAATTATTGATTTACTCATTATTAAACTACATTAGCTAGAAGTAACATAATATTCCACAAAACATTCTGCTTTATATTAACTGTATAGAAAACCACACATAAAAAGATAACACGAGTTCAACGCAACAAATATCAAGAAAAAGAGAATGATGACACCTGGGCAGTCTTATCGCTTATTAGCGATTTCTTTCAGACAAACTTAGGGTTAGAGAATCATGGAACTGATATTAAGGTAGGTGGTGTAATACAGTATTATAATATATAAACATACAGATACATTTCAACAAATTAACACATATATATATATATATATATATATATATATATATATATATATATATATATATATATACATATAGATAACATACACACATACATACATATACATACATATAAATGCGCTTTGAATTATAATATCGGAACAGTAGCCAAAAATGTTAACGTAGGAGAAACTTAGGTACGTCTAGTTAGCTAAAGTTAAATGAAACCATTAATTAATTAAAACCATGTCTGATAACTATGTTATATATTTGTATACTATTTGCATAATTAAATGTTTTGTAATATTCGGTGATTTGCAATAAGGTTTATGCTACGAGTATTTTAACCATAACCATTGTTTCATTGCTACATATCATGTAGGTATTTAGCAATGTAAATTAATACATAAATAAGTACGTTGTGATGAATTTTTTTTAATCTACTTTGAAAGCAAGTCTAAGTACAACTTAAATAGCAAAGTCATACAACTGAAAAACACTGCGAATATAAGTTAAATATAGCGCTTTCGCGCCTATCCTTCTAAGGGTGAAACGGTTTAGAGTGGCTTTACTAAATTGATTTTATGTGTATTGTGGACTTAGCCTTTTACTGTTGTATCAGTGTTCGAAACTCGGAAATATTTCGACTCTAGTGAAATAGTTTTAGTTTTTAGATAAACCATTTACTGTTTGTCGACTCGTAACACGAACCCTGACATTATAATTTTTCTGTACCAGATATACATATATTACCATCTCAGCGAATTGGATTTCGTTTTAGGAATTACTTGGTGTGATATATTACTTACGTTAATTTACATTTATTTAGTTAGTTTAACAAACATGTCATAAAAAAAAGTTTAAATATCATGTTTGTTTTTTATTTGTTAAATGCACTAAAAGTGACAAAAAAGAGCCTGACGTCACTGTTACATTCGTTTTACGAAGGCTTTTTGAGTGAACCATAAAGTGGGTAACTATCAAAACAAATACTCTTATAGATGATATATGATGTCGAGTTTCCCTTCACAACGTTTGGCAACGCATCAAGTCCGTACACATAAACGAAATGATATAATGTTTTTATTAACATCTCATACGATTCCCTACTTATTCTAACTTATGGCGTACGGTCACTCGAAATACTTTAATCATAACGATATCAACTGTCATATATATGTTATCGCTTAGTAATAATTTATTCTGTAACACTACATTAATTCTAACAATCTTCATAAAGTACGGGAAATGGAACAGAGGATCTGGTGATGAGAGTGGGTCGGCGAGATAATCTAGTTTATTGAACGGAACGCCTGAGGGTGCTCGAGTCGGCGAGAGTCGAACCAGCACTAATAGCCTCACATTTCTTCATACAAGCCTCTCGATCTGACAGATGATAGAGAACGACTCTCTTATCCCTTATGAGACAGAATCGACAATTGTTTTCGTGTCCGTCTGCTATTGCCAATTACTATTTATTACGATGTGAGCTAAAAGATTTATAAACCAGTTAAAGAAAATGAACAAAGGATACTATATGTTACTCTTTCGCTTATTACAAAAAAGATTTAAGAAGCAAGTTTCTATTATATTCTATTTATAATTTATTTTAATTGACAAACAATAGCAATAGAATATATTATTTATTAGTTTTTTATGTTCACTGCAAGTACATTGGATAACGCGTTACAATGAAAAACACATAATAGTACATTTATAATTATTTTATATTAATTTTCTTTTATACACACAGTAGAAAATCAACTTTTCCATGTTCCATGAATAAATTTGCATAGTAAAGAATATTTTGAAACTACGCACTGAATGTAACATTGCTGGCATTAAAATGTCAAGTCTCGAGTGCAATCAAGTTTATATAATCACTTTGAAGGGATTTCATCTTTTTTATATTCCAAATCAATTTCCCAAGTCAGCGGTGGAATTGAATTGCTTATCTTCGTGTAAATAAATAAAAGTTATGTTGTAAAAGGATCGATGATTAATGATCTGACAATGTTTGGCCGATAAGTATTTATGAATGTTGTTTTTTTATCGATACGAGGTAAATTATCAAAGAGTTAGTTTTATGATTTATCAATTTATCCAATTTTATTTTTTTAATAACTTATTAATAGACTAACCGGTAGATCGCTGTCTCTCGTGCTCACTTACATCACCATAGGAGTCATAATTAAGTTAAGGATAGGTAAAAGCCATCCAAAATTTTTTGCCAAAACTGTGTAACTTAGAACTTAAAATATGTTTAAATTGCAACGTTTTGATTTAAATCGTTACAGTCTAACTCTTAAAAATTGTTTACTATGAATATTCATCGAAAAATGTCATTATTTCTGGTAAATTAAGAAGAAAAACGTAATAATACATTACACATTACAATTATATTTCAGAATTAAGTATCTTATGGAAACATTACGACATAATTACTTGACATCAGTCTTAGAGCAACTATTATAACCTAAATTACATTAATTAATAAAATATCGCTATTAAGTTCCACAAAGACTAAGCTTATGTTAATCTTGCTAAACGTTAAATGTAAACTGTTACCCTATTATATTGCTATTAACACTTTGTAACGTAATAATAATGTGAAAACATTAAACTTTAAGATAAGCTAACGATGAGGAGTAACAAATTTAGATTTTGCGAAGGGCTCAGTCTTTGGAGTTATGTATTTGAACTAACATTCGGATTATTCTGTATTAACAATATCGATTGTATCAAAAATTTAATTTTTAATGAAAGCCATCTTAATAAATATACATTACGATCATACAGTTTCAAGTAGTTTTATATAAATCTAACAGATTATCAGAAACGATTTTTTTCATATAAAAAAAACATGTGAGCCGTCACGGGACGCCTGGCAGATGTGAAACATCGACATTATTTTGTAAAAGTAATATGCAGAAAAGAACATATTGTGATAGGAACTAAATATGTCATAATGATAAAATAAAATATTACGATTTTTTTCCAGATAACGATGACTATTTATTGAATAAACATTTATTTTCATTAAATACAAAAATTTACGAATTTATTTCAAATCGTGACTACTTAATTCGTTTAATCAGTGACTTCGATCTATTGCGCATGGAGACGCGTCGCCACACCGCACACACTACTGCATATAGACTGTATATATATACCATCGTATAGCGTGACGACGCGTCGCCACGGCATGCGTCGGCACGCCAGAAATCGGTTTTACGTGCGGCTATAGATGTTTCACATCAAAAAAAATTTATTAATAATTCAAATATATGAAAATTGTTTACTATTACTAACTAAACGAGTCCAAAAATAAATAAATTTAAGTGTTAAAATATAATTATAAGACAGTCTCAGTTTTCACTAGAGAGTTTAAATATTTATTCTGTCAAATTATAATTTGAAACTCAGACTGCATTGAGCTTGTTGAATTTTACAGTAATCTTTTAATAACGTAAAATCTTTTGCTTGACTTTTGTTACAAACAAAACAATTAAATTAAAGGGCTTCTCACGGTGATTTAATATTTTATGTGCATTGTCATCATAGACACAAGTTAGTAGAGATGCTTAGTACGAGAATGATTGTCTCTTTCATTAATATTCCATTAGTCTCGTACACAGCCGCGATGCATTGTGCTCCACATCCGCAGCGTCCGCCCTGTCGCACCTTATCAACGGAAGAGGGATCTTAGACGAGCGACATAAAATGGAACCCGGAAATGGACTAGAGTTTCATTACAATTTCCTACGCAAACCAGAGGAGCACTTAGCCCTAGATATCTAAATGAAATAGCTCTTTATGGTTAGGTATTTTTTCATTTTTTTAAGTACGAGTTAGAGAAAGCTTTTAAATCAATATACATTTAAGTATTCTTATAGAAATGATAACTAATATTTGTCTTTAACTTCTTAAATTTAATTTATGATTCACTGAAATTATTAATATCTATATACATTTTGATCGTTTTGTATTAACTAGTGGTCGCCCAGTGGTCAAAATTCGATCATAATTCAGTTAAATTTTAAGTTTGAACGTTATTAACGTTCTATTGTCAAAGACTGTACATCTATAATTACAGATTTCGCCAAAGTAACACGGTTAATTTGCCTATCTTTTTCAATCAAATTATATAACATTTAAATAAAAAACAAGTACAAAAAATGAAGACTGAAATAAAGCATACCTTTTCTATATATACTCGTATTATTGAAACAAAAAACGAAGTAATAACAAAAATTGTCTATTCAAGTTGACATACATATTTAATTAATGCTTCCTCCATAACTACGTGACATTGGCGAAATTGTCTGTGCCATTTTGGTGCTATTGGAAGTTATTAATACAAATGAATGAATGAATGATTCAATACTTATCTGTAAACTTTTTTTTGTAAAAGCACTTTCATCATTTACTAAATCTGGAGGCACGGCAGTGCCTCCGCCAAGTCGAGCAAAAAAAAAAAAAGTAGCACGGCCGTACTATCCTTTTCTCGAAGCAATTCAGGCCATTTTCGACCCCCTATAACTTCGTTGCGGATAAAACTAGAAGTCTGAATTTTCAATACCCAAGCAGGCATTGTATAAACACGGTATATTTCAAATTTCATTAAATTTGAACCAGTAGTTTAAGAATTATAATTAGTCAAAGTTAACGATTTTGTCACTCACTGACTGACCGATCATCAAAACTCTAAGGCACTTCTAGCAGACATAGAAGCTTCAAATTTAGAATACCATTAGTGTTTCGTATATAAACCGAGGAAAAATTCAAATATTGTGCAATTTCGGTCCAGTTTTCTAGATACACCAACTGCATAAATAACTTTGTAATCTCATATAAATATATAGGATTACAAAGTTACATATGCAGTGGATAAATCAATGTAAATAAAAGTAAATAACTTTTAAAATGGTCAACGGAATGAAAAAGCAATAATGGAACATGTCTTATGAAATTGTATCAAAATCTCGAAAAGAATTAAAGTAGACAAAATTGAAAAAAAAAAAGAAATAATAAGTACTAATAATAAGTACTACCTACTCAAATAACTTTTGTATTTTGAAGTCATACTTCTTGATGAGACTCATTTTTACGATACGCGCGCACACTGTGACAAAAATAATAAAATCGACAACATTAAGTTAACTAGTAGGCGCCGCGCAATTACACTAACTTACTTCATTGCGCTGATGTGTCAGCTCAACAAGATTTTATTTAGTTTCACCTGTCCCGATGTTTGTCATCTAATCTTGCAAATTAAATTTGATTCAAAATAATAATAATAATAACCGTGTGATAATGCAATATTATGATGACATGTTGCTAATCTGATGGAGGAGCTAAAAAGTGGCCATAAGAACTTCGCAATGCAACGACACAAACTCATCGAGTGGGCTCGTCTGAATCTTCTTGAAGAGTAGTTTGTCTTTCAATGGTAACCAAGGTCTGATGATGGAGCTGGAAGGTGGTCATAGGAACTTTGTAATAAAACAACGCAACCTCAACGAGTTTCGGCTCGTTTGATTCGTCTTGACGACTACTTTATTTTTAAATGGTTACCGGGGTCTGATCGGATGATGGAGCTGGAAGGTGGCCATAGGAACTTCGCAATGAAACGACACAACTTCATCGAGTTCGGGTTCGTTTGAATCATCTTGACGAGTAGTTTGTCTTTCAATGTTAACTAAGGTCTGGTGATGGAGCTGGAAGGTGGTCATAGGAACTTTGTAATAAAACAACGCAACCTCAACGAGTTTCGGCTCGTTTGATTCGTCTTGACGACTACTTTATTTTTAAATGGTTACCGGGGTCTGATCGGATGATGGAGCTGGAAGGTGGCCATAGGAACTTCGCAATGAAACGACACAACCTCATCGAGTTCGGGTTCGTTTGAATCATCTTGACGAGTAGTTTGTCTTTCAATGTTAACTAAGGTCTGGTGATGGAGCTGGAAGGTGGTCATAGGAACTTTGTAATAAAACAACGCAACCTCAACGAGTTTCGGCTCGTTTCATTCGTCTTGACGACTACTTTATTTTTAAATGGTTACCGGGGTCTGATCGGATGATGGAGCTGGAAGGTGGCCATAGGAACTTCGCAATGAAACGACACAACCTCATCGAGTTCGGGTTCGTTTGAATCATCTTGACGAGTAGTTTGTCTTTCAATGTTAACTAAGGTCTGGTGATGGAGCTGGAATGTGGTCATAGGAGCTCTGTAATGAAACGACGCAACCCCATCTATTTTCGGCTCGTTTGATTCGTCTTGACGAGTACTTTGTTCTTAAATGGTTACTAGGGTCTGATCTGATAATGGAGCTGGAAAGTGACCATAAGAACTTCGCAATGAAACGACACAACCACATCGAGTTCGGGCTCGTTTGAATCGTCTTGACGAGTAGTTTGTCATTCAATGTAAACTAGGGTCTGGTGATGTAGCTGGAATATGGTCATAGGAACTCCGTAATGCAATGACGCAACCCCATCGAGTTTCAGCTCGTTTGATTTGTCTTGACGAGTAGTTTGTTTTTAGATGGTTACCAGGGTCTGACCTGATAATGGAGCTGGGAGGTGGCAATAGAAACTTCGCAATGAAACGACTCAACCTCATCGAGTTCAGGTTCGTTTGAATCATCTTGACGAGTAGTTTGTCTTTCAAGGTTAACTAGGGTCTGATGATGGAGCTGGAATGTGGTCATAGGAGCTCTGTAATGAAACGACGCAACCCCATCTAGTTTCGGCTCGTTTGATTCGTCTTGACGAGTACTTTGTTCTTAAATGGTTACCAGGGTCTGACCTGATAATGGAGCTGGAAAGTGACCATAAGAACTTCGCAATGAAATGACACAACCACATCGAGTTCGGGCTCGTATGAATCGTCTTGACGAGTAGTTTGTCATTCAATGTAAACTAGGGTCTGGTGATGTAGCTAGAATATGGTCATAGGAACTCCGTAATGAAACGACGCAACCCCATCGAGTTTCAGCTTGTTTGATTTGTCTTGACGAGTAGTTTGTTTTTAGATGGTTACCAGGGTCTGACTTGATAATGGAGCTGGGAGGTGGCAATAGAAACTTCGCAATGAAACGACACAACCTCATCGAGTTCGGGTTCGTTTGAATCATCTTGACGAGTAGTTTGTCTTTCAATATTAACTAGGGTCTGGTGATGGAGCTGGAATGTGGTCATAGGAGCTCTGTAATGAAACGACGCAACCCCATCTAGTTTCGGCTCGTTTGATTCGTCTTGACGAGTACTTTGTTCTTAAATGGTTACCAGGGTCTGAACTTATAATGGAGCTGGAAAGTGACCATAATAACTTCGCAATGAAACGACACAACCACATCGAGTTCGGGCTCGTTTGAATCGTCTTGACGAGCAATTTGTCTTTTAATGATAACCAGGGTCTGATGATGGAGCTGGAAGGTGGCCATAGATACTTTGCAATGAAACGACAAAACCTCACCGAGTTTGGACTCGTTTGAATCGTCTTGAAGATTAGTTTGCCTTTCAATGGAAACCAGGGTCCGATGATGGAGCTGGAAGATGGCCATAGGAACTCAGTAACTAAACGACATAATCACATCGAATATAGGCTCGTTTGATTCGTCTTGACGAGTACTTTGGTGCTATATGGTAACCAGGGTGTGATGATGGAGCTGGAAGATGGCCATAGAAACTAATTAATAAAATGACATAAACCCATCCAATATGGGCTCGTTTGATTCGTCTTGACGAGTACTTCAATGCAAGATGGTAACCAGGGTCTGATGATGGAGCTGGAAGGAGGCCATAGGAACTTCGCAATGAAACGACACAACTACATCGAGTTCAGGCTCTTTTGAATCGTCTTGACGAGGAGTTTATCTTTCGATGTTAACCAGGGTCTGGTGATGGAGCTGGAATGTGGTCATAGGGACTTTGTAATGAAACGACACAACCACATCGAGTTCGGGCTCGTTTGAATCGTCTTGACGAGAAACTTATTTTTAGATGATTACCAGGGTCAGATCTGATGATGGAGCTGCAAGATGGCCATAAGAACTTCGCAGTGAAATGAAACAACTTCATCGAAATTGGGCTCGTTTGAATCGCCTTGACGAGTAGTTTGTCTTTCTATGGTAACTAGGATCTGATGATGGAGCTGGAAGGTGGTCATAGGAACTCTGTAATGAAATGACGCAACCCCATCGAGCTTCAGCTCATTTGCTTCGTCTTGACGATTACTTTATTTTTAGTGGGTTATCAGGGTCTTATTATACATGGCGAGCACTAATCGTTAACTCAGAGCATCAATTTATTGTAAGTATAACTTCTTATGTGCGTATATAAGTACACATACACTTTTTTAAATATGTTTTTAAGTTTATTTTCGTGGAGAATTAGGTGTAAAAAATCGACAGAAACCTGACAGTATTGTTTCCGGCTAAACATACTTAATTTATCTCTCTTGTCAAGTATCTTAAGTTGTCAACTTGACAAAGTTATGTGTTTGTGCCGTTTGCAGTCGAAACACTTGGACCTTGGAGTTGCAGTGCAAAAAAGTTTCTAAAAGAATTAACCCCACGACTCATAGCCTCCACTGGTGACAGGAGGGCTGGTGCATTTTTTGCCCAAAGAATCGGAATTGCGATTCAACGGGGAAATGCTGCTAGTATTCTTGGCACCATTCCACGCGGACATGATTTATACCAAAACTGTGTGTAAATAATTATTTTAAGTTTTGAATTGTAAATATGTATAATATTGTAAAATTTCTTTAATAAATAATAAAAGTTATGATTAATAAACTTGACGTCATAATATGTATGACATGACGATCAAATAAAAGATTTTTTATTTTTAAATTTTACTAATCGTATTTATATCTGTTAATCGTATTCCTGTAAGAAACAAAAAACTCTCGCGTACCAGTACTATCTATACCAGTAATAGCTGAAACTGAAGAAGTAGTACCGGAAAAGAAAAAGAGGAAGATTATATACAAAAATAAAAAAAGATCATAAGACAGAGCGTAGGTTTTAAGAAAATGCATTGTTGGTATTTAAGAAGTAAAAGACACTGGAAAGGAAAACAAGTAGGAATATCTACAAAAAGAAATGAGATGCCATCAAAAACATAACTTGTAAAAAATCCAAGTCTCGCAACTCAGTTCTTCTACTCTACCGTAAAAAGTTGTGAGATCCATGTATTACCAAGTCGGCTAATTTATTCAATCCCTACTTAAGGGTCCTTCTGTCTTAAGCTATTACGTAATTAGCTAACCTAACAACATATTATAGTGACCATATCAATATTAAATTTTTTTAATGTTTCAAATAGATAGATTGACTTGGCAATCGCACTAAACAATCTAATTTAATACAATACTCGTATGCATTACTTGTGAGATACATTATGTTTTCATGCGATTGCCAAGTCAATCTATCTATTTTAAACATTAAAAAAATTTAATATTGATATGGTCACTATAATATGTTGTTAGGTTAGCTAATTACGTAATAGCTTAAGACAGAAGGACCCTTAAGTAGGGATTGAATAAATTAGCCGACTTGGTAATACATGGATCTCACAACTTTTTACGGTAGAGTAGAAGAACTGAGTTGCGAGACTTGGATTTTTTACAAGTTATGTTTTTGATGGCATTTCCTTGACCGTTATATTCGGGAATATAAAATCTCAAACTGTCAAATGATCAAACTCTACTTGCTGCGGCATACAGTTGCCCATGTGTAAAACTGGCTGATTCGATAAAACCCCGATAATTTTGAACGTTTGTTTTTGAGACTTATATATTGTCATCGCAAGGCAGGTATTATTGGAAATTGAGTTCTTTGAAGATTAACTGGTAAAATAAATAACTGGCATCAAAATTCTCAACAAAAAAAAAAATTAAAACTTCCTAATCAATTACATTACGATGCATATATTTAATGCGCATTCTTGTTCCATTGACTAATGCTTCCTTTGTACTTAAGTTCTGATCAGAAAAATAATGCAATTAACTTTTAATACTAATTTATGTGGTGGTAAGCCTTTAATAGTCAAAGAATTCAAAAACTCTACCGGATAGTTATTGATGTCATGTCATCATCAGAAATTTAATATATTGTCATAGGTATGGTATGTTAGCCCTCTATTCTCACATACATAGCGTTGCGATAGTTTATCCACTGCAGAAATAATTTTTGTGAATGGTGAAAAATGCTAAAAACTTCTCTAATTGCAAGTCTATAGGCTGCATACTAAAGCATGATTAATTTATCTCTGGGTGCTATTGAAGGTTGAAGCTTAATCCACCGAGATGCTCCACTGCTGGTTGGCGGATAATTTCTCTACCATGAGTAACGATCGTACGGACCGACGGCTTTACGTGCTCTCCAAGGCACGGTGGGGAGACTCATAAAGACATACACCCAGACCGGAAACAAATATTTGTACAAATACAAATATTTGTCCCGAGCGGGAATCGAACCAGCGATCGTCGGCGTATGGTTTTGAGGCCACTACTGGTACCACTACACTAGAACGGTCGTCAACACCAGAACGGTCGTCTAGTTGGTACATTATGAGAAATATGGATATGCCGCCCAATATCACAATTTAGAAAAAGTTGTGGATACGCTAAAGTGTCTAATGATTAATCCTAAACTGAGATATTTTTAATGATACCATTATTGTTTGAAAATGAAATCATATTTCATTCAAAAGGTGGCTCACTATTAACTGTACTAAATATTACTGCTACATCAGTTTGAACTGCATCATTGAAACGGTGTAGATCTAAATTATGATTTACTTTAATGAGCATACAAAATTTCTTTGTTATGATTTTTGACTCTCTGACAATGATGTTTCATTGCAATGAATGATGGAACAAAAGAATTACTGCGTTCCAATTATATTTTAATTTTTAAATTTAGCGCATTATGTTTATATTGCATGTATAATAATTGACAGTAGTGTCAACATCATAAAAATATAATTGCGTATAACATGGCGAGTGACCATATGCAGTAGTCATTGGACCTGATCTGTGATAAAAATATCATGTATTTTGAAATGATACACTCCACTTGTAACTGCTTCAGAAACTTATATATAATCATAACTATGAAAAAGTCTTGGACTGACATTTAGTGTACAAATGAATGTATCTCTCAAAACTTACTTCTTCATTTTGTATAATATTATCACTATTTCTTTTTTTTGTCTCTCATTTCGACCTGTCAACGTTCTATATCAATGCATAACGAAAGTAGAAAAAAACCTCATAAAATTATAAAAACTGAGATTATAAACATTTTGGTAACCACCACAATTATATTATTATAAACAAAAATATATTTCTATTTAATAAATAGTAAATAGTTCATTACAATTCTAATCTATTAGGTAAACTATGATTATGAAATTATCATAATTATGATCACGGTCTAAAACACAAGACCGTGATTATGGTTATTTTTGACATTCAGTAAGACTATAGACAAATAATATTAAAATAAAAGAGTATTATGTTAGATAAGCAATAATTTATATTATTTTATTAAAGTTTATTTTAAAAGTCAATATACGAGTAATAGTAGTAATAAGTAGGTATAGTATATACCTAAACCGTTAACTAAAATAAAGCTGCCTTCAGAAGAAATCAAAAACGTCTAGATGTTGAGTTTTCCCTAAAGTATTCTATGAAAGTACTTTCAAAAGACATTGATAATGTCAGAAGTGTCCTTTTATTATTTTATTCACTTGTTCGTAAGTTAGCAATTAATAATTTTCCTCAGGTACCTAGAGGAACATGATTTGATCAGCGACCGGCAATACGGCTTTCGCCACGGTCGCTCGACTGGTGACCTGCTAGTGTATCTGACACACCGATGGGCTTCAGCCATCGAGAGTCAAGGTGAGGCATTGGCAGTTAGCCTAGATATGGCGAAGGCGTTCGATCGGGTCTGGCACCGGGGTCTTCTCTCGAAGTTGCCATCGTACGGACTACCCGAGGGTTTGTGCAAATGGGTTGCCAGTTTTTTGTCTGGTCGATGCATACGAGCCGTTGTAGATGGCTGCTGCTCCGCAAAACTAGACATAAACGCTGGCGTCCCGCAAGGTTCTGTGCTGTCTCCAACACTGTTTCTCCTGCATATCAATGACTTACTGTCTATTGATGGCATTCATTGCTATGCGGACGATAGCACTGGAGACGCTTTCTACACAGGCCGTGCAAACAACCCTCGTTCCGCTGTGGTAGAAAGTCGCGAACAACTTGTGTCTGAAATCGAGAGTAGTCTTTCCAAAGTCTCCGATTGGGGTCGAGACAATTTAGTCCAATTCAACCCCTCCAAGACACAAGTTTGTGCGTTCACCGCTAAGAAAACCCCATTCACTGTGGCCCCTCAATTCCAGGACACAACCCTTACCATCTCTAACAGTATTGGTATCCTTGGTGTCGACATATCCAGCGACGTCCAGTTCCGATGTCACCTGGAAGACAAGGTCAAGATGGCATCCAAAAAACTCGGTGTGCTTAACAGAGCGAAGCGGTACTTTACGCCGGGGCAAAGACTGCGTCTGTATAAATCGCAAGTCCGCCCCCATATGGAGTACTGCTCTCATCTCTGGGCGGGAGCACCAGCATACCAACTTGGCCCTCTTGACTCGGTTCAAAGAAGAGCTGTGAGAATTGTCGACGATCCAATACTGACGAGCGATATCGAGCCCTTAAGTCTAAGAAGAGATGTTGCATCCCTATGCGTGCTCTATCGCTTGTATAATGGGTTGTGTTCCGAAGAATTGTTCGAAATGGTGCCAACGGCCACTTTTTATCATCGCACCGCTCGCCATCGACAGGGAATTCATGCTCACACATTGCAGCCCCAATGGTCCCGTACAGTTCGGTATCAGAGGAATTTCCTCCCACGGACCATTCGGTTGTGGAATGAACTCCCTGCCGAGGTTTTCCCGCAGGACTACAGTATGGGGTCCTTCAAGAGGGGAGTAAATAGGTTTTTAAAGGGTCGGCAACGCGCATGTGATGCCCCTGGTATTGCAGGCGTCCATAGGCTACGGTAACCGCTTACCATCAGGCGGGCCGTATGCTTGATTGCCACCGTCGTGGTATAAAAAAAAAAATAAAAATTTATTTTATTTTTAGTGCATTATACATAAGTTTTTAAAAAGTTTAAATACCTTGTTAACTTAATTTTTAAATTATAATTATATAAATCGAATTATTTCAATTAGTAGAACAAATTTTTTTTAAACGAAACATTATGTTTTTTTTTCTCTTCAATCACACCTACATGTTATTCAAAAGCCATTTTATTATTAATCATTTATCTATCTTATGTATACATAAAAATCGAGATGACCCACTAGATAGAACAATAATTAATACTAACTACTAACTAATGGTTTAAATATATCCTAGCAATATAACGTTATCAAGTGCTTTTGACTTTAAAATTTATTTTGTTTGACGGTGAAGAAAAACAGTGTAAAGAAACTTGCATGTTTCGCAATAAATTTTGAGACACGTATATTTACCTGCCCGTAATAAAATAGCGTGGCGAATCGAATTCTTTATTATTCTTTAGTGTTTGCACAGCAATGGTATATTTGCAGTATGTTACATCACGGTACATTACAAGTATATACACTTTTACGTAAAAAAGACGAATTTGTTGAAAGTCAAAAGACATTATATTTAAACAGATTTAGAACGTAATAAACAATATTTCAACGACGACATAACAATTGTTTGCAGAATTGTTTCTAATTCAATAGGATAGAATTTGAGGAGGTAATTAGTATAAAGCGAATAAGCGCGATAGTCCACCGAGTCAGTTAATGTACGGTGCTATAGATATGAATTTCTTAACTTTAATTAAAATATATTATTTACTAATGATGTGTACATATTTTTATATAGTTGATGTCAAGGTATATTAATACATTATTTTTATTTCTATTTAATAAATATCACTATTAGTCTATTACAAGAAACTTTTTTAATCCACAGGTAGTTTTGATAGCCCAACAATGAAAAATAAGCACGTATAATTTAAGTCTCTAAGTTACAAGACTTACAAGATATTTTTTTTTTGTTATGATGAGTACTAAGAAGATTTATGAGATAAGTAGTGGGTATACGGAGCGTAGGAAAAGTATTTTCGAATTTATCACCATCGTCCTATTAAAGTATTAAAACAATGCTTGTAATTAATTAATTAATTAAATTGATATTTTAATTCATTAATATTCGTCATAGAGTATGTGACTTGTCGATATTATCTCTACTCAAATATCTTACTTTCTCGTAGATAAATTTATTTTTATCAAATTTTTATATTTATAATTTTATTTTAATTTTTATAAATTAAAACACATTTAAATCCTCTCATTATTTCTGTAAAAATGGTGATATATATATTTTTAATTTTTTAGTATCTATCGAGAAAAATAATAACAATAATTTTAAAATTGTCGTGCCTTTTAGAGCAATTTATTCAGTGTACGGCCAACCTAATGACAGCATGAGCGTGGGCGATGGGCTATTGCCATTAAAGCTCTGCGGTAGACTGCTGTTGATTGATGAAGGCAATCCGCCACTTGTCCGACGGGCTGCGCTGTGCGCGGCTTTTAATCGCTGTCTTCACCCGTTTATATCATGAGACATATTTTAAACTTTTAACAGTTTTAATTTTCTTGAATAGAACTCTAGTCATTTTTTACATATCATCTCACGGTTTAAGCTAAATTCATTATAGAATATATCGCGATTAGTAGTTTTGGTATTAATACTTTATTATATTCATAACGAGACCAGGTGATTGCAAACTCAAATTAGAGTTCAGAACTGCTAGATTTTCAAGTAATTTAGCACTTGTTTATAAAATTCGCCTTGTGCTCAGTCGTAAAGGAAAATATCGTTAGAAAATTATGCGTGTTAAAGTGAAACAGCGTTATGGATTAAGTTCGACCCTTCTCTTTCTTAGGAGAAGAGATCTTTGACCAACTGTGATTTACATACTCGTATATACTCGTAGGCTGTTTCGGTACAGTACAGTAAAGTTTCGGAGTAATATTGAGATAAGGTTTGATATAGACATGATTTTTACGGTTTTATACTTAATACATAATTTTACGAAAGTGAAGAAAATAATGTATTTAGGAAGTATGAAATCTATGTAACAAATTGATGGGAAAAGAGTTCAGAAAAAAAAACGTAAATTTAATTTAGGAGTAGTTCTTTAACAAGCTAAGCTTATTATGCTTAAGCCTGTAAGATAATTGCTAATCCTTTGTTACATTTGTAATATTTGTATATTTTAATAAAAACAGATCTCTATTACTATTTTGCATATATATATATATATATATATATATATATATATATATATATATATATATACAGTACAACCTTGATATAACGAGCCTCAATATAACGAATTCCTTGATTAAACGAATTTTTCGAAATCCCCTAGAATTGCCCGTAAGAGATAATACAAAATATACCTCTATATTACGAATAACATTTATCAAAAACCTCTTTATAACGATTTTTCAATCATTGCAGAATATAGGCAGAAGGTATTTTTACATCTATTTAACGAATTTTTTCAACTTAAAGCCTTGATATAACGTATCCTATTAATTATTTCCACTTAATTCCAAGTTCTTACCTCGTTAAAACGAATCGCAGTCCAGTCTAACCTCTATATAACAAACCTCATTATAGCGAATTACTTGGTATAACGAATATTTCCTAATTCCCTTCAGTTTCTGTTCTCTTATATTTACGCGAATTTTATTCATTTAATTAAAAGTCTAAAAACGGGATCCCTTCAGTTTCGTTATATCGAGGTTGCACTGTATATATATATATATATATATAAAATTTCATAACACGATATTAATAGAATAAGGTCGAAGTGAGAAAAACTTTTTTATAATATTAAATTTCGCTTCGAAGTATTCCACTGTTTGTAATTTATAAAACACCTCATTCGTTTGCCGTTAGTGTTGTGGCCATTAATTTAATTAGTTACAGGGCGAGCATGCGTTTCTCTTTAATGAAACCGCGGCGTAACAAGTCTGTTGGTATTTATCAATTAAGTTACTTCAAATAAATTTCTACTCCTATGTAATTAATGAACACTTTGCAAACATCTGCGCGTTGAGTTACACGACTTGGATTATCCAGTACTTTTGGTAATGGTAGGAACTTTGCTTAATAAGTCACTCAAATACTTACAGGTAATTGGACATGTGCTTACATCTATACATATAATAAAATGGTAAGAAAGTCAAAACTGTACATTGAATATTTTTTTTTAAAGAATACTTGGGGTGTGATCTATATCGATACCAAAGCCAAAAATAAAGTTTTTAGAATTTTTCTTTTTGTCTGGTTGTCTGTATGTATGTCCGGGATAAACTCAAAAAGTACTGCATGGATTTACTTCAAATTTGGCACGAATATTATTAAGAACTCAGGTCAACATATAGGCTACATATTAAAATGCTATTACCTACGGAGAACCAGCAGTGAACCTTTATTTCTTCAACGCATTCTGTAACAACGTGTAATCTAATAGCGTTGACGCAGACGACGTCGCGGGCAGCAGCTAGTGATTGTAATAAATTAGGATTTTGCCATAAGTTTGTCACTAATATATATTTATGTTATATGTCGTACAGTAAATTCGGTTAATTCGTTTCTTTTAAGGATCTCCTTATATCTGATTTGAGTTAATAAATCCTGGGTCGAATTCGGTGGTTTACCTATTCCAATATTCCAACTTCGAGCGAAAAGTTCACAACAGCATAGAACAGAATATTTTGTTAATGTTTAATTTTAGGCAAACATTTACGAAAATAACTTATACCTACAAGTGACTTAGCAAGATTAGTCTATAAATTTTCAGTGAGGTATTGTCACCTTTTTAAAGAAAATAATTTCTGAGTCTGGTTTTTTTTATATTACCTTGTAAATGGCGGAGTGGGATTACCACATTTCGAAACATTTTTAAGACCATCTTACCACCCGATTTTAGGAGTTTGACTGTGGTTTTGTTATCACTTGCCGCCTTGTTGTTTGTTTGGTGATATAAGGGCTTTACATTTAATACTAATTTGATGTTGTATAGAGAGAGATAGCAATAACTTTAAAGTTATTACTATCTTAATAAATCAATTTTCTGACATAAGATCGTTTTTAAAATCGGATACGTAAATTCTGAAATTATTTGAAACAAATTTCAAAAAATTAGATTACTTTTAAAGGTATGGCGTTAATTGTATTTAAAATATTTTTAAAATTATTTTTAGTTGGCTATGTAATTTATAAGAAAATAAATGATAAATGAGGCGAATGGTTGTTAGTTTTTTAAAATACAACTTTTCAAAGCATATTATCTCACAACCAAGTTTCTACGTATGCTTTCGTATGTAGGTGTGCTATATTTTTCAAATTTTATATTAAAATTTTTAATACGTGAAACAATTCGTTACATATGAAAATTATGCACAAATACTAAAGGAATGCAACTCGTATTATTTAAATAAATCTGTTAAAGTCGAGTGATTGATTATTGCGGGCGAGTTCAGAACCCTTACGACAGATAATAATCGGTGTGTCTTAAGCGACACTTGAAGCGATCGGTTCAATCATTCCGAAAAAGATTAACATGTTCACCACAAATTGATACAAACACCCTAGCAAATCCTCTACTAAGATTTTAAACACGCTTCTTAAATCAATTAACTCACAAATTTGAACTTTCTGATAAGCAATCGAGTTTGTACTTTCTTTTAAATTGGCTACTATTAAAAGTTACCACGTAAATACCGTCTTCGTTCCGCGTCGGTAGACACCGTAGCAAAATAATTCCACGGTTACTTTGATGGTAAAAGGAAAATTAGCAGATAAGCTTAAAATTATTTGACCCGCTCCTCGAAAGCTTTATTTTGAGGAAAATTTGTCTTTTCCGTTAAGATATGCAAAGGCATCCGTTTTGACTGCTAACTGTAATACATTTCTTGTCGTTGTTTTTATGTGGGTGGTTCTGTATTTATAGGTTTATTTGGTTACGCAAGCGAGCCGCAAAGAGCGCGTGGGTGATCGGACATCAATCACTCGCGTGACACGCAGATTGTTTGTTGTCGTTTCACATTTTGCTGCACAGTCTGATACCGTACTGAGCCGTACCGTATAAAAAAGTTGCAAAATAAAATTTATATTTATTTACAAAGTTATCACGGGTAAAAAGAGGTCCTTTTGAGATGTGTAAAGAAGTTACATAAATAAAAGATCAAAGACTGTTTGTTTTTTTGGCATGATTTTCAAACATAAAAATATAATCTATTGGCTTTGATCATTTGTCTTTATTTCTATTTTTACCTTTTGAATTTTTATATTCGTTGCGAGAATTTTGGAACATGCATTCAGGAATATTTTAACTAATACAGAATCTAAACATGAACTTAGGTTATGGCGATTAGTAATGGTTTTAGATAATATTAGGTCGAGAAAAAAGTTTCTCCGTATTTTATATACCAATGCAAGACTTTTTTCAAAGCTTAATTACAGTTAATTATAATTCTTCTTCTTGTAGGTAGTGACATAATCCCGTTCCTATAGGTATAAATCTTGTTATAATCATGTAATCTAATTACATGTAACATAGCCTGTGCTTTTACAGACAGTACAGGGTCCAAAATATTTACATAAATAAATAATGGGTATGTTATCCGTCACAATATTAAAATTTAATTTTGTTCATCATCTTCATTATTAAACATTGCATAAGGTTAATAAACATATACCTACTTATTTTATTTTCATATCCAATATGTACGCACTAGAAGACATGCATGCACGGTAAGAATTTATTTATATTAAAACTAGCGGCCCGCCCCGGCTGAGCCCGGGGTATATATATGTACCTAAACTTCCTCATGAATCACTCTATCTGTTGGTAAAAACCGCATAAAAATCCATGCAGTACTTTTTCAGTTTATCGCGAACAGACAGACAGACAGACGTAGCGGAGGACTTTGTTTTATAATAATTATGTAGTGATATTTTTATTAATTCTCCATAAAAACTAAACAGTTGTAAAAATGTTACATTGGTAATTTTAATATCTAGTTATAAGTTTATAGTTGTATGTTCTGTTGAATTAAAATTCAAAATATAAATTTCGTAATATCACATTTTTTCAAGTATCAAACACGCTACAAACAGTAAATTAAGCCGTATCCATGTGGTCTGACGGATTTAATTGCGAAAGTTTGATTGCGAACGCAATGTTTTATAATATTACCTACTACCACGAGTATTGCGCGTTGCAAGCTTATGAACTTAATTTAATTACTACTTTAAACGGTTCTGTAGAACAGAAATCATTTATTATGTTTATTTTACTGATAAATTTAATATTTTACATATTCTTAATCAAGTTATAACTTTGTTTTACCATGAGCAATTTTCATCTAATACCTTTAAACGAGCAATTCTTGTATAAATATAATCTGAATCTCGGAAACGGCTCCAACGATTTTCATGAAATTTAGTATGCAGTTGGTTTCGGGGGCAATAAATCGATCTAGCTAGGATTCATTTTTATAAAATATCGTTCTATCCGTGTTTTCTGGTAATGAAAAACTGCTACAATATCATTAGAATACGAAGATAATTTTCGCTACCATCTACAAGGTTATAATAGCTCAGGTGGGAAATCGGGCGGTCACAAAACCAGGAGACCTCGGTTCGAATCCAGATTATTTTTTACATTTTTTTCTTTCTTTTGTGAGAAAAACCATTATTAGGAGCCTTTTTTATTATTTATTTAAATATGTTATTATTTTGTCAGTAAGATCGAACAATACTATTAATATTTCATCAGTATGTAATTCGTATCTAAATATAATTTCCAAAAAACACGATTTACCAAAAAAAAAAAGTAATAATACCAAGCAAAGCTCGGTCATCCAGGTACTTTGAAATTAAATTACGAGCTCCCATATTGACGTTGTTATCTTGTTTGTGTTTCATTAAAGTCAGTTTAGGTTTGTTAAGTAGTAGTTAAGTAGTTGTAGATATCCTACATAACTTCCACTACCTTAATTGTTGTCTAAGCAATTAGCGCACTTCATAGATATTTGATTAAGTGGAAATTATGCGTATGTTAATATACCGGTTTTGTTTACCATGTATGCTAATAGTATTTTTTTTTTGTTGCAGAAAAGGCCAATGTTAAATATCTAACACATGACGTTACTCAAAGGAAAATATGAATTGGGTATGTTAATTTAATACTTTTAGGTTCCAGTCATTAAATAATAAAGTTAAGGTTTTATAATCGATCTGTGATAACAGTGGCCACGAGCGCGCGAGAAAGATGTACTAGGATGAATTGGGGGCGTACGGGGCGGTGTACGTGCGCAGAACGGCGGACCGCGTGATGCGCGAAAGCGCGCGCGTAGCCGGCGGCGCGACGCCCGCGCCCTCGCTCGCCCTGTGCGCGTGATGCGCGTGGTCCGCGCCGCGCTCTACGCGTGGCTCGTCTGTAGCGCAATCGCCCTCTCTACGCACAAGTACAGCACGCGTGTGATTCGTACTAAGTACGGACCGTTGCGCGGGATCGTAGTGCATTCGCATCCTCAAGTGGAAGCGTATCTTGGTGTTCCATACGCGACTCCGCCTCTTGGAAGTCTCAGGTTATAAAATTTTTAAACATTCTTATATATATGATTATATATGTAGATATATTCTTTTTATTGATATATTTAAGAAATGTAAATCAATAATAAAATATAGATATTTAATTTTTTTTTCATTTAATTTTCATTTATTCAATAATAAAATTAAGATAGATATTTGTAGTAATAGGTCAATACTTAAAAAAAAAATGCTGAATATTCAACATTAGGCGTTATGACAGATACATGCCACCCGTGACGCCATCACAGTGGCGTACGACTCGTCTAGCGGACGCGTTGGGAGCAGCGTGTCCACAAGTGCCTCCCACAGCCGTACCGCGAGAAGAAGCATTGCTGTTGCATCCGCGTGCTCGTATCCGTCAGCTTGAAATATTGTTGCCTACGCTTGTCAACCAGAGCGAAGATTGTCTCTACGTGAATCTCTACGTGCCTGTTAATGGTAAGAGTAATACTTATTTAATTAATAATGAATATTTATATGACTATTATGTTGTTAACGCTAGTAATTAAATATATGTAGTCTATGATAAAGTTATGTTTATTTAACAAACGACCAAGGAATTAATAAACAACCTGGAATGCGCAGGCATTATGTCATTTTTTTCAAAGGTGTATTTGAATAAACAATTTTAATAAATGAGCGTACCAGTTATAAATTCCTTGCAAACGACTTTCGTTATATATAATATTTGATTTAAATTGTAATAAGTAGCTGCAAAAAAAAAAACACCTGAGGATAACGAAAACTTTAATTCGCTTTAAAAATCATAATTTAAGAGTTCATATTGTGTTAGAACTATTTCTACAGAGATAATTGCATGGTCAAACTAATTAATAGCTGATTAATTTAAATTTAAAGCGATGCGGAGCTATTTACTTTATATAATGGCTCTGTAATATCGGATGGTACTTGCAGTATCGAATTCGCGTTGCCGCATATTCCCGTGATGCAGCTTTAAAAGGAATGTACGAATATCGCAAATCCAACGCCTATTTCGAAATTAGGTAGTTGCGGCTAATATGTTTCTAATTTTAGTAAATGCTTAGTAGTGCTTATTGATGTATGTTTAGATTAAAGTAAGAAAAATAGCAGTGTTTTATGTTTTTTTTAACTTAATTTCATATTTCAAATATGAAAAGTAAACATTGTTTACAATATATTGCGAAAATATAACCACGTTTCTAGTTATAGACCCGAATGGAAATGATTATCTACGAGTATATTAGTGTAGGGATTTGATAATCGTTATGGGTTAGGCAGCTCCCCGCCTGTCACCCCGCACGACGACAAAGTTCAAAACGACTACTTTTACTAATATCTGTCAATAAAATATTATAAGAATTGACATAAAGCACTCCACGCTTTTCTATAAGTACCTGGATGACTTAGCTTTGCTCGGTTAAACTATATTTAGACACAAATTACATAGTGATAAAATATGAATAATATTTTTAATCTTACCGATATAATAATATAACAATAGTCACTGGTTATTTAAATAAAAAAAATAAAAATAGATCCTAATAATATATTTTCTCATCAAAAAAGGAACGTGAAAAAAAAAGGAAAAATCTTCCGTTTTCAAGACCGCCCGATTTCCCACCTGAGCTATTATAAATTTATCTAAGATGGTGGCGAAATTTACTTTCTTATTCTAATGATATTCTACCAGTCTGTTTTTAATTGCTATCGTGATTTTTATTTAAATAACCAGTTTATATATTTTTCTTTTCTACCTCCGCCGAAAGTTCGATTTTCGTCCCTGTGAAGCGGGAAAAAAGTGACACTTTCTGTCCCCGCTTCACAGGGACAAAACCTGAACTTTCGTCCTAGGTAGGAAAAAAAGTATGCGCAACATTGGACGAAAGTATCCATTCCCGTATGTTTGCTACCCTGGCCTTCGGCTCGGACAAAAAATAGTACTTTCATCCCCTTGTGACATAAAATACTATATTATTATATAGATAAGATCGAAAAATATTATTCATATTTCATCTGTTTTATCGTATCTAAATATAATTTCCAAAAAAAAAAGAACGATTAACAAAAAAAAAAAAATACCGAGCAAAACTTTGACTTTCAGATAGTAAAGGGCTCTCAATAATAGTTCTTTTTTTACAAAAGAGGGAACTTGAATAAAAAAGGCAAAAAAATGAGACTTCAGGCATCGGGATTCGAACCCAGGTATACAGATTTCCCACCTAAGTTATTATAATCTTGTAGACTATCCCGAAATTTACCTTCGTATTCTAATAATATTCTAGAAGTTTTTAATTGTACTCGTGATTTTTTATTTAAATAACCAGTTCATATTTTTTTATTATTATTTCGGTAAGATCGAAAAATATTATTCATATATCAGTTCGTAATTCGTATGTAAATAATATAGTTTCCAAAAACATGAATTACAAAAAATATAAAAATAAAATACCGAGCAAAGCTCGGTCATACAGTTAGTAAGGGGCTCCGAATAATAGTTTTTCTCACAAAAGATGAAACTTAAAATAAAAAAAGAAAAAAATTAGTTCTGGAGACATCTGGATTCGAACCTGGGGATCTTCTTATTTTGAATCCGCCCGGTTCACATCAGAGCTATTATAAACTTATCAATGACAGCGAAATTTACCTTCGTATTCTAACGATATTTTTTAATTGCCTGAAAAAAGGGATAAAACGACATTTTCTAAAAATAAATCCTAGCTAGATCGATTTATCGCCCCCGAAACCCCCTGCATACTAAATTTCATGAAAATCGTTGGAGCCGTTTCCGAGATTCAGATTATATATATACAAGAATTGCTCGTTTAAAGATATAAAAATATAAGATAAGATAAGATAAAATAAATCTTTTTGTTAATCACACTATTCTTAATTTAAATTTATTGAAATTTATTTTCTAATTTTTATTTTGGTTTTCTATTAAAGCGTGATTTTTAGTTTCCTTTTTTAAAGTATTATTTATTTTCTACTTTTTAGTTTCTTAGTTTTTTTAACCTTTATTTATGTAACTTTGCTCTAATAGAAAATCAATTAAGCCGTGAAGATCAATTAACACGTGCCCTAGTGCTTGGCACAATTACACTACTGGTTTTAGATATAAAAATCGCTAATCCTGAGTGTCCTTGCAAGGATAATAGGACAAACTATTTAAATTATTGCATTGTCATCGGTCCTTAATAAGTGTGCTATGTTTCAAATAAATCCGACGTTTTAAAGGGAGTGAAAATCACGTTCAAAGGTTTCGTTACATAGATACATAGATGCATACTAAGCTAGTAAAAACGTGTTAAAAATGTTTGTATTTTTTCAGTGTATTGTGCAACAAAATGTTAAATAAATTATTGAGTAACAGCACCTATAGAAGTACATTTAGTCTTTTGAATTTGATACTGTCAGGACGTTTATATTATTAATGAAATTATCGTATTGTAATTGAATTGTTTCTGTTAGGATGACGATTCAATGAGCATTCGGGTGCCCTTTAATCCTCGCCAGTTGTTCATAACTAATTCAAAGCATTTCATCATAAATTCACAGGCCGTTAAATAAGCCGCTTTTGAAATATGTATAATTCCACAGTTAACCGCCTAACATATTTTATCTGTTAAAAAAAAAGTTCATTTCTAATACAAAAATATTTTTTTTATTATGCTGTTCAAAAATGCATTTGATTGATTGATTGTATAAATTACATTTAAGTAGAAATGAAACTATTATTATCCCTGTTTGATTCATGAATATTCAATAACTTTTATAATCCTATAATCATCGGTTATCGGTCGGTATGGTCGGAAGTGCATGTAAGTTACATAAAATAAAATATTTGCGTAACTATATTATAAGTTTTAGGATTACATGTCTAAACACCACCAACGTAAATCTATTATAGACATAATATATTCTGCTGTCTATCTGCTTGACACAAGCGTATGTGTACGCAGGGCCGGATTTAGAGTTGTTGGGGCCCGGGACAATGGAGGAGTGGAGGCCCCTTGAAAAAGGTCATCACAATCTCACATCAATATATTATCCTTGTCGGGTAAACATATTCCTAAAAAGAAAAAAGATCATCATCTATTCCTACTCCTAAAAAAAAAAAAACCCACCGTCCCAAATCCGGAACACTCCAACTCGATTGCTTTAGCTCTATTG
Organism: Euphydryas editha; assembly: GCA_036937285.1. Classification (NCBI taxonomy): domain Eukaryota; kingdom Metazoa; phylum Arthropoda; class Insecta; order Lepidoptera; family Nymphalidae; genus Euphydryas; species Euphydryas editha. Next base: position 9,582,833 of record JAUPFZ010000006.1, read on the forward strand.
TGGAAGCCCCTCTTTTGCGGATGTGGGGGCCCCTATTTTGTGGATGTGGGGGCCCGGCGCAGTTGCCCCGCTTGCTCTCCCCTAAATCCGGCCCTGTGTGTATGTGTGTGTATATATTTGGAACCGTAATACTTATAATAATGGTAGACAGTAGAAATTAAATATTAACCAGTTAACTGTTTCGAATTTTTGGAATATTTGTGGAACGAGTCGCTGGGTGAGCTGTCGGGAGGGCAGAGCTCGCTGGCGGCGCTGTCGCTGGTGCTGAACATCCTATTATTCAAGCTGGGCTGCTGCAGGTGCTGGACGAGGTTTTATATTCGTCATAACATAAAAATTTACAATTATTTCATGACGAACATATTCCTCAAAAACAGTTAACTGATTCATATTTATCTTATACTATGCTCACCAAAACGATACTTACTTAATAAATATATAATGAATTTAAATATTAGGAAGGATAACCATACAAGAAAAATGTATTTTAGCGTTTAAAGCCGAGTTTTAGAAATTATAGTATTAAATAGGGTTGGTACGGAACTTTTTGTGTACGAGTCAAACTTGTATTTGGCCGTTTTAGTATTATTTTTTCATTGAATTTGTTTTGGTATATTTCATTTATTACCTTAATGATTATGTCATAAACCTTGATTCTAGTGCTATAGAGCATGATCGAAAGTTTTATTTCTTTCCTACAGTAATAGCTAAGAAAGTGTAAAAAGGAACCATACTAACCATATGAATTCTTACTTTTCTCAAAATAAATTGAGTATTTGGAATGAGATTTTTGTATACGTATTGAAATGTTTCATACTTGTATGTTCGTTTTATAGCCTTCCACATTAAACAGGCCGTCTAAAGCAAAAAGTACCTAATAATTATAGCGCACAATCTCGTATCGAAGTATGGTTTAAAACAATGAAAAAGTACCCATTTGATGGAAATCGTAAGCGTAAAAGTAAGCTTTAATGACATTATATGACATCCTTTCAATTGAAGGCTGTAGTAATTAACAACGAAGAGTAGAAGACTGAAAACCAAGTGGCGTTGAGAAACATACACGCTGCCAAGAAGAGGGGCGGCGCAAAGGATGTCGAGGCCTCAATTCCGTAGTGCATTGCAGTGCATATTGCTCCCTGCAAGCAGTGCGGAAGTGAGGCAGAGGCCTCCTTGAGCAACGTGACGTCATAGCTCATGAAACTGAAAAACAGAGATCTCTGATGACTGATTTATCCCGTTTATTATGTATAATGAAGATTTACATTACATGTTTATGCAAAAGTGATTTGTATGATTATTTATTTCTTATATATTTTGATGATCAAAATTCAATCAAATTTTATTAATAATAAGTAATATTATAAACATAGATTTGAACCTTTTTGATGTTATAAATATGCTTACATTTGTCAGCTATGTAATATAAAATTGTTGCATGTCTGTAAAATTGAATAGAAGACCTGATATATTATATATTTTGTGTGTGTGTGTGTGTGTATTTTAAGTCGCTACTGTGTACTTTCTACTCGTATACTCAATAGATTTAATACTCTTATTATTTGAAAACGTCTTGAAATAAAAATCTTCAAAGAAGAAAATCGATATCGTAATCATATTTTATTTTTATTTTTACATAACAATATATAAAAACAGATCTAATTTTCTCCTAGTTGCTAACTTAAATATAGAAAAACGTATTTTTATTTTTCGATATTAACTAAGTTGAAAAATGTAATTGCTATTGATGAAATATAAGAATTTGAAATCATTTCACATTTATAATGTTAAAATTGTTCTATAAATTATATTTTAATACATATTAAATTAATTGCGATTTCGTCGTAATTTACTTTAGTAGAATGTTAATATGCCATTTCTCTTAATGACGGTTCTTTCTGCGTTAGAAAATTGCTCTTCACAGTTCTTTACACTTTTTTAATACGCAGGTATAGAGGGGGAGAGCGAAGGGGCAGGTCTGCCATGCCTTGTGTTTGTGCACGGAGAATCTTATGAGTGGAGCTCAGGCAATGCATATGACGGAACTACGCTCGCAGCGCATGGCAACATCATTGTAGTTACTATCAACTTTAGACTAGGTGTGCTTGGTAAGTAGATATCTATTAACGTTGTAATAAAATTTGTTTTATTTTTTATTTTCACATAAGCTCTGTTAAATGATGATAGAATTTAAATAGAATTTCTAACTTAATTAAGAAATCGCTTAAACTCTTTCCTGCTTCAAGCAATGAATAATTATTGACTTTATTAAGCATACGGGAATATATAAAAAGAATAAAGTTTTTAACTAAATGAGGTCATGCTTTGAGTACAGAGGTTGAAGAAGAACGTATTTACGTATTTCTTTGTTTTTAATTAGTGTCTAACCCGTTTAGTTAAACCTCAACTAGGAGTTAAAGCTAAAATAACGTGATTAATGATTTATTAATGTAATAGCTGGTACAACCCAAGCAAATATATATTAAATTATAGCTAAGTAATTAAAATTATAAAATATTTTTTATGCATATAATCTGATGAAATAATAAGAATATGCTTAGAAATTAGGTTCCATATTATGAAGATTCTGTGTTGGTTGACTGCAATATCGATGCTAAGAACAAATTATAGACAGTGTTTGGGCTGAGTCTTAATAGGATGTACTTTCTACCATAAAATCGTAGTCATTAATTAATATGGAAATGGAATGTCCGATAGTACTCACTGATAAGTGATCCCCGAGCGTGTTGTGACGTGCGGAGGGTATCCCCCTCAAATTGACGCATTTGCTGCGAATTACTCGCTTGTGATGTTATACATCACCATACAAGCCATCAACAACGTGTTAATGTATATCATGAAATTCCAGACAAATTATATTACTTTGGGTGACCTTTGTTTTGTGTAATAATCGGGTATAACGGTTAAGATTTATTTATTTTATTATATATTTATTAAATCATTACCTTTTAATAATTAATTTTTAAAATTCAATTTTATATTGAAGCGAAATAATAAGTGTGAAATAAATAACAATGAAATTAAGGAAATAAATTTAAATAATTTATTCCTAGGTTTTCTCAAGACCGGTGCTAAAGGATCTGCGCAAGGTAATTTTGGGCTAATGGATCTTGTGGCTGGTCTGCATTGGTTGCGAGAAAATCTACCAGCTTTTGGAGGAAATCCTGAAAAAGTTACTCTAATGGGGCACGGCACTGGAGCAGCATTGGCCAATTTTCTTGCCGTATCTCCTGTTGCAAAAGGTTCGTTTTTTTTAACGCTTATATAAAATATATTCCATTTTTAACATAAAAATCTATGTACTGAAATAAAAATTTCTAAAACAATTAACTCTTGGGTAATAATTATCAAATATTCTCTGTTCTTTCAAAAGGGATACAATGAAATAAAATTGCGAGGGTACGCTTCCGTAATCGCCATTGCCGAGACCGCGTTCTCCGCAAATAGCAGTCGTTCACGAATGATGTATGGGTCTCCTATTGTTTGTAATTAGACCGGTCCGTGGCAGATTTCATTATATTTTCGTGTCAAAAGTCTCATTTATACCCTTCGTAACTTAACGTAATTATAACAGTCCACTCAGGTATTTACATAACAGTAAACCCAATGAAATTCGATTAGTTTAACAAAAATAAACTGTATATTATCACAATGTCTATAAACATAAGAGGCAAATGGTTTTCTTTTATTAAAACCAAAATGTTTTTATTCAATAGATTTCATTACCCGGTTAATCCTACTCGGAAATAACGAAATTAAATTAGCTTATCTGTTTCAGAACTACTGAGGCGCGTCATCTTGTTAAGCGGGTCGGGGCTTAGCTCATGGGCGTTGCAGAGGGAACCGCTCACGATAAAAAGAAAGGTATATTCAGTACATTAAAAGCGTATAAAGTGTTAGCTTTGAACAAGCTGCTGAAAGTCAGTTAAGTAAATTAATAAACCTAATCCGCAAGCACCGTTTTATATTGGTACGGCCTCTATTGTGCTAGACCTTTTCTTTCCCACCTACTTTTGTAAATTTAACAGTAAAGTTTATTAATGCTTACATTCATTTGTGTTTAAACTTAGGTAGCGGAACAAACTGGATGCCACGGGGACTTACTGGAAGATGACTTGGCACCATGTTTACGTAATAAGCCTCTCGCCGAGCTGCTCGCTATTCGTCTCAACCCACCTCGCTTCTTGCCTGGATTTGCGCCATTTGTAGACGGAACGGTTATCGTGAATCCCTCTTCCGTAAGAAAGTTGTTAAACTAAAATTCATTGTTTATTAGACGCTCAATTTATTTTAAATAGCTTTCTTTGCCGTTCTTCCAAATTAGTTCTTTTTTGACGTTAAAAGTACTTTATCGAGAAATTATTGACATTTGTAGAACCTGTGTAATATAAACGGAACAGACAATATTAACGATAACAATAGTTTAAGCCAAACTATTTAAGTTTTGTATTTATCTAAAATTTAATAACTCAACAAGTTCAAAATTTTCGACATATTTGTTATATCAAAACAAAAATACTTAATTTATTTTTATCTTAAATGAGTAGCGTTGTATGAATTAAGATATCCTGATTAAACCTTATTGTAATAAATATGTATACGAAAAGTTTTAAAAATTAAAATATGAATTGAATTTGATTAATTAGTATTTTTATTTTAAAACTTTTCTTTGTGATAAGAAAATTTAATTACCGTCTAATGGTCTTCCACCATTAGAAACGGCCCTATAATTAAGTTTTCGCTGCAGGCGCCTCCGCCAAGTGATAATTCCCGGCTCGGCGCGGGCGCGGCGGCTGTGGCGAGCGCTGCGGGACACGAACTCGCAGACTTTCCGCACAGAGAGCTATTGTTCGGGCTGACCACAACAGGTAATTTGTTATAAATAATGACCTCATAAATTTTCTGTGCTTTTCTATTACGGTTATACATTTATATGTATAATACTATATATTATATGAATTCATAATATAAATTTATGTACATTTAAAACGTACATAGGCCTAAGGTACCTACTTCTGGATGTATTTCAATTTAAACAACATGTAGTTTTATGTGATTATTGAAACGTTAAATATTTTTTGAGTAAGACAGTTAGTTTAGATAAAATTTTGTTCCAATATTATAATTAATATTAACAAAATAAGACAAAATGTTTTACAATTCGATTCCAAAGAGAAGTTCTATTTTATATAAGTTCTGTTTGTAAATTTGGACTATAACTATAAAAATTCGTTTTACATTTTAGGAAAATTTTCGACTTTTTAATTAAATATGAATGCCGCGCTCGCTCATAAATTTATGCAAATGAATGACATGCCATTACTTGCAGAATCTTACTTGGAATTCAATGCTCAAGACTTGGAGTTTGGTTTCAACGAGACTAGACGAGACCGTATTCTGCGCACCTTCGTTCGTAACGCCTACTACTACCACCTCAACGAGATTTATTCCACCCTCAAGAATGAGTACACCGACTGGGACAAACCTGTGCAGAATCCGCTAAGTGTACGAGACGCTACGCTAGAAGTAAGTTTTAATTGAATCTAACTGAAAAGAACTCGTTGTTGGTTTACGGAAATAAACTGTCAGCAGCTTCGTGTAAACTTTTGTTTTGTTTTTCAGTGTTTTAAATTATTACAATGTTTAAAAAATATAAATTGATAGATTTCATTCTAAATACGAGTATAATTTCAGTAATGTTTTTATGGGAAATTAAAAGGAGGATTTGAAATTTCTTTCATATAAAAATTACATAAAAATTTTACAAAAAAAAAAAAAACTAAAAATTATGCTTTATCTTTTCACTTCCGATGGGAATATCTTATATTCGTACGTTTCACGTTCCATTTTTAACGGTCATTCTTTTGTTCTCCGGCTCCAAGGGCGTAGGCGCAAAAGGTGGAGGCTCAATTCGCTGTACGTGACCCTAGCCGTGATGATTAATGAACTGCGTATTCGTCCCTGACTTTCTTTTAATTTTTTTTTTTGACAAAAGAGACAACTATGTATCAAAATTAAATGTTATTTATCAGGTTAATAAGAGAGAATCACAAGTTTTTGTCTTAACAAAGAAAAAAGAAACAACGTTCAGTCTGCGTTGCCAACACTCGCCAATAGTTAATTATAACTGTTTAATGTGAAAATTTTCTTTTATATACAAAACATGAAAAAGAGATTTAAAAAGTATTAAGAAAAAAAGAACTCATAAATTTCTTATTTACGATATAGTTTAAAAATGATTGAAGTTCATTTTTTCATTCGTTAAAAAAAAATCAAGATATTGGTAAAATATAGTAAATTTCATAGAATTTCACAAGACGGAAATAATAGAAAATCTTTAAAAAAATAACTATCAAAGATATAATTTAGTTTCCTAGCAGCCTAGATTGTACTCGGCAGATCAGCCGTCGTCATGTCGTAGCTGTCGTTTCGGTATCACAGACGATCTTAATTTAAGCCTCAAGCGGTTTTCGCAACTCATCGATCGTTCTTGTGATGTACAAAGGAACTTAATGACGCTCGTGTACGATGAATACAAGATGGCAACCTGAAAAGGCTTTGTTATAAAATACTTTTATCTTCAACAAAATTAACGATAATACCAACATCATAATTAAAGCGTTATCTTTTTCAATGTTGATTTTTAAAAATTCATGTTTTGATATTAGTTGACATTTTAATAATTATACCACTAGATATCTATTTATAATACTTTATAATAACATCTAATGATTTTTTATCTCGCTGTGTACAGTATTTTTTATATTATATTATAAATTAAGTAATTGGTAAATGCGATAATGGATTTTTGGCTTTATTATTTTAACATTTATACATACATATTAATAGACGATTGCAGTACAAAAAATATCACTCCTTTGTTTTACATAGCTGCTCAAACATACGTCCAAATTACTATCTAGACCAGATACAGAACTTGTTTTGAACTTCAACTTTTTTTAACTCGTTCATTCATTTGGATTAATGGTCGAATAGTGCTGAAATAGTACGTATGATTTCGCTAATAGTGCTAATACATACCCGAATTCGGCCCGGCTAGACTATATCTGCGGACCAATCAGCGAACATAATTATTATGACGTCACGCGTCGATGTTCAGTAGGGTCGACAAAAAGGTCACATTAATGTGGGTTATATTATTATATATACTTTAGATAAAACTAATAAAAAATAACTTCGATCGAATTATAAATTGTAGTATAAAGTGTAATTATAAATAGTAAATAAAAAACGCTGTTGTTATTTCGTAGATTATATTAATATATTATGTATGTATTAATATTTAATTATTGAATCTGTCTGAAGTGGGTGGGAAATGAATTTGTTTTAAAATGGATTTATTGTGATTAAAAATCTATGTTCAGACACTCATTCTTGTTTATTATTTATTTTACTTTCTTACGTTGATTAAATACAATAATTATAATATTTAAAGTTGTAGATAAAAATCGATAACAATTTACCTTAAACAATATAACGACTGTTAAAAAAAATCCAAATATTACTTATCTGCGAAATTTTCCCATCTGCGCTAAAATTTGATGTTGTTAGATGTATATTAGTAATTAAAAATTTGTAAATCTTTGTATTAATTTGCTAATTGTCTTTCGTATTAAGTAATTCGGCGGTAAAGTTCTAGGAAACAGTTAATTTAAAGTAAAATTTTTATGTATAATTTTAATTAATAAAAGTGTGACAACCCTATACACGATTCGGTCCGCGGATATGGTCCAGCCGGACCAAATTAGGGTGTGTATTAGTACTATAATGTTCATTTCAATTTCAACTTATTAAAACAATTAAGTTGTCATTATGTTGCTACGAAATTAAAAACACAAATATAAATGAAATTCAAATATTGTTTAAACTATTGCAAATAATAATTATTATTCGCATTAATAAGTAAATAAATCAATGCCTTTTTGTTGAAATTAATATATTTTTCAATATAAAACAATTAGCGTAGATTTATGTTTGATAAGTAGTACCCAATAAACTGTAAAGTGATAAATTAATACATATGATGTAAATAAAAGCCGAATTTATTTCGGATTGGGTTAATAAAGTCCGCGGTAACAAGCATCCTATCCACGTTTGCAATTTGGATGCGTTAATATTGTTTCATTGTGACAGGCATAGTAAACAAGTTCCGGTTAATACATTTTATGAATTGAATAAACAGTATTGATAATATTAATCAATTAAATATAATTGAATTATACGTTCAAACTCTAATTAATAACGTCAATTATTTTTATGATGTTTTATGTATTTGGTCTTAATTAATTTGGTCTTAAATCTTTTGTTTTAATAACGTTACAATATTAATATAACGTTATCATATATTATATGGCTTTTATGCTCATTAAGGTTAATTAGTAGAAAATGCCTTAGCATTTATATGTAACTTTTGTATATTATTACTCATTATGTATTTGTAAAAAAAAAACATTTGCAAAACATTAGTGAAAAATTATCATAAGATGTAAAAAAAATCTGACTGCGGTTAAATAGTACTGATACTAAAATTGTTTACTAAATGAACTAAAAGGCATTAACGGCAAGATATTAGATTTAAGATTAAAGGTATTAAAGAAGATGTTAGATTTTTTTTGTTTAGATTTTTAATCTATTTTATTGAAAAAGATATATTAAAAGTATTTTTTATTATGTATTAGACCAAAAAAAAAAAAACGAAATAGGTTTTTTAATAGTGTCTCTTAAAAATTTTAAATTATTTTTAAAACAGGATAAGTTTTAGGTTTTGTTATTAACAATTATATTATGATTATTTAAATTATGATATTACATATATATATCTGGTTTTAATATTTGATTTGGTGAGATTTACTCTTTTAATTTTGTACTTGATAATTAAGCTGTATATAACTTGTTAAAGATTCTAAGTGATGGACGGACAGCAGCTCCTTTGATAAGACTCGGCTACCTCCATGCATTGCGAGGGGGTGTGACGTATTTCACACATTTTCATCATCTCTCGCAGGATAAAGACTACCCACAGGTAACTTAAATTTCAATTTTAGAATAATATACACGCACACACACACATACACTCAGTACTAAGATAATGTATACAATAATGTTTTTTCGTCTTCAGAATTAACGTTATTTTTAACACTAATAATAGAAAATCGTAATGCTAAAAATCAGCTATTTCAAAATGATTTTTTTTCACCTAAAATTGGTTTAGGCATCTATTATCTTTGATGTGATCGTACCATTCTTTTTGTAAGTGAACGCAAAAAGCTTTTACGAGAAAATTTAATAACTTCATTATTATGTACAAAAGCTATTATAAATATCTAGTTTGACTTTGGTTTATTGCAGTTTTTACTATCAAAGTTTTTAGGATTTTTTTTTTTTATAAAACATGTAGGTTAATGTAGTAAAATTGTATATTAATATCTTTAACATTATTATTTATAGTACACCAAAAGTAACTTACATATTATATTCTTTATGGATATTGTTTAATCGTTTTTATTAAGCTAATTTCGTCATAGGCGTTATTTATAATTTATTTAGTAATTTTTTTTTCTAAATTAAATACCTTATTAATATAATTTTTAAATTCATTATTAAAGCAAGTAAAGGTTATAAGTTTTTGAATAAAAATTTTGTTACTTTTCTTGATATAAGTTTCATTTTTATAAATATAATTGATTGTATACCTGTCTAAATTAAATTTAATTAAACAACTTGCTACCACTGTCTTTAATTACGTGTAATGTGTGAGTACGGTCATGTAGGTATTATTAATAAAGTGTCAAAACGGTGCGTGTTTCGGGATGCCTGATCTAAATTTACATACCTTTCGACATTCAGTGATACGAAGGTAAATGAATTGATTTAACTTGTGACTTTTATGTTTTTATAGTAATATATAACAAAAATGAATGCTGGATATAGATATAATAATAATAATAAAAAATGTTTGAGTGTTTTGTTCAGTTGTGTTTCAAATAGCAAGTAGTCTCTGAATAAGGTTAAAGTTTCTACTGGTTTTTATTTTGTGTTCACTGCATAATGTTTCATTAAATGGACTTTTGGATTGGAATTGGATTCCAAAATGTTCTTTATCCAACTATGCTTGTTTCATATATATGTATATATATACACACACACATATATAAAAGGGAAATTTGTTTTGAAAAGGTTTCGAATTTGTGGATAACTCATGAATAATTTTCTAAAACAACAGAGACCTTTAACGGACATTAGGTAAAAGGTACTTAAGCCATAGGTAGTTGACTAATCTGAATAGTTATTTAAAAAAAAAACCCTCCAAAACAATACATAACGAGACGTAATTTTAACTATTCTCTGTAGACAAAGTGATATCTAGACAGGTCTGTAATCAAATGTCGATATATATTTGACATAAATCTTCCCTTGAAGCAGTTCTAGTATGACTAGAGTAGGTACACTATTAAATACCCTTTTACCCAATATCCTACTTCGATAGAGTTTTATTATTTCAAATATTTAGAATGTACTTACAGTACGTGTGTGATATACTGTTGATTGGCGGTTATGTCCTAAAATTCTGCTGATAAAGATATCCTTATAATGTTTTTCTTCACCGCCAAGTATGAAATGAATAAATAAACAATTTTAGCCATTGACAATTCAGTGTCGTCTGTCTGGATTTAAAACTGGAATATTTCGGTCGAGATACACATATTTTACCTACTTATTTGTATATATTTGTTCTTAGCGACCGGGTTCTGTGCACGGCGAGGAATTACCATATTATCTTGGCATACCACTGTCACTGTCTCATCATCAGCAGAACTTTACGCAGCTTGAACAAAGGCTCTCTAAGTTGTGTATGCATTACCTCGCAAATTTTGTTAAATATGGGTAAGTCATATTTGTACTTATTATTATCCTACTTTAAGCTTTACGTAATATAGCTAAATTCTTTATTTTTAATAGTCACAGTGTTTCTGTAGGCAACTAATGCTTCTGTTTTAGGTTACAGTCTCAGGTTAGGTTAAGTATATATATAACCAGTCAAATAAATAATAATTACATTTTCGAAAGTGGTTTACCCCTAAAAAAATCGCAGAACTCGCTGAAAATTAGATTTTAATGTTTCAGTGTAGAGACTAAATAAAGAGGCAGCGATAAAAATTTCAGCGTAAACTTTTTAAGAAATGATTTTTTTAACTACTACTAATAATAATAATAATCTTAATCTCTCTCTCTAAATCTGTTACACTTAATCGGAACTCTAATATTATTGATGTTTTTTTTAGAACTTAAGTATATGTTGAGCGACGACATGTACATATTAAATATTTAGAGTCAAGAGGTATATTTTATTTTCAGCAATGGTTACGAATGCAAACATTTTAAAACATAGCTTTACTAAAGGATTTTTTTTTAACAGCAATCCGAATGATCCATCTGCAACACCTCCGCCCAGCCCAGTGATGGGGGAATCGCCCCCCCTCGGTCCCGACCAGACACCTTACTGGGATACCTACGACACCATTAACCAGCTTTATATGGAAATTAGTACGTTTTATAGCATACTATTTATTAAATATATTACTATATCTTTTCATCAATTTTGTTTAAAGTATATATATACTTTGTAAAATATTAATACATTGACTATTAACTTAAATATAGTATCAATATTTTATTTATCAAAAGTTTAGAGGTTATTTTGATTCCACTTTCCTACACGGTACCATTTTAATTAATTAGTCTAGTTTTATTATTTGTCTCAATTTGTTTCTATAACTTGGGTCACAGGCGGTAAGTCCGAGATGAGGAGTCACTATCGCGGTCACAAAATGTCATTGTGGTTGTCCTTGATACCGCAGCTGCATCGACCCGGATCCGATTTGCCAGACGCCGCAATGAGACATCATCACTTTCAGGATGATAACGCCAATTATTATGAAGGTATTTTTTAGCATTCTGATTTTATTCAAGCGATAATTTTACTATCGTATTTATACATTTTTAACAACTAGTTTGATTTTTAACAACTAGATTTGATTATAGTGTATATTCCCTTATTAGGTGCAGTGAGAACACAATCACTTTCACGCGCACACGTACCGCACGTTGTGAGCATTGATGTCGGAAATCGCGGTGGAGAGTTAAGTCGCAGTACTCCTTCACCACGGTCGGCCCAGCCAAAACCATCACCAGCTCCCCCTGCCTTATCAACGGAATGTCCTCCGAACTCAACGACAACTCCAATGCAACCCGATGATGCTCTTTTGCGTCGACTAGCTTCATCCCATTATCAATCTTATACCGCGGCCCTTACGGTAACGATCGCTGTCGGTTGTTTCCTTTTACTTTTAAACGTACTCATATTCGCAGGAATCTATCACCAAAGAGGCTCCCGGCCTCGGCGTTGCAAAGATGATCTAGCCGAGGCCGGGAGTTCTTCATCCTCAGAAAATTACGACGGAAAATTAGATTACGAGGTTAGAGCTTTTGACGGGAAAGGTTTCGGTTTCGAGTGTAAATCTGCACATTTACCGCGCAGTTCAGGCTCGAAGTATGATTTGCGGACGTTATCGGATTGCGGAGAGCCCACTTTCGGCGAGTACAGTTGTTACGACGAGAAACATCGAGCAGCGCGCAGTTCGTTACCAGACGTCAGCGTCGGAAGCGCGATAGAGGCGGGTAGTGTAGTTTGTATTGACACTCAAAAACCAGATATTCAAAAAGTTGAAGGTCGAATATCAGATGCTATTGGTAGAACTAGTACTTTTGAACCACGTGTTGTAGATAACTCTACTCAAGTTAAATTTGGACCGATAGCAGATTCGTCGGATGCGACATCTGATACAAATGGTGACTCGGAGTCGGCTGCTGCAGGCGGTTCTGGTATTTTGAGAGTGCCTCCGGCCGCGACAACTCCTGCACCTCCAGGAATTATGAAAAAGCGAGTGCAAATACAAGAAATATCAGTATGAGATTTAGAAAAATTTGACACTGCGGAAGTTGTAGTGAATACACGGACAAAATTGTGATTATTTAACTGATGCCCATGTAAATAAGTGTTAAAATAATACATTGAAAGCCACCAAATGGATTGATGATCGTGTAAATAATGTAAACGTGATGTAAGTACATGGTATGATATGTGTGTAAGTGAATTTAGAAGTACGGATGCAAATCGCTCTCCTATATGAAAATTGTCTGTAAATATAGGTTACACATCAATTTTTTTCTGAATCAAAGAACGGTTATGGAAGTCGCGGATATATTTAATAGAAGAAAAAAAAAACAGTTAATAGAAATGATTAAATAAATTACATAAGTCCTTAAAAATGTCTGATACGTATTTTATCTACTATTACATATTTCGGCTTGGGGAAGTAATGTAAAAAATCGTAGATTAATATTAAGCCAACTCATATACTTAATAAATGTGAATATAACAATAAAATAGTGCAAAAGACTACACATATTAGATGTATCATAATTTTATCTATAAAAAAAGTGTTTCAAAAATTTAGAATAGATTAACTTATATTGCGTATGTATTTTTTTGTAAAGTTACTTTTATTGAGACGTTTTAATTTTAAGTAGTTTTTTATAAGCAAATATTGAAAACTATTAACCACTACGACGAATGGGCGAGTACGTTTTTGTATGGATATTACTCAGATCTTTGCAGTGATAGTATTTAATTTCAAAGGTGAACAGGGTAACGCCTAATTTTTGTATCTCAGGTTAATATGTAAACGTAAATAACCTTCCCTGTTTAGCTGTATTTTTTTAGTCAAATATAAAATAATTGCGATGAAATGTCTATGAAAAACAAAATTAATATATTCATTGTACTCGTCCAATCTTTATCTTTGCAGGAATTGATAAATAAGTAATTATGAGTGATTTAGTAAATAAAACCCATCGTTATCCACATTGTGACAAAATGTGAAATTTGAAATGATGAGAAGTTTATAATTTTAAGTGTAACAAAACCCCGAAGTATGAGTATATTACGTCATCATACATATAATTGTGGAATTGACTAAAGTTAGCGCGTTACTATTAATAATATAAATAATAACGAATAGGCATTTTAAAAACTGCTACGGCCAATATGGTTGTATAACGGAATTTAATAATGGAATTTTAATTTTTTGTTTATTAAACGTACGTTTATTTTATCAGCGTAAATTATATAAACATAAAGAAATCTATTAAAAGTTTTTTATGAGGAATTGCGCTAGAGTGTTGTGTTTGTATTTTAATTTATAGTATATTTATAGGTAAATGAGTTACGAAGCTTTTTAAAGTTTTATGATAAATACTTATATATTGACGTGACAAGACTAATAGAAATCAAATTTATTAGTTTTATGAATATTTTAGTTTTTATTTACTTAAGTTTGACTAATAAACATTTTTAATATTCCTGGTAGCTTAATATTGTTCTTAGATAATAAAATATAAAACTGTTATTGTGAAATAGCTATAAATATCGACATTTTGTTACAATTTGGTATATAAATGGATTGAGTATAATATGGTGTCAAATAAAAATTTGAAATTTAATGTGGTTTTTATTATTAAGGATTATTAAATTAAAACGAAACAGTTTTTAGGGATGATTCGTATTACTTTTTTAAAGACAAGAAAGTTTATTATTAATGATACCGTGACGTGTTCATTATTATAAAGATGGTTGGTGGTTGTTACTGGCGTGACCCTTAATTATATAAAGTTCATATACCTAACATGTAATCTATGGATTATATTACGAATATTATGATTATTTCAGGATAGTCCAAAATATACGATATGCTCTTTTGATGTACATACGGCAAAAATGCGCTAAATTACCTAAAAAATTTTGTTATTTTTAATTTCGATTTTCACATTTATTGCATTAAATTGTCCTTTAAACATTTTTCGATCCTTTCATAAATTTATTATTATTATAAAAAAATTCATGACGGTCATTTGTTTAAATCTCTTGCTATCTACTAGAAGTTGTTTCTACAACAAAACAAATTGAAACTTTATAATTTTATATACGAATGAGTAGTTCATTACATTGCATAAACATTGATACAAAAATTACAGTTGAATTGAGTACTTATCTTTTCGTAAGTTGAAGTCGGTTCAAAATTGAATAAATTAAAAGCAACGTATTATAGAAAAACATTGTATATCTAAATAATTATATTTTCATCTAAATACATTTTAATGCTTCGAACGTAATGTAGATGATGATATTCCACGTATATAAAGGTCGATGAACGAATGAGAGCACTTCGCAATCGTATTTCTGAACAAGTCTAGGACAAGAGAGTAAGTATCTGTAAAGTATTTTATAAAAAAACCTTTTCACGCTTTAAATATCCACTGATGTTATATTTATATTAAAAACCAGTTTTGATAGTTTTTTTTTTAGTATTTTTCTGCTTATTCATGGAAATTTAAATAACATTTTATATTTTACACATCCAATCCCCTAAATAAAATTGTTGAAGAATCATAAGTTTAACTCGTTAATAATGTATCAAAAGGCAATTTTGCTTTTTAATACGGCTACGTGTATGGGAATACATAAATTACTAGGTTTTCATTTGAGTTTAGCGTATAATATGTTCGGTTTTTATTTGAGCCTTTATTATTGGAATTTTAATTTTACATTTGAATAGATATTATTAAATATGTAGATTAAAGTGCTTTATTTTGGTAATGGGTCCCAGTATAATGTCTAACAAAAATTTTGATACATATATTGTCATTTTACGAGTGTTTTTTTCATACTCATAAAAATTATGTAACACAATGTTAGTTCTTTTTGTAAAAAAGTAATTTTTTCTAAAGCTCTATTACAATTTAAATAAAAATTAAAAGTATCCAGTTGTTTGGTAAAATAGTAGAGAAAATGTCATAGTTATCGTAAAACAGACGTACATCATGTATTACCGTTAACGTATCGCTAAAATATACATATTTAAGAGAATTAATAGTACTGTAGTCTGAAGAATCGAATTTATACAAAAAACAAGCCGAAATCATTTCTTCTGATTTCGATGCTGATAATTTTATACAAAAAATTATTTACACATTTTTGTTATGAAAATACAAAATTATATGTTTTATGACACATAAGAGGATACTGGAGAAAATTTTCATCCTTTCAATTCAAGAAGCGAGATGTAAGTAATTTAATTTACCAAGCATTATGAAGTAGAAGCGTCCGTCGGAATTCCAGTCTGACGAAATTTTGTGACTGCACCTGTTTGTCGAAATGATGAAATATATGTTTATGTATAATATCTGTCTCAAAAAAAAAAAAAAAAAATAACGAACGTGACTCTTGCTACGTCAGAATATGTATACATTATCGAATCTATTTTAACATATTTTTTCCTCATCTATCCTATATGGAAAAACAAGGGACTATTGAACAATAACGGAGTTATTTTTCTATGTCATTCACGTTAAAAATGTAGGTAATGGAAGGGCTGATCCCTATGGATCAGCGCTTCCATTACCTACACTTTTACACCTATGTGTTGTGTGATCATTCATTCAGGTTGTATGTTACTTGGGTTCAAAGAGACAGGACACGGCCTGCCGTATTCGAAATTGCACTGACTAAATTCGCTCTAGTCAAAATACATGCCCACGATTAATTCATGTTTGGAGCAGAATAAATATATTTCAGCGATTGAAAGCTTTACTAAGATATATTAATGAATATAAATTTATAGACTACAAGAGCAGAATTTGATTGAAGATTGTTAACCAGAATTGGTCAAACGTATTTCTTTTCTATGACTTCTAAAATGTTTTTTATTTGCACTGGAAGGATTGTTTGTTTTCTAATTGATTACAAGCGAATACTATATTTTAGGGGTATGTTAGTATTTGGTTGGTAATGTTAGATGTATTAACTGTCCTACTAAAGATTACTATCTTTTGCATCAAAATATCAAATTAAATTAATTATTTTTTAATTTTTTAATAAGAGATATAGCAGATTTTTTTATAATGTGAATCTGTACTGTAAAATCTTTGAACTTGAGCTGTAGTTGTTCTCAGAATAAGTTCTAAAATTAAGACTTTTGAGGTATGATTTTGATTAATATAGACAGATAGATGACTTGAATGTACAAAACACTTAACTTTAATTTTTTTAACATTATATTATAATATGTAATAAAATAAGAAAATAGTGGTTTTGGTTAGTTTTAAAACGTATTCTTATATTTCAATAAAATTTTGAATTAATTTAATACCAACTTACTCGTAAATAAAACCTTCTTGTTTCGTATTTTGTATTTTGTTCAAATATTTTAATTTTTATAACTTTTATTATAGAAAATTATTCATCTTCATCAATTTACATCTTTAGCAAAGTTTATTCTATTCTTACAACTTGGCAAGTCCGGGAAGGAAACTTTTTACAGTTATTACAAATTCTTCAACTGCTGGCCCGTTGGCGCAGATGGCAGTGACCCTGTTTTCTCCTCCAGGATTGTGGGTTCGATCCCCGCCCCGAGTCTGGGTGTAGTATATGTAAAATTGTAAAAGATAAGATTATTTATTAAAAGTAAGATCAGATAAGATCGATTTATAAGATTAGAGATTATATTATTTTTGAAGCATAACACAATATGATTCATCTTAAACAGAGAATTGACAATTAAATGTTCATGCTTTACTATTATAAAACTTAATCGTCTTTTGCATTTTTAAATTAAATCAAATTCACAAAACATAATTGATTTTTAAATAAAATTCTTAAACGACATTTATAATTCAAATGTACTTGACAACATGCTTTTTTATATTTCGTAACTGGTGGCCGTCAACATAAAGGTTACATATGTTTATTTATATATCTTTTATTTATATGTAGGTATATTTAATAAAAAAAAATGTATATCAGTCGTCTGTTACCTAAAACACAGACATTAAGTTGCCTACCTTAGAGACAAGACAATTATGTGTGTGTGTTTAACATATTTATTTATTTATAAAACAGTATTACAGATTTGGTATCATTTCACAAGTTCGTTTTGTCTTGGCTTTCAAACTTACTCATCAAAGTGGTTCGTTTTTTCGTTTCTCTAAAAATGTAATTCTCTATTCTTGTTTGAACTGTCAAGAACTCAAGAATCTTATTTGGCTTAAATTAATTATATTGGTACCAAAACTGTTTGTAAATAATTATTTTAAGTTTTGAATTAGAATTATATTTATTTTGATACTAATTTTAAATTACATGAGGGGTTACAATGACATCTGTTGTGGAATTGATTCCATTCATGTATAATGCTCAAACGTTAAAATTATATTGAAGAAGGCTAGTTTTACATGACTTGTGATAATTTTGTTTAGTCGACGACGTATGACGTGTTGTGACGCGACGATGATAGAACTTTCTCTAGAAATCAAACCCCTCCTTTTAAGTACGAAAACTGCTACGTTGCCTACGATAAGCATGTGAGTGTTCCCAAGTTAATACGGAACAATTGCGTTTCCATTTGGATATGTGAACGAGTCCGACTCATAACGAACGAGGCGAACAGATGAAGCGGACCATGAAACCTTTAAATTGAATTTTAAGCATCCAATTTGTTTGCGCCGTGCCGCCTGTACTGAGTTATATCAACGCAGGCGTGGCCCAGCCCGTCCGCGAGTTCCCACACGTAAAACGATTTTTGCCAGCTCGTTTTGCGGCCTCGAACCGGATTTCAATGAATTATTTATATACACGTGAACGAAATGATGTACTACCTGAATGAATTATTTTAAATACCTATATACTATTTTTAAATGTTTTGTTGAGTTCACTTACTTAAACAGTTTGTAATGATTTGTGCACCTGTGACGACATTATGCTGTTATATTTTATTTGTAGACGAGAATGTCTAAGACAGATGACCCAGTAAGTTTCTCTTTGCTGTGTGGTTTGGTTTCTATGATTTTTCTTTTAAATCTTAGAAATCTAATTATCGGAAATATTTTTTTACAATAAGGAGTTTTAACGATTTTTACTCCTTCATCTAAAGTTAACCATTATTTGAATTAAATCGAATTATTTCTGTTTTTATTATTCAAATGCTTAAAATTATGAAATTTCACAATAATGTTTTATAATTTATAGGACATATTTTAGGATTGTGCCTTACATTAAGACTTTACTACTTACAGAAGATTTTTACTGGTTTCTGAATATTTATACTATTAGCACAATTATAAAACTAGAAATATGATTAAATAAATACAAAATTCTCTATAACATTATAATCTTATATATATATAGGAGACTTTCTATAGATATAGTCACTCATCACGATATCTCTGAAACTATGAGACCTAAAAACTTGAAATTTGGTACGAATATTCCTTTTTCTAGGTAGAGGTCAGCTAAGAACGGATTTTACGAAATTCTACCTCTAAGGGGATGAAAAAGCGAGGCAAAGTTTGTATGGGACAACGTGATTCCTTGGTCCAATCTACTTCAAATTTTGCATAAATATTCTTTAACAGAATTTATTGAAGGCATGTTTCGTATTTTATCGAAATTCATCCCCTAACGGGGTTAAAAGGGGGTAGAAAGTTATTTTTATATAAATACTCCTTAGGATTTTTTTTTTAATTACATTTTATTTTGACACATGTTTGACAATCCGTCTTTTATATAATATTTATATATTAGTATTGACGTAGGCGTAGGTGATATGTTTTTTTGGGTGCTCCTGGTGGAACAGGCAAGACTTTATATTAAATGTAACAAAATTTAGTTGTAAATATATCGTGTGATCACTTTATTGTAAAATAGTGTTTTATATAATATTTTTTACTTCAATGTTGATGTAGGGTTTTAAACTGAATAACTCATCAGCAAGGCATCTGTAGTTCACAATGATACATATATAGAAGACACCAATGTGAACTTGGAAACATTTTTGAATTATACGACATTAACGTCCCAATTAGTACAGATTGGCACCACGGACTAATGTTGGAACAAGATCAGAAAAAATTATAAATCATATACCTAACTTTATCTTACACTAAAACTAAGAAGGAGGAGATAAAAGCTGTCTTGGACTATTATTAAATATAAATATATGTTTGACATACACACACGATCGTCTGTTCCTAAGGTAGGCAAGTTAATGCCTGTATTTTAGGTAACACCTGACTGATATACATTTTTTTATAAATATACATACAAATAATACATATAGAAATAAATACATATTACACCCAAACTCGAGGCGAGAATCGAACCCATGATCCTGGAGCAGTAAGCAGGGTCACTACCAACTGTGGCGAGTCAATCAAAATTTAAAAAGTAATTACTTGCGGGTTTATTCAAATCTAAGAGGCAAAATCGTATTGACTTGTGGTGTAATTATACCAACGATACAACGAACGAAGCATTGATAACCGGTTCCAGATTCTGGTGTAGTGGTGCGAGTGGCTTAACGCCTCGCCTCAATGCCGGTGGTCGCGAGTTCGATTCCTGCTCGGGGCAGATATTTGTATTTATGCCAATATTTGTTTCAGGTCTGGGTGTATAATGGGTTTCCCCACCGTGGCCCGGAGAGCACGTAAAGCCGTCGGTCCCGTTTGTTATCATGGATGCCTTATAATAATTGTTACTTATGGTAGGGATATTATCGGCCCCCCGCGGACCAAAACCAGCAGCGGTGGGCGCGAAAGCACAGGAGAGAGATGACTCGCTCTTCCCCTCCATTCGGTGGCGCGAAAGCGCGGTAGTTTGGACTCAGAGGTGCACAAGCCACTGGAACCCCTGGACCAGCTGATGTGTGGACCCATCAGCGGGGTTACGCCGTCTGGGGTAGCTGAAGTCCAGTGGTGAACGGAGCGCGAAAGCGCGGTGAGAGTGTTAGCACGGGAGTTGCGGCTGGTGTGGGAGTGGCGCCGAGAGGGCGCGGAGATTTTAGTGTTGGGGCCGCTCCTGGTACTTCTCTGAATTAGCAGAGTGGACCAGTCGAACGGCCCCAAACACATACGGAGGGGCCGCCGGGCCAAACGTCGGGGAGTCACGGTTGTATGCGCGAGCGATCCCGTGGTTCCCCACTATGGCGCAGACGGTCGATGAGTTTTAGTGGGTATTCTGGCTTCGCAGCCAGCGAGTCCCACATAACCGTCGCCTGCGAGCGGCGGGATGCGTAAATGCATTTCCCATCGTTAAAAAAAAGGGATATTATCCGCTAACCCGCAGTGGAGCGGCGTGGTGGATTAAGCTCCAACCCTTCTTCTATATGAAAAAAAGGCCTTCGCTCAGCAGTGGGTTGTTTACAGGCTGATACAATACACTACAGTACAGGAGCATTTGTGGCCTGCAGTGATGGAACTGAGCCTCACCATAAATATGAGAATGATGGACTCTAAGGGGAGATGTTACTGCCGGACAGTTCTCAGACCTGTTGCTTAAAATAGGAAATGGTGATATGAGTGTATATGAGTATGTATTTACCATAAACAAAGCTTAAGGTCAAACTCTTACTGTAGCGGGAGTATACTTAAGCGAAAGCTGCTTCTCTCACAGCCAGTTGTATGTGGCATATTCCAAAGTAGCCTGGTGATTCTAGCACCCCGAAAGAAAAACGAAAAATATTGTTTATAAAGAAATACTAAGGAAGGTGTAGTACTTCGATTTCGTTGTTAAAAGATAATACCCCCGTGTAACTTTCTCCAGACTTTGGTCTTTGGACCGAGCTTCGTTTTCATAAAATATTATAACAATTTTTTTTTTATGTTTATTTAAACTTTAAATCCCTACTCTATAATAAAGATTGTTATATTATATAAATATTCAAATATTTTAATATAATAATTTATATGTTATAACAAAATTAAAAACGTAAAAAAAAAACAAATAAAAATCCTATTAGAACCATTTTCGACTTCTACGCGGACAAAGTCGCGGGCTAAAATATTGTTTGAGAACTCAATTCGTCTATTATGAAATATTTTTTAATATCGACGCAGGTGTGGGTGATAACAAGTATGCTTAATTAAAAAAAATCAAAAAACCCGACTGCGTAAAATACTCTTATTATAAACTAAAAAGAAGAAAACAATTTACTAGCTTTCATTTGATACCCATATTGCTATAATAAGAAAAAAAAATTCAACTCCCCTCCCCATTCCGCCATTTGCGGGCGCCATTTTGAAAATGTATATAGCCTATGTCACTACTACAATTTAGACAAATCCAACGACACCTCATATGTCAAAAACCGTCCAGCCGTTTGGGCTGTAGGGCGTGCCAAAGAAATGGACATACATACATACATACATACATACATACATACATACATACATACATACATACATACATACATACATACTTACATACATACATACACTCGAAAAACATAACCCTCCTTCTGTCGCAGTCGGGTAAAAAATATAAATTTATATTTTTTGAAATTTTAGTTAAATACCCGTGCGAAGCCGGGGCGGGCCGCTAGTAATATATATAAACCAAATAGAAAAGTGGTTACAAAAGCCATTTGTGACTTCAAATGTAAGAGATGACAGACTCCGTCTATAAAGATCTTCACAGCATAGGCTTCTTATTTTTCTACCTTACTTTAGGGTTTTTTTTTTTATATACGTAGTATTATTCTAAGAGTTCAATTTGTCCCTTAGCAAATGTTAGAGACGTATTTAAATTGTTTTTTAAAATTGTTTAGAAATTTTCTAATTTCTTTTTGCCTTTTATAAGCAGAGTTTTAAAAATATAACCTTAAAGATGCTTACAATATGAATATAATTCTAATGTTTTCATTTTATGCTGTAAAATCTGTTAAAATTGGATAAGACTTCAATCAACACAATTTGCATGAAAGCAGCTAAAATATTTTACCGTACAATTTAATAACAACGGAGTTAACTTATTTTTTAATTTTCATATTTCATAAAAAAATATAAAATCATTTTTATAACGTCGTCAAAAACGTACGGCAAAGTTAATAAAAGTCAGCATATTGGTTTTTATGTTCTATCTTCGTAATAAAATGACGACACTTTGCCTTAAAATAAGTGATTTATTTCTTAAAATGCATCTTGTAATTTTCTTAATCACCTTTTTTCCTACGATTTTAGTCATATAAAATTAATCAGGTATGATTGGTAAGATTTGCAAGTATAATAAAGTGTATGTAAATTACAAAATGTTAAAATAACTTTTTTTTAAATATTCGTCATCCGGATAATTCACACGAAGTGTCTTTAAGGTAGTTCCAGCATGAAACCACTTTTCGACAGATTCGGCTAAAACTTTTTTCACAAGTTCAGAATAGCTTTATTTATGAATTCCTAAAATTTCATAATTTTTGACGGTTTAGATCGCGAGATATTTAAAGACAAAGTTCGCGATGTCCCATTTATGTATGTAAAAATTCCGATTTTTTATTATATTAAAAAATTCTCTCGACAGAATTGGAAAAAAAAACTAGGAGAGAGTTGAAAAATGTTTTTAGAATAAGTTAAAAAAATAAAAGTAGCACTTCACGGTTTTCTTATCGAGATATTAAAATTATAAATATTAGTTTTAATTTTAAATTTATAGTGATCTGGCAACATTTTATAGCGCACTGTGCACAACGCTCTCACCTTTTTAATTTAATAAAACTATTATTAGAAAGCGCAATACTATTTGTATATACTAAGACCATATAAACAAAAATATATAAAGCACTCAAGCAACGTTGCCAGATTACTATAACTAACTATATAAGGCAGAAGGTATTAAGGTAGGACTACACTTCACCACGCCGGAACTACCTTAAGAAAGCACTAAAGAGTTCATGCAATTTGGTAGTTAAAGGAATATTTAATTTTTTATGTATCCACTCTTTTGAATAGTAACGCTATTTTTTAAAAGTTTTCAACAAACAGTCTATTTTTAGAGCTCGTTAAAAGTTAAATATAATCTGAAATTTTAATTAAACCGCATCAATACACCGGTTCGGATATAAGGAAAAGATTTGTAATAATTATTTACTAACTTTATATCGAAATAGTTTGAAAAGGTTTGGGTATTTTATTCAAGGCTTTGCGCGTGTATTTAGGCGTTACTAATTATTCACGTTCTCATTTAAGCTACCTATGATGGTAATGTAAAATAACTTCTTTTTAATCTTGAGATTAACAACGTGTTTAGAAAAAAAAATCAGTTCTTAATATGTTAATATAGAAAATAATGATAATAATATAGATAATAATTGATAGAATAATATGAATCAACGAAAAACTTCTTTTCCTTTTTATTTCTCATTATTCATTTTGTTAAGGTGTAAATATCAGGTGACAAATCACCCAGTTGTAGGTTTATTATAAGAAGTTGCTCTCTCGAGGGCGACAGTAACTCAATCTGGGTCTCATGTTTTAAGTGCCCATTTTAAGAGGTCTTCTTAAAGATATATTCCTTATATTAGATAATAAGCAACTTATATTTATATATTTTTGTGATGCAAAGTGATATATATAAAATATTCAATATACAAATACTATATTTATTTGTTTAATATTTTATTTGAAAGCCTAATTCAATATGAAAAAAAAATCCTAATGTTTAAGTGAAATTTTACTTTTTAAGATTTTTGTTTGTTTCAAGACATTTGAATTTCTAAATATCTGAATCCGTTATAAAGATGTTATGTTCTGCAGTTTTACCTGCTTAAGTCCTGATCCCTATTATCTCAATAACTATTCCTATTTAGGGGTTAAAAATGTAATCTAAAATATCTAAAGACTGGTCTTCAATTATCTTCTTTAATTAAAGTTTCTTGAAAATACCAAGTTTGATCGGAAATGCTACAATAGGTAGTGGTAGCACATAATTTTGCAACTATGAAATTTATATTTACAATTTATCTTTTATTAAGTATTTTGCAAAGTATAATCTTTAATTCTTACAATTTAAAAGAAATACGTTATCATTCAATAACATCATAACTTTTCGTAGCATCCATTTCACCTGTCAGTTACATAATAAACGTTTTGATGCGTTTGATTCACGAGCTAATTTTTCTTTTCGCTTTATTGCATTGTAAATCGATCTTTCGTACCGACGCTTTATTATTTACAGTTTTGTGCTTCTTTTTAACCTGTTGCCTTATCCATTTCTGTTTTCAATGTATTAATTTTTTAAAAATAAAATAAAAGATGTACAAATGCAGTATAAAGTTTTCTATATCAAATTATAATATTTTTATTGTATTTTTTGATATGTTTTAAATTGCGAATGAAATATTTACGCATCAAATTATTTATTGTTTAGAATTTAATTTACAGTTTAATTACGTGTAAATTTATTTACATATTGATATTGAGATTAGTTTTAGTGATGGTCGTTCAACTCACTCTGTTCCGAATCTATTAAAGAAATGGTAAATATAGCTGTTTGGTTAAAAAACACAATCACTTACTCAATAATAAGAGTTAGGTTACTTTACATTACATTATTTTGAATACTTTTACTTGATATATTATTACACTGCTTATAAATTTATCAAAGATTAATATTGTGAGATTTTTTTGAAAAAACCTTCAGCAGAGTCGGAATTAGTTGTCAAATACATGTTTTTATATTAGCTAGGGAGGTGGTGGTAATTTAGGTATATGATTTCATCGTAGTTGATACCAAGACGTAATATAAATTGTATGTTAACTAGAAAAAATAAGAGGCGAGCTCAGGTAGCTCTGATTTTTTAAATAAATAATTTCGAAAATGTAAAAGAAAATATCTGCCAAAAATTATATCATCGTTTCTGTCATCAATTATATCTTATTAAATACATTTTATAGATAGTGAAATAAAAGCTGGCAGAATTCAGGATGGTGGGAGTTTTTGTAAAAATAATTATTAAACTGTAAAAAAATAATTAGTGCTCTATCATTCCATCATCTTTTAAAGAATTATTTTTATGTTTTGTAAAGTATTTGTAAATCGAAGAAAAAGGTGGCAGACATCTACAACTCTGATTTTAGATGTAATATAAAAAACAAATATGACATATATATTATTTTTTTTTAAATATATTATTAAAAATATATATATTATCATTTAATATCATTATTATTTATACTTTTTATTAATTATAGTTACACGTATTATCAGATTATATATTTATAATATAAACTAGTCATTGATTTCTTCGTCTCTTTCATCCAGAATTCTGTTGTTAGTGGCAAGATCTGCACTTTCAGCCATTATCTCTCCTTCATCTGAGAAAAAACATACATTAAAATCCGAATCTTCATTTAACATAATGTAAGTAAATTAAAAACTGTACAAAAATTACCTGTTTGTCCTTCATTAGTTGATTGCTCATCTAGTACTAGCTCATGATTTATGTCGCTGTATGACGATGGTAATTGCTCTCCTTTAAACCAGATGAAATTTAAATTATCATTTTCTTGTGACCTTAATTTCCTGTTTTAAACCACCTATTCTTTTAAACTTTTTTCCATGTGAACATGCTGCTGCTACACCGTGCTGCTGCACTGAGACCTCATGGATAAATACATCAAAAACATTTTTCAAAATATTTTCCTTTACCGCTGAAATTGAGATGAATTCTAAAGCCAAACTTAGTACTTTAAAAACTTACAGTTATCAGACCGGGTTTGAGCCAGTGATTGTCTAGTAAGTTCTAAGTACTTGAAGTTAGAATCCACAAGACTAACTGCACCATAATCCTGGATGCGTATGTTATCACTTTTAATAACAATAATTACTATTTTAGGAATTGTTATTTTAGTCGATGTATATTACACAACCAGGCCGTACCGTGAATGAAGCATGGTAAATACCAAGATGATTCATAGTATAGGTACCACGTTATTATCAATATGCATATATCGTCAAATATCACATTTGATCCAAAGTAAAAGATGATAAGACACGATATTTAAATCCAATATATAGATACAATTTGATACAATGTCCAATATTGCCTATATCTACATCATATTCGTATATAGTTTCTAGTTCCTGCCCTCTGCCCTCCGGGAATCTGGCAAGCATATTCACATTACACTCTCTCTATCTGGTATGAATTTGTTCATACAATGTAAACTATAGATGTTTGATCAAACATAGGTTCGAAGGGATGGGTCTGGTAGACATCGCTGCACCTCGAAGAAAGACGACCGATTCATTATATCAACGTCTTTGAGAAATCGCTTCTTAAATGCTATTGAGTTACAACAGCAGCTCCAGAAAGCTTAAAGAAGAACCGTAAGTATAACTACGGTAAGACGAAGACTGGGAGAGATGAAAATAGCTATATCAACATCATATTCGTATTTAGGACATATACAGAATGAATTGTAATTTAGAAATTTGGTCAAAAATTAAGAACCAATTTTTTTACATAATTCGAATGAGAATCATGTACCGAGTATTCTCCTTAAATATTGATACTAATTCATCGCCAGTCATTCTGTATAGTACAGTATAGATGTTGGACTCGAGTCCCATCCGGGGCACGGTTTGGCCCTGGCACGGTGTAATGTTGATTATCTTTTAAACATTATCAGAAAGCAGTTATATGTATTTAGTTTAAAAAAAAATTTGGAAATTTCATTGTGTTTCTCTAAATACATAGATAGTGCTTAATTGCAGCAATGGATCTGTAACTAATACTAATGTGTGATATGTAGTTACATCGAGGACGAAGCTGCGAATAAATAATTATTACTAGCTATGAATGCTTCTTTCATATTTCTGTTAAATTTTTTGTAGTAAAACATCCAATATAATTATATTAGGATGCTTCATTTTAGAGCAATTTTTTTTCTCAAAGTCCCACCTGAAAATCTTGTAGTCGATAAAAAAAACAAAAATTTTGAACTATAACAAAGCCCCTAATTCTGATTTTAATCCGTTGCTCATCAAATAGTAAGCTTTCCATACAAAAACCTATGAAAAATCATTTTTTATTCATTTCTTCTTCCGCTCGCACAATAAGATATTATAAAATGAATTTTTGAGAATTTAATGCTTTGAGTATCCATACAAAATAAACTGTGAGTGGTATAGAAAAATATATTAGAACAAATTTGTAGAACACACAATTTCCTACAAATTTGTCTTTTAACTTTTTTTTCTACTATCAAAAGTTTAGTCACAAAAAACAAATTACTGCTATTTTAGAAAATTTTCAAGTAGAACGACGATTTGTTAATTTTTTTTTTTAATAATTATTAATATTTTTTCACAAATCGTCGTAAAATCAAAATTATTAAATTATTATTAGTAATAATTTACATAGTTCTTAGTAATTTAAAACGTTAACGCTTTATAGAATTATATCTTTACGTCGATATTTATTGATTTGCGTGATAGAACAAAATCAGTCGCATAAAATATAAATAATGTCATAGCTGTGATATTACTTACAAAAATGATTCACATATGGCACCCCATGTACTTGTTGTTCTTGTAGTGTAGATATAGTTCAAAACAGTCAAAAGATGACGCTCGTACGTTATAAATAATATTATTTTTTAATTATTTTTTATAGCGGACCACCCCGGCTGCGCCCGGGGTATGTATTTACACCTAAACCTTCCTCATGAATTACTTTATCTATTGGTGAAAACAGCATGAAAATCCGTGCAGTGGTTTTTAAATCTATTGCGAACAGACAGACAGACAGACACGGCGGAGGACTTCGTTTCTGTAGTGATAGTATTGTAAACATCGATGTACTCGTATAATATTATCGATGATTGTAAAGTAAAAGGTAGGTTAAGAAAGTAAGTTTTCCTGCGAATCGTAATTCGTAATCGTTTAAGTTTTCTGCAAAATAAGGAAACGTGCTTATAAATGCGAAATCTACTTACTAATGTTAAGGTAGTCAGTGTCACAGTATTAATTTGTAACAGGAGTCTGTTAACAAATTCTTAAGTCTACAAAATGTGCACTAGTAATTTTAGTGGGAATAGCGAAGTTTTTGTGTACCTGAATATTTTTTTGTACCATGTGGTATAAGAGGTGTACGAGAGTGGTAACACCGACGGTCAGGAGTTCGATTCCCGCTCGGAGAGGTTATTTGTATTTATTCAAATATTTACTTCTAGTTCTAAATATTTGCTTCTAGGGGGAGTATAAACCTTGTGGGTTTCTCCGCCTATTAACAGTCGTTGCTCTTGGTAGAAGAGAAACCTCATTATACGGACACCCGAAACGTCGGGAAATAATTTAAAATAAAATATTATTAAATTGTAGTTCTAAATAAACGCGATAAAATCCATTTTAGACTTTTAATTAAATGAAAAAAAAAGAAGAGAAACTATCCGCCAAGCCACAGTAGAGTAACGTGGCGGAGTAAGCTTGAAACCTTCCATTATATGGAGAAGAGGTCTTTATATAGCTATTTACTGACTGTTTTTCACACGCAATCAAGATCAAGTTGCGGCAAAAGCCTATCAACTATTTTAAAAAAATTAGTAATGTTAATAAAATATTAATTTAACTACTAGTTAATTTATTATATTCTAGTTATATAAAATGTCAATATTTAAAAGGTTTAAAATTGCTGAAGTTTTATCAGATAAGATTTCTTAGTTCTAAAATATAGAGTGCTTTACCGAATCAATATACGTTATTGGATAGGGAATATCGGATGGATTGGGTTTCGGTGGCGACCGCGGAAAGGGCAATAAGGCGCGTGAAGCAGTTGAGCCTTGTCTTAATTGTCAATAAACGTGAGTCCCGGGGCACCCGAGCTACACCCGTCGAATAATTAACGAACTTCCGCGATTTTCGAGTTTGTAAATTGCCTCATGGTCTCGTCGACCCGCGGCCTGGTTTGCTGGTATAAATTATGTGAACAGAAAATTAATCTTAGTGATTTAAGAACAACCCTTCTTCGTAACTGTCTATTTGACCGTGTTACCGAGAAGATATCCTAAAATTTGCTCAAACTACATTATAAATTGCTTCTTTAGCAGAAGTTACAGTCATATTAGTTAAAATATAACAGATTGTATAAACGTTTTATAATGATTATGTTTTAATATAAGATGATAATATAATGAATGATACCATGTATTTTATACTGACATTTCTTTCAATCTATTAGCGTTGACACCGCAATATATTATCTCCGTAACGTAGCTCTCAGCTTTCGTTTCAGAAGTAATTTATTTTTTTGGAATCTACCAGTATAATCAAAATCGTACCTAAATTCGCCGTATTTTTATTTAATATAATGATTTGTAACATCAGCCACATTCTGTATACACTTGTACCTTTACTTGTTTTATTAAAATAAAAAGCAATTTTGCAAACCTTTTCTTTCATCAAAATGTAAATAAGCCTTCATAAGCGAGTTTTGCAAAAAATAGTAAAATCCGTACAAAATAAAAATAAAAATTGTTTTATGTAATTTAAATCTTCCTTTTTTTATAAAATTTAAGTTTGAGTTAAATTTGAATCTAAAGTAAAAAAAAAATAATGATTTCACTTGTTTGTATAGAGAAGATAAAACATGTCAAAATATAGTTGTGAAAATCGTATTCAACTTTAAGTTACATTTTTCCGTGATACTGGATATAGAAGGGGGTTAATATATATATATATATATATTGTATATATAGATCGGATAGGTCAGGTCGGTTACAATTTTATTATGTAGTAAGATCACAAAATACTATACTAGCCCTTTTTTCAAGATATGTTTACATATAAGTGTTGTTTGATAAACTATTACAAATTGACTGCACGGGTTTCTTGACAATATCCAGCTGTGTAAGTGTCGCATGCAGTGTGTAAGTGTCGATCAAAAGCCTTTTTCCCATTAACAAGAAATATATAAAACATATCCACCACGTTACTTGTAGGGACACGAACTGTCATAGTTTCGTCGTAAATAGACATGATTTATTTTCATCTTAAATTATTTTTATTTAAAACAAAATTAACTGAGTACTATTCGTTTTGAGTAAATACAAACCGAGTACTAAAGAACTTGATTCGCAAGTTCTATTCACTAGTTCCATCCTATCATTTAAATACTATATTATTCTTTTAAATATCTTAAGATTTCATATAGCGTAAACCTTTAAGTGGACAGTAATTAAGTCAACTAGTCACGTATTAGAATAATGGGATCTGTCTTGTTATTACGGGCACCGTAGCTAATTGTTATCATTGAATCTCCCTAGTGCTGTTACGTAATTTGTACAGTCGTAGACAATATCAAGAAAATAATACAGCGATAAAGAGTAATTAAATATAGTTAAAATTTTCAATTCATATTGTGGCCTTAAGTTATTATTTAACTCATTAACTTATAAAATAAAGCAATAATGAAACATATTTTTGTTAAATATGGAAAATTTATAATTTTAAACATTTTTGGTATCGACGTTACCAAAGGCCTTTGGTGTTTGTTTTAACATGCTTAAAATAAATAATGGAATTCATTTCGAAAAAATCAAAGTAATTGACTGTTACTACCCAAATAAATGATCACTTATTGTAGTCGGTGTTGCTTGAAATTCCAACTAATGTTTCTTGTTAGTTTATTTAACAAAAATATAACTTTGTATTGATAAAATTTGTATGAATAAAAACTAAATAAGAAATATTTGATTATATTGGAACATATATTACTGTTAATTTATACTGTTATTTTATACTTTAAAACGTCTTAAGACTTCTCTGGAGTGTAATAAATACTATGTTTTCTCTAACTCAACTTACAGTAAGCTCCCGTACGTACACCTTCTCAAATATTGATCTGAAAATAGATTTATTGATTTTTTTTTTCAAAGACTTAAAATGTAATATGAAAGTAACCGTAACAAATGTAATTTTCTGCCCCTATACCATCACTTTGTAGATTATAAATTGGAATAAGTGCAAAATTATTTATTTTAGCCATCTTCAAGAAAAAGTAGGCTAAGTCGGCTAAATCTAATTAATATAAGGCGATTTTGAAAAATCATCAATTGGTTATTGGCCTGAGTTACACAACTCCTTTCGTTGTTGAACCCAATATATACTGGGTCTTCTATCTTAGGTTCTTATGATAGGTTGGTCCTCGGAGGGGACTTGTCGCTCCCGAGCATCATCACCGCGATGCTCGGCGACGATGAGTCCTAGAAGGCGATGGTCTCCTTCTGCGAGACAAAAATGTCCCAGAAGGAGAGTGGTCCCAGGAGGTGAAGGTGAAGGATGAGAGAGGAGGCCACCGACGTGGCCTCCATCCGTGGGCGACGAATGGGGGTGTGTAGGAGGCGCTACTTAATGCGCCTCCAGTAACGCCCCTGTGCCCGTGTCGGGCCGGGATGGGAACCCGGTCCTGCTAGACATGGCGTCGTCGGGACTGTTCAGAGGTGAGCCGGATAGTCCCCATAGAGGAGAAGTCTGGCCTTTTCGCCGAGGCCAGCCTGTCACTGGAGGGATCTTGTTGCCTGCAGATCCGGGACCCTCCAATTAAAGCGGTTGGAGGCTCCCGCAGGGGCTTAGTACGCTATAGCACTCCCAAATCTCCCAAATCCATATTTAATTTGAGTGCTGGATTACTCACTCGGAGAGACACTCATACTCTCCGAGGAGGCTGTGTTGGTGTTATGCAGTTTTAATTGCCTTTAGTTGCGTTATACGACACTCTAGAGCAAAGGATGGGTTGGCCCTATTCTAGTCTGCCGGGAACTTCATTCTAATTACAATTACTTTCAATAATATCTATTTAATAAATTATAATACAATTATTATAAACGGCAATATATAAAATTTTAGATATCTTCTGACATTTTCGAAAATTGGAAATTAATTTAGAAAATTTTCAATATTGATAAAATAACGCTTTCAAGGCTTCGAACCATCAAATAGTTTTATCATAAAGTAATTCAAACTAACTTTATTGTTTGACATCATGCAATCTGAGATTAAAATAAAATTTAATCAATCAAAGTTCAACTGAAGTCATGTACATTTGCAATCGCAAAACACGATTCACGATATAATTGAGAAGCAAATTGGAATAGCTTTTGAATGATTTGCTAGACCAATTATAATTATAAACAATTGTATACAGTATTGATCAATTTAGTTTGTAAAATATTCATAAGCAGTCTAATATTTACCAACACAATAACTACGCATCTATTTAGTAATACGATATAATTTTGAAATTGTACAAAGTTAAAACTTTGTTATCAATTGTTTTTTAATTACGACATATCATGTTTTGTAACTCTTAATGTCTACATAAACATCTGTTACTATCCTCGGACGATGCTCTCATATACTTATGATTAAATTGTACATACAGGTAAGATTGACTAGAAAAATAATTAATTTTCATAATAAAATTACCAATTGCAACTTACCGATAGGTCTCTACTTAATAGAGCCTAGCTGAAATTGACTATTAATGGTATACGGCTAGCTTGAACGGGTTAGTTTCATACTCCCACAGAGAATTAGCGCTTCATCCCTTTAAGCCAGCAACGCATTTAAGGTTCCTTTGGTTCGGAGACTGTACGTGATCATTAACGTCAACTTACCTGCACATTTTGTTGGCCATTCATAATTGTCATCTAAACTGCTACAGCTGTGGGTGGGGTCTTGGCCTAGTCAAGAACATTTCACACTCGGCCTCCGCTTTTCTCTTTCCAACTCCTAACACCAATAGTTTTTAGACTTATAAAAAACTTAAAACGCATAACGTTACGTTATAAGAGTCATGATTTTAAGTTGTAACTGAAAAATAAAAAAATTTTCAATATTAAAAAATCATGTTCGACGCTAAAATAATTCTGGTAGAAAATATGCATGTACCGGCTTAACTTTATTTTTGAGACATGTATGCCACTCAGTGCCGGATTAGCCTATAAGCTATTTAAGCAATTGCTTAGGGCATCCCGTCTTGGGGGGCACCAGAGACGACATGACAGAGACGAAATCATGTTGTGTCGACCCCACCTAGCATGGGATAGGGGTGTGCGATAATTATCGATAATTCGTAACTACTCGATAATTTTTCATTCGATACTTATCGATAATTTTTTCCGATCCGATAATTATCGATAATTTTGTGCCATCCGATAATTATCGATAATATTGTGGTATTAGATAATTATCGAAAATTGTTTTTGGATCCGATAAGTATCGATAATTATGGTACGGCGGAGAACCTTTTTTTTATTTAGGTATTCGGATAGGGTACGGAGGATAATGTCGATATTGGACGGCGGATGACCTTTTTTTTTTTAGGTATTCGAATAGGGTACGGAGGATAATGTCGATATTGGACGGCGGATGACCTTTTTTTTTCGTCCGAAAATTGAACCTGAAACGACCATTCGGCTGTGGAATGAACTCCCTGCCGAGGTTTTCCCACAGGACTACAGTATGGGGTCCTTCAAGAGGGGAGTAAATAGGTTTTTAAAGGGTCGGCAACGCGCATGTGATGCCCCTGGTGTTGCAGGCGTCCATAGGCTACGGTAACCGCTTACCATCAGGCGGGCCGTATGCTTGATTGCCACCGTCGTGGTATAAAAAAAAAAAAAAAAAGAACCGATAATTATCGATAACTATCGTCAACTATCGATAATTTTTATCCGGCAAAATGAACAACACATACATATTCTACCTACGATATGTATTCACATTTTTCTCAATTAATTCTTTGTAGTTCACTTAAGGATAGGGGGACCCACAGGGGAAAATTGCTTAGGGCAACAAGTTACCTTAATCAAGCACTTATGCCACTATACAGTGGAGTAGCGTGACTTCAAATCCTCCCCTATTATTATATATATTATTATATATATTATATATATTATTATTATATATATTATTATAGTGGAAGACGTTTTATAAATTATATAATTATATTAAAGGTAAGTACAGATTTAATGAAGGAACTAAAGTTATAATAATTATTGAATTAACAAATGAACTCAATTTTACGGAAATTTGTTTTATTTGTACATGTATTTAATATTTACAGTTATTAAGTTCACCATGATTTAGAAATAGCTTCGGTTGTTTGACGTAGAAGTTTATATTTTGCTACGCTTAATTAGAATAATTTTCCAAGTTCCAGAGAGTTAATTTTTGGGAATTATTATATATTTTATGTGTACATCTTTTAAAAAATCAGTAACGAAATTGTATCTCTATGTAATATTTGTTTAAAAGATATATCATCGACTTATACAAGTAGATGATTTAAGATTATTTTAGATAAACTTTCATATAAATTGGTACATTTGACTTGTGCTTTAAAATGAATTAGAAAAATTAAATAAGAAAAATTAAATAATTTTATTTGATAATATTTGCTGTTTGCAAACTTTTTTCTTCATTCAATGTTGTCAAAGCCATATTTATTTGAATGTACTTTAACACAGAATAAGTAAAATTTATTGAACATTTAATATTCATTGATCACAAATAAAACATATTAATGCTATTAAATTCATTCATTAATTACCCGCAAATTAGTGTAGCATTATATAACAGAGTCAAATGACCGAATTTTCAACAGCAAAAAACTTCATTGGATATCAAAAACAAATACGAGAAAATTATGTTCAAATATTACTTATCAATGTTTTATGTTGAAATAGCCATTTTGCTTATGTGATGAATCTTTTTATTAAATTATCTTGTCAGTTAAGTGTTTCCACATTCCTTTAAGTAGAATATAAAAGTTTTTACGGGACCCGGAGTCTTCATCGCCTCATATTACTTTGTAAATTATTTTATACGCTTGTCATGTAACAGTCTATAAAATAATATTTTAAATTGTTTTTATTAATGAAACAAAGAATTAATGAAAGTAGTTTATTAGATTAATAAATTATTTTATTTATTATTGAGGTATGAATTATTTAAGTTTATTTAGTAAATAGAGTTGTGAATGGTTTGACACCTAATAAAATTAAAGGCAACGACTGAAGCGCTGAAACAGAAAAAGTGTGCAGATTAATTAAATTAGAAAGAAAAGAAAGAAAGAAAGAAACAGATTTTATTGGCCTTATAACTAAAGTAAAAATAACATAAATGTAAAAGTTAAAGTAAAAACAGAAACAACATACAAGAAAATGAACAATAACAGCAATGATACGAAAATACACTGACATACAACATTAACAGGATTAATGGAAAAAAGGCCAACCAGGTGCTTGCCTCAGCATTGTTTTTGACAGCAAAATAAAAACTTCTGCCAAAAACGCTGTTATTATGGCAAGACCTGTAATGGATTCCATACTAAAATTATCAATAATTATTTTATACAAGAAAAAGTAGAAGGTCGTAGCAGATACATACATGTGTGATTGTAATAATATAGATAAATGAATACAGTAAATATATATATATATATATATATATATATATATATATATATATATATATATATAAATTCATTATTGTATAAAAGTACGTTTTATATTAATAAATGAAGAACAAACTAAATATATCCGATTTAACAAAATATGTATAAATAAACTTAAATGCACTCAGATGCTGGGCCAATATGCACACGTCCACGGCTAAAAACCGACGCCGCGAAACAAACGTCAGAATCACAACAAGTTAGAGAGGTTACATATTTCAGGTTATTTATTACTACTTATTTACTTAAGACTATCGCCTATCGTTAAGTCCGCGACGTGAACAAAATCAAATGATGATACTTAATAAAGTGATAATATGCAATAAGGTGATAAGGTGTTATACCGTGATGTGGCTATGTAATAAAATGAGGGATGGTGGATATCTAATATAGTGATGAGGCTATACTGTGTTGTGGCAGCCAGCCCGCCAAGCACGCGATAAGGATACGTTTAAGAGCGTTGTCCGGTCCCGGTGGCTGTACAGAAGACGCACCAGCAAATCGTGTTTATCATAAGGTATGGTTAAGGGTTAGTTTTTTGCTTGTTTAACAATAGTGCTTTTATCAGTCGCTTGAATTTGCTTCTTGTTTTCAGCGCACGTATTGGTGGCGGAAGATCGTTCCAGCACCGGGAGGACGCAAACCTAAACGACCCACGGAAAGCCGCTGTTCGGTGAGCCGGCGTCACGAAAGTATGAGTGCACATACGCTGAGAGTATTTTTTATGTTCTTTAGCCCATGTTAGCTTGCTGAAAAGGTATTTCGGTACGCCAGTGCTTAAGATGTCGAACATTAATGTGGCTAAATGAATTTTACGACGGAATTCCATCCGTAATATGTTTTTATCAAATTATAGATTAATAAATATTATATTTTTAGGACATTTCATTAGTGCCGAAAATGCGCAGTACATCGGCTTCGGAGCGAAACCGACAGACGGGGCTCCCATCCGACTGACGAGCAAAAATTCGCCCTCGCTTCGTCCAGGAATACCGCCACTTGAGTCGACCACACTCCTCGCGTACTCTGTGAAAGAGTAGGCGGTTGTGGCGAGTGAGACGCTCGTTGATGAAGACGCGCGCGCCCCCATCCGCGGCGAGGCCGCGCCGTACGCGTGCCGCCTGCAGCAGCTCGTCGCGCAGGCCGCGGCGCACCACGAGGCGGCGAGGGCGGGCCGCCGCCTGGCCCGGTGCCGGCGCCGCACCCACACGCTCCGCGAACACCACGTCGCGCGCATCCAGAGCCACGCCCAGGCGCGCCGCCAGTACGGTCACCTCCTGCACCGCGCTCACGCCTCTGTCCTCGGGCAGGTGCCCGATGTCGAGGTCGGCGAGCAGCGCCTCCTGGTCCCGTTCGTTGAGCTCCAGCTTAAGCGCTTCGACCGCGCAGTCGAGGGCTGCGACCTTCCCGTCGTTGCCGGCATCCTGCCGCTTCTCGAGCGCACCCAGTCTCTCCTCGATGCCGATCACACGCTCGTTTAAGTCGGAGAGAGATCTCCGAAGCTGCATCAGTTCTTCGCGGAACTCCCTCATCGCAACGATGCTCTCGGCGACCTCTTGCCGAAGAGCCAGCATCACAGCCGCGCTAACCGCTACTAAATCGTTCGCCTCCGCATTTGGGGAATTGGAGGAGCCCCTCCTTGCTTCCCCGATGCCGTCGATGCTCCTCACCGGCGTCTGACTATTGTTGCACTTGCGTACGTTCCGTTTACACGCCGGGCAAACCCAATCTCTGCCAACATGCCCCTTGTCCGACAAACCGACACAAGCCCTGTGATATTTGACAGGACATTCACTACAAGCAGCGGCACCCGTCGACGACAAGAACTTTCCACAACCCCCGCAGTTGACCATATTGTCTCGTGCAGTTTTTGTGCAAGGTGTATTTATTCAGGGAAAATTCCTAGATGTGGCAACCCAATACCGGATGTCCAATCAAATGTCAGACGTCAGGTGTCAAACGCCAGATGTCAGACGTTTGCTCGATACAGACTGTTAGATGTCAGCTGTCAACCGACACAGGAAACACTGTTAGCTGCAATCTTGGTAGCACCCACTTAACACTGTTGTAACTACCCTCAAAGATAAATATAAATTTTTTCTCCAGATATTAACTGAGTTTTATTATTAAACACTTTTGTTTTTCACAATGACCGATACACACACACTTTCTATAAAACTAATAGTCACTATTAAAACGACTTCTTCAACTTTGCGACTAGTTATTAAAGGTAATTAGATAAAGAAAACTGGGAGTATTAACTTCACGTATCTACTCTTTGACAACCGGAAATGGAATCAATACACTACAACAATACATTACATTACACGTACAGTAATGTATATAAATTTTCTAGATTAAAATGAAAATTATTTTCAAAGAGGTTATAATATTAAAGTAATAATAATAAAATAAGTTACCAATAAATATTTATATTTTGCTAGCAATTCATAGGTATATCTAGACATATTATAAAATAATTTCCAGTATCGATGCAAGTGTAGGTGATATCTTTTTTGGCTGCTCCTGTTGGAACAGGCAAGACTTTTCTATAAAATTTACTTTTGGGCAATGTGAGAAGCAATCGTGATATCGGCTTATCGGTCGCATTGTCCGAAATTGCTGCCACGCTGCTGGAAGGAGGTAAACCTGCACACTCCGCGTTTAAACTTACTTTTGATTTGATACAAACTGAAACCCCTTTTTGTAAAATACCCAAACAAACGCAAAACGAAATTAATTGTTTGGGATGAGAGTACTATGGCTCATAAAAGGGGTTTCGAAGCCCTAAAGATATTAAGAATAATAATTGTCAAATGGGAGGTATGTAATGTATGTAATGTATTGTTAGCAGGCGATTTCCGGCAGAGTTTACCAGTAGTGCCCAGACGAACGCGAGCGGACGAAGTTAAAGCGTACGTGAAGCGTAAAACTTGATTCAAGATGATTTGAGTTGAATTATGCAATAATGTGTTGCAATTATGCAATTAAATACAGCCAAAAAAAAAACCATGTTCCATATTGGACAATATACTAGAAAGAAACACATTTTTTCAAGGTCATATATAATTTGTAGGCAAAAAATTAAACAGACAAACTGATGAGATTCGAGACTTGAGAGCTATTCTAGACAACAAGCTCTTTTTCTTATCTCATATTTACATGATAATAATTAAAGCTGCGCTGTTACTTAGGTTTTCGAAAAAGAACACGAATAATTTTATTATTTATTCGAAACTAGTAATTTACAACATACTTGTGCGGAGCCCTTTAGAGATTGCCTTCCAAATATGGAACCTTTGTATGCTGTCTGCACTCGAAGAATTAAAACTATACAGCGTGCGGTTACAAAGAACTTTGCTTTTTCTTGTAGCGGTATATCTCACAGGGCTCCTATGATAACCTCCTCCCTATGAAATATGTCTTAATTTTTTCGATATGGACTTATTGCGATTTTGTCGATAACTTCGCGATATGACTCTGTTGTACAAAGTAATAAATAAGGTTATACACATGTGAAGACCTTATCAGTAACATAGCACATATTTACCGTTTCCGTAAGACCACCTAGAAAGCCTGTGCAAGCACATTTTATGAACCAACATCTCGTACAAATGTTTGAAAAATTTTTTCAATTACTAGGATGTGTCATTAATACAATTATTTATTTTACACTAACCACTTCCGGTCTTACTTTTTTTTATAGTCAACCAAGGAAAATCGGACGTAGCCGCGGATCTAGTCAATATAAAACAATACTACCTATTTTATACAAATTATAATTTAATGTTATTTTGAAAAATATGTTTTTCTGACAATTCCTTAATATTTAACGATATGTTGACGCAGTGGTCACAGAACTGGCTTTTGCGTTAACGGTCGTGAGTTCAATCCCTATTCAAAACAAATATTTAGGTTCTGAAGCTGTGAAGATGAGTATAGGCAAATTAATTATCAAAGAAATTTTTTGTAAGTGCTAATAGCGTAGATTTCTGTTTTTATATTTAACCAGCTTTTATCCGTGACTTAGTTTGTGTAGAATAAATATTTTTTCAACTTAAAAGCTACACCACCTTTTTTGCGAGAACAAAAATAACGTAGAAGACTACGTTAGTCTAAAATTTAATGGCAATACTTCACAATGTAGGGATTACCAAACTGTTTGCGGAACAGAAAACACTCACTCTGAAACAGGAGCTCTTATTCCCAGACAGTTTAAGTTGTCGAATGAAATGTCTTGCAATTTCGCGCTATGAATTCTTAATTCCAGCAAATCAATTATGTATTATGTGTCAGTTGGCCGATATGGCTCGAGTAATATCGTATTTTGAGCGTGCAATATCGTTTCATTTGAAAGCGGTTATATTTACTAACTTCTAAACCAGCCCGCTTACATTATGACACAGTAAATTGTATTGAGTTTTCATTTATTTCTATTTTAGTTGTCGGTATTGATAAAATAAACATTTGTTATATGTAACTTTAGTTGCGACACTAAAGTTTTTCACTAAAAACAATATTAAAAATTAATTCAGCCTTAAAATGATTTTTGTAGTTTGTGACATTTATTACCGTAGTAACTTAGTAATAATACCGCATAGAATTGAAGCACACAGAGTATCTTTTTTTTTCAAGAATTAAAATGCAATTATAATTAGTCCTTATCTTAAAAACTACTGAACCCCCTTTTATAATATTAGCACTATTGTTATACTTGCACTGTATTACTTGACTTGAAAGATACCAAATTAAATAAAGAGAAAATAATTACAACAACTCGATTTATAGTTTATGAAATATACGTGGATATATATACCTATGATATTTAGCATAACAGTTAAGTAACTTCCATAAAATATGTCACTATAACAATAAAAAGGGACTACCCTAGTTATTAAAAAGAACAGGTATTTATTTTTACCCGACTGCGACAGAAGGAGGGTTATGTTTTTCGAGTGTATGTATGTATGTAAGTATGTATGTATGTATATATGTATGTTCATTTCTTTGGCACGCCCTACAGCCCAAACTGCTGGACGGTTTTTGACATATGAGGTGTCGTTGGATTTGTCTAAATTGTAGTAGTGACATAGGCTATATAAATTTTCAAAATGGCGCCCGCAAATGGTAAAATGAGGGGGGGGGGGAATTGAATTTTTTTTTCTTACTGTAGCAATTTGGGTATCAAATGAAAGCTAGTATATTGTTTTATTCTTTTTAGTTTATAATTATACTAGACTATTTTACGCAGTCGGGTTTTTTGATTTTTTTAATTAAGCATACTTGTATATAGAAGAATTCAAATGTAGTATTTTTTTTAATTAAAAATTTGAGTGCGTTTGACCTCAATCTTGTCTGATGGTAAACAACGATGAAGACAGACTAAGGTGAAGCACGCAAACTTAAATAATGCCTGTTCACTCTTGCCTTAAAAATCCCTAGGTTGTGCGTATCGGGAAACAGTGACGCAGGAAGAGAATTCCATTCCTTTGCAGTTCTAATAATGAAAGATGATGCAAACCGCGAGGTACGAACCGGAGGAATGTCGACCACGTATGGATGGAATCCCTGCCAACGTCGAGTTGTCCGATGGTGGAATGGTGCTGGGGGAATTAATTGATGCAATTCCTGCGCACACTCACCGAAATGCAATCTGTAGAAGACACACAGACGGCGACAGTCGGCGATGTTCGAGGCTCCGGAGCTGTCTTGAAGTAAACATCTCATCGCCAACGAGTTTTCTGGCACGCCTGTCGATAGTTTCCAGGGCTTCGAGCTGGTACCTTGCGGAACCATTCCACAGATGGCAACAGTACTCCATGCAGGAGCGGACTTGAGCTGTATAAAGCTTTAACAGCTGGTCCGGTGTGAAATAATGACGGACCTTGGAGAGGATGCCCAGTTTTTTTGAAGCAGTCTTAGCCCTAGATACGATATAGTTTCCAAAATTGAGTTTGGACGATAAGTCTATACCGAGTAGTTCAAGGTGGTTAAATATATATTAAATATATATTTGTTAATATTCTAAACACCTTTTTAAAATTTGGTTAAAAATACCATCAAATTCTTACGACAGTCAGTCTTTGGTTGATATCGCGTACATGTTTTATTACAAAATTTCCTACCAATTCTCTTTGATAAAAATATTTGAGGGAATTGTGTTTAGAAACTCAAATGTTTTCTATTATATGACATAGAAAACTATTTAAGAGTGACCTTTATAATGTAATTTATATTGTCTTGTTAATTCAGTTTTTGAATAGAATCATAACGAAAATAAAATCATAACTATATTATCCGCTTGAGTGTCCAGGCAATGACCTCTTAGTTTACCAACTGCACAAAACTGCTCAAGGCCTCTCACGTTTTGTTACATAATTTCCCACCGGTGATAATGTATTATATGTTAATCAACCAGTAGTTAACAGAAGCACTTCGCGTACTAATGCCCATGTCGAAAAGCAGTTGACATGGGCAATATAGCCATGGCGACCATTACTTGACACGGGCGCTTGCGGTTATTGCGGTTAGTTTGTAAACTCTTGTCAACTGATAGTTCACACGGACAGTTGAGCGGTTATGACTATATTAGAAAGTCAGATGGCATAAAGTTGGACAATGCCATGTATATCATAATAAGAAACATAATATACGAAAAATTCAATTCAGATTTTTCTAAAATTCATTCTAATTCATTCGTCTACATTATGTTAAGAAGTTACTATGTTACTCTACAATCGGGTGTTCATTTTAGATCAGCACCACTTTTATTTGTTTTAAATATAATATATATTTAAATATAAAACATTTTGCTAGCCTAATTAAATGGATAATCCTAATGTCAGTTTGTTTATTTAAAGGTGTTTTTTATCTGAAACTATATATTGTATATTGGTGAAAACCGAATGAAAATCCGTGCATGTATTTTTGAGTTTATCGCGAACAGACAGACAGACAGACAGACGCGACTGAGGACTTTGTTTTATAATATGTAGTGATGTGAGAATTATTTCATTTGGAATTGAGATTATAATTAGTAGTCAATAAGTTAGTAGTAGAAAAAAATATATTTCAATCATTTTTAAATTATGATCAGCATTTACTCAAACGACCCTAAGATGTAACGAAAAGAATTTAATGTAATAGTTACGTAACAGTTGTGAAATGAGATTATAAAGCGAACATCTCAATATGCAGCCTGTGACCGTACTTGATGACATCCAACACTGTGGCTACGTAATTGCGCAGACAGCTGCTTTAATCACATTATATCTGGATATAGATGTTCTACAATAACATGACATGCCTCTACAAAAAATAATATGTGTATTTTTGAATTGCTTTTATTAATTTATTAAATAATTTTATTACTTCCGTTATATTCCGTTATAGTTGTCATTTACGCCTTTTTCAAAATCGTCATTTTTTTATTTCCAAAAACGAAAAAGTTTACGAAATATATATAAGTAAACTATTTTTCTCACTTCGCTCTTTATGAAATAATATTCATCATGAGAATAGGTATATTTTATTACAGTATCTCTACGAGCGAGAGTGCTATCAATGCGAATATTGATCTTTTGATCAAATAAGTCATTTTACG
Source organism: Euphydryas editha (assembly GCA_036937285.1). NCBI lineage: Eukaryota > Metazoa > Arthropoda > Insecta > Lepidoptera > Nymphalidae > Euphydryas > Euphydryas editha. Next base: position 9,626,873 of record JAUPFZ010000006.1, read on the forward strand.
AAAAGAATAGCATTCAACTTGGATAAATAAATTTAAAAAACTAAAAACTAAAGTCAAAATATAACAGATATAAGTAAAAATTTAGTGATGTTAAATAATTGGATGGCAACACGTAACGTAGCTTTATGATTTATGTGATATATTAGACAAAAATTTAAATTGGATGTATGTTTTGCAAGAAAATAATGTCGCTAATCTCAAAAACTCTTGATGCAAAATTGGGCTTAGCTTGTTATTACAAAAAGTTGTGAAATATTACAGGAAAAAAACTTTAAAGTGGACGTATAAATAAATAATCAGTTAACCTGTCTTAAATCGGAATATAATATTTAAATCACATATTTTGACTGAGACACTTCGTAAGTGGTATTGTAAGTAAATCAGCCAAAGAAAAATATTAATTGTTATATCTATACAAATAATAAATCTGTTAAAACCTCCGTTTTATTAATACACTATATATCATCAAGAATAAATTTTAATAGCGCGTTTTTTTTTTTTGAATCAGCGCCATCTCTTATCGTTTTTTGTTCGTGCACGTATCACGTAAAAAGTACAAAACCAATGTAAATAACTTTAATACATAAAAATTAAACATCATTCATAGTATAATTTAGTTTTTGTTTCATTGTAATTAAATTTAAAAATAAATATTTAAGAAAATAGAAATAGGTACCTACGCCGCCAACGCCATCTGGTCTAAGGAATCTTAGTCTTAGTTTACTAAATATGTCGGATAGGAATAGAAATCCTTTTAATATTTTAGATAAACATCATTTTCAATTAATATAGTTACTATTATGTTAAATGTCACTAAATATAAAAACGATATGCTACCATTATACGATAGATGGCGCATGTAAGTGATAAAAAATATAGATTTATAATTTTTAAAATTTTAGTTAAATGCCCGTGCGAAGCCGGGGCGGGCCGCTAGTTTAAAAAATAATACTGTTGACTAGACCAATGACGTCATACCATAAAAAAATTACTGCATTATACGTTCAATTATTTAAAAATACCAGTACTTAACGACTATGATTACCTAATAGTTTTCAGTATCATGACATCATTTCTGAGTGTTTTATAATGAGATTCCGGAAGAGAGATCAATTACTCAGCATTGGTACACTCGTTTATTTTATGAGACAATTTTTTTACGACAATTCTGATGCAGAATTTATCTTTATTTCTGTAATCAAGTTATCAAGAGCAGTAGTATATATTTTTTATACCTTTAGAAAGGTATAATGTTCTCAATACTATAACTTATAAAACATTATGACAACGCGATTTTGACGACGCGTTGGCGCAGTGGTCTCAGCAACTGGCTTATGCGCTAGCGGTCGCAGGTTTGATTCCCGCACATGACAAATATTGTATAGGCCATACGGATATTTGTCTTGGTTTTGGCGTTTGTGCTTGTGTTGTGTGTCTTTCCGGACCCCCGACACAGGATAAACATCCTACTGGGAGCCTTTGAGTGTGAGACTTTTATTATTTTTATTATTTATTATTACGCTACGAACTATTGTTGTGGGGCAGTAATCATAAATGTCACTGCAACTGAAAGCGCATGGATGGTTAGTTTAAGTAAAAGCAATATTAACAATCTCAGTGGTGACAGATAGTGATTTAAATTCGCGAATATTAATTGTTCGTGTCGTCTCTGCACTCGGTATGTATTAATTTACTTAATATACATATATACTCGTATAATCAATGGTAGATGAATCCAAGACATGCCAGAGTGAAGACCGCTTTTAGATAAGCATTGTGAAGGCCACACAATGAAGAGACGATTTAAAGAATGTAGTGGAACAACAGATGAATGCGAGATGCTCGTGGTCGGGTTGATTGACGTTCTACGTTCAGCAGCGGACGGCAGTAGGCTGAACTGCTTGCATATTTAAAAGTCGTCATTATACTATTAAGGATTCTTTTTTTAATTTTTGAAAATTAAATCTGTTTAAATTAAATTAATTATATTTTCCACGTTCGTTTTACTGCTTGTTTGTTCGTTATATTTTAAATTATGATTGTTATTATAAATAAATAATTGTCACACACTCAACAATCCCAGGGGGATAAAACTCTGTGTCTGTATCTAAAAATATACACAACACAAATACAAACTGCTAGACCACGATAAATATATGTATGCCATATACCAACTTTACTCTTCAACTTTAATTGAACTCGCAACCGCTAGCGCAAAAGCTACTTGATGTGACCACTGTGCTAACCCATCGTTATCGTTCCATTAAATATTAAATGTGTTCTATCGATTCTATTTACGACTAAACCAAAGGAACTTAACGTGAAAACATTACATGGCAAATATATTTCACCAATTTATTGCTTATTGCGTACTTTAGTTATATATCATATCACATGTATATTATGCCTGTATATGTAAATGAATAAACAAGCTATTATATATTTCTTTCATTGTTATTCATATATATTCACTCAGAACCTAATACGTAATTCTTGTCTAGTTTAATCTATTATTATTGTTTACTTTAAGGACTTTTGTATATTACTACTATTTCTTCCGAATGAATTGTTTTTTATGAGTACGCTTAGTAAGATGATATAAATTGTTCACTTACTTTTGCTATTTACATAATTAATGATATCATATATGTATAATTTATTACAGAGCTGTTATAATCTGCTTTTATGTGATAATAAATGTCCAATCGACGACTGCAATTAATGCTCACTTAATTACATATATTGATATGAGAAGGTTAAATATTAATCATTTTATTAACCTCAACTGAATTGTGAGCTTATTATTTCCTGAAAAAGCTATAATGCTACGGTCAAAACAACTGCCGGACAGACATAAAAAGGCAAGGTCATGCTTATAACAAACCCCTTTTTGCGTTGGCGCTGTAAACGGATACAATGTATTTGATATACAAATCCTCAGATGAGGAAAGAATGTAAAAATTGTTATACATAAAATAAAAGTAGAAAAGATAAGTAGATACGTTTTTGTACAGCATCTTTCGCGACGGACCGTACTTAGAAGGGATTAAAGTAGCGGTCGTTTTATGGTTATTTCCGAGGACACTGCATGAAACTAAATAAGATTATTAAATATAGTCGGAAGAACAATGGCAAAAAAATGTTGGTGAAATTTTCACATGTCTGAAAATCTTTTTATTACATGTTTAAAATAGATATTTACATTTTTAAAATATTCTTATAGAAGAATAATTAAAAAAAAATTAGCGATATATAATTAAAATAATAATTATTTTTTTTTATATAAACTTGATAGTGCAAGTCTGGATACGAAGCCAGTTTTAAATTAAAAATTCAATTGGTATTGTGTTTTTTTTATTTTAAACTGTCTGTTTGCTGGAAAAACGAATGATGTGGTCATGCTGATTCGGTACTCACGTTTTTGTAGATTGCACCACTTTATCGGCGAACCTAAATTCATGCCTTTTTAGTGATAAACTGTATTTAGAATATGTACAAGAAATACTATACATAATCAGTGTACACAAAATTTTGATTGTGAAATTTTTATATCAGTGAATTTACACAAAATAATAATTATTACGAAATGTTGAATTGATTTAACATTCAATTTTTTAATCTACTGTACTGTAAAAATATTTTGTGTATTATAATTTGATTATTTTACAATGTGGTGTTTAATAGACGTGGTTCTGAGAAACTGCATTGCAAAGTCATTTTGATGTGCAATTCTTGTGGTTATCTTTATTATATAGGCCTTTGTAGTGTTCATATAGTGGAACTGCATATCGAAAGAAAATATAATTATGTAGAATAAAGAATCCCGCTGAACGCTAATGATTGTAGTCCTACTCTTTACAGTCACTTCAAATTATACGATAAAATGAGGTTAGGTATAAATAAATTTTCATTATTTATTAACGTATTTAAAATGATTTCAATAAATTTTAGGACTTCATTGTAATAAACTTCAAGGTCTAAAGAATATTTCTGCTTTCAAACTATTAACCTCATACGAGTATTTGTAGTTTGCATCTCCTAAGGAAAGGAGTGAATATTGTCTCTGCTTGAGCCTGACCTACTTAAAAGACACCCATTCTCGTACATTCAAATAGTCTAAAATTTGTTAGTAAGTTTCTTTATACAGTTTCCAGATCGTGGAATAATAAAATGTCTATTTGTATTAATGAGCTCCTAAAATTAGTACAAAATCATACCACTTTTGAAACAAAACACAAAAATCATTAGCGAGCTTGAAACGAAGGTTCGGGTAAAATTTACGACTGCAATGTTACTGTAACGATAAGGAAATGTATTTAATTTATAAGTGTTCTTTGTAAAACTATTAAAACTTTTTTTTATTTCTTTAAGGAAAATTTACAAGAATAATAATAATAAAAAATGTGAATACATAAGGACGGTAAAGAAATGACATGCGTGATAGATATAAACAGTTTTTGTTTATAGCATGGTATAGGAGTACAAGAGTTAGGCTTGATGAATATAAAAGCTCATTAGATGAATTCAGAGAAAAAAGTGGTAATATTTATTAGAAAATAATATCATCATTTTCAATAGATATCATCCTTGAAGAAAATTAAGTTCAATCTGAGTTTTAAGGCGGCTAAACAAGTATTAAATAAATCTATGTCTAGAGTATTAGATACAATGTTCATTTGACATGTATTTTGTTTTAGCGGTCGGTACATAGAGGAGAGATTGAGCTTTGACCCTGGTTGACCTTGGTACACGAAACAAAATATTGTTTAGTATTTTTGGAGCCTCAATTTTAGAATTTAAAATATTATGGAGAAGAGCTAAATCAGCAATTCACCTCCGTTCATGTCTTCCAATGATGCCTTCGACACTGCTCAGTGTAAGATATTTCAGAGCTTTTAGTACGATACTTTATAAACCGAAGGAATCTTTTTTGAATCCGTTCTATACGGTTAATATACACGCTGTAAATTGGAATGGAATCCAATAATCACCTTGAATATACTTTTGAAATATATTCCAGGTGACTACAGACAAAAGTACAATAAAGAATTTTGACTGTTTTTACCTTTTCAAACTCAGAAGATATTTGTAAAATAAGCCGAGTGATTTTGATGCTTCTTTTACGATATTGTCAATGTGCATATTAAACAGAAGTTTGGTTTCTAATGTTACTAAGGTTATGTTATTAAGGTTTTTTAATTTCATAATTAAATTTTATGGGTTCAGATTTCCAACTAAAAGTACAAACGAAACATTTGGACACGTTCCAACAACCAACAACTTTCGCTCGTTTGCGGAAATTATAATTTCTTATTCGATTTCGCAGAGAAACACCAAGCATAGCCCTGATCATTGCACACTGTGTGACTTGGAGCTTGTTTAGAAGGCCCATAGTCAGAAACCACGTTTCGGATCCATATGTCATCACTGGTTACACACATTGGATGAAGACTTTCACTGTCAAGCACTGAGGTATGACGGATAACAAGACATTTTTTAACTTCCCGAACGCTGCCCATCCTAGATAGATTCGACGATTGACTTTTCACTCGAAGTTGGATCTACCAAGCTTGATCTTTTGTCCTAGGTAGATGTATTCGTCAACAACTTTGAGAGTTAAATTTCCAACCGATATCGGCGTGGGTACGACATGGATATTCGACATGATTTTTGTCTTGTCCATGTTCATTTTAAGACCCAGCCATTGAGAAACTCCATCGAGGTCACTGAGCATTATTGCTGAGGTCTTCCAGGGATTCTGATATATGCACAATATAATCGGCATATCGAAGTTGAGTGATGTACTCGCTGTTTATGTTGATACCGAATCCTTTCTACTCCAGAAGCTTGAAAGCGTCTTTCAATGCTGCGGTAAACAATTTCGGAAAAATAAAATCTCCCTGTCTCACACCTCGCTGCATTGGAATCGCTATCGTGATATGTATCTGTACTTGAACAGACACACTAGCGTTAGGTAGTCAATTTCGCACCGCTGCAGAGGCAGGAATCGAAGGCTTTAGTCTAAAAACGATAAGCACAATGGCCGATTATACTCCTCAGTCTTTTGTATAATCTGCCGTAGCGTATGTATGTGGTCTATGGTACTATAGCTTTTTTGGAAACCAGCTTGCTCGGGAGGCTGGAAGTCATCAAACTTGCCCGTCAGACGAATTTTAATGACCCTAGAGAACAGCTCATAAACGTGGCTCAGAAGCGGGATAGGCCTGTAATTCTTCAACAAGGTGTTATTGCCCTTTTTGAAGAAGAGCAACACCATGCTTCCATCCTCTATTTTCAGCTTTGACAACCGGCTTTAAACAATAGACGAATCCCTTGAAAACACTTTGGAGCCCCGATTCCGCTCTATCGTATCTTTAATACGTTTTGTATTAAAGATACGTATATCATGTCTCAGAGATTTCCATATACGTTTGTTGATTCGCTTATAAGTTTCAGCGTCACCAGAGAACTGCAGGTTTAATAAGCGTCGTTCTTCCATAAGATTTTGCATTTAGTCGGAGAGCTTTCGCGGGCTAGCTTTACGGTCGGGTTTGTAAAATGGCTTCCGACTGTATGGATAGTGCACCAACCAAGGCAATCATTAAGGCAGTCGATACGATTTGATAATTCGAGCTGAAAGATGTCGGGGTTTTGGATCTGTCCCTTAGATAGTCGCAATGTAGAATTATCAGGCGAGATCGTTCAAGTTTAATACTGATATTTAATGTGCCTCTAACCAACAGGTGATCCCCGGTGACTCCCGGCTTTCAGTCAGCTAATCGTCTCGTCTTTTGCCAATCTTCACGTTAAAGTCCCCCATGACAACATTGAAGTAGGTTTTATTCGTACGTATGGCTCTACTAATGTCCTCATACTTAGCCTCTACTTCTTCATCTGGGTGTGCCGAGGTCAGCGCGTATGTACTTGTATGACCTTCAGCGAGTATCTCTTAGCAACTTTAAGTATAAGGTACGAAACCCTTTTCGACACACTTCCGATGGTCACCATGCTGCCAATGAGGGATCTGCGGACAATAAAGGCGACAACTCCTTGGGACTGATGTTCGCCTTTCCAGTAGTAGAACAGGTTACCGGATTCCAGGGCTATCGTGTTCCTCTCTTCAGACTTCAGATATACCCAGTATATCCCTAGGAATAAGTACCGGGGACTGGGGGCCTGCGCTCTTTTTTGGTTGTCATGTGAGGGGATTTGCCAGTTTTGTTAGCAAATGATGACGTTGCTGCTCGTCACCAACCCGGACGGTGCAAAGTAGTTCGCAACACTGTGGCCTTAGTCGCACTTTAACGACGAGGTGGCGGTCATGAAAGAAGTCGGGACTATTCTTCTCTACAGGTCACCGCACGGCTATCTGCCGGCCACCGCACGGCTAACAAACTAAACTAACATAACTTAACTAAACATAATAGTTGTAAATATTTATGTAATTTTTTTTATCATCCTTCTTTTTGATATCCGACTTCATGTTTAAAAAAAAAATTACAAAAACTATATAATATGACGCTCAATACGAGTATTTGCCCTTTTCATTTGTTTTAATTTATATGTACCTAACAAAACATCAAGACGCGCCACATATTAATAATGGAAATGGGTCCATTCCTTTAATAGTTACATACACAAATATATTCAAATAGAAAGATCACATAATATTTCTTTAAAGTTTCACAAAACTTGAGGTAAAAAATCTGTTGTAGTATACGTACGAGTATGTATCTTCGTTCCTAGAAGTTTAAATCAAACACTGCATTGGACAGCTAGGCTGTTCATTAAATGCGGGCATTTATATATTGGTTTGATGAAACAATTATTTAAATCGCTGTTTTATGAAAGTTCCAGATTTTTTTACATATAGCTAACTATGTATCTGTATTTGTGTATGGGGTATATTTATTTTAACTAAATGAATAATGATCGTCTACGCTTTTCTAGCCCAACATGAAATGGGTAACTTGACCAGGTTTTATGTATTCGAAATTTAGTATTCTTAACAATGTTACAGTAAGAAATTAATTTTCTTGAGCTAATGCTGCAATGTCACATTAAATCTGAAATTAACAGCTAATAATTAAAGCGCAGAGATCGTGTATATGATTATAAGATTAGTTTCAATAACAAAGTATAATTATTTACTAACACTTTATTGTACATCAACAATATTCCTATTTTAATCTGGAGACGGTTTGAATTAAGTGTTTATTATATTAAAGTTTTTTATTTTATAATTTATTTCATATATATATATATATATATATATATATATATATATATATATATATATATATATATATATCTTCTATTCTTCTTTATATATAATATATCTTCATTTATATATGTATTTTATATGAGTATTAGAATGTAGACGTTTTTACATAAGTTTTATTATATAGCTACCGACTACCTGGTCCCGATGTTAAAATTTCTGTTTTAGATATATATATATATATCATCATGTTGTGATATATATAAGATCTTGAACTGGAGTTATTTATGAATGGTGAAAATATCAATATTTTATGTTTAACAGAACACTGGTTATCTATTTCCCAGTCCATAATTAACTTCAGCGGTCACCAGGTAGCTAGTATGTTCAACAGAGAAAAAGCTATACGCGGTGGCTCTTTAATAATTATAAGTAAAGTTTTTAAATATAAAGAACGTAAAGACATTGTGAGCCTCTCTGTTGAGCAAACTATTGAACAAGCCTGCGTAGAGCTTGAGCACTTCATTGTTGTATGCGTATACAGACCTCCTAGTGGGTTATATGAGCACTTTGAGAAAGTATTGGAAGAAGTTTTGTTAAAATTAAATAATTCTAATAAAGTTATTGTTGTATGTGGGGATTTCAATATTGATTTACTACAAAATTGTAATATAAGTATCAGATTTAAATCTATGCTTCTATCATATAACCTGCATAACTTATTTACTGAACCCACTAGAATCACTGCTACTAGTGCTACATGTATTGACAACATATTTACAAACTGTAAACCTTATACTAAAGCTATTATTAATAAGTTAAGCTCAGACCATTGTGGCCAGTTTGCTTCCTTTGCTTATTTTTTAAATGCCAACAAAAATAATTTAAAAAAGACTTTTGTACCTATAAGTACTACACGTATGGAGAAGTTTAGAGGTAGTATTGTGACAAAACTTCCTTATTTATCATACATCGATGACCCCAACTACTTATATAACTCTTTATTTAAATTAGTAAAAATGAATTTTCTACAATATTTACTTCTAAAATAGTCAATTCAGGGGATCTCTTGACATTTAGTGAATGGGCAACTCCTGGCATATACAAGAGCAGGCAAAGGCTTTATGAATTGTACAGTGCAAAAGCCTATAATCATAGTGTATCGTTTGCTTCTTTTGTAAGTGCCTACTCAAAAATGTTTAGAAGAGTATGTTCCATGGCAAAATCCTTGTATATTAAAGACAAAATAAGAAGTGCACATAATAAAATCAAAATGACATGGAACATTATTGCTTGTGAAAGTGGAAGAGTTGCAGATCGCAGCTTCGACTTTAAGTTAAATATCAATGATAATTTTGTTACCTCAGACCGCGAAGTTGCATCTGAGTTTGAAAAAAATTATTCATTGACATTCCACTTTCAACAACGCGATCACTTCATTCGTCTCCAGGCATTGCCGAATTTTTGTTAAAGAAAAACGTTAAAGAATGTAATGTAATATTTACATTTAAACCTGTAAACCCCAAAGATATAATAGTAGCCTTCAGAAGCCTGGACGTCAAGAAATCAGCTGATCTATGGGGTTTATCTGTAAACGTTGTTAGTTCCATAATTGATGTTGTTGCACCTCATCTAGCTACTATATTTAATGGCTGTATAGAACATGGTGTGTTTCCTGATCTAATGAAACACAGTAAAGTGATTCCTATCTTTAAATCAGGCAGTACCCTAGATCCTAACAATTTTAGACCAATTTCAGTACTGCCAACATTTGGTAAAATTTTTGAAAAAATTATACTCGGGCAAATGTTATCGCATTTTAATGCACACAATCTACTACATAAGAAACAGTTTGGTTTTACAAAAGGTCGCTCCACAGCAGATGCTAGTGTTGAGCTAATTAGAAATGTTTTTGAGGCATGGGAGAGGTCGCAGGATGCTCTTGGGATATTCTGTGACTTATCTAAGGCCTTTGATTGTGTGCATCACGAGACGTTGATCAGGAAACTGCATCATTATGGGATTAGAAATAAGGCACTCAGCCTCCTGAATTCCTATTTGAGTAATAGGATACAGAGGGTTGATGTAAATGGTAAGAGATCTCCTGGGGCTCCTCCACATATAGGGGTTCCACAAGGCTCTATTCTTGGCCCATTTCTCTTCCTTATTTACATAAATGATCTGCCATTTTTTGTACAGGACAAATATGAGATAGTATTGTTCGCTGATGACACTTCACTTATTTTTAAGGTAAAACGTAATTTACCTATGTATGACGATGTAAACGATGCTCTCTCAAAGGTTGTCTATTGGTTTGACTCGAATAATTTACTATTAAATAACAAAAAAACAAAATTAATAAAATTCACGACACCCAATGTTAAAATTGTTGATAATGGTGTTGAATTAAGAGGAGAAATATTAAAACCGGTTAAGTCCACTAAATTCATAGGTATAATTATAGATTCGAAATTGCAGTGGGATCTCCATATTGAGGGGTTAGCGAATAGGCTCAGCTCTGCAGCGTTCGCGGTAAAAAAAATTAGACTGCTTACTGACGTAGAAACAGCTCGCGTAGTATATTTTAGTTATTTTCATAGTATTATGTCCTATGGAATCTTATTATGGGGAAATGCAGCTACCGTTAATACGATTTTTGTCCTGCAGAAAAGAGCTATTCGTGTAATTCATAGTTTAGGTCCTAGAATATCATTAAGAGATAAATTTAAAGAAATAAAAATATTGACTGTTGCTTCTGAATATGTGTACGAAAATGTTATGTATGTCCATAAAAATATACAAGAATTTCCCAGGAATTGCGACATGTATAGCATTAATACTAGGAACAAACATAAACTTTTAATGCCTGTAACTCGCTTACGCCGGGTCAGTAATTCTTTTTATGGACAATGTATACGCTTATACAACAGGCTCCCAGAAAACATTCAAAAGCTTCTATTGCCAAATTAAAAAAAAATGTGAAAGAACGTTAGTGTACTAAAGGATATTATTCTATCAACGATTTTCTAGAAGACAGTACGCCTTGGGAATGATGTGATCGCCTCCAGGCTATTTCAATTTATAGATAATTAATGTTAATTACAATTTACTTTGAAAAAATATATTAGTCCCGCTGAGTTTCTTTCGCCAGTTCTTCTGAGGTCAGAGGCTTCTTCTTTCCGAACTGGTGGTAGACTAATGACGTTCAGTAAATAATTGTAATAATTTTATACTGAATAAAAACATTTTGATTTTGATTTTGATATAAGTTGTCTCTTAGAAATGGCAAATTAGTTATAAGACTGCCCGTTGTACTACACAATCTCTACCGATATTTAAGTTATTTTTAGTAATCTATTTGTAGTGTACAACATAATATAAATAAATAAAATAAACTTTTATTGTATGTATAAAAAACAAAAATGCATTATTCCTCACAAATTATGCAAAGTTGCAGCTCTTCTACTAATAATTAGACCAAAATTAAACTTAAATTTTGTTAAAAGTACTTAAAACTGTCATTTGACTACAACTATAGAAATATTAACAACAATATCTGTGACTACAACGGATATTGTTCTGGAAATGAAACGACTAAGCGAGAGATCATATTACGCAATAAAAATATGAACTAGATTTTAAACTGTAAATAAAATCAGACCATCTCTCGTAATAAAACCAAAGAGCTAAATGTACACTCAATAAATATTTATTTTAAAAAGAAAAGTTATACTTTTGTTTGTAATTTTTGTTGTTTTGTTTTGTTGTAATTTTCCCGAAATATAGTATGTAAACATATGAAAAAAAAAAAATAAAAAAAAATAAACTACTTTTACTTTGTAAAGTTTTTAGCTACCGAATTTTCGTGAGTAGCTTTATAGTAATTTTTATAAATATTTATGTCAGAACAAAACAAAATTTTTAGTTTGGGTTAGTTAAGTTGTTTTTTAGTTTAGTTAAACATGAAAAAAAAAAAACGTTTTTTGGTTTTTATAAATAGCATGTTTTTCGAAAAGTTCTATATAATGTATTTTATATATAACGGAGCACCGAGACTGTCTGGATTTTTAGAGATCGCGTTGTCAGACAGACTGACATCGCTATCTCCACACCCAGGTTCACTCATTGTAAACAAATGATACACCAAATTATTCTATTACTTAATTTATTAATTAATTAAAGTAAAACTTAAAATCTAAAACAAATAACAGTATATTTACTTACAAAAAGCTCACAGATGCACAATTGCGACACCTCTTGTTCTCACACCGTTTTTTTTGTTGATCCTTCCTCGCAGCGACTCGCCATATGCCTATATCTAAGATGGCGCGTCGTTGCGAAGTCATTATTACACTTATTTTTAACAAATTGCAGGTAACATTGTTTGAAGTAACCAACTATGATTTGTAAATTCGTTTTACTATTTTTAGCACTGATTTTATAATTTTAACATTGGATTAATTATCTACTGGTTAAAACATTTAAACATTTTAAAATGCGCGCCACGTTTTTCGTTTGACTAACAATTTCTATTAAACAATAAACAGTTTCTATTAAACAAAAATTAACCAAAAATCATTTTTAAACTAGCGCAAATTGCTTATTAATCAGGAAATGAAATTAACAATAGGTAACTTGTTTTTTTAACCTAAGTTATAAACCTTCAGTTATGGTTTGCTATTATATGAACCACAAGTCATAACAGTGCTTTTTAAATTGAAAAATAGCAGTCTGACTACAAAAATCGAATCTAAACTAATTTAAACTCATCCAGTCTTATTTTATAGTTAAATTTGAACTTAAAGTATTCTTAAAGTATTCTAAAAATAAAAGTTATTCTTGCGTCGATACGGCCATTCTGCGAGACGGTGTGCGTGCCCTGCACCAGTCGCGGTTCTGAAAATGAAAATTAATTTCTCTGAGCTAGGTATCCATTCACAGGTACACTAGCTGACAACTTGTTTGTGGTCGAAGTTGCTGTCGTTTCAAAATGAGTTCAAAAAGTTCTGTACCTTAGTATAATAATAACGTAGCCTGAACTTTCCAATGATAACCGATTCCAACAATCCAAGTTATCAGCCATTACTTTTATACCTTGATAATTTTAAACATAAGGTTATGTAGTTAGATATTCCAAGTTATAGATATCGAAGTAATAATGAGAAGAATAAAGTACACATGAGTAGTTAATAAATAAGATTTGCTGTACGTAGGGAAGTGAGTGAAGATATTGAAGCGCTTGTAAAGCTACACGCTTATTCACACATTTATTTAGTTATGTCAACGCAAATATGCTCCACACATGCGCAACTTGATTTCTCGTAGACAGGGATGATGTTGTGGTGCTGGGCGGTTTTGTACGCCGTGGTCCACAGTGGCTCTAAAGGGAAAGGTAACTAGGATGATGCTGAAGCCTAGGCCTCATAGTTATGACCGTGGTCTTCAGAGGCTCTAAAAGAAAATATAATGGAGATAAAGTTCTTACATGGCTGTTTATATAGCTTGTTAGGGTTTGATGCTGCGGTGCTGAGCGGTCTCGTACGCCGTGGTCCACAGGGGCTCTAAAGGATTTGGGAAGGACGATGCTGTGGCCTAGGCCTTATTGTTTTGACCGTGGTCCACAGAGGCTCTGAAAAGAGTATAGAAAGGAAGCGGGGAATACGGATTGTACAGTCTTACTATTTTGTAATTTATGATGGTATCAGCCAGTCAACAAAGACACAGCCCAATAACGAATCTCTTTACTGTTGTCGCAGTCTTTAAAATCATTTAAACTAAAGTTCGCAGTTACTATCAAGATAACAGTGAGAAGGGAGAAACTTACATTGTTTTAAGAGTCCAGCAGCTGGGCAGCTTGGGAGGTAGACGGCTGTGGCTCCTCCGACGACGGTGTACTGATGATCTGAGGTGTAGTTTGTTGTAGTGTGTCATTCGTCGACACGGTTTCCTGCTCTCCTGGTTGTGGAGCTCGACGCAGCTGGTCGTGAGCGACCTTACGTGGACGCCCTCTGCCGGTCACCCGCTTTACTATGTATCGGTCGTTGTCAAGGATCTTATATACCTCGTATGGCTCGCTGTATTTCAAGTCTAGGGACGTCTGGTTACGGGGATTATTCTTGACGAGTACGTAATCTCCTCGCTGAAAAGGACGCATTTTCGCCTTATTCCTATCAAATCTGTTTTTGTCATATTGTCCTGCAGCTTTTATTTTCTCTTGCACGTGTCGCTCAAGCAAATCAAAGTCTATGCATTCGTTATCAATATTCACCAGCCTTAGTAGTTCTGGGGGCACACTGTGTTGGCGGCGGGTCAGTAGTGTAAGCGGTGCGACCCCTGTTACTCTATGGGGAGTGCAGTTAAATGCGAGCTGTAAACCTTCTAGCGCCGTCTGCCATTTTTCAGTATCGTAGTTCTTGATCATAGTTAATGCGTTTTTCAAAGTGCCCATAATCCGTTCAACCTGTCCGTTTGCTCGGCTTACTCCTGGCGCTATTGAATGTATGTTGATTCCAAAACGGTCTGAGTAGACTTTGAACTCACCAAGGAATTCTCGACCTCCATCCACCACGACTTGTACTGGAGTTCCGAATAGGTGTACGACACGCTTCAGAGCTGCGAGGCTGCTGCTTGGGCTCTTGTCGTTTGAGTAGCTAAGCAGGATATATTTGGTGTATGCGTCAATTGTTATAATAACATACTCGTCTCGTCCTTCAGCGTTTTTTGTACCCAGCTTGCCAGTAATATCCATGTGGACGACCTGCAAGCCGCAGTGGGCTTCTGAATCGGATGGAGCTGGGCTTGGATAGCGCCCGATGGCCCTTTTGAGGTCTTACATACAACACAATTATCCACAAATCTCCTGACGATTGTATTCATTTTGTCGAACCAGTACGTTTCCCTCAGCTTCTGTAAGGTTTTCTCCCATCCGGGTCGTTGCAGAGCGACATGGAAAGAGTTTATAAGATTCCACTGGAGTGACCTAGGGACTACAATTGGTTTGTGTATACCGAGTATAGAATCCGTGAGAGTCTTCTTAAGTACGCCTTCTTCCAGAACATAACCTTCAGCTGGGCTGTCACTGCTCATGGTATCTATAAGCGGACGCAGCACGTCATCGCGGCGCTGTCCAATCTGCAGCCAATCGATATCTCTGGTCATGAAGTTGACAGATATGTCGGTCGATGGATTTCTACTGAAAAAATCTGCGTGCTGTAACCTCTCGCCTTTTCTATACTCGACTTCGAACTCGTAGTTCTGCAGGAAGGCCCACCACCTATGGATTCGAGGAAGGAGATCCTTTTTGTTCCTGGACGCTTTCAAGGCGTTACAGTCAGTTATTATCTTGAATTTTCGGCCGTATAGGTAATGCCGAAAATGCTTGATTGCCCTTACTACTGCCAGTGTCTCGAGCTCATACGAATGGTAGCGGCTTTCGGCGTCGGTGGTGCGCTGGCTCATGTACGCGACTGGATGCTGGCGACCGCCGACGATCTGCACGAGCACCGCCCCGTAGCCGATGCTGCTGGCATCCGTGTAGAGCTCAATTGGTGCGTCTTCCTGAAACAGCATAAGGGTAGGCGCAGTAGACAGATGTGTATGATTTGGTTTCGAGCCTCATCATGCCTTTCGTTCCATTCCCATTTCGCATCATTCTTGGTCAGTTCATAGAGAGGAACCATTACACGCGAGAAATTGGGAATGAAGCGTTTGAAATATCCGGCCAATCCGTTAAACTGCCTAACTTGTTTGACAGTTTTTGGGATCGGTGCCTTCGTTAAAGCCTCCACCTTTCTTGGGCATGGACTGACTTGTCCGTCTGCAATGATATTGCCCAAATACTCAATGGAGCGTTTAAAGAAGGCGGTTTTATCGACATTGATAGAAAAACCGGCCTCTTGAAGAGCAATCATTATGCGTTCGATATGGGATAGGCCCTCAGTGAATACCCTACATTTCGATAAGACGTCTTCAACATATACCTGGCATACCTGGTCTACTGAGCTCAAGAGGTGAGCTAGGGCCCTATTTATACAACGTTGATAGACTGAAACCGCGTTACTGAGTCCGAACGGCATGGCTAAATATTCATATAGACCATCCGGGGTCACAAAGGCTGTTTTCTCAATCGAGCCCTCTGAAATAGGTATCTGATGGAACCCGGCTGCCATGTCGATTGTTGAAAAATAATAACCCCCCGCCAGTTGGTCTATTTGATCTGAAATTATCGGTAAGGGATAGTGGTCTCTCAGAGTGTTTCTATTTAGTTCGCGGTAGTCCACGCACATACGGTCTTTTCCATTTTTCTTTTTGACCAATATTATTGGGCTGGAAAAAGGTGATTTACTTTCGCGAATAATTTTATGCTCGAGTAACTCATTAATGATTTCCCGAACTTTTTCGCGTTCAACCGGGCTTAATCGATAAGGTCTGCGTTCAACACACTTCCTATCATCTTTTAAGCGTATTTCGAGCTCACCGGTATTGACGCGTGTGCGAGGGTAACCGTGAATAAACAAGTGTTCGAACTTGTTCAACAAGATTTTCAATTCGTTGATTTGATCTTCATTAGTCAAATCACAATTTAGGTTATCAAATTTTTCACTTTGGGATCGCACGTGGTAAACAGCCGGTTGATGAACTAAAGTCGCACCCTGAGAGTTCACTAGCACACTTAAGTTATTTTTCTCCACAAGATTCATGCCTATCAGAATGTCTGAACATACTTCGTAGTCCGGCACTACGTGAAATTCAAGTTCTATTCGTAAACTATCGATTACACAAATCGTCGTTAATGTAGAAAGAGATATCACCGTAAACTGACTTAATCCCTTCAAATAGCTAACTCGATCAACACGTTTCCCGGGTAATTTAGCAGCTACGGACTCGCGTATTACTGAACATTCGGCTCCACTGTCAATAATTGCAAGTATGTTTAAATTCCCAACTACCACTGGCATCGAATTCAATTTAGATATACCTACACAGTTTACATTAGAAACTACTGCGTTTTCTCGCTTATAACACGTTTCATAAGTGTGACCTATCCTTGAACAAAACGTGCACGTAGGTTTACTTATATTTTGAAGCGCGGCTTTATTATCATGGTGACGCAGTTGAGAATTTTCATTTTTGTTTCGGTAACGGCAGTCACGTGCATCATGGCCGGGCTTTTTGCAGATTTGACAAAATAACGAGGGCTTATCAAAACGTGGTCGCTTAGCGGGATTTGGATGTGCACCCGGTGTACCCGACTGAGGGCGCTTAGCGCTTCGTATAGAAGATGCAACCGAAATAAGTTCGGGTACTGATGTGGCCCTGGCATTCAACAGTTCGATTCTCAACCGTTCATCCCCAATGCAACCAATAACTGCCTCAACTGCGTCATCATTCGATAACTTATCCTTCGTAATACGTTTCCATAATACCCAAGCTTGTGATAAGAACTGCGCGATATCTTTGGAATTATCATAATTATGTTCCCTAAAGCGTACAATGTCCCGGGAGTATCTATTCTCCGGTTCAAAAGTCATTATCAGAATATCACGCAATTCATGCCACGTGGTGGTAGACACAAGCCAATTGTCAACCCATAACCTCGCGCGACCTTTCAACAAACTACCGACTTTCATTCTAACTTCATAATCGGTGAGGCCATAAGTTTCCATGGCTGTGGTCACATGTTGACACCACTCTTTTACCCCAACATTGGTGTCCGGATCGTAAGACGGCAAAAACACATCATTTATTTTGACCTTGGCGGTATCTGGTTGTGTCGTGATGCGATCGGACATGTGCTTCATCATTTGCAACATTTGAGTGAAAAACTCCGTCGGTACTCCATTAACAGAAGTGATTAAGTTTTCATTATTAGAGCGAGATGACACGGAAGAGTGTTATGTCTATCCCACTTCTGATAACGGAGCACCGAGACTGTCTGGATTTTTAGAGATCGCGATGTCAGACAGGCTGACATCGCCATCTCCACACCCAGGTTCACTCATTGTAAACAAATGATACACCAAATTATTCTATTACTTAATTTATTAATTAATTAAAGTAAAACTTAAAATCTAAAACAAATAACAGTATTTTTACTTACAAAATGCTCACAGATGCACAATTGCGACACCACTTGTTCTCACACCGTTTTTTTTGTTGATCCTTCCTCGCAGCGACTCGCCATATGCCTATATCTAAGATGGCGCGTCGTTGCGAAGTCATTATTACACTTATTTTTAACAAATTGCAGGTAACATTGTTTGAAGTAACCAACTATGATTTGTAAATTCGTTTTACTATTTTTAGCACTGATTTTATAATTTTAACATTGGATTAATTATCTACTGGTTAAAACATTTAAACATTTTAAAATGCGCGCCACGTTTTTCGTTTGACTAACAATTTCTATTAAACAATAAACAGTTTCTATTAAACAAAAATTAACCAAACATCATTTTTAAACTAGCGCAAATTGCTTATTAATCAGGAAATGAAATTAACAATAGGTAACTTGTTTTTTTAACCTAAGTTTAAATAAACCTTCAATTATGGTTTGCTATTATATGAACCACAAGTCATAACAGTGCTTTTTAAATTGAAAAATAGCAGTCTGACTACAAAAATCGAATCTAAACTAATTTAAACTCATCCAGTCTTATTTTATAGTTAAATTTGAACTTTAAAAAAAAAAAAGTTTTTAAAGTTAAACTTAAAGTATTCTTAAAGTATTCTAAAAATAAAAGTTATTCTTGCGTCGATATATATGTATTATTTATAATCTCGTTGTTGTACGTATCGAAAGTTCTATTAACACTAACGGTCGGGGGTTCATTTCATCTCGGACTGTATAAGCGGATAATTAAATTAGTACAGATACTTGTTTCGGTTATTTCTACTTGTGGGTCTCAATCAAGTAAATCCACTGGTCCTGTTGATGATAACTATCGTTTTATATTGGTGTTGTTATAATGGACGATTGTTGTGAATTAAGCTCCGGTACTTCTTCTATATAGGAGGATAGGCCATTGCCCAACAGTGGGATACAAGCTGTTTTACATCTTGTTTAAGTTCAGTTCATTTAGAATTTATATACCTAACAGACAAGTTTTAATAGGTTTTAATACGTTTTAAAAGATATGTTTAAATTTCCTTACGTTTCTTTATACCCACAATGTAAAGTATATGTACGCCGAAATCGCAAAATTTTAAGCAAATGACTTCGTTTAAATTGTTTATGAACTTGAAATACAAATGTTATCTTTATTTATGAATCTACCTTTATGTAAATAATAAGATTTACCTTTAACCGTTTTGATTTGAAAATTTGAATCCCTGTGCGCAGTCCTTTGTGTATACGTAAACGTGTGTTACTCTATGTCAGTATTTATACTAGATATTAGGCATATGTATTTAGGCATATCAAGAGAGTCGCCAGAAGTCGTTGGATGAAGGATGCCTCGAACCGGTCTGCTCTGGAGGTTGATGAGGAAGGCCTACGTTTAGTAGTGAACATCCAATGGCCGATGTGATGATGATGATGATGTGATGACTCGTTTCGTTCCTATTAAGTTTAGATTTTTATTATGGTATCGCTTTTACAATTCGCATCGAGATTATTTAAATAAGACATCTTATAACATAATAAAGATAGAACTATTTTAAAAATATTTTTTCACTTTAAATATATATACTCTTTACTTTATTATATAAGCATAAGAGTGCGTTTCGATCGTAAAAGCTACAAAGGAAGTTTATAACGGACTAGTGGTCCCTTGAGATTTTTCCCGTGATGATATTGTTTACCCATCAGACTGGTTAACATTTATGATTACTGTTCGGATCACATAAGTAGTAGATTGATGATTGATAGTGGATGATGATATCGTACACGTTCATTAATGGACAAATTTCTTTCGTAAATAAGTAAAATAAATAATAAGATTAAACATCTGTCAGAGTCTTTCGAGGTTAGCGCATTAAAAACTTTTTGAAAGGACAATGACCATTTCTCTATGAAGCTGTGCCCCGGTACGTGCCCCGGTACGTGCCTCGAAATGTACAGAAAATTGATATTTTAAAATATCCTTTATTAATTATAACTAAATTTTTAATAATAGTTTTGAAGTGATCAAAGCTGCGATTTATAATTAAATAATAAAAAAAAAATCAACTTTTATTTGATTGTGATGCCATACATATTGCGATGGACTATGTTGAAATCTTCTATGACATGTACAGAAAATTAGTATTTTATATTATCCTTTATTAATTAAAACTAGGTTTTTAATAATAATCTAGAAGTGATCGAAGCGGTGGCTTGTAATTAAATTAAACAAAAAAAAAATTTGATTGTCATGTAATACATATTGTGATGTCATGTTGACACCTTGAGTTACTTGACAAGAGCTATATGAATGAAATGAACTCAAGGAATTTATATCATAACTGGAACGTTTACTTAATAAAATTGTATATTCAAATATGCACCTTTAAATAACTTCCATAAGGTTGACATTTGTTTCCAACATGAAAAGATAAAAATCGTTCCGAGCATTTCGTTGTCTATTGGTTTTTGTCTTTTTCTTACGAGTTGCCTTGAATCCATGTTAGAAAGAGATGCAATCCCTCAATTAGGAACGTTTTTTGAGATCACGTGCGCATTCCAGTTTGTGTATTTGACGGCCGGCTGTTCGAGTGGTCAGGCAACTGGACACTTTACGCAGCGGTCGCGGATTCGAATCCCGCCAGGTGCGATCGATAATCTGTATGATGAATATATGGATGTGTATTTATGTATATATGTATTTATATCTTAAATTTATTTCCGTTCCTAGTACCTGTAACACAATTTCTTACGAACTTAGCACGGGGCTAGTTTAACGTGGTGTGATTGTTGGTTAATATTTATATTTATTTATTTATATTTATATAAATCCCTTGGGGAATACTGATCAAATTGACGCAATCGGGACGAAAAATATATATATTTTTTTAATTTAATTATAAGCCGCCTCTTTGATCACTTTTAGACTATTTATTAAAAATCTAGTTTAATTATTTAAGTTTAATTTTTTTTTATTTAATCTAATTTAATTTTTCAATTAATAAAGGATACTTTAATATATCAATTTTCTGTACATGTGGTGCAGATTTGAACAGTCCTTTAATATAATTATTGAGTACGGATTAAAATACAGATAATACTGTTATTGTTTATGCAAAAGCTATATGAAATTAAATGTCATTGTATGACAGGTAATAATTATGACAATTAGTAAGTAGTACTAGCACAGATTAATCTCCGTCGTGTTTTCTCCATTCTACGTGATATTGGCCACATTCCGCCTTGGTGCACTGTACAGAGTGGACGTGTGCTCAATTTTCGCTTTAATTTCGATTTGAAAAATTGTGATTGGCTCAAAGTACTAAATTTCAATTCCTTATCGCACCTGGAACTACTTAATGTAATAATTCGACCTAGTGGGCAGTCCTAGAAAGGGATAGTTATAAATTTGTGAATTCTGCGAATGCTGCCTGTATTATATTGGGTGACTTTGATGCGACTCGACCCGACGACCACCGATCCGACGCGACGCAACATTCCTAGTGCGCCCCACTGCTGCCGGCTGCAAGTCTATCGCTGAGAGCGAATTTCTAATACGATACAAGGTACTGTCCGTTTTTTCTATTGCTACTGCATTCACGATTCAAACTCGTGTCACCATGCCCCGCGTACAACGCTCGCCTCCAACAGTGTCTTGTATAAGCCTAGCGGAAACTCAATCTGAGCCCGACCTAATGCAAGTCCCAAACGAGGCTGAGCTCGAAAAGGGTACAATAAATGTGATCCCTAGATGCAAGCGTCCTCGCAGTGAACTATCTCCTGGGAAACTAGATCTTGCAACATTTAAATATGAATTAAATATGAATCTGAACGATATGTTTCAAAAATGGCAGGAAACTCATGAGAAAAATTTATTCAAAATTATAGAAAATCAGAACACTATCCTTACCAAACTTGTATCCGATGTTAATGAAATCAAGCTTCAAAATACACAAATACAAAATTCAAACCAAGAGATTGAAAAATCTATGATATTAATAAATGAACAATATGAAGACCTTAAAGAGAGGATAAGCAAGCTGGAAAAAGAACGTTCTTTCCTTATGGATCATAATAAGTCTCTAGAAAGCAAATTAAAGGATATACAACACAGCTCACGATGTGCTAGTATCGAGATTAGAAATGTACCCATGAAGGAGAAAGAATCATACTCCAATCTGATTGAAATCATCAATAGTATAAGTTCCACCATAAATGCCAATGTGATTCCAGCTGACATCCGTGACATTCGACGCTTACCAGGAAAGCCAGGCGCAAGAAAAACAATTGCAGTCGAATTCTTGAAGGTACAAACCAAAAATCAAATTCTTTCTATGGTCAGGAATTTTAATAGCAAATTAGCGAAGCATGACAAACTAAACACAAGTCATATTGGTATCCAAGGTGAACGCCAACCGGTGTACGTCGCTGAGTATCTTCCACCTACCTCCAAGAAACTGTTCCATCAAGCTCGAGAGTTTGCTAAGCAATATGGTTATAGTTATTGTTGGTCTTCTAACGGGAATATATTCCTACGAAAGAAAGATGGAGCTAATCAGATTCTCGTCAAATCAGAAAAATGTCTCTTTGAGCTACAAAAACAATTGTGACTCTTTATAAACTTCTTGATATTACTTTTATTATTGTTTTCAAGCTTTTATATTGTAAATACAACACTCACAATACACTATAACACATACACACAACAGGATACATACTTTTCTTACACACTAAATTCCATAACTCTCATCATATACACACCATACAAATACACTCACCTGACTCACAAGATACCATACACTCACCAAAAACACCACAAAAATTGCCAATGTCTACATTGTCCTTTTGATAGTAATGAAATAGGAAACCGTTACTGCACTAATAGCATTTTTAAAGCAAATTATATTTTCAATAATGATCAGATATACAAAATCAAATTTTCATCCATTGCGCACCTTTTTGTAGATTGTTTTATTCTAAAATGGCTAATATTATTGAAGTAAACTCAGAACTGGACAAATTCTCTGTATCTAAATCATATAAATGCCAACCTGATCATTGCCTACAATATCTCAATAATTTAAAAAATACGCTCAAAGTTATTCATCTTAACATAAGAAGTATTACTAAAAACTTTTATGGACTTCAAGTATTACTTTGCTCGCTTAAATTTGACTGTGACATTCTCATATTAACCGAATGTTGGCTTTCTAAAACCTCACATATACCATCATTAAATGGATACACCCATTTCGCAACTTCGAATTTGCATAGTCAAAATGAGGGAATAGTAATATTCATTAAAAACAATTTGCAAGACTATAACGTATATGAGCCCCCATTTCAGGAAGCCAACTGTCTTGTATGTAAGTTGCCAAATAAGACTGCTATCATTGCCATATACAGGCCTCCATCTTTTAAAAAAATTGATAACTTCCTGGAGAGCTTAAATTGCATATTATCCGATTTATCACCATATTCCAATATCATTTTAAAGGGAGACATAAATCTTGACATTAAATCGGATAACACTGATCAACGATCCAATGACTATCTCAACCTTGCGGCACTACATGGCCTATTGCCCGCCCATACTTTCCCCACTAGAAATAATAATTGTCTTGATCACGTTTTATTAAAAACGAACCTATCCGCAACCACTCTCGTAATTGAATCCGCCATCACTGATCACTGTCCTGTCCTGTTAAGCCTCGACCATGTTTGTACTATCGGAGGCTTTAACCGTACTGCCACCAGAATTAATACCGATGCTGTTATAGATGACATAAAAAACACTGACTTCTCCAGCGTTCTTTTCGAAACCGATGTAAATTTAGCTACAAACGTCTTTATCTCCATCTTAAGCTCCATAATTATGAAACATACCATTACCACAAATATCACATGTAGGACTAGAATTAGAAAACCATGGATAACTCCTGGCTTACTCAGATGCATACGTAATAGAGACCAAATGCATCTTAAACTCAAATCAGATCCTGATAACTGCATCTTAAAATCTACATATAAACGTTATCGTAATTTCTGCAATATTCTACTTAAGAATATAAAGTGTGAATATGAGAGATCTGAATTTAATAAAGCAAGAAATAATCCAAAAAAAACGTGGCAAGTTATCAGACAAATTACGGACACAGATTTTAACGCTCATTCCACAGCCATAAACCTTCTTAACAAACATGGTAATAAAAATCTGTCTGTAAACGAAATAAATGACTACTTTGCGAATATTGGTAATGAGATGGCCAGTAAGATAACACCTATAAAATATAACAATTCTTTGCCTATATCTGTCCGCTCACCTCCTAATTCTATAGCACTATTAGAATTAGATGAGTTCGAAGTTAATCAACTTATAATTGGTCTGCGTTCTAATTCATCTGCGGGATGGGACGGCATATCAACTGATATCTTAAAATCCGCCAAATTCTACCTATTACCCAGTATTACACATTTATGTAATCTAACCTTTAAAACAGGAAAATTTCCTAGGGCTTTAAAAAAGGCGGTTGTCATTCCTATTTACAAGAAAGGTGACAACAAAGAAATCACTAACTATAGACCTATTTCTATTCTTCCGGCCTTATCTAAGATACTAGAGAAAGCTCTAAACAATCGTCTTGTAGACTTTCTAGAAAACAATAGTCTCTTGTCTGAAAATCAGTTTGGTTTTCGAAAAGGCCTTTCTACAGAAGACGCCGCTGTGGCTCTTACACAATTTACAATTCAGAGAATCGATGATAAAAACAAATGCCTAGGGATCTTCCTGGATTTATCCAAGGCATTCGATACAGTTTCAATACCAATCCTGATTAAAAAAATGGAATCAATTGGTATACGGGGTGTTGCCTTGGATATTTTCAAGGATTATCTCTCTGATCGTACACAGTGTGTTTGCATCGGCTCTCACATTAGCTCTGAAGTTCCAGTAAGATGTGGCGTCCCCCAGGGAAGCATTTTGGGTCCGACACTCTTTCTAATTTACTTAAACGAGCTCTGTAACATGTCTTTGCCAAACTCTCGCATCTTCTCCTATGCTGACGATACGGCTATCTTAGTATATGGTAAAACCTGGACAGAAACACACTTCATAGCGGAGCGTGTCTTTGGACACTGTATGGGATGGCTTTCTAATAACCTTCTCACATTAAATATTGAGAAAACTAGCTTCCTTACTTTCACCATCAGACCTTCAACCCAACCATCTGAAAACTTAATTAAACTCAGAGCACACATATGCTCTAATGATACTCCTGTATGCTCTTGTCCTCTTCTCACCAGAGTCTCATCAACAAGATACCTAGGAATCCAACTTGATCAATGTCTTAATTGGAAAGACCATGTACAGTCCCTCGCGACACGCGTTAGAAAACTAATGTACATTTTTAAAAAGCTAAGGAATTCCGCTGATCTTGCTATCCTCAAAACTGTCTATACGGCTCTCTGTGAATCTCTTCTTACTTACTGTATTCCCGTATGGGGGGGGACTTTCAAAACAACTTTAATTCATCTAGAACGTTCACAGAGAGCCGTTATAAAAGTCTTGCTCCATAGAGCTTTTAGGTACTCCACCACCCAGCTCTATAAGGATTTTAAATGCCACACTGTCAGACAGCTTTATATCTTAAAAGTCTGTCTTCGACGACATAAAACATCATCTTGTCACTCTTTAGCTTCTGATACGAACACTCGGAGACCCAAGCAGCCGGTCCCCAATGTATACTGCAAGACTAGCTTTGCCAAAAAAAATTATGAGTACCTTAGTGCCAAAGTTTATAACAAAATTAATATGATCTTAAAGCTGCAGCAACTAACCAGATTCAATGTCAAGAGGACACTTATAAATTGGCTAAAAGTGCTTGACTACAACGACACAGAAAATCTATTAAACTAGTACAATTACACACACACATACACACACACGCACACGCACATGCACATACGCACACAAACACACGCGCGCACACACACACACACACATACACACACACACACATCACATATATACACACACACATTTACACATGCACATACAAATATGTAATCATCATCAAATCATCTTTAAACAAACAAGAAAAAAAAAGGGTATAAGAAATGGACATCCACTCTATTTGTATCATTCTTACTGTTTTGACTTGAGCGGAGACACTGATCTTTAAAACACAGATTTTTCTAGATTAAAGATCAGGGGATTCATCTCTTAAGTGTACATCCAATGCATATTATAACAACAGTATGAAAGCTTTTATGTGACCACTCCCTTTTTGTAAATAAAATATTTATAATTACTCGTATGTACTACACATGCAATCCTAGACATATATATATGTAGACAAATGGGTAAAAAATTCTGATATTTATAATAACGCTTAGTCGCTTTTTTGTTATAACTTGGACCACCGCCTAACTTGCAATTATAGACGGTGAATTAAAATTACCGGCGAACTCGCACATAAGAACGCGTCTCGACACATTCTTATTTAAACTACCCACATGGATTTAATGTATTTATATATTGTTTAAAACTTGTTGTATTTTTTTATTTTATAAGTGATGTAATGTCTTTTATTATTAGAAATAAAGATTATTCTTATTGGCGAAATCATCTGTGCTCTTTTGGTACCAGTGAAAACCATCAAATCAAAAGAAGTTGAAGTAGTACTAGTTAATTTATATTAATTGGTAATATTACGAGTATAGTTTTATTTTTCTGTCATTTTGTTTTTTCTTTATTAATCAGGAAATTATAAATGTCAATAGCGTAAATAAAAGAAAATTGTGAAAGTAATATATTTTAGAAAACAAGTTACAAATGTGTTTCTTGCGTAAAATATTAATTCTATTTGTTTACTCGAGTTAGGAGTAATAACTCGATTAATAATTTTAATTCATAAACGTTTTCAGTACTTCGAAGTCTTATTTAATTTTATTTTTCATTTAAAATAAAATACAATAAAAATGGAATTTGTTAAATAAAAATAAAAATCTAGTACATTATACTTCTTTCACTTTTTAATTTTTCTAGTTGAAGTGTTTTTTATTGTTCATATTACTGTAGCGACATCTATCTCGCCACATACGAACTGACGTATCCTACATCGCGCTATCAAAGTTATCAAAGCGATTGAACATATATACAAGAACCCGACAACAACCTTCGGGGCAGTAGCCCACCAGACGCAACACTCGTCTAGTCGGAGGATCCTCCCTTTTCAATGGTGGATGAAGAACTTCACACACCATGTTCCTCGCACCCCCAAAATGGTGACCCCGACGTGATCTGTTCTTCACGCTACCCCTAAACTGGTGACCCCGCGCATGCATACTCAATCAATAAGTGATGTCGCTACATTACTTATTGATTTATATAATGTAATGTATGTGTAATATATGTATGTATAATGTAATGTGTATGTGGGTGTACATGATAACATTTAGTATTATTAGTTCTTACGATTTACGATTTATTGAATTATTGGATATTATATTTTATTGGCTGCTACCGCTGTCGTTCGCATGGGTACCCTAGGTGGCCACTGAAAATCAGCGTGTGAAATTTAGGGATCTTATTATAGTCCCTGTATTTCTACAAATACTGACTGGCCATTCTTTTTGTGACGGTGCACTGCTGTACAGGTGTTCATAACTTTGGTAGAAGAATGTTGTGTTTATGCCTTATTTTTATTTTTTACATTTACTAAGTTTAATAAAGCGATGCTGTATTTGTTGCTTTATTATTATTACTCTTTACTTTTTCTTTTTATTTTTTATTTGATAAAACTTTACTTTTTATATTTTAAATTAATTAATTAAATTTTTACTTTTTTATTTTTTATTGTATTTATGCTCTCACTGTGTTAGTTGTGTGTCTGTAAGCAGTGTGTGTTTCTCAAATAAATGTCTTTCTTTCTTTATTAACAGAAATTATTACGTATCTGTTTTATAATACAAGTTAATTGTGGAAACAATTTCATTCGAGATAAAAACATGCCAGTTTAAGTAGATATTATTATATTAACGATTAAATTCAATGTAATGGAAGTTTGTTATATATTCAAGAGGTATTACGAAATTTACTTAAACTTAATTGAAGTTGTGAGTTTAATTAAAAATTATTTCACTTGACATAATATGTCATATTATATAATAATATAATATACATATTATGTACTTACATTGTTTGCCACTATAAAGCAACATCTGCGACCATGTAACATATGACAGATATGCATTCTTACAGTGAACTATAATTATAATAAAAGTAAATACTTTTCATTCCAAATACTAGTACAAAAACCCGATACATAGCGTACAAAAATACTAGTACCAAAAACTATATATCGCTAGTGACTATTAACATCGTCGGAACTGCAAAATCGATTTTTTTTATTTATTTCATAAAACGTTCCTAAATAACCAAGTCTATCATCAGCTGAAAAGAAAAATATTATTTTATGCATAGTTTTTTAATCACTTAATTTATAAATGTCGGTATTTAAAAAAAATATGTAAAAAGACGCATGCACTTTACACTTTGCATCGCTCTCATGTAAAGTTGTTTTTTTTTCATATCCGACATTTTTATTAGTCATAGGCGATATATTAATAGTTAAAACATCGTAAAAGTGTTGGTTCCATTTATGTTGTCATTTATGGTATAGATATAATATCTATTAATTTGTAAATTTCCGTCTTGTAAATAAGTGAATGTAAGTCTCCCAAAATGTGACGTTCAGACGTCCATGTAACGTTTACGACAATTTAACTGTTGATCTTATTTTCTTCGTTAGGGAATTACCTACACCCTTGTGAAGTCAGTCGGCGCTTTTATCCATATCACGAAAGTTACGAAAGCGATATCATAGTGACGGTTTTTACACTAGGAATGGAGAGGGTTCATTTGAGATGGTCTAAAACTGCATTTCAAGCATAAATATAAATATGCGGGTCACGTGACAGACGTTTGAAAATAGGAAATAGTACCTATATCTAAATAAAGAGAATCGATAAATATTGCATTTTGTTTCCGAATTTTATTTTATATAGATATATAATAAATAATGAAATAAAATTCAGAGCAAAATCTATAAATTTGATACTTTTTGTAGAAATGGAGTAAATCTATTGTATTTTCATTAAAAGGATAGTGTTATTTTGTGGCTATTTTGTAAACTGTCAGAGATAATTATAATAGCAAAAATGGTGAGACAGAATTTTTTTGCATATTAATTCTTCTGTGGTCAATATTTAGAACGTTTATCTTAAATAAATGTAGGAGTAATTGCGGGGAACAATCAACAAGCGATGGTTATTCTTTCGTAGAACGCCCCACGCTTGTTCTGTTTCAAATAACAAATAGTTGGAGAAACAGACTGTCGACAAGCTAATTTCCCAAATAACTACCAAATACTTGTGTATTACACTCGAAATCAAGAGAAAAGACGAGGCTGGAGCGCCGTCATTGCGAATATTATTAATACGTCGGCAAGGGAATTTAATATTTGGCGCAAGATAAGAAAGTAAGGAAATTCCATACCTGAATGTTTGAATTGAGTAATGCGGGTTCTTAGAAAGGGATGAGCACTAAGAAGTACTTTATGAGTTTACTAAAGAATGTAGGTATTTCGAATGTGTCGAATTTTGCTTGTAATCTTAAATTCTATCAATATGTTCAACATTAAAATTCAATATTTCATAAATTACAATCTGAATAATTAAATAGAAATTAACCGCATTATATACAAGCTGTGCCCCGCGGTTCCACCCGTGTTTTTTAAACATTTTTAAACAATTACTCTAAAATGAGGTCCCCGCCTTGTTGGTCGAGTGGTCGCAAGCGTTACTGCCGAGCAAGGGGTCTCAGGTTTAATTTCTGGATCGTTCAACGTATTATAGAGTTTTTTATTTTTCGAAAATTCTCAGTAAAAGAGTGATGTTATATTTACTTTAAAAGTGGATTTACAGTGAAAAAATGTCTCGAGAACAGAAATAATAAAGGACGCAACGGAAGCTCTCAAAAAAATTATTTTTTCCGTTTTTGTAACATTTCTTACTATTGCTCAGCCCGTATTGATCGTAGCGTGATGTTATATAGCCTATAGCCTTCCTCGGTAAATGGCCAATCCAACACAAAAAGAATTTTTCAATTCAAACCAGTAATTCCTGAGATTAGCGCGTTCAAACAAACAAACAAACAAACAAACAAACAAACAAACAAACAAACTCTTCAGCTTTATAATATTAGTATAGATTCAAACCAGTAGTTCCTGAGATTAGCGCGTTCAAACAAACAAACATACAAACAAACTCTTCATCTTTATAATATTAGTATAGATTTAACAGCTTTGAATAAAATAAATCAAAAATTATCTATTTTAAATATTCCTTTTTATTTTGGGTTTTGTATATTTATGTTATGACGACCGTTCTTGTGTAGTATTGCTAGTAGTCGCCTTAACTTTGCCCACCAATGGGAAGTTTACAAGCTAATTCATTTCGGTTTAGTTCATATCACTATAGTTTTAGATTTGGTCATCTAAGTGCTTTCACTTGATACACTATATAAAATTGTTGTTTTAACAAAATATTTTATAACGCTAAGTTTAGCTGGTTAGTAATTTATTCTGAACATGCTGCGGTTTAATGTTAAATGTATCTAGATGGGACTTAACCGCCAATTGACCTAATTTAGCTGCATTCCAATCTTAGAAAATTTAGACTGCGTTTAAGGATCCGTACGAGTATAAAGTACATAATAATATTATGTATGACACATATGTATTACAATTTAAACTATGTAAATACAACGATATAACCCAGTGATTTTTCGTCAATATTTCGACCCAGTTGCATGGATCGTGGTCACGACAGGACTGCGGTGTCGCGAGGTGTGTAGCTGGAACTGTCATGGGTAGTAGCGAACTACCCTCTTTCTCGTTCTCTTCACAGGAACTTCGCAAAAATTTCGGCAAAATACACTCACAACGTCACTTTTCTCTTTTGTTTTCAAGCGGCGCTGTTCTGGTTTGCATAATTCTACCACTGGATTTCACGTACTGGCTAGCTTAAAGCCATCCTCACGATTGAAATTCCGGTGTTTGCGAATTTCAATCGCTTCGCGCACTAGTCTAGGTATGTAGTGGCGGTCTGTGGAAAGAACTCGGGGGTTGTGGAGTTCAATCCAGTGATTTGTTCCCGGCTGTAGAATATGCTCCGCGATCGCAGACTTCTGTGGGTCGTTGTTTTTTACCGCTTTTATGTGTTCAGACACACGGGTAGATATGGGTCTCTTGGTTTGACCTATATATGAGCTGCCACAGCTGCAGTCGATAGCAAACCAGAACAGCGCCGCATGAAAACAAAAGAGAAAAGTGACGTTGTGAGTGTATTTTGCCGAAATTTTCGCGAAGTTCCTGTGAAGAGAACGAGAAAGAGGGTAGTTCGCTACTACCCATGACAGTTCCAGCTACACACCTCGCGACACCGCAGTCCTGTCGTGACCACGATCCATGCAACTGGGTCGAAATATTGACGAAAAATCACTGGGTTATATCGTGGTATGTACCCGTTTTAAACATAATAATATGTCTTCAAACCACGAAATAAGTCTTAAATCATTATGTAAATACAAATAATATTAGCTCTTTCATATACATGGATATAGTTATAGTAGTATAGAATTTTTACTTATTTAATTTATTAAATACTATAGAAAGTATATGATCATTCTTAATCTTAAGTAGGTATGAATTGTCATATTTCCATTTTTTTATTATTGGATTTAATATCGACAAAACTAATTAACAACAGATAATTCATCATCATTATATCATCCATTGGATGTCCACTGATGAACGTAGGCCTCCCCCATTGACCTCCAGAGCGACTGATTCGAAGCAGCCACCATTCAATGGCTTTCGGCTGTCCATCTCACGGACGGCCGTCAGGTCTGACGCTGCGCTTGCCGGCACGTGGTCACTACTCGAGAACCTTTCTGCTCCATCGGCCGTCAGTTCTAAGAGCTATGTGCTCTGCCCCCTGCCTTTCATCTTGCAAATCCGTTGGACTATGTCGGCAAACTTCGTCCGTCTGCGAATCTCATTATTTCTGTTTCGATCTCGCAGAGAAATGATGACATTTCCATGTCTGATACTTCGCTGTATTAAAATCGCTTTCGTGCGTTTAAAAATATGTACATCTATCATTGTTCAAGCGTCTGCCCTGTTGTTCAAATATGATAAATATTTTTTGTCTATTGCAATAATTATTATATCGTTTAAAAAATGATAAAAAAAATATTAATGATCGTTAAAAAATATTGATCATAAAGGAACGATCCCTTTCCTTATTTTATATTTCTAAATACGATGTCTCACGAGTTTTAATGAATAATTTATTTTAGTCTACGGCTTAGAAAATTCCCTCGATATATAATAAAATTTTCTAAGAATTGAAAATTATGAATCTCCTTAGAGGTAAAAAATACGAACAAGGAAGTCGCCATTGAAATCCTCATTTCTATATTTATTCAAGAAAATTTAAAAAAATATCATTTTTTTTTTAAATAAAACTAAATATAAAAGTTTTTGTCTAGACAAACAAAGTGAGCTGTAACACGATAAGTTCATCATGTATTGCTTAGGAGTTTCCATGGCCACCTGCCATCACTATCATTAGTCCAGCTAGATAGTATTTGAAATTTCGAAACGGCACCATCAACAGCATATGTTACGAGCATTGCTAGTCAAATAATATTTTTTATAAAAACAACATTCAAATATGATTCTATGAATATATTATATCAACATACAAATATATGAGTAGCTACCAATTTACATATTCATGAAATTAGGATATAATGATGGAATGTCAGCAAAATCGAGGAATCTTTTTCATTTTTCTACCTAAATGGTTTCATAGGTTGGTAGGTTGCTTTGGATTGGTTCAACTTTTGAGATATTAAATAAAAATTTTTACTGATTGTTAATCAATCAAAAAATATTTAGTTTTTATATGCTGGTAGTTATAACTTTTGACACTAAATATTACTTTGTTAACTTTTTAATACTCGACATAAAAATCTCTACAAAGCGTAGTAAATAAAATGAAAATAAAAAGCGATGAAAAAGAAATAAAAATACAATGCGTAATAAAAAAGATAAATAAACATACTATTTTTAAGTTGAGCTAGATAATTAATACATAAAATAGTATTTCGACGTATATATTATGTATACACTTACTGGCGCGGTTTTAAAATCTTACTATAGTTTTTTAGAAATTCTTATTAATTATTAATATACTGAACTCTCTTCTGTTAAGAAAGATAAAATGTAGTATACAATTTTAATAAACTAATTATTTTTGAATAAATAAAATCAGCATGATAAATGATAAAAAAATATTAAATTTTCGCATTTTCGGATGTTTACTATTTAGTATTGTAAGTCTATCACAGTCATTTCATTTAATAATATTGTTTGTTATTATATAATAAAAGAGCTTATGAGCTATAAAAGGTATTCTAAAATTATAAATTTTATTGTTTAAAAAATCAAAGTTATTAATAATATGCTCGAAAATTACCAGTACGATTCCTTTATTTCCGCAATTACTAATCCAATTTTTTTTTTCGATCTATTCTGATGGATCCATAAATGAGATGTACAACATAACTTAATATACATTATGTCAGATATATAATATCTGATATAATCATGTATATAATCTGTCAGTACGCTTCTAAATCTTTTGTTCATACGAAACAGAGAATATATAATGATGTGGCTTAGCAAAACAAAATGATGAAAGCTTAGAAATATTCCTCGAGGTAATATAACAAATGCCAACATGTGCCTTTTTTCATAGAAGAGTTGATTTATACAACTCGCAGTTGTCAATATATAGACAAGTTCTATTCAAATAAGAACTAAAAATAAGAACTATGTTTGGTACAATTCCACTTAATGAAATATAATAAACAAAAAAAAAAACAATTTTATTCATTACGTCCTTACATTAAATATTATATAAACATTATATAATTATCATACTCCTAGTTTGCATAGAATTTTCACGACAAGTGTATGTTGTGAATCTTTGAAAAATCAATGCTAACTAAAAATAAAATAATAATTAAAAAATAACATTGTATTTAGTCATTACATTTACTTTTTAGTTACTTAATTTGGCGTGAAAGTTAAAAAGCTGAATAAAGACAAAGGTGGTGACGCGTAGCGTGCTACGGCATAAGCCATGAAAATGTTGTAGCGTTCCATCCGACGATGCTCGCCGACTCTCGACTCGATGGTTACGTGACCGCGCAGACAGCTGCATTAATATTACTCCCGAGATAGAAAAGAAATGCGCCCTCGTTTCTAAAATTCGTACCGTAACGTGATAACATCGTAGTAATAAAATAATTTATTCACTTTATTTTTTTATTTGTGGATTACAAAAAATATTTTCTATTTCGTTTATTAATATTACATTTTTATTTACTTTTCGGTTATTTTTTATTATGTTTGGCATTCGTTAATTTTGTAATTATAACGTATACGTATATACGTTTTATACGTATAAACGCAGTTGATTTGTTTCATGATTATAGTATCTAACAAGTGGAAGGAATGTAAAACAATGTATTTTGAATTCGAAGACATTTTGTTAAGAAAAGTTAATATTGAAAAGTAGTTTATCTCAACTAATACGATGTTATTTATATGAAAATTACAAAAAAAAACAAAATATACTTGATTTGAATCCATTTTATATTAAAGTTTACTAAAATTTAAAAACATTCAAGTAAATATTACATTCGTAACTCCTATAAAACAATGATTTATTAAAATTGGGTTTTGCACTTTGGTTCAGTGTTACGTTTAAATGCATTATAAACTACGTTGAACAAATTAAGTATTTTTATTAATAGTATAACATTTAATAAAATAAAGCTATGAATAATAATAAATTTTCAATTGCATACTATTATTATACGTGTAAATTATATTCAACTTCGCAGACAGATAAAGCCGTCTCGCCACCGCTCGATAATGAGAAATTATCTGACAAACAACTATATTTAAAATTAAATTTGTTTTTCATTTTTGATAAGCGATCGATTTATATGATTCTGTGCAGTTTAACCAAGAGTTTTGACTTCATTGGAAAATATGAAGAATAAAATTACAATGTGTATAGTACCTATGTATATTAATTTTAATTTGCTATCGCGTTACTTTGTATACTTTGATTTTGGAATTACGTGTGTGCTTTATAACATTAATTATTTTAAGCCGTTTCACCAACTAAACTAGTCAGTATTTGTCCCACTCCTAGGCAAAGGCTTCTTCTTCTATATAAATAAAGGTTTGTAGCTTAACCCACTACTCTTTCTTACAGCAATGTAAGGCCAATTTAAATGTATTTAAGCAAATATTTAATTTTAATAATAATAGCATATATTGCAATCCCAGTATCAAGGTTTTCTTATATTTGTATCAATGTTACAATTTTTGTGACGGGTTTTCAAGTAGGATAACAGATTGTTGATGACGTAATCCGTTACGTCGTATCACGTAAGGTATTATTTATTGTATCATCATCACATCAGCCATTGAATATTCACAGCTGAACGTGGCCTACGTTCTACTTCTCCATCGACATTCAGAACGACTGGATTGAAGTAGCCTCTATTCAACGTCTTCTCTCTTCTACGTTTAGTTAAGTTAAAGTTAAGTTCTACAAGCTATGTACTCTGTCCACTGCCACTTCAGCTTGAAAATCCGTTGGGCTATGTCGGCAACTTTCGTTCGTCTGTGGGCCTCATCATTTTTGATTCGATCTCACAGATAAATACCAAGCATAAACTTCCCCATTGCTCGCTGTGCGACTTGATGTTTGCTTAAAAGCCCATAATCAGAGACGACGTCTAAGATTCCTATGTCACCAGTGGTAGCATACATTGGTCAAGGTTTTTCGTCTTCAAGCACTGAGGTATGACGGATGAAAAGATATTTTTTAACTTCCTGAACACTGCTCAACCTAACTGGATTCGATGATTGACCTCTCTCTCGAAGTCGGATGTATAAAGTTGAACCTTTTATCCTAGGTAAATGTACTCGTAGGGTACTATGTATGTCGGTGGCTTCCTCCTAATGCATCCTGGGCAACGTAGTTAGCAGTAATTCGAGCAAGGTTACTGCTGGCTACGGCTAACGACCGACCGCCGGGCGCCACCCGTCGTGGTAATCAAACATTGTTTATTGGACACGGCCACCACGAGCGCTGCCTATGATATTCTCCGGGATATAGTAGGCCGTGCCCAGCTCGAACATGGTCAGCAGCAACCTAGTGAAAGGGTTGTTGCTGATTGTGTGCACTCGCGGAGTGGTGATGTGTAGTTGTGCACACTAGGAAAATCGAAATGGAGGGAGATTGAGCTCATGGTAGAAGTGGTTGGTAAGCCCGCTCCTATATAAGGGCGTGAAAGCGCGGGCCGCCTGGGTCGAGGCGCCTGGCTCCCTGTAGGTCTTGCGGGGCTGTCTATGGTGCGATCCGACGGCGGGGGTTCGGTCGCTCAAAGCTGGCACTCTTCTGATTTGCGGAGGAAAGCCGGCGAGCGGTCCAACCTCGTGAGTTGAGCCGCTCCCGACCCTTCTCTGTTTCACGCAGAGGAGACCGGTCTAGCGGCTCCTCGAAGGGGCCGCGAGGCCAAGCGTCGGGGCGTTATAGTTGTATGCAAAAGCGATCCCATGGCACCCCACTACAGCGCCGACGGTATCGATAGGCTTTAGTGGGTATTCGGCCTGCCACACTGACGTGTAGTCCTGACCGAAGTAAATGCATTTCCCTTCGTTAAAAAAAATGTACTGATGTACTACAAGACAAACAATCAAATCAACTATGTAGAATTTATATTGATGCCGAATCCTTTCGATTCCTGCAGGAGCTTGAAAGCGTCTTTCAATGCAGAGTTAGACAGTTTCGGAGAAATCACATTTCCCTGTTTCACACCTTGCTGCATTGGAATCTCTCGTGCTATGCTCCTGTACTCGAACCGACATACTAGCGTTATTGACAAAGGCTGCTAAACTTCGATATACCTCTAGTCAATATAGCGCCGCCCAAGCTTCGATCGAATCGAATGATTTTTTTTTTCTTATTTTTTTTTTCCTGTGCGGCAACACTGTAGTGTACATGTCATAATAACTTTTCCCAATTATTTTATTTCATTTTTAATATATTTTGTATATTTAAAATAACTAGCCTAGTTTAAATAAGTATTAATTTAATCTAAGTGTAAAATTTGTGACAAATATACATAAAAGGAGTATCCAAAAGATAAGTTGTGTTCGTCAGCTGTCATTGTACAGGTAACGAACTCGAGATTTAATTTAATTTGAATCTTTGTCATTGTAATTTCTTTCCTTGATTTTATCATAAATCGTTAAGTAAATAAATACAAAAGTTATAATACATTGTCCACACCACCTTTACATACATTAGAAAAAATAAATAAATAAAAACTACATAAAAACTAACATAAAAAAAATAAAAATGATGACTCGTGGATCCAAGGCGCGTCAGACGGAGGAACAACTCCAGCTGAGGCTCCAGGAGCTAAAGACATACAGGGTACAGTGTGAGCAACTACTAAAGGAAAGGGACGACAATGAGAAGGAATTAGAGAAGATTTTCAAAAAAAATAAAGAACTGAAAAATGAAATGTCACAAATGTATACTGAATATACTAATGTAATGTCTGAAAATGAAAATCTTCTCAAAATAGTCAATGGGTTTGACCAGTGCAGAGATGAATATGAAGAAACGCTCAAATTCAACTGTGAATTGAAACATCAGCTGCATGAGGCAAATAAACAAATTAATCATCTTAAAAATATTAATCATAGTTTAACAGCCTCTCAAACTCAATGTCTATACAATGAATTGGTTGAAAATGCACCAAACTTAGTGTCCTCTGTCCCAGACATGAAAAATAATATTAGTGTAATAGATTTGACCACTGATGACTCGAACACTACCATCCCTATGCCAAGTAAAAATAAATTAAAAAAATACATCAAAATTAATAAACTCATTAAAAAATGTCACAAATTCTTAAAGACAAAAAACATACATAAAAAGTATAATAATATTTGTAGAGAGAAAATGGCAATTAAAACAAAAATGATATCATACTGTCAAGAACTTAATATATTAAAAAATGACTATGAGGCCGATGTTAGCTCACTGCAGTCTGAGATTGAAAATTTAAAGTATAGCCTAGAAATATTAACATTTAAATACAGTACTGCTCAGAAAGAAATTGCTGAACACATATCTGCCATGGATGACCTGGTGAAGCTTAGCAGCAATAACCTGGAGCGTTTTGACTCTCTTGTTAAATATAAAAATTGTGAATGCCATCTTTCAGCTTCTGGTCCAACAGGGCAGATAGATACTAGCTTAACTAGTGAATTCCTTACTCGGCCTGCAGGGACTCACACCGACCCCAAATATTATAATGTACCTGTACAGTCTATATCTGTTCTTGACGAAAAAAAATATTTAAAAATTTACAGTGATGAGTTAGGAAAAGGTATGGGTGTATTATTGAATGATTTTTGTGTGGGCCAGCGAGTAATCAATCATTGCATGCCCGGAGCCACTTTTAATCAAATAATTAATAACATTTTTAGTGAGGCTCACTGTCCCAACACAACTATTATTTTATTAATTGGGAGAAGGGGTAATGTAAACAAACACATAATGGAAAATACTTTACATAAATTGGAACAATTAAATATAAATAAAATTTTACTGTTTACACTACCGTATTTAGCTAAATTGCCACAGGAAAATAGGTTAAGATATGATATTAATAATCTTATGCACACATTAAGTACTTGTAAGTACTTAAATGTAAATATTAAAAAAGTAACAAAATTGATGTTATCGACATAAATAATTTATGGAGAAATAATAATTATATGTTGACATATAGTAGGCTGAGCCTACCATATTTTTTTAAACGACAGATAGCATCTGTGCTATCTTATTATATACAAACTGACATAGCCAATAATTTGGTTACTTTGACATCTGCTCCTATTGAGCAAAATTATAATATGACATTCTGTGACGTGAAATCCGTTCCAAATAATAATTTAAATTAATAATTAAGACAACAGAGGATACCTCTAGCATATTAATAAGTCAAGACATTAAATTAGATAAATGTCATAATAAGTTGATAAGGAATGCCCACAGTTGTAAAAATTTAAATACTGTAAACCTGGTGCACCAAAATATACAGGGCATGCTAGGTAAAGATCTTGAACTGGAGTTATTTATGAATGGTGAAAATATCAATATTTTATGTTTAACAGAACACTGGCTATCTATTTCCCAGTCCATATTTAACTTCAGCGGTCACCAGGTAGCTAGTATGTTCAACAGAGAAAAAGCTGTACGCGGTGGCTCTTTAATAATAATAAGTAAAGTTTTTAAATATAAAGAACGTAAAGACATTGTGAGCCTCTCTGTTGAGCAAACTATTGAACTAGCCTGCGTAGAGCTTGAGCACTTCATTGTTGTATGCGTATACAGACCTCCTAGTGGGTTATATGAGTACTTTGAGAAAGTATTGGATGAAGTTTTGTTAAAATTAAATAATTCTAATAAAGTTATTGTTGTATGTGGGGATTTCAATATTGATTTACTACAAAATTGTAATATAAGTATCAGATTTAAATCTATGCTTCTATCATATAACCTGCATAACTTATTTACTGAACCCACTAGAATCACTGCTACCAGTGCTACATGTATTGACAACATATTTACAAACTGTAAACCTTATACTAAAGCTATTATTAATAAGTTAAGCTCAGACCATTGTGGCCAGTATAAGCAAAGGAAGCTATCCTTTGCTTATTTTTTAAATGCCAACAAAAATAATTTAAAAAAGACTTTTGTACCTATAAGTACTACACGTATGGAGAAGTTTAGAGGTATTATTGTGACAAAACTTCCTTATTTATCATACATCGATGATCCCAACTACTTATATAACTCTTTATTTAAATTAGTAAAAACTAAATTTTCTACAATATTTACTTCTAAAACAGTCAATTCAGGGGGTCTCTTGACATTTGGTGAATGGGCAACTCCTGGTCTATACAAGAGCAGGCAAAGGCTTTATGAATTGTA
The DNA here is from genome assembly GCA_036937285.1 of Euphydryas editha. NCBI lineage: Eukaryota > Metazoa > Arthropoda > Insecta > Lepidoptera > Nymphalidae > Euphydryas > Euphydryas editha. The sequence goes on from JAUPFZ010000006.1 coordinate 9,667,429, forward strand.
CAGTGCAAAAGCCTATAATCATAGTGTATCGTTTGCTTCTTTTGTAAGTGCCTACTCAAAAATGTTTAGAAGAGTATGTTCCATGGCAAAATCCTTGTATATTAAAGACAAAATAAGAAATGCACATAATAAAATCAAAATGACATGGAACATTATTGCTTGTGAAAGTGGAAGAGTTGCAGATCGCAGCTTCGACTTTAAGTTAAATATCAATGATAATTTAGTTACCTCAGACCGAGAAGTTGCATCTGAGTTTGAAAAATTTTTCACTGACATTCCACTTTCAACAACGCGATCACTTCATTCGACTCCAGGCATTGCCGAATTTTTGTTAAAGGAAAACGTTAAAGAATGTAATGTAATATTTACATTTAAACCTGTAAACCCCAAAGATATAATAGTAGCCTTCAGAAGCCTGGACGTCAAGAAATCAGCTGATCTATGGGGTTTATCTGTAAAAGTTGTTAGTTCCATAATTGATGTTGTTGCACCTCATCTAGCTACTATATTTAATGGCTGTATAGAACATGGTGTGTTTCCTGATCTAATGAAACACAGTAAAGTGATTCCTATTTTTAAATCGGGCAGTACGCTAGACCCTAATAATTTTAGACCAGTTTCAGTACTCCCAACATTTAGTAAAATTGTTGAAAAAATAATACTCGGGCAAATGTTATCGCATTTTAATGCACACAATCTACTACATAAGAAACAGTTTGGTTTTACAAAAGGTCGCTCCACAGCAGATGCTAGTGTTGAACTAATTAAAAATGTTTTTCAGGCATGGGAGAGGTCGCAGGATGCTCTTGGGATATTCTGTGACTTATCTAAGGCCTTTGATTGTGTGCATCACGAGACGTTGATCAGGAAACTGCATCATTATGGGATTAGAAATAAGGCACTCAGCCTCCTGAATTCCTATTTGAGTAATAGGATACAGAGGGTTGATGTAAATGGTAAGAGATCTCCTGGGGCTCCTCTACATATAGGGGTTCCACAAGGCTCTATTCTTGGCCCATTTCTCTTCCTTATTTACATAAATGATCTGCCATTTTTTGTACAGGATAAACATGAGATAGTATTGTTCGCTGATGACACTTCACTTATTTTTAAGGTAAAACGTAATTAACCTATGTATGACGATGTAAACGATGCTTTCTCAAAGGTTGTCTATTGGTTTGACTCGAATAATTTACTATTAAATAACAAAAAAAACAAAATTAATAAAATTCACGACACCCAATGTTAAACTTGTTAATAATGTTGTTGAATTAGGAGGAGACATGTTAAAACTGGTTAAGTCCACTAAATTCCTAGGTATAATTATAGATTCGAAATTGCAGTGGGATCTCCATATTGAAGGGTTAGCGAATAGGCTCAGCTCTGCAGCGTTCGCGGTAAAAAAAATTAGACTTCTTACTGACGTAGATACAGCTCGCATAGTATATTTTAGTTATTTTCATAGTATTATGTCCTATGGAATCTTATTATGGGGAAATGCAGCTACCGTTAATACGATTTTTGTCCTGCAGAAAAGAGCTATTCGTGCAATTTATAGTTTAGGTCCTAGAATATCATTAAGAGATAAATTTAAAGAAATAAAAATATTGACTGTTGCTTCTCAATATGTGTACGAAAATGTTATGTATGTCCATAAAAATATACACGAATTTCCCAGGAATTGCGACATGCATAGCATTAATACTAGGAACAAACATAAACTTTTAATGCCTGTAACTCGCTTACGCCGGGTCAGTAATTCTTTTTATGGACAATGTATACGCTTATACAACAGGCTCCCAGAAAACGTTCAAAAAGCTTCTATTGCCAAATTTAAAAAAATTGTGAAAGAACGTTTGTGTACTAAAGGATATTATTCTATCAACGATTTTCTAGAAGACAGTACGCCTTGGGAATGATGTGATCGCCTCCAGGCTATTTCAATTTATAGATAATTATTGTTAATTACAATTTACTTTGAAAAAAAAAAACCATTACATTAAAAAAAAATATTAGTCCCGCTGAGTTTCTTTCGCCAGTTCTTCTCAGGTCAGAGGCTTCTTCTTTCCGAACTGGTGGTAGACTCATGACGTTCAGTAAATAATTGTAATAATTTTATGCTGAATAAAAATATTTTGATTTAGATTTTGATTTTGAAGGCTTTCTCATGCTCCACAAATGCTAAGCTCAATGATTCTCTTTTTTATTGTCTACGTAATTTTGTCTTTTTGTAAGATATCAATTATTTTTCCTACGAAAAATATTGAAATTATATACTTATGTGTTTATAAAAGAGGTAATTTTGACTGGCCCGTGGCGCAGTTGGCAGCGGTCCTGTTTTCTGCTCCAGGGTTGTGGGTTCGATTCCCGTCCCGAGTCTAGGTGTAATATGTATTTATTTATATATGTATTATTTATATTATATTTATTTAAAAAAAAAGTATTTCAGTCATCTGTTACCTAAAACACAGGCATTAAGTTGCTTACCTTAGGAACAGACGACCGTGTGTGTATGTTAAACATATTTATTTATTTATTTATTTAATTACCGTATATTATCAAACGATGTAATTTTTTTTATACATTTTTAACTACCTATATAAAATGATAAATTATTTTGAAGTATTTTTTTTATTGGTAGCGTGTTAATTTTTGATAATGAGTTAAGAAAGACAGTTTGAATGTGTTGTTTTTTTAGTCTTTTTTTTTTTAAACGAAAAAAAAAATCTTTCTTAAGTATAAACATACATATACATACATATAGTATAAACATACTTACAAAGTTCTAGCATAAATATTTTTACTTTTTATATGTCGTGTTTGTTTATCAGAAAGTAGCATCAGTGTTGAATGAGGCTTTGGAGTTATTATCTGCATTTTTCGAGCGCCTTTAAACAAACATTGTGCTTATTTTAAAAGTAGGCGCGTTCTTTTTTCTTGTTTTGCTCTCACAACAGACAATGTAGGTGTACACAAAAACTCGCATCGCTCGATGAAGAAACTTTGCTCATCTACGTGCTAGCTTTAATATTAAAAATTTCCACAGAGTACTAAGAATATGTTACCAGAACCCACCGGCAATATTCGAAGCGATGGAAACTTCTACTGCCAAAAAGAGAACAAGTTACTTGAACGGCTAAGGTGTTTCTTTACAATTATTGTTTTTTCGTGAATGGTATACAAGCGATATCCTTTATATGTAATGTTTAATAAAGCCTTTTGTATAATAACAATATCTAAAGACTTTTTAAATTAAATTTTATGCCTAACTAAAAAATATTGTTTGGATTTTAGTTAAATTTTTTAAGTATAACAAAAATTAGGAGACTTTAGCTCCTATAAAGACTTTAACGGCGAGTTGCACGAAACCATCGCTAACTTTCCGTTAGTTAAGTTGCAATTAATCTTAAAATTAGTTGATCTTATGATTAATTTAAAGCTGTTGGAATTAATCATCCGTTAGATAGGTCTTTAATTAAACTAAATTTTTTTGTTAACTTAATCAGATGTAGGTTTTGTGCAACATATAATCACGATTCTTGTGATTAAATTAGTTTAATAAACACTTAAAGTTAAAACTTGTTTCGTGCAACTCGGCGTAAGTCTTTAAAAGTTTCGAATATGTAAAGTTTTTAACCATTTAACTCGCTTAGTCGTCATATTATCTATATGAATATTATAAACTGTATGTTATAAGGTTTGGTATATAGATAGTTGAAGACCCTCATTAACACATAGGCTGCTATTTTTATATTGCTATAAAATTGGGACTTATGCAGGAAAAACTATGAAAGCACAACCAGTTAGTTAACTAAATACTAATTTAATTTTTTCTTAATACTGTATGCATAAATCAGAATATCAATGAGACAAAGATAATATTGGTAATAAAATATATGTCGCTATTCGAAAATATTACATCCGTTAACTCGAATGGCGCTGAACTCGAAACGAAGATTAAAAACTGGTGGTAATAAAGCACTGTGAAGTATCGTTTTCTTTGTCTCAGAGACTATTACGTCGCAGTAATTCGTGAAATAGGGCATTGTATAAAAGTTGTGGCAGTTCTTATACATCGTAAAGTTGATATGGTGAAAATTAAAGGATAACCGTACACAAAATGGCTTATAAAAATAAATTATTATATTCTTTTTACTTATACTATTTAAAAAGAATAATATGGACTTCGCACTTGTTACTTTTAATAAACATGCACTTTTAAATACTTGATTGGTGGTATTTGTAAAATAATGTAATATAAAGTATTCGTATACCGAATAATAGCCCGGACTAAAATATACGTAGAAAGTTATAATTAACCCGCATAAATCACAACTTGCTAGACAAACAAATTTAGCCCAACGTTATCTTATTAAACGAAAATCTAGACAGTACGAATTAATTATAATTCGGCAAATAAATTATTTATTTTATGGGTACCTTTAGTTATTAACTTTTTTTCATTATTACTATATAAAATTATTATAATTTTAATTTATATTGATGATTGCCTGCTGATGTAAATTTATTTAAACCTTTGACCACAACATCAGCCGTTAGGTTTCCACTGCTGAACGTAGGCTTGCCACGTTTGGTAGGCGGGATGGCGAGCGTAGTGTGTTGTGGCAGGATATGGTGACGCTCAAGTGTTGTTGGGACTCGGCGTAACACACGCTCGACTCATGCCCAGTTTGGGCTGAGTAGCGCCGGGATCTCGCTGCAGTCATTGGAGAAAACCTATCGCTGACGGCCGTTGCGCGAGCGATGGTCACCGATGATAGGGCTTGGACCGTGGTCGCCACATTCTGCGAGGATTTCATCTTCTAGAAGGAGGTGGCGGAGAGGGCTCGGGAAGACTCACTCCTCTCGGACCCAATTCGCCGCCCGCGCGCGGGGCGGCGAATGCGCGCTCACATGCACCTGATACCGCCTATGATAGCTGAGGCTGCGGACGGTGGGGTCGGGGATTGCCCACCGTCCGCTGAAACAGCCTATCGTGAAGGTGCGATGCCCAAGTGCCCGGGGCGTCGCACAGGAAAGAGTGCCCGATAGGGCTGCTGCCTGCGGGCCATGGAGCAACGTACGCGGTACTCGTGGTCTGTCTTGTAAGAGCTGGTGACGGCGCACGGCGGATTATTTTAGTGGGTGAAGGCCCCGCACTACCCCGTTGTTTCCACGGATGCCGGGTGTATATTCAGGTATACATTTTTTTCTGCCAATAAAAATGGTGACGCTGCCGTCCATCACTATCTTGGTTGGTGTACAGTTGTTCGCATCATTATGGCCTTAGTCGTCTTTTACGACACCTTGACAAAAAGGAGGTCGGGACTATTTTTCTCAGTCGGTCACCAAGTGGCTAGGCTTATATACCTGGTAATATCTTATTGTAGAAATGGAAATAACTGCCTATAAATGTATTGCTATGTTATAATATTTAAATAGAAAACCCACTTGGCAGGAATTATATTATAAAGTGTTATAGTTTGTTTTAAAAACTTAATAATCATAGGTTATAAAACATTACACACGTTACAATCTACGCTTAAGTGAATTAATTAATTAATTAGTCTGTAAACGTATTACTTAGCAAAAGTCTTATTTCTATATAGAAGACCGGTTTTAGCTTAATCCACAACGCTGCTCCAGTGTAGGTTGGTAGATGATTTTCCCTACTATATGTAATGATCGTTATTAGTTGTTTATGATAACAATCGAGACCGTAGCTTTGCGTGTTCTCCGAGATACGGTGGGGAGATCCAGAAAGACAAACACCCAGACCAGAAACAAATTTGTATAAATGCAAATATCTAAACCGATCGGAAATCGAACCCGTGACCGACGCCATTGAGGCAACTATTCGCACCACTACACCAAAACAGTTGTCTGAACTTAAGCTTGCAGCATAGTATATCATCTTTTTATTTGTGACGCAGGGGAATCTATTTACGGATGATATCCAGGACGCCCGGGTAAGCAGTCCTTGACCTATGTCGGACTCGGCACTTTGGGAGTGCAATATCGTACTAAACGCCTGCGGGAGCCTTCAGCCACTTTAATTGTAGGGTCTCGGATCTGCAGGCAACAGGATCCCTTCAGCGAAATGCTGGACTTGGCGAGAAGGCCAGACTTATCCTTCATGGGGACTGTCCGGCTCACCTCTGACAGTCCCGATGACGCCGTGTCTAGCAAGACCGGGTTGGAACTTGGAACTGGAGGCACATTAAGTAGCGCCTCCTACACACCCCCATTATTCGTCCGCGGATGGAGGTCACGTCGGCGGTCTCCTTAATCACCCGTTCGTCGGCCTCCTTCTGGGACATTACTGTCTCGCAGAAGGAGACCATCGCTTTCCAGGACTCTTCGTCGCTGTGATGACGCTCGGGAGTGACAAGTCCCCTCTGAGGACCTACGTCAGACCTTGACACAGCGCCGCCCATCTCGGGCACACCTCGAGGGTGTGCTGGGCAGAGTCCACCGCTGCGTCACAATCGTGACTTTCAGTCGTCGGCTCCCTTTGGGGCGTCCGACACAGGTAGTCACCAAAGCAATCGTGCCCGGTAAGAACCTGCGTCAGACGGAAGGTGAGGGGGTTTGCGTTTTTGACGCATCCGCCGCTCAAGGACTGGGCGTAGGGGAGCCGTTACGCGTGTTCCATACGGCTGCTCCGCTAGGTCCTCCCCCCACCACCGCTTTAGCGGTTTCTGCCCTAAATAGTAATATCATCTAGTTTAATAATTACTTTGCCACCTCACGTCACTTTGGGCGTACAAGGTAAATTAGACAAAAGGACGGCCTAAATTAGTTTTTTTTAATAGTATTTTCGAGTTCATTTATTTTATTTTACATAAATTCTGTTATTCTTGGAAAATATTTTCCTTAATCTACTTGTAAATTATAATTTATAGTAATTATTTGACATGCTTGTCGACCCTTGTCTTGAATCAACAATCGATTACATAATTGGGACTCGTGTGTCTTGCTTTTAAGAGTTTAAGCTTGATATAAACTACTAGCCGAAAAAGAAAAAAAACATATTGCGTTGAAAAAAACTATAAATATTGTACAACACAATAATTAAACGGTGTAGGTAATATGTTTTACTTTTTAATGTAAAAACTAATAGGACATTTTAGACGGGCAATATTACGTAAAGAAGACACTGGGAATGACGTTTCAACTTTTGAACTCGGAGCAGCACTTACGGAATTATTAAACTATGTTTTAAAGAACTAAGAAAAATAAGTTAGGGTCTGAGGTAAATCTTATTAGCATATAAGTACAGACGAAAAGATCTCTTAAAGGTTTAACTGATATAATAATCTTTATTTATTATATTTATTTAAATAAAATATGTGTATTTAAAACAAATAAATTATATTATATTTAATGATATGACCAAAATAATACATTATAATTTAATGTATTAATAATTTAATTTTTTAAATATTAGTTGATAAATCATTTATATGACTTTGATAAAAGAATGAATAAAAACGAATATTGGTAAGCTAAAAATAATTCTTGAGATTTAATTAAAATATTATTAATAAATTACCATTTATTTGCCCTTAACTTTAATCTCGTTGAATTCGTACTGCTTTTGTCTTATAATCGGAGTATTAGTAACTTATAATTAAAGCAAATTGAGGCAAAGGCAGGACGAGGATTTTTTTTCTCGTTATCTTATATAACAAAATATTAATATTAAAGATTTGATATAGGATTCACAGAAGAAGAACGAGGTTTTTAAAATTCTTTGTTTAAATACTGCGAAAGAAATATGAGAAGGCTATAATTCGCGTAAATGAAGAAAGGATAGATCGCAACTGTCTCCGTTTCGGAGTGTAATGGAGCTGACAAGGGTTTCTATCAAAATAATAGAAGAAATTTTAAGGACTATGAAGGCGTAATTTACGAGTTTCCTTGTAAAATATTTGACAAGAATATAAGTGTCTTTGAGTTGAATATTTTGATTAAAAAAGTGCTTTACGAACTGTTTTAACGTAACATAAAATATTATTATTTTTTTAATAATAATTTTTCGTTTTTAATTAACTCACAAAAAGGAGGTTCAATTCGAATGTTTTTATTTTTATTTTTGTCGGTAATATGTTACGCCATATCTGTGATAGTTGTAAACCGACTTGGACATCTGAAACAAATTTTGTTTTTTTTTTTTAAATCATTTTTTACTTATTTTTTATTTCCTCTTTTTTTTATTGGATTATCGCCGACAGCTTAGTGATGTGATGGTCACCCACAACCGTTTTTTTTTTAAATATGCGTCACGATTTCGAAATATCGGCCGTGACAAGTTATCAAAAAAGACTTGTCGTTACCACGTACACTTTTTTTTGATGTGTGACATAATTATAGGTTCATAGTATCATTTTGTTCTGACATAATGTAGAAAAATGTCATTTAAAACAAAAGTTTTGCTAAATAGTTTCTTCACGCAAAATATAATTTTTACGTTAGTCTACAGTACCTACTATTAAAAGTCGTTTGATTATAAAATAGATATTATTAATTTAGATTTAACTTGTTTGAAAATTTAAAAGAAAAGTCTCATTAATAGATTAAAATCAACAAAGTTAAACTTTTTGCATTCAAGTACATAAGATGGTTTCAAGCTTGATTTATTTATTATTTTTTAGTTACAACTTCAGTTTCGAGCTGTTAAATGAAAAAGCATAATGACAGTATTGGTGTCGCAGTAATTTAGTGACAAGATATGGTTGTCGTTTAATGTAAAAACCAAGACCAACCAATTTCAAGAGTTTTAAATTATCTCTTTTACCATTAGTGATACTTACTGAAGTAGGTTTTTAATGTAAAAACAATTTTAATTTTTTTCCTTTCAATACATTAAAGAAAATTTTATAGAAAACAATATTAATTTTATCCTAGACGCAAACTATAGTACTTTTACAATTTTCATGAGGGTACTATCACAAAACAATGTGACAATGTACGTGTATCAGCATAAACTATGTAGGCTTCAGTGGAGACTCTTTCCTACGCTGCATCGAAGCCAGTACGGATTCATGCCACAGAGGGGAACGGAGGACGCCCTCTACGATCTCGTCGAGCATATCAGACAAGAAATCAAGTTAAAGAAAATAGTGCTGCTGGTATCGCTCGACATAGAGGGTGCCTTCGACAACGCGTGGTGGCCGGCTCTCAAAAAACAGCTGGTGGACAAACATTGCCCAAGGAACCTTTACGCCATGGTCGCCTCATACCTTCAGGACCGCAGGGTCATTGTTAACTACGCCAGAGCGACCAGTGAGAAGGAGACCACGAAGGGTTGTGTCCAAGGATCAATTGGCGGACCGACCTTCTGGAATCTTATCCTGGATTCTCTTCTGAGAAAGGTCAACGGCATGGGGGTATACTGCCAGGCCTTTGCGGACGACGTGGTCCTCGTTTTCTCCAGCCTAAAAACCGACAACCTACAGACCTCAGCCGAAACCACCTTAGCTGCCGTACAAGAATGGGAAATACGTAACAAATTGAGCTTCGCCGCGCATAAGACCAACGCGATGGTTCTTACAAAAAAGCTCAAATACGATACCCCCATAGTTCATATGTCCGGCACTCGACTGAGGCTTGTAGAGGAAATTAAGCTGCTAGGGCTCATTTTGGACTCAAAGCTCACTTTCAATGCGCACGTTACCGCCGTATGCAAAAAAGCTGCGGACATATATAAAAAACTCGCGTGCGCTGCGAGAGTGTCTTGGGGTCTGAATGGGGAAATCGTACGGACCATTTATGTGGCGGTGATAGAGCCTATCGTTCTGTACGCGGCGAGCGTATGGTCCCCTGCAGCAGAGAAGTTGTCGATTCGAAAACAACTAAACTCACTGCAGAGAGGATTCGCGCAGAAGATGTACAAAGCATACAGGACGGTGTCCCTGACATCGGCACTAGTCCTCACGGGCCTACTTCCACTTGACCTTCGCGTCCGAGAGGCGGCCATATTGTTTAAGACCAAAAAGGGTCACAGCACGGACCTTCTTCCACCGGGAAGAGAGCTGGAGCGCAGGGTGGGTCCAATGCAAAATCCCCACCCTTCTCTACTCATGACAACTGAGTATGAGCGCTTAGAGAATCTGAACCCCGAAGTCCTTGAGAAGCACAATATCGTCGGGCCATTCATCTTCACCGACGGCAGCAAAATAGAGGGCAAAGTAGGAGCCGCCCTAACATGCTGGGACCAAGGCAGGGAAGTAAGATACTCTACTTTCCGGTTAGAACGGCACAATACTGTCTTCCAGTCGGAGATGTACGCACTCTTCAGAGCCGTGGACATGGCAAAAACCTTAAAGTCAAGCTCAATCAACATCTTGAGCGACTCCAGGTCGTCACTCGATCTGCTGAGAAGCCCATCAGTGACCCACCCTCTGGCCGTGGAAATGAAGAGTCGAATTAGGCGTCTCCGAGAGGAAAATAAGACAGTTAGGTTCTTTTGGCTGAGAGCCCATGTTGGAACGCCGGGCGATGAAAGAGCGGACGAGCTGGCAAAAAAGGCGGCCTTAACAAAAAAGACGGCACCCGACTACGATAAAGTACCTATATCGTATGTCAGAAGGCAGATCCGGGAAGAGACTGTCAGGACGTGGCAGGACAGATACAATTCTTCGGAAACTGGTTCGGTCACGAAAATATTCCTACCGGATGTGAAGACCGCTTGCAGACTGGTAAGGAAGTCGGCACCAACACCTGTCGACACAAAAATAATGACCGGCCACGGAGGGTTTGCGGCGTATCTGCACAGGTTCCACCTCACTGACAGTCCTTCATGTATCTGCGATCCGAATTGTGAGGAGACAGTTCTGCACATTATACTGGACTGCCCGAGGTTCGGTAAGGAAAGGCTGGATCTGGAGCTCAAACTCCAGTGAAACTTGATCAGTCATCACTCCATACCATCTTAGAGAGCGAAAGCGTCTTTCCTCACATTCGCGAGAAAGGCCGTCACAGTAGCCGCAAAAAGAAACAGCACGACCGCTCTACCACCAGCTGTAACGCCTGTACAGAGTGCCAACACCGTCGTTCAAGCAACACAGACACAGACACTCTACACACAAGGAACCGCTCAGCAGACCACTCCAACGGCTTCGCCAGTGTCTCCTGGCCGTGTCCTTCTGGACCGAATAACTCAAGCCATACCCTCCTCTTTGCAAAAGCTGTTCAGGAAAAGAGCCAACAATAACGCACCTTCGCAACCGACCCATAGCAGGATCATGCAATCCTCGCCCAGCGAAGAGATCAGAGGCGGAGAAGTTGGAATTAAGACCAGATGCGTGGCTCTTTTCATGGACAGTGGGGTAGAGAGGATAGGAATCTGCTTCTGTCGCTCCGAAACACGCGATCGGCTGGTGATTTCACCGGGGCTCGCTTTACTGATAAAGGGTAGCACACAAAAGACCACCATTAAGCGCACAAAGATTGAAGCGCTAGAGCAAGAACAGGAGGGCGACTCGACCTACCGTTTGGTACGTTTGAAAAGCAAACTCATCGTGCTGTTCGAGTGGGGAGAGACGTCAGCCTTTGCGCAGTCTAGTGTGTGGCTGCAGCAGTTGAGCAAGACCCCCGGGGGAATCCCTGGAAGAATCAGTGTAGATTCAATGAGAGTCGGCTATGACAGAGGCGACGTATCGGACAGGTACGGTTGCCTAATGGCCTCCAAGAACAGTGAGGTCACTGTCTACGAGGACAGGGGGGAGGATCTAGGTTATTTAAGACCGAGATCTATAACACCTTCACCCCCTGCATCGCCGGCTGTCGATGAACCCGCACCTAGCGGTTCGGAGCGCTTACAGCTCAGGGTCGAGGTCCAGAAGGCAGAACAACTCTCAAAAAGGGCCGCACCCGAGTCTAGGCCAAGTTCGATGGCAGTAGCGACATTTATCCATGCTACCATCTCCCCAAAACACAATAAGCACTCACATCACTCCTCTCCCAAAAAGGCGGAACAAGAAGAGCGGCAAGCGGAGGCGCTAAACAGGTTCATCAAAGACGACAGTCGGAGGCACCCGAAGGCGTCACCGGCCGCTCGAACTAGAGCCGACATGGGGTAGGTATCACCACTTAGACCTGCGTCCACACCGCTCCAACACGCGGAAAACGCCCTAATTGAGTTCCTGGCTATAACAAAGGCAAACCGCGAGGTAAGCCTGGCCATCTGCAATAAGATCATGCAGACCTACCGGTACGACCATCAAAGGTTACTGGAGACGGAACTCGAGGAAGCCCAAGCAGCCATATATAACAGCGAAACACGACAAGTACTCAAGGGCAAGATGTCGGGTACATATATGGCTGCATATAACAGCACAGCAGGCTTCGTGAGCGCCGTCGAGTCTGAGGGGAAAGATGAGGAGCCGCAGACCTTTGAAACACCCGAAGGGGACCCGGTGGTGGTAGTGGCCAGATGCACGAGAGTAATGCTGGGGGACCGGATACTTCAGATGGCGAAAACCATCTCGAACGACTGGGAAGCCGGCTTACTATCCGTGACCTGGGGACTACCATTGCTGGAATGGATAAATGGGGTACCGGGATGCGGCAAGACAACTCGCATAGTAAGGGACTTCGACGAGGACACGGAGGTCGTGATCACGACCACAGTCGAGGCGGCCAAAGACTTAAAAGAAAAACTGGCCCACCACTATGGCAACAAAGCCAAGCAAAAGGTGCGCACTATGGCCTCCGTTTTGGTAAATGGTTTCCGTGAGGGCTCGACAATTACCCGCCTAACGGTGGACGAAGCCCTTATGAACCACTTCGGAGCCATAGTAATGGCCGCCCGACTATCCGGTGCAGAGAAGGTGATCCTCATCGGAGATATAAACCAGCTGCCGTATATCGACAGGGATAACCTGTTCGAAATGCGGTACTGTAGACCTACCCTGCTAACAACCATCTCGTGCGAGTTGTCATGCACGCATCGCAACCCCAAGGATGTCGCCTTTGCCATCAGCGAGGTCTACGGAACCATATATAGCTCCAGCGCCAAGATCCGATCGTTGCGAGTGGAGAGCCTCACAGGCGCGCGTATCCCCGTAGGAAGGGATCGGACCCTATACCTGGTCTTTACGCAAGATGAAAAGAGATTGTTGACTGACCAGGGATATGGGTCTGGCGAGGGATCGCGCGTCTTAACCATCCATGAGGCACAGGGCCAGACCTACGAGGACGTCATCGTCCTCCAGACTAAGACGAGGAGGCTCCGAATTCACGACAGCGTTTCGCACGCCGTGGTCGCGGTGACTAGACACACTAACACCTGTGTCTATTACACCGACGACTGTGATGACGCAATTGGTCGCTTTGTGGCGAGGGCGGCGGAGACCACGGAAAAGGAAATCCTCGAGCACAGTCTCAAGATGGCGATTCATCACAGAGATACCGCCGTCATTGAGAGTGTTTTTTTTTTTTTTTTTTTTTTTTTTTTTTATGATATTTGGATAGGCAAACTGGCAGACGTGCCACCTGATGGTAAGTGGTCGACGTCGCCCATGAACATAAACTAGTTTACCTGGAACTAGCCCAGCCAACTCATTTATGTGTTGCCTATCCTGAGACATATGATGTTAAGTCTCGGTGCCAGTAATTACACTGCCTGTCTTGCCCTTCTTTCCGAAACACAGCAAAGCTGTTTCACAGAAGAAATAAGCAAGATGGTGGTACCCATGCAGCCGGGAGCGCGGCACAGCGCATCCCTCCCACCGGTAAAGTGTGCTCGATATGTTGAGTAAAAACATCGGTGCGAGGACATAGTTGTTAGAAATATATTTATAAGAAATAGATATAAAACCATTATTAGGAAAATAAGTTAAGTTTTAGTAATAGCATATTGTACATTAGCAAAGTAAAAAAAAAAAAAAAAAAAAAAAAAAAAAAAAAAAAAAAAAAAAAAAAAAAAAATGCATGTCATTAGATTTAAGAATACCTACATATTTTGGTCGGTGGACTCATGTTAAACATTAGAGACATTAAGTTTTTAATTTAGACATCAATAATGTAAGCAGCTACCATTGTACTAAGTCTACCTAAATCTGGAATAAAAAAGGCATGGGCAAAATGAGCCCGTGGACATACATTTATATAAAAAAAAAAAAAAAAAACTATGTAGGCGCCTCACGAAAACTTGCTTTTTTAGTTGAACTATTGTATGATACTTGACATGGGGCTACGTGACCGCGCAGTCAACAACACTAATCTATTTCCCAGGATATGAGATAATGACACTTTGTTGGCAAAGCTAATAAAAAATAGTTTTTTGAAAAGATATCTAAATCAGGATGTTGTTTAATCATTTCTTGGTTAGAAAACGCTCAAAACGAAAAAATAGGCTAGAGTTTACCAATATTGTCATAAGTTATAGAGTTAATAAAAACTTAGTCAATTACATTAATTACTTTAAACGAGCAATTACGAAATATAAAGTACTGTATTAGCCAATCCTAAATCTCAAAACGGATATCAGTTGCCGAAAGGGTGCCTACAATAATGATTTAAGCCGGTTTACTTAAAGTTTCTGGTTTGCCACTTTCTTCAACTACGCTTTGGAGTTAGTTAACAAGGCAAACATCATTAGGCTTTGAACTCATCTGTATTTAAAGACACACTATTACAAAACGCGGTGTGACGGCGTATTCCTTTGAAGATCTGTTGCCTTAATTTTGTCGAAATGAAATGCCTTTGTAACAATTAAATATTCGGTTAAGTAACCAATTTATCACTTTTAGAAATGAATTTAATTCGTTCCTTGACTTAGTGTTAATTCCAAAGTTTAACTACGATGGCCTAGTTGTGGAATGTATTCTGACTTCGCAGTTAGAGAGTCCCACACACCCGTCGCCTTCGGGTGGCGGGATGCGTAAACGCATTTCACAGCATTAAAAAAAAAGTTTTACAAGCGCCTATACCTTTTTACCCGACTGCGACAGAAGGAGGGTTATGTTTTTCGAGTGTATGTATGTATGTATGTATGTCCATTTCTTTGGCACGCCCTACAGCCCAAACGGCTGGACGGTTTTTGACATATGAGGTGTCGTTGGATTTGTCTAAATTGTAGTAGTGACATAGGCTATATAAATTTTCAAAATGGTGCCCGAAAATGGCGGAATGAGGGGGGGGGGGGAGTTAAAAATTTTTTTCTTACTGTAGCAATATGGGTATCAAATGAAAGCTAGTAAATTGTTTTATTCTTTTTAGTTTATAATAAGAGTATTTTACGCAGTCGGGTTTTTTGATTTTTTTAATTAAGCATACTTGTTTATTTCCATTTGCTTTCAAAGTAGGTAGGTACTGTATCAGCATGTAAACAACCCACTACTGAGCGAAGGCCTCTTCTCCATATAGAAGAAGGGTTGGAACTTAATCCACCACGTTGACTCACTGCGGGTTGACAGATCATTTCCCTACCATGAGTTATGATCGTTTTTAGGTGTTTATGATAACAACGACGACCGACGGCTTTACGTGCTCTCCGAAGCACGGTGGGGAGCCCCCATGGAGCGGGAATTAAACCCGCGACCTCCGGCGTGTGGTTTGAGGCGACTACTCGCACCACTACACCAGAACGGTCGTCGTTCTCATTCAAAGTAGGTAGTTGGTATAAATAAGTCGTGATTATTTAATTTTAACTGGGTCAGTTAAGAACCATTGAGAACGTAAGAGGTTATATTATTAATTAGGCAAAATTGAAAAAAAAAAAATGTTATCACATTGTCATTATGTATAAGTAGGTTGAAGCTATTCATATTGCAAAGAAGAGGTGGCGAGCTTAATAACAATTTCGTTTACGCAAACATTGTGATTGCTCTGTTCTATCATTATAATATAAAAAAATACAAAAAAGATTAGGTTATTAAGAAATTAAATATAGAACAATAGTATTTTGTATCACAAGGGACGAAAGTACTACTTTCTGTTCCGCATGTGAAATTCGGCAAACATGCGGAAAAGGATGTAGTAGGTACTTTTGTACACATACTTTTTATTTCCTACCTAGGCCGAAAGTTCGGGTTTTGTCCCTATGAAGCGGGGGAAAAAGTGTCACTTTTTTCCTACCTGGGCCGAAAGTTCGCTTTTTGTCCCTGTGAAGCCGGGACAGAAAATGACACTTTTGTCCCGCTTCACAGGGACGAAAGTCGAACTTTCGGCGGAGGTAAGAAAAAAAAATTATACAAAAGAAGAAGAAATACTATAAAACAAGAAGATCTAGTTCTTTTTTTTATCGACTTTCTGATAATACGGACCGCTTCTGGTGGAGGTGATTTGCAATTGCAATGCAATTGAGTAAGGGAATCAAGACGCCACAAATTTAATTTGAAATTGTTTTTGTGACTGTTTGTAAATGAAAATATTTTTGCAAATAAATTAAATGTAATCCATGATCCTTTATTTATTTATTTATTTATTTATAATTCTTTATTGTACACCACTGTTGAAACAAAATTACAGAGATATATGCTTTAATATTATTGCACAATAAGGCGGTCTTATTGCTCATAAGCAATCTCTTCCAGACAATCTTACGTTGTGAGAAATTGAAACATAGCCGAAGTAAAATGGAGGGTGGTGCATAATTATATCAAATAACACAAAATAAATATGTATAATTAGAAATAATATTAAAAATAAGAATATACGATATAATAGAAATATATACTGTAATTCAGTTTTACTTTGAACTGAAATAAAGTTACTAATAAACAATAAAATACTCATATAGGTATACACATTCACAGAGCGATAGAACAAAAAAAGATACCGCACAGTTAATCTGCATTAGTTAAATAAAAATGTTTAAGGTGATTTTTAAAAATTTGAAGTGTCTGAGATTCTCTTATGCGTAAAGGTAATGAATTCCATAATAAGGTGGAGTGAACCGTGAAAGATTTTTTGTAAAATTTAGATGTGTGTGTTGGTATCTTCAGAAGAAGTCGACGACATGATCTTACATTAGTTCTATTTTCCTCCAAAAAAACAAATTTTTCTTTTAAATACGAAGGACTATTTGGATTAAATAGGATGCAATACAAAAGTGAGAGTATGTGTAGATTCCGGCGAAGACGGATAGGTAGCCACTTGAGTTGAGTGCGATATTGAGATACATACCAAATATGAACCGGATTGACATGTTTTGAAGACGCTCAAGTTTATTTAGCTGTTCTTCAGTAATATTAATATAGCTTGCGTCAGCATAGTCAAGAATAGGAAGAAGGAGTGCATTTGCTAGCGTAATCTTGGTGGCAGTTGGAAGAATATGTTGTATAAAAATAAATAATCAATATTATGTGATTGTGACAATATTACTTTTGCGCTTACATCGTTTAGTAATTAAGATTAATTTTTCAAGTTCATCTTGTACTCGCCCTCAACTAAAGACAATATTATGTACGTGTCCTTGAAGCAGTTCTTTGTCTAAACTCACTAGAGATAGATATATATATATAGAGATAGACTATAGAGGATAATTTTATAACCATATATAAACATAGATTTAATGATATTATTCTATAACAAATGTTCTGTATATATTTTTTATTTAATAGACATACTCTACTAATTTTAAAAACTAAACCATTTAACAAATTTAATATACATTTGAGAGTACCTAAATCCATTTTCAGTATCATCATTTTAAATCTAAATGTTGGTTATGTAAACAAATAATTTTTCTTTAGGTGCAAATAAATCATTGGAATAAAAATTGCTAAATGAGAAAACTTTGTATATTATGAATCTCGTCGCGTCTAGGGTTGTACCGCATAATTATGTCCTTTGCGTTTTATAATTAGGATTTCCCGAGCTTTCTAGAACGTATATAACGAATCTACATAAAGATTGTCGTTAAAATCTAGATGGTAAATAGTTCATTTAACGTACCAACATTACGAATGCATTTTCAATGTTTATATTTTATGAATCGTTAACACTGTAAAAATGACAAAATACGTTAGAATTATTATCTAGAAAAGAATTTCAAATAAAAAAGTAGTACTGTTCTAGGTACTCCATAACTCTTCAATGATAACGACGTATCGGCCTCATCGCCGCGTTATTTAGGCAGCTTGATTGATGAAGATGAATATTCAGACGGGCGGCGCCGACAAATCTTAGTATATTTCTACTACAATCTGCCTTGTTCCATTTTACCTTCTCCAATTGCAATATAAATCTTACACGAGTACGACCATCTATATTGTTTTAGAATGTTGCCTTGTTAGGGTAAAATATAAGCATACTCATGAAAAGTAAAGACAAAATTTTAGCCGTGAAACAGCGTGTATAACTGTAAAGCAAAATGCGGCGGTTTTTTTATATAACTGCCAAAAAAGTAATGCAAAGACTGGTAAGCTTTCGGTTTATATTTATGTAATGTTATCTGTATGTTGGCAATGGAAGTTTTTTATCTATTTATTTATGCAGATCATTCATGAACAGTGTGTTTTTTATTTATTTATTGAGAGCTGGATTCGAGTCGTTCGCTCTAAACTGTACAAATTTTTTAACATATTAAATGAATAGTGTGGACAATTACTGTGTTGTTATTTCTTATAAATTTTGTCATTTTTGAGCTATTGTGAAAATTATTGGTTTGTAAAATAATAATATAAAATGGAATACCGAGCTCGAATTCAAACGCTTCTCGAACTACATTTTAGAAGTAATAAAATGAAATATAAAAATATCTAAATAAAATTCATGTTAAGACAAAAACAATTTACAAAATCGACATTGATCGTTATCGTATTTTGTTATCTATAATAATAGATAGACATCTATTATCTATAATAATAGATAGACATTGCAACTACTTACTTTTACTGTTCAATAGAAAAGTGGTTAACCGAGGTGAAGTAGCGCAGACAGTTTAATGATTACAGCCAGATAACATCACTATTAAGCAAACGATGCATTGACGGTGAAGCCGGAATCTTCGCCAAATTACTTGCAGCTTCTAATTTGAACGACACAAGACCGTCTTAGTGAAAATCCTATTGTCTATCCGTTGCCTCAATGTAATTAAAGTCTCCTTTTAATCTAAAGTCCAAATTCCTATATCCTTAACATACAAAACACTTATAAAAATTTGTATTAACTTTGTTGTTAAAATTCTTTAGACAAGTATATGTAAATCTGTTTACACAACCATAAAAATAATAAGGTAATGTATAATTAGAACATTAATTCGGAACATAAACTTAATTATATAATACGGTAGTCAGATTTGGGTTTTAGGTCAATAAATATACAAAAGATATAAAATTTAGAAGTGTTTAACTAACTTTTAAGGTGCCTCTAGGTTGTTTCATATCTATACTTATTATATTATTATAAAGCTAAAGAGTTTATTTGTTTGTTTGTTTGAACGCGCTAATCTCAGGAACTACTGGTTCGAATTGAAAAATTCGATTTGTGTTGGATAGTCCATTTACCGAGGAAGGCTATAGGCTATATAGCATCACGCTACGTCCAATAAGAGCTGAGCATTAATAAGAAATGTTACAAAAATGGGAAAAAATATTCTTTTAAGAGAGCTCCCGTTGCGTACGCTTCGTAAACGGTTAATGATCAGCAAAAATCATATATGACGGAATTGATCATCATTAAAAGTTCTATAGAAAAGTCCGCGACAGCATATATCTATCTTTTAAAGTTGACTCAAAAACTTTTTTATAGAAATCAAAATAGTTCTAAAATAATGCATTATTTGCGAAGGTGGTTTTATAGACATGATATAAATCATGATAAAACATTATCGAAATAAATACAATATTCATCACAAGTATTTATTTTTGAACAAAATTGTCCTTTAATTAAAAGTCTAAATCGGATTTTATCACATTTATTTGTTTAAAAACTTTACAGTATAACAATTTTTCAATTAAATTATTTCCCGACGTTTTATTCATATTCACGAATTAAATCATTATTCGGACACCCACCACCATGGATGCTGTAAAGGGTCCGAAATGGAGAAAGATATAGGTTACTTTTTATCAAAACACCACGCGGGCGAAGCCGCTGGCGGAAGCTAGTTAGATTATAAATACTAAAATGTGTGTATTACAAACGTCAAATAATATTTTAAAACATTACGCTGGTAAAGCGCAAAAATTTGCTACGCCAGTTGCGAAACTGTGGATTTGAAATTCACGATGCCGTAAAGAGTACACTCGAGATGCAAAATACAGTAATAAAATTCTGAAGGCAGATTCTTGATGCTTTAACCATTCTAATAACACTTTCTATTTATATTTAGTGCTGACTGCTGATACTAAGTACTGAACAATTGAATAATAGGTTGCCCTAGGTTTTCATTATTCGATACCTTTGAAATAAAAAAAAATAAACATGCTTTATTGTTTTTAATTTCGAAAAAAATAATTTAAGTATCTGATCTGTAAGTATAATTTAGTCAAAACTAGATCAGTATATATACACAGTTTATACTAAGTAACAGGAAATACCCCGAGATAACCCGGAAGTGACGCAAGAAATGCAAGAGGCATTTACATGAATCCGCAGTGGAATAGCGTAGTGGATTAATCGTTAAGTACTTTTCCTTAATAGAGAACTTTATGCATATAGTTTTAATAACAATTTTTAAGGAATGTTTTAATAGAAATACGCCAAAAAAATTAATTTAATTTTTTTTAACGTAATACCTTAATACTCAATATCTTAATTCCTAAAGTGTTTAAATAAGTTAATTAATATACCTATGCCGAAATTAATTGTTTAATGATCAGAAGAACTTGCTAGATGTACCAAAATGTTCATATTTTTGTTACAAATAAATTAAAACAATACATAATTAAAACGATGTGTAGATTCTGGATAATTATGTGCAATAAGTATTGTTATATTTGCGCAAATAAATATGAACAGTCGTAATAAACACTCAGCATTAAAGATTTTTAAATTCGCTTCGTTAAATTGATAAGATCAAAAAAGTTTAGATCAAATGCTCTCTAACTATTCACTTTTTTTCAATGTGCGAATAGTACCACGCAGAATTAGTGACTATTCAATGTATGTATATTTGAATATAAGAGTCCACTGATTTGATTATTGAATATGTGTATGTATTTTAGTGAGTTTTCACTAACTTGTTATCGAAATTCATTAACGTAATTAATGAAAAGTTCACTGATTCATGTTAAGAGAGTGCTTAGCTGTGTAATAATATTAAGTATAATGACACCGTCAAAAACAATTGATGGTATAATAGTTTAGTCAACTCTAGAGATCAGGCTTAGCAAACCAGTGTTTGGTTGCGTTAACTTTGATAGAAAACGAAGTGCTCCAGCGTGAAAGTAGCAATCTTCGTGAATACAAGGCATGGCGTGCAATTCTCCAAGAATTAACTAGGTCTAGACTTATAAATCGTTTGAATGTTTGTGTATAACACACGCATCGCATCAGCCTATCGCAGTCCACTGCTGGACATAGGTCTCCCCAAGCTCGCGCCAAATATCCCGGTTTTCCGCAATCCTCATCCAGCCTCCGCCGGCGACCTTGCGTAAGTCGTCGGTCCAGCTGGCCGGAGGGCGCCCTACATTGCGTTTACCGATTCGCGGTCTCCACTCCAGGACACGTCTGCTCCAGCGGCCATCGGTCCTGCGACATACGTGACCAGCCCACTACCACTTCAACTTGCTAATTCTACGAGCTATGTCGGTTACTTTGGTTCTCTCGCGGATAATGTCATTTCTGATTTTATCCTTGAGAGAGACTCCAAGCGTAGCCCGTTCCATAGCACGCTGAGTGACTAAGCTTGTGTACTAATGCCGTCGTCAGTGTCCACGTCTCGGCGCCATATGTCACATCAGAATAAAAATAGCCTACATCTGTGTTGCGGCGGTGGTGCGGCTATGCTGACGAAATTGCCAAAATTTGACATGCGGCGATTTCATCTTCTAAGCGGCTGTGGTGAAGCGGTGTTGCGGAGAAGAAATGCGGGCGTCGTGCAGTTAAATTTTCATTTTTACTTGTGAGTGCACCAGCTGACATTAAATTATCCGTTCTAATAGGATGTCGGCGTGCATACAATTATTGCAAAACCAATTAATCACTGATATGTTAATAGAACGTAGTAAATCCAGTAAGCATGTCTAAATCTACATTATTAAAATAGTTGGTAAACTCAAGAAAACTCATCAATAATTTCTAAACGAACATAACTTGAGGAATGGACTGTAAGTGACTAGCGCATCGGTAATCTTTTTCAATAAATTCGTACTATGAATCGGGATTGAACGGGATTCAAAAGATTTTATCTATAGAAATGGTAAATAGACGATATCACGACTGACCCGTTGGCGCAGTTTGCAGTGACCCGGTTTTCTGTTCCAAGGGTTGTGGGTTCGATTCCCGCCCCGAGTCTGGGTGTAATATATGTTTATTTATATGTATTATTTATATGTATATTTATTTAAAAAAAAAAGTATATCAGTCGGCTGTTACCTAAAACACAGGCATTAAGTTGCCTACCTTAGGAACAGACGACTTTGTGTGTGTGTTAAACATATTTATTTATTTATTTATTTATTTATTATTTATCAAATATTTATATATATATTATGGACGACCGTTCTAGTATAGTGGAGCGAGTAGTCGCCTCAACGCTGCAAGCTGACGGTCGTGGGATCGATTCCCACTCGGGACAGATATTTCTATTTGTGCAAATATTTGTTTACGGTCTGAGTGTATGCCCTTGTGGGTCTTCCGGTCGTGACTCGGAGAGCACATAAAGACGGCGGTTCCGGTTGTTACCATAGACACCTAATAACGATCGTTACTCACGGTAGGGGAATTAACCCGCAGTGGACAGATACAATTTTGAGCATTGAAGTTATTTTGGAAATTTTTTTGGAGGACAAACTATAATTGATACTAATAAAGCCTGGATGAATTTAAACGGACTGGGTTAGATTTGAGTTCGTACTACGATCTGGGATGCTGCGTACTTTTTATCCCGACATTTGACACCTCGGGAGAAGGAATTAAAGTCGAGTACTTCATTAAAGCGTTATCTGATTTCATTCATTTATTTTTTGTTAGAAATAAGATATTGTAGAGACTATCTTGTAAATATATGTATTTTAAGGCATTTGGTTTATTGTATATCATAACCCCTAATATTAGGTCAAAATAACTTGACGTGGTTCATCTTAAGCCGGTGCTTATACACTCATTTGCAAAAAAAACGGGCGGTTTCGATTTTCTTCCTGGCTGAAAAAAATTAAATACCAAAAAGGTTTTAATCATTTGAACATGTTACTGGCCAGTTATAAAAGTGCTATAATGTTTATAAGAGTACATTCCAAATTCAAATTTTTGACTGAGCCTGGTTTTCAAAGAAAATAACTTTTAACTACATTTTGTGGCGCGAATTCCCTATAGTTAATATCGACTCTAATTAACTTTTTGTCAATTTTTATTAAATTATCTGGTGTCCTTGATATTTAAAAGTATTGTTATTGCTGTTTAGCAATCTCGAAAATGGTAGATAAAGTGATAAAAGCGAGCAAAATTATTGCGCTGCTTGAAGAAGGTTGCAGTCAATGCTTCGTGGCTCAGAGGCTAAATGTGAGTCGGTCGACAGTTCAAAGGACCTGGCAGCGCTATCAAGAGACCGGTTCCGTCAAGAGAAGGCCTGGTTCTGGCAGAAAGACATGTACCGAACCACGGGATGATCGTTTTCTAGTTAGTCAAGCGTTGAGAAATCGCAAATCTTCTTATGTGGACCTCAAGAACACCCTCGAAGAAGTAAGAAATGTGCAAATTAGTCTATGGACGGTCAGGAGGAGGCTTCTCGCTGCTAATATACACAGTCATCGCCCGGCACGCGGCCCTAAATTACTCCGTGGACATCGAGTTGCCAGGCTTAGCTTCGCTCGAAATTGTGTGTCATGGACTCATGAAGACTGGGATAGGGTATTGTTCTCCGATGAAGCCAGGATATCTCTGCATGGTGAAGACCGACGTCGGCGAGTGCTACGTAGACGAGGAGAACGCTTTGCAGAGGCATGTTTTGAAGAAATCACACCTTATGGAGGGGGCTCTGTTATGTTTTGGGCAGGAATAAATTCTATGGATCGTACGGAGTTAGTCTTCATTGAAAACGGTACACTGACTGGACACCGATACATAACGGAAGTTCTAATTCCTTATGCACAACCTGCTTTAACCGCTCTTGGCGAAAACTCAATTTTTATGGACGACAACGCTCGCGCCCACCGGTCTGGCGGTGTGGATGCGTATATGCTAGAAGTCGGAATTCGTCGTTTGGACTGGCCAGCTAGAAGTCCGGACCTCAATCCCATAGAGCATGTCTGGGACGTTCTGAAGCGACGAATGAGATCAGTGCAGCCGGCTCCGCAGACCATCAGAGAGCTAAAGAATGTGATTACCGCGGAGTGGGAACGTATTCCCCAAGAAACCATAAAAGATATACTCACTAGCATGCCCAGACGAATGCAAGCTGTGATTTCAGCAAGAGGGGGTCACACTCAATACTAAACTTTTATCTGCTTTTAATGTATTCAAGAAAAACAAAGAAATTAACGCGTTTCATTTTTATTTAGCGAGCAGGTACAATCATAGTGTTTTGAGCTTAAACATTATTTCTTAATAATTTAATTAAAATGTTATGATAAAACTGATGAAAACTATTCCTTCCTAATTAATTTATAAAATTCTGAGGATAACAATACCTAAAATTGTCAAACAAACTAATAGTAACTATAAAATAGTTCTTTGCTTAAGTGCCCGTTTTTTTTGCAAAAGAGTATACTATATTATATGGTATATAATAATCGCAAACGAAATACAGCCATTCAAATAATAATATTTAGACATATAAATGTTTTATTCCACTAGAAAAGAATGGTAAAAACAAAATTAAGCTATAATAGCTTCTCGTCAATAGTAGTGGTCTTAGCCAGTAGAATATTCATAGGCAGTCACAGCACAACACTATAATATGCTAGATTTATAAAATATTGACCAAGACTTACATTTTAAACATAAATATTATATAGAAGAAAGTAGCATTTTTTATTTACGTATTTTTTAGTGTTTTTCTTAAAATATATTTAATATAAACCGAAAATCCATAAAGTGTTTCGTTGAACTGATATTAAAACTACTTGAATAAAAATATGTAATAAAATATACAATCACAGAATGTATTTATAAAGCTAGTACTCTCTGAAATGTTAGATTTATCTGGCTTCTGTTGCGGCGAATGCACCGCAGGGAACGAGCGTACATTTTCTATCGCGCAAAGTCAATCCAATTTACGGCGTGGACGGAGTGGTCACTACAGCGTTTTATTGTAAAGCGTCAACCGCTATTACAATAGAAAAAATAGAATCAATGTTTGTTAAATTCTTTGACGAAGTCATGATGCATACAATTAACAAGATCGACTTTCTTGTACCGACTTATAACTAGCTATATTCAATAAATATTAAGAGGAAATGTTCGTTTGTTTGTTATGTAGTCAAGAAATACTAAATTTACTAAACGATTTTATAAATTTCAGTAGTCGAAAACTAGCCATACTAACGTGACATACGCTATTAACCGGACGTTATGAGATAACAACAGTACACACAAATGTCTATCAATAAGACGGCTCCTAAAACTTAGTGTCGATAAAATCGCGTGGAAAGTTTAGTATTCAATTAATTCGACATTATTATGCTTATTTTATGTACTAGTCTATGGTAGATTTCTAATTTTCTAACAGCATTACTACCAACAACAAGTATGTAATTGTTGTGCAATATTTAATACATTATATATTTTTGTACAACTTTTCAGACATATAAAATAAATCACTTAAATTAATTTTTAGTAAAGAATAGATATTTGATTATAAATAAAGTTAAATACTCATATTTAAAAAAAGTCGGTAGAAGAGTAGTCATTTGTTTTACTTAGCTGCGATTCAATACTTTAAACCATACGATTCAACCGCTATCAGTTGGTATCCCAATGGTCTTGGTAGGTGTACTTATTTGTGGAACATTTTTTTTCCGATACCATCTTAAATGCTACATTAATCTTAGTCACGATCGGGCTTTTACGGTTAACGTTACTTTATAAATTCGAGAATAAAATAGGTCATATTGTTACTTAATTATGCAAAATATAGCGTTATTTTAATTTACTTGATTATAAACTGTAATATATGTATATTTCATTCATTTGGATTAATAGCTTCCACTAGTGCCAAAATAGCACGGATGATTTCGCCAATGTCACGTAGAATGGAGAAGACACGATATATGTATATTATGTCGACTCATGTCACTGATGACGAAAGTGCCTTGATTGTCGACTGTTGTCAATTAGATTCCCAGTCTTCAATTGCTTTATATCGAATATTTGTTTTTGTATAATATCAAAAATTGTTTCTATTTGTGTTTCTGTTTATTCGAGTAGACCCGACACATGCTGCATGCGGGACAATCATTTTAAGAGCTATTCGGTAAGATGTATTAACTCATTATAATTGAGCACTTTGGACAAAAGAGTTTGAGAGATTATGATACACAATCTCATGCATCACCCGTAGTCGTCGGTTAAGAGACTTTATAACCCTCGTAAATGTGAAAGACGTAGTCTATTAAGCTTGGTCGGAGTTCACTTTTAATAGAAACGGTCTATCAACGCTCTATAAATTCGAGAAGGTAACCATCGGCAGATATCGACCTTGGCATGACTTATACCAAAACAAAATGATATGGCAGAAGTACTTCGCAAAACAAAACTAATTATTTGGGATGAGAGTACTATGGCTCATAAAGGAGTTTTGAAGCCCTAAATAGATCTTTACAAGATATTAGAAATAATAATTGTCAAATGGAAGCAGTTACTGTATAAGTTAGCAGGTGATATACTGGGAGACTTTACCAGTGGTACCCAGAGGAACGCGAGCGGACGAAGTTAAAGCGTGCGTGAAGCGGTCTCATTTGTGCCCTTCAGTCACAAAACTGAGCCTTACCAAAAATATGAGAGTCCATCTGAGGGGAGATGTTACTGACTGCCAGTTCTCAGACCTGTTGCTTAAAATAGGAAATGGTGATTTTCCGGAACTGGATAATAATATAATTCTCCCTATAGAGTTCGGTACAATTATTTCCACTGTAGAATAGCTTATAGCTAAAATTTACCCAAACATTAATAATATTCACGATAAACCTTCAGAATAGTTATGCGAGCGTACTATCCTAGCACCAAAAAACGAACAAGCCTTAGTCATAAATTTAATACTTTTGAGATCATTCGAAGGGGTCGAATTTCAATAGAAATCCGTCGACATTCATTCATTATCCGGTCGAGTCCCTGAATATACTGAAGCCTCCCGGTCTCCCAACTCACATATTAAATTTGAGAGTTGGTGCATCAATTATGTTGCTGCGCAATATAAATCCATTAAAATTATCCAATGGCACCAGATTGCAAGTGAAAACATTTCATCGCAATGTAATCGAGGCCACTATACTGAACGGTTGTTCTCGAGAAGTCTTTATTTATTCCTAGGCTTCCCCATAACACCACCAAATTACCAAATTAAAGTGCAGTTTCTCATCAAAATCTGCGTCGCAATAACGATAAGCAAAGCTAAAGGTCAAACTCTTAAGTTATATAAATATACTTAATACTTGAGGGAAACCTGCTTCTCCCACGGCCAGTTATATGTGGCATGCTCCAGAGTAAACGTAGCCTGGTGATTCTAGCAACCGAAAGAAAAACAAAAAATTTTATTTACAAAAAAATACTGTGGTAGGTGTATTTCGATTTCGTTGTCAAAAGATAATACCCATATCTTTCACTAGATCAAAGGCCGGGCTCCGTGTTTATAAAATATAACAAAATTTTATTTTGTTTTCATGTTTATTTAATTTTTAAATAATTTCATTATTTATTTAATCTTCAAACATTTTCAAATTTAATAAGTATTAAAACATTTTAACATAATAATTTATATGTTATAACAAAATTAATAACGTAAAAAACCAATTAAAACCTCTATTAGAATCATTTTCGACTTCTATGCGGATAAAGTTGCTTGCAAAATCTAGTCATAAGAAAAAGAATATATCAATATTATTTAAAGTGACTTTTCATGGTACAGAATTACAAACGAGATCCAAAACTCGCCGTACCGTACAAGAGTGTACTCAAGATGCAAAATACGGGTAATAAAAGATCAAAGACAGCTTTGTGCTGTATTAGCCGCGTTCTCATAACAGTCGAGTCGTGGAACGTTTTTCAGTGTATATCAGCATTTTATGTAGAATTAGATATTAATTTACATATTTTTTTTAGTAAAAAATTTGTTAACGTAAAAGAACTTTTTTTTTTGTATCAATATAGGATATTGATATGACTTTGAGTCCTTATGTCTTTACAGTAGACTAGAAGACCATAGCAGTTTTACCCAACCAGATATTTACGGCTTTTACGTCGTCGCTATAACTCCAAGTCTAAACCTTCCTCAAAAACAGGACCTTATACAAGAAATGTCTTATAAATCTGATTAGTAGACAATAATGCGTTCAAAAAAACTCTTCAGACTTATAATATTATTATAAGTTGTATTACGCAAAACAACATTTGAATAAGTCTTGTCTTTAAAAAGAGAAATAACATATAATTCTAAAAGAAAATTTATTTATATCCACAATCTACCAAATTTACTTTATTTATTACCTTACCTTTGATGTCGGTTTTTTCCACTCTTTACATTTCATATTCTAATAATATTAAGTTATTTACAGACTGAGATTACTTCTCGTGTGTGATCTTACAAACTTTTTTGACTAGCATAAATTAAGAGTAATCATGCGATCTTAGTTATTATTACTAGACTTAAGTTGTTCACAAAACCTTTTATTTTAGAAGTGGCTATCGACCAGCTATGGTTTTACATTTAGTACATTAAAGTGTAAAATTTCTTACTGATATTTTGTTTAGGTTAGGTTTTGTTAGGGTAATTATATGTGCCGCCAAAATTAGGAGGGCCGCCGGGTCCATCAGGGAGGTGCTGGAGTCCCTGGTGGCCCGCAACGAGTCGGATGAGGTCCGCCGACTGAGGGCCGACAACAATCGGCTCTCGCGGGAGCTGGAGTTGGTCCGACAGGAGGTCCGCTCCTACAGGAGGGAGTTCGAGGACAGCCGTAAAAAGGCGGCTGAATCCTCGAACATGAAGGAAAATGCCGACTTTATGCGCGATCTCGCGCATATGGTCGGCAACATTGTGGACGGCCACCTTTCGAAGCTCCAGCGCTCGGCGGCCCCTTCTTGCCGCCCTCCTCTCGCCGGAGACAACGCACCGCTGGCGCGGGCCACAAGGGCCGCGCTGGAGGAAAAGGGCAGGGGTTCGGCGGCCCCTAGTGAAGTGGTGACGCAGACGGGCCGGGAGGAGTATCCCGCCCTTCCCCAAGCATCGAGAAAAGGGAAGGGGAAGGGAAAGGGAAAGGGGAAGGAGGTGGAGTGGACCGCATTTGGCCCCTCCACCGCGAAGGAAGCGGCCCCACAACTGGCCGAATCACGTGCGGAGCCGGCGGCTAGCTGGACTGAGGTCGTCAGCCGCAAGTCAGCCGCGAAGAAGAAGAAGACGACCTCAGCGCCGCCGGCGAAGACCGCGGCGCCAAAGAAACCAGCTGCTCCAGCGCAGCCGGAGAAGAAGGGGACCACAAAGCCCAAACTAGCGCTCCCCCGCTCCTCGGCCGTAATAATAAAGTTACGGCCGGAGGCAGCGGCTAGGGGGGCAACCTACGGGTCGGCGCTCCTTAAGGCCGAGACGAGCGTCGACCTTAAGGAGCTGGGAATCGGCCCGCTCCGGATCCGCCAGTCGGCAACCGGGGCGCGCCTGATCGAGATTCCCGGCCCCACGAGTGGCGAAAAGGCGGACGCCCTAGCCGCTCGCCTGAGGGAGACCCTGGCGGAGGAGGTGGAGGTGCTCAGGCCTGAAAAGAAGGCCGAATTGAGAATCTCAGGCCTGAGCGACGCGGTCTCTGCGGAACGGCTCACCATAGCGGTGGCAAAGGAGGGGGGATGTTCCGCAGGGCAGGTCCTCGTGCGGAACATCCGCACGGGGCAAATGGGGCCAGGGTCGGCCCACATTGAGCTCCCGGCGGCAGCTGCGAAAAAGCTGCTGCAGGCCGGGAGCATAGAAGTGGGGTGGACCAAAGCGACGGTCCACCTCCTGCAGGCGCGTCCCAGGCATTGCTTCCGATGCCTGGGACTAGGGCACGTCGCCGGCGCGTGCCAGATGGTACTGACCGCAGCACTCTGTGTTATCGCTGCGGTCAGGCAGGCCACAAAGCAGCCGGATGTTCGGCCGCCGCTCATTGCGCGGTGTGCGCGGACGCCGGTAGGCCGGC
This sequence comes from Euphydryas editha, assembly GCA_036937285.1. Lineage (NCBI taxonomy): Eukaryota > Metazoa > Arthropoda > Insecta > Lepidoptera > Nymphalidae > Euphydryas > Euphydryas editha. Next base: position 9,697,863 of record JAUPFZ010000006.1, read on the forward strand.
AGGCCACGTGATGGGGGGCATGGCATGCAAGCCCCCATCAACCCGCGGGAAGTTCCCCCCGCAATTGTCCCAAGGGGGGAACCGAGTGGAGGCAGCAGACGCTGAGATGGCCGAGTGATGTCTGGGCATCTCAGCGTCCTCCAGGCGAACGTCAACCACTGCGCCGGGGCCCAGGACCTTCTCCTGCAGTCCATGGCGGAGTGGAGTATTGACGTCGCGATCGTCGCCGAGCCATACGCCGTGCCTCCTAGCCCACACTGGGCGGGGGACACCGAGGACTCGGTGGCGATCGTGGTGAGGCCTGGAGCCGGCCCCCCTCTCGTCGTCAAGGCGAGGAGCCGCGGGTACGTGGCGGCGGTTCGGGGAGAGGTGGCTTTCGTCGGAGTCTACTTCTCCCCGAACCGTGACCTGTTGGCCCTGGAACGGTTTCTCGACGTTCTGGGGCCGCTGGTGGGGCAGCTAGCCCCCCTCCAGGTGTTCGTGGCCGGCGACCTCAACGCCAAGTCCACGGCTTGGGGTAATCCGGCTACGAACCCAAAAGGGAGGGAGGTGGAAGAGTGGGCGCTAGCTGCCGGACTGTCCCTACTCAATGTGGGGGCAGTCCAGACGTGCGTGCGTTGGTCGGGAGGTTCCGTGGTGGACGTCACCTTCGCCACGCCGGCCATCGCGCGCAGAGTGGAGGGGTGGAGGGTGGAGACGGGAGTGGAGACTCTCTCGGACCATCGGTACATAAGGTTCGAGGTGTCTCCAGCTCCCGTCCGCCCGGCGTCGTCGTCAACGTCGTCCAGGGGGCGAAGCCAGTTTCCGCGTTGGGCACTGTCCAAGCTCGACCGGGAACTGGCAGAGGAGGCCGCTATCGTCGGCCGCTGGAGCCTCCCGCCGCTATCGGAGTTTGGGTTGGATGAGGCGGCTAGTCGGCTCTGCGACGCATTTTCTGCTGTCTGCAGAGCAGCCATGCCGCCCGCGAAGCGTCCACCCCCGCGGCGGGCACTATACTGGTGGTCGGCTGAGATAGCCGGTCTCCGGGCCGCCTGCAACGGGGCCAGGAGGGAATATACCCGGAGCAGGCGGAGACGCCCGCAGGACGTTGACAGGGACGATAGGCTGCGCAGGATCTACGTGGAGAAGACGAAGATCCTGCAGCAGGCCATATGCCGAGCCAAGGAGGAGGCCTGGCTGGAGCTAGTGGGGGGCCTAGAAAGGGACCCCTGGAGCCGACCGTATATGTGGGCGCGGAACAAGCTTCGCGCCCAGTCGGCCCCAATCAGCGATACGCTCCAGCCGGACCAACTAGGGAGGATCGTCGGGGAACTCTTCCCCGACGAACCTGAGGACTTCGTTCCCCCCAGAATGGCTCGGCAGACGCCGGACACGGAGGAGGGTGTTCCGTCACCCGTCACGGAGGCTGAAATGGAGGCGGTTATTACCCGCCTCCAAAGTAAGAAGAGGGCGCCGGGTCCAGACGGGGTGCACGGGAGAGTTCTTGCAATCGCTCTCGGGCACCTCGGCGACAGCCTCCGGGAGCTGTTTGACCGCTGCCTGCGGTCTGGCCAGTTCCCGGAGGCCTGGAAGGAAGGTCGGCTCTGCCTACTACCTAAGGCAGGGCGGACCCCGGACTCGGTTTCGGCGGTGCGACCGGTGGTGCTGCTGAACGAAGCCGGGAAAGCCTTGGAGAAGATAGTGGCCTCCCGGCTCGTTCAGCACCTGGAGGAGGGCTCGGGACCCGGACTTTCAGAATCCCAGTTCGGGTTCCGAGCACGTCGATCGACCGTCGACGCCCTCAAACGCCTGCGGGCGGTGACGGGTGAGGCGGAACACGGAAGGGAAGTGGTGGTCGCGGTGTCATTGGACATCGCGAACGCCTTCAACAGTCTGCCGCACGCGGTGATACGGGAGGCACTAAAATACTTCGGAGTGCCCCCGTATCTAAGGAGGCTGTTGGAGGCGTACCTCTCCGATCGAAGGGTAGGCCTCGAGAACCGGTCGGGGTCCGTGGAGTGGTGGCGAGTCGGCTGCGGTGTCCCGCAGGGATCCGTTCTGGGTCCGATCCTGTGGGACATTGGGTACGACTGGGTCCTGCGAGGCCGCCTCCTCCCCGGGATGGGTGTCATCTGTTACGCGGATGACACCCTCGTTTATTCCCGAGGACGAAACTACAAGGAGGCGGCGCGGCTGGCCGAGGTCGGACTCGACCTCGTGATCAGCCGCATAGAGAGTTTAGGGCTTCGTGTCAGGATTGACAAGACCGAAGCCCTGCTCTTCCGCGGGACCGGCCGCAAGGGACCTCCACCGGGGGCTACCCTTCAGGTCGGAGAGGGGAGAGTCAGGATGAGCCCGCAAATGAAGTATCTCGGGCTCATCCTGGACGGAGGGTGGACCTTCGGCCCACATTTCGCGATGGTGGGACCGAAGGTCGTGAAGGCGGCGAGTGCGCTGGGCAGACTCCTCCCGAACCTCGGAGGACCCAGCGCCGCCTGCAGGCAGCTGTACTCCGGAGTCTGCCGGAGTATGGCGACGTACGGTGCCCCGGTTTGGGCGGATCGCCTCACTGCGAAAAATAAGGCGGCGCTGCGCGCTGCGCAGCAAACAATCGCGGTGAGGGTGATTCGGGGGTACCGTACGGTATCGTGGGCCGCAGCTACTGCTCTAGCCGGCGACCCCCCGTGGGAGCTCGTGGCGGAGGTTCTTGCCGAGACCTACTCATACGTCTCGGGTAGGAGGGCTCTTGGTGAGAACCCCACGTTGGACGGGATCCTACGTGTGCGTCGGATAGGGCAGGAAGCGCTAATGCGGAGGTGGGGGGAGGACCTGGCGGTGCAGCCATATGGCACACGCGTAACGGCTGCCATTCGCTCGGTCCTTGAGCGGTGGATGCGTCGAAAACGCAAGCCCCTCACCTTCCGTCTGACACAGATTCTCACCGGGCACGGTTGCTTTGGTGACTACCTGTGTCGGACGGCCCAAAGGGAGCCGACAACTGAGTGTCACGATTGTGGCGCAGCGGTGGACTCTGCCCAGCACACCCTCGAGGTGTGCCCGAGATGGGCGGTGCTGCGTCAAGGTCTGACGTCGGTCGTCGGAGGGGACTTGTCGCTCCCGAGCGTCATCACCGCGATGCTCGGCGACGACGAGTCCTGGAAGGCGATGGTCTTCTTCTGCGAGACAGTAATGTCCCAGAAGGAGGCCGACGAGCGGATGAGAGAGGAGGCCGCCGACGTGGCCTCCATCCGCGGGCGACGAATGGGGGTGCGTAGGAGGCGCTACTTAATGCGCCTCCTGTAACGCCCTTGTGCCCGTGTCGGGCCGGGATGGGAACCCGGTCCTGCTAGACACGGCGCCGTCGGGACTGTTCAGAGGTTAGCCGGACAGTCCCCATGGAGGAGAAGTCTGGCCTTTTCGCCGAGGCCAGCCTGTCGCTGGAGGGATCCTGTTGCCTGCAGATCCGGGACCCTCCAATTAAAGCGGCTGAAGGCTCCCGCAGGGGTTTAGTACGGTATTGCACTCCCAAAGTGCCGAGTCCGACATAGGTCTAGGACTGCCGACCCGGGCGTCCTGGATATCATCCGTAAATGGATTCCCCTGCGTAAAAAAAAAAAAAAAAAAAAAAAAAAAGGGTAATTATATGTACTAATAGTATAACTTTATTAAAAATAGCAAACAAACTTATACTATAAGGACGAAAAGGAATGATAAAATTGTAACTCCAAGTTTTCGACTACGCAAAGTACCTAAACTTTTTCTTTCTTGGCCAAGGTACCTTAATTAAAAATACAATTTTTCAACGATTTTTCATTTGCTTATAAATAAATTTAAAGTTTATATTAAAAAGACTTTAATAGCCTAAGCATATAAATCGTAAAAAATAGAAATGACAATGATTTGTGTTTTTAGTGGCTCTGTCTTTTATGCAGGACTAAATATGTTATAGTTCAATATTATGTTGATGTTTTTTTTTTTAAAGAGTTTTTTGAGTTTCTTGGTTGTAGCTCCATATTAACAATAATTATTTTTTTTAAATATTATATACTTGGTAAAAATGATGATTTAAGAGCTCTTTTGAAACCTACTTGAATAAAGATATTTTTGTTTTTGTTATTGGTCTTTTTAGGGTTCCGTACCAATTTACCATATTGGAATTGACTCATAATAAATTTAAAGATTTTATTTTTAAAAAAAAATAGATAAAGCGTATTATTCGGTGCAGGATTACTTAGTCGATAAAGATGTGTGGACTAAGTGGCGCTGTATTTCATGCAAGATGTTACGAATTTGGTACTAAAACACAGTTTATATATTATTTTCAAAAGAGTAACTGCGGAGTTTCTTACTGATTATTCTCTGCAGAATCTACATTCCGAATCGGTGGTAGTTTTAATTTTACAAAAAATAATAATCACCAAAGTTTTTATTTGTAAAATGTTTTTGATTTGATTTGATTTGATTTGAAAGTGTAAAACGGGACCCTATTACTAAGATTCCGCTGTCCGTCCGTCCGTCTATCACCAGACTGTATCTTATGAACCGTGATAGTTAGACAGTAGAAATTTCCACAGATGATGTATTGTAAAAAACAGAATAAAAAAAAATTAAGGAGCATACATATATAACAGACATAATTTTTTTGCCCATACAACAGACATGACTTTTTTTGCCGTTTTTATAGAGGTACTACTTATAGAGGTAGAGGTACAGAACACTTCGTGCGCGAATCCGACTCGCACTTGGCCGGTTTATTTTTATTTTTATATACATATGCGCATAGCATAGAGTTTACTATACAAACCCAAAGTTCAGTAGATATGAAACGAGCTCAATAGTTTCGTAATTAAACGGAAAGGGTGGAGTAAGGGTCGGTAATGCTGATTAAATACCATTTATCTGTTTATTCAGGTTAAACTTTCTTAATAGGTTAGGTTGTTACCTTGGTTATTAATTTAAAAACTTATATAAAATATATTATTACAAAAGTAATAATATATTGTATATAAATTTTTCTTCATAGAAAAGTAACAATATTGTTTAGCGAGCTAATTATTTCTATGTTTGTAAAAATATGTATTATTGAATGACAAATTTAAGTTCAATATTGTGTTAGCCAATAAATTTATTGATACTTTAGGGTTTGCCTTCATATTGAAATAAAAATTATTACTTTTTTGAGCCGCCATGAAATGTTACCGATGTCATAAGATAAAAGATTAAATTAATGTATATATTATTTGAGTAAGTAACGTTATTATTCAATCGCATTACAGAAAATTTACAAAAATGTTATACATTGACGATAATACTTATTATTTCAATAGAAACAGTGACGGACATTTTATTAATGCGAGAAGGAAGGATAAGCTAATAACAACAAGTTTTCGACTTCGCAAAGTGAATGTTTCCTTCCCGGGACAAGGTCGTTTATATTATCCTGCATTTTTACAGTTACCTATAAATAAATATAAAGTCTGTATTAAGAAGATTTTATTATTTAAAGCATGATTGATGATATTATTGAAAGCTTATTCAGTGTGAAATTATAATTTATATATATGAATAATAAACATGCGTATTTTTAATAAAGCCGATTTTTGATAGAGCGGAGGATGCTTCAAAACCTTTTCACTACTGAGATAATTCACTTACCTCCTAAGTCCACCAACACCGCGGACCCTACCAACTACCGCCCTATAAAGTTCTGATTTCCATGATTTCCTGATAAGGAGTTATTATCATATGATTAAAAGTAACGAGAGAAAATAATTAGTTAACTGAATACATAAAAGTAAATGATTAATATTGAAGGAAATGGTGTTTTACAGAGTTCATAAAAATTGTTAAGGATTAAGCACGTCTAATAGACAAGGGTAGAGAGTTCCAAAGTCGAGCAGCTTAAAGAGTAAATGATTTAGTATAGGATAATATACGTGTATATGTTTATTGTAAATATTATAATGCACTATTAGGTAATTTTTATTATATTGTCAACTGTGGTGGGTCCTTACCCAATACATTGTTTTCCTTGTAACGTGCATAACTAAAGCGGCTGCTTGCAAAATATATTATTAATATATGTATTGTTTATATCTAAGACTGTCGATTATTTATAAATTTTTCCATTTATATGTGAACATTTTTTTGTATTTTTTCGTATATCGAACATACATATTTCATTTATCAACATGCCACTTTTATATGCGTTACAATAATAATAATTATTGCGAATTATTTCATAGTCGGATTAGTTTCCCGCATAATATCGTATTTCATTGAGGTCGTAAATTCCTCTAAATCTAAGATAAGCGTAACAATCTCATTATTAGGCGTCACGTAATTAATACAAACCTAATCAATATTAATTATGTAGATATACAAATTCTTGCATTATTATCTTTTACCTTATGTGTAATTACATATTACATCTATTGCGTTAATCTTAATCAAAAATCATTAAGATTCTAAAAAATAATTGTTACTTATTCACTACCTAGAGCAGTTTAAAATATTATCGGATTAAATGTTTACTGTTGCACTGTACTGCAACTTTCTAACTCCACCTATTAAAGAGAAGAAATAGAGTGCAATTTGTTACGCCACTCAGCACTGAGTTGGTGGATATACCTACATATCTCATATTTTTGTCGGTTGAGATAGATAACAATATAAACCCGATGTTTTATTTAATATATAATAATTTGTAGTTGCTATTTATTTTAATACCAGGTGTATTTATTTATTTATTTATTTATTTATTTATTTTTTTAGGTGAATTTACAGTTACAATTACACAAATTAGAGTTTAAACATATTAAAAAATTACAAGAACAAATTAAATTGTATTATTATAATCAATTAATTTGTTTATAATAAATATATGTAAATAGCCAATTATTAATATTTAACGTTTCTGTATTACTCGATATTTGCATTTGTGTATAAATTTGTACAGTTACTTGTGAAATACATATACCTATAGGGATAAATGTTTAAAAAGATAATCATTTGAAAATTTAACTTAAATTAAACTTAAATTGCTAGCCAGATACCCCGCTTCCATTTGAACGAGCGGCATTTCGCTATGGCCTAGTGAGCTCGGCTCCTGTAAAAATATTATGAAAAATACATTTTTCGATATTATAGATATTTTAACCTCCTCCAGATAATTGGTGAAGCCTACGTTCAGCAGTCGACATCCAACGGCTAATGTGGTGATAATTTTTCCATTCTACCCTCAAAGGCTTAAATACATTTACATTAGCAGACTGAATCAATCAGTCAATTACGTACACTAGATAATCTTAGGCTTTTGTTTTTCATTAGTGATTGATTTCTGAAGAAAATTTTTGAGCCATTTATTCCATTATTATTAAAGATTGTTTGAGGTCTTTAACCTGCGCGTCCATCTATAATGCCGTATGGTGTCGAAATGATAACTACAGTTATAGAGACTAATTCACAAAGTGCAATGCATGAAGTTTTCCCACAACAGACAGACAGATACAATTTCTAATGAAGTTGTTCGTCAGAGCTTTGGTCACCAGATGTACCAATAGTCGATAGAGCCGACACGTACTACAGTGGAGACCGAGTTAAGACAAGCATAATGTAAAACGCCCGGCACAAGTGATAAAAGATTTAAATAAGTTAGTAGGTAGAAGATGGATATGGTCTACTTAGGGTGGTGGAAGTCCACGCATTCTGGGTGAACCCTATGTTCAGCAGTACGATACGTTGAATTGAATTTCTACTAATACTGTGTATAATTATAGTTTTATATAAGAAACCAACTATATTTATTATGTTACCTTAGTAAGCTCTAAAGCTTAAGATTTATTAAATAGTATTATTACTCAAACTAAAAAAAATATAAGATAAATGAATATTAAATAACAAATGTAATAAACTAAACAAAACATATTGGTTAAAAAAAAAATTATACATCGGTTCTAAAATCTGAAAATAAAGTACAACTCGCTTTTGCTCGTTATCTTGCTCGCGTACAAAAAATTTAAAATGTAACAAAAAAATATCTAATAATAACGTTTTGTGATTTTAACTTGAATTAAGTACATTAGTTTTTAACGCTCTTGTGTATAGATTTTCAAAACCAGTGAAAACAGTGTGTTTATTTTTAGTATCAAAAACCTCAAAATAAACTTTCGTATCTCTAGCTAAGCTGACGAGTGTATCAACCCATACTTCAACCTCATGGGAATTGTATTTTTAAAAATTCTTCCTTATAAGAAATCATGTGAAAATTTAATCATCTTTGTTTCAGTAATTTTGGCAGTGGTGACATATTATTTAATCATCCAGCTATAATTTTTGGTATTATATTATAGGTATGCCCACGACGTTGACAGCGGTTTATTTTGACACGTTGATTTACTGACAACAATACACAATAACACAAATAAAGCATACACGGAACGCTCCGTGAAGGATTATTTTATATTATGTTACTATTATTTTAAGGATAAAATTATAATAGACTAGCTCGTGGCGCAGTTGCCAGTGGCCCTGTTTTCTGCTCTAGGGTTGTGGGTTCGATTCCCGCCCCGAGTCTGGGTTTAATATATATTAATTTATATATGTATTATTTATATGTATATTTATTTGTAGCGACAACTATCTCGCCACATATGAACTGACTTATCCTACATCGCGCTATCGAAGTTTTCAAAGCGATTGAATATATATATACAAGAACTCGACAACCAACGTTAAGTGGCGCGTAGCCCACTAGATGCAACACCGTCTGGTCGAAGGATCCTTCCTTTTCAATGGCAGCCTCTCTCAACCTCAAAATATATTTAAAAAAAATGTAGATATATCAGTCAACTGTTACCTAAAAGGCATTAAGTTGCCTACCTTAGGAACAGACGACCGTGTGTGTATGTTAAAAATATTTATTAAAAAAAAATTGAAACACATTGAAACTCATGTTTACTGTAAGTAAAGTAAACATGAGAGTTTTTGTGTAATATATCTAGAACGTTGGTAGTAATAAGAACAATACATTACACAAATTTGTAACCATAAGCCAACATACTATAAAGAAACACTTTCACTTTATCTATAAAGAAATACTCATAAGAGATGTTGTATTAGTCAAATATTATTTATTTTGATAGATTAATTATATTGAAATAAAGATAAGGTTTATTATCATAAAGTAAGATATCTCTTATTTAGCAACTCTGTGCGTATTCAACCAAACAGACACGGACATGTCTAAAATTGATAGCAACGTACAATTCGTATTTTTAGTTCCTCTTAAAAAAAATTAAGAATATTTTGAAAAGTGCAGACACGTGGAATTTACATTCTTGTCATAATTATGTATAGATATGTAACTAGGCGTGAATTAAAAAATAAATAAATCATAAAACCAATATCGAAATTCATTGGGTTAATACCGTTAATATTCAGGGTGGAAGTCCATGAGGTCGATTTTCTAAAACAATTGAGACGCGTATTTTATAAAAGTTATATGAATTATTAAAATGAAAATTTCTTAACGTTGTATAATTATATTGTTGTAAATGTAAGGCATTTTGACGCGTTGCGAAGTCACATCACTGCCTGTTGTGCTGGTCTTTGCGGGTTCAATCCCCGCTCATGACAAACATTTATATTTGCCATACAGATGTTTGTCTAGGCGTTTTTCCTTTTTTTTTAAATAGTATAGGGGGCAAAAAAAAGTAACATCCCTAGACACCCGCTACATCAGAGGATTAGCAGGTGCGTTGCCGTCCCTTAGCGAGGGGAGGGATGTTCCACTGGATCTGTGAGGGGAGGGGAGGGATGGGTTTGTCTTTGTATTGTGTTTGTTTCCAGACCCCCGAGGCAGAAGTAAATACTAATAGGGAGGGCCATTGAACGTGAAATATTTATTATACATTTATTTATTTCACCTCATCGATTACATTTAACTTGTTAATATTTTGAAAAGTTGAAATATTTGTTTAGAATGAATTTTATATACGACGCGTTGGCAAATCGATCACAGCAATTGGCTATTGTGTTAGCAGTCGCAGTTTCAATCCCGACGAATGTTTGTATTGGTCATACTTCAGAGACATACAGTCTTCGTTGTTGGTCTGGGTGTTTGTTTATTGGTGTATTTATTGTATATATTTGTATAATTGGTGATTTTCTATACTAGGGGTCATTGAGTTTGAGGTGTTTATTTATTTATTTTCCTATTTCTATAATTTAATGAGTTTATAATAATTTTATTATTTATATTCTGCACGTAATTCTCATATCTTTTCTTAGACCGTTTTATACTAATAAAACAAAATATATATAAATAAACTAATAGCTGAGCTATTAGAAGCTCGTGCTAAAATATCAGGAGCCTAAAAAAATCTTGATTATTTTAAAAATAAGTTTTCACAATTCGAGATTTTAGATATGGACTTATTTACTCCATGTATTACAGTAAACTACCTACAGGTCATTCAGTTGAAATTTTCAGAGCCAAAAAATTATAAATAATTTGTACGTCAAACTAACTCTCTCTCTCTCTCTCTCTCTTTTATGTGATCTTTGACCTCTCCTAAAAATAGCTTCGTTCAGAAAGAGGTTGAATTTTCAGTTTCATTACTACACCAGCCTCGAAAAGGAACACTAAGAGGAAGTCGTGTTTGTTTAAAACTGTTTATTTATTTATTTATTTATTTTACTAGGTAATCCAACAGCGTTATGGTACAATAATATGATACAATAAATATTATAAATATGGCCAAAATAGGATCACACTGATATGAAAAAATAAATTATAAAGAAATACATAATTAGTTAATTTTAAACATTTAGTTAAGCAACCAAACGGCTATGTTCGATCCCATCCATTGCAGTTAGAAGTGTATGAATATGTGTGTAAGTGTATATGCGTAAGGTGAATATGTGTTCGTGTGTGTGCATGAAAGGCGAGTGTGTACTAGTGTAGGTATGTGCATAAATAGGTAGGTGCTAATATTTTCGTTATTAGTAGGAAAAATGCATCTTTTTTATTTCGTTCTTGAGTGACGTCTTCGTGCTTAAGTAGAAAAGGTCTAAGTTCGAATACTGTTGACTATGATTTCCTTATATTTTCTATTACATATTTCATTACTAGTTCTGATTCCACAAACTTGTTGATTTGTACAAATAATTACACTAGTACCTGGATGACCGAGCTTTGCTCGAATTTTTTTCTTCTTTTTTTAAATATACTTAGATACGAATTAAATGCGTTGATAAAGGGATCCCAATAATAGATTTTCTCACAAAACTTGAAAGAAAAAAGGAAAAAAACTAATCGGACTGAGATATCTGGACTCAAACTGGGTCTTCTGGTTTTGGGACCACTAGATTTCCCACCTAAGCTATTATAATCTTCTAGATGGTGTGGTGATGGTGATGGTGTTAGTGCAAAGGTCCTGTTAATGAGAAAGATACAGAACTTAATCCTCAACGCAGTTTCACTGTTTCTATAATATAATAGTATATATTTTACTACCGAGTACGCTAGAAATTTTAACACTAATTACCTCCTACTACTAATTTTATCTCAGTAATTATTTTAACGTACTTCATTTATTTTACTTAAGAATTTAAAAAAATCGAGATTATTTTTGTGTCGATTTTTATTTTTATTTTAGGTTTATATCATAAAATAAAAATACCTACTGAAAATAAATTACAGTAATATTTGAAACAGATAGTAAGTATAGTAGACAACAGTGTAATTTCAAGTTTTCGTAAATATTATATTAGGATTTTATTAAAATAGTTCGATTTTTACAGTACCGTTTCGTCATACTACGAAATATCCGCACATGTCAGGTGACGAGTCATAATTCAATGAACGTTTAGCCCGAGGCGGTATTCGTGTATCCATCGACCCAACGTTAAATCCACTTACTCTATTAAAGATGCCACTGACGACTCGAATAACGCTGCCAGCGATATCAAGGCATTACTAAATATTTATTTAAAGGATTCTACGATGAACATAATATGTACCATTTGTATGTATATACCGTTTGTACATTTTTATATAAACATCACTAATTCAATAATTTTTTATAACTTTAAAAAATACTAATAAATCTGAAAATAAAAAAATCTAAAAAATTGTTTAAATTTGTATATATATATTTTTTGTATTGTTTATTTAAAAGGGCTACTTTCTTGATCTAAGAGCAGTATGCAAAGTAATATCGATAAAGCAGGGGAGGTATATTAAAAGTATAATTTACTCTCTGTACCTATATATCAGTCATATTCAGATTTATCATTTAATTAATCGTTATTCTTCTTCATACCCAAGGATATTGTCAGTGCAAGCGATATAAACAACATGAAACTTGCAAAAATTTCGAAATGGAGTAAGCGATATGGACTGAATATCAAACCTGGAAAGTCGCAAGTCATAGTTATTGGCAGTCCAGGCATGATTACAAAAACTGATATCCTAAATTTGCCTCCTATTATTTATAAAGGTATACAGTTCCCTTACTGTTCTACTGCTAATGACTGGAGCTAGTATTCATTTAAAGAACCCAGTGCATTTAAAGGGAATCAGTAAGAATTTTTTTTAAGCACAGAACTCATTATGTCTCCTTAGATCTGTTCTGCCAATGACTACCAAAATTATCTTGGTAAAGTTTCTCCTCGTATCTATTTTAGACTGCGCAGATGCAATCTATCATAATTTGACCAATAACCAACTCGGTAAGCAAATAATAATTTTGTTTGCTGTTAGATTCATATTCTGCCTTCGCAAATTTTACCATGTTTGCGAATTTCGCTTAAATCGCAAGTGACATTCTATACGCTCTCACCGGAACTTGCATATCGATACGATATGCATGATAAATTATCGATGTAATACGTCATATCCAAGGAATTTATATACAAACTGGAATGCGCACGTGCGCTCAAAAAACGTTCCTAAGAGACGGATTGCATCTCTTTCTACCGTGGATTCAAGGCAACTTGTAAGAAAGAGACAAAATACCTGTAGTCAACGAAATGCTCGGAACGATTTTTTCACTTTACATGTTAGAAACAAATGTCAACCTTATATTAGTTATTTCAAGGTGCATATTTGAATACACAATTTTATAAAGAGTCCTTGGTCGTATTCCATAAAATTTGACATTTTCATTTTTTTTGAAAAATGGAATCATTCTTACAATATGAAAAAATAAAATCTTACAATATGATAACATTTTTACGTAAGTAAGTAATTTTAAAAACTTTAATTTTATTTTTCTGAAAAATAAAAATTGCAAAAATTCATGTAGTACCCTGTAGCTGCGAACATAATATAATTATTATAATTGGTGGTTTGATAAATAACATAAAAATATAATATGTTACACACAGTATGTTAGAAAAACAAATTTAAAAATGAATAAAAGCAATTATTTTCACAAAACTTTCTTAACTTTTTCTTCTTTTTATAACACTTACGATCTTATGGACAATATTTGAATATATGACGACGCGTTGGCGCAGCGGTCACAGCAACTGGCTGATGCGCTAGCGGTCGCGGGTTCGATCCCCGCACATGACAAATATTTGTATAGGCCATATAGATATTTGTCGTGGTCTGGTCGTTTGTGCTTGTGTATTGTGTGTGTTTCCGGACCCCCGACACAGGATTCACACCCTACTCCCCTGTAGCCAACCGTTGAGTGTGAAACGTTTTATTTTTTATTTTATTTTTTTATTATTTCGTAGCCCACACAGCTAGTAACACTTAATTTGTCGTAACCCACATAATAATTAAACGATATATATATATATATATATATATATATATATATATATATATATATATATATATATATATATATATATATATATATTTAAAAAAAAATTAAATATTAATGATTAATATTATATATAATAACTATTGATTCATTAAAAGGGATTCTGGCGGGAACCTTGAAAAAGCGCGGTTGACTTAAAACTTTAATTTTAAATTTTTCTTATAAAAAGTGATTTTTTATAATTAAAGTGAATATAAGTATTGCTATTAGCTGCTGAAAAGCACAATAGCAATGGAGGTAAACGAGGGGGGCGGGTCTCACCCGCCCGCCTCAAAAAAACGGTCACGGCCTGCGGATGAAGGAGGCGTGGGCGTAGGCTCTGGACCATCGGGCTGCGGCGATGAGCGAGATGCTTATCTGCCTTATTGCAAACCAGGCTATAAAAGACTATATCCGGAGGGCTCAACCAACACAGACTTTAAAGTGTATGTGGAGTCCACAAACAACGATAGATTGGGCAACAAGAGCCCTATATACTTGAACCATATTTTCGCAATGGATGTAAAAGGTGTGACGGGTATTCAGAGGGTGAATGCAAATAAAATAGCAGTTATTTTCAAGCAATATAATACGGCCAATAACTTTATTAATAACACCACTTTCCTCACAAAATATAATATGAAGGCGTTCATACCGGCAGCGCAAATTGAAAAAACTGGCATCATTAGATTTGTTCCAGCGAATATATCTAACAAAGAACTTTACACAAGACTTTCTTCAATTTATGAAATAGTGGCAATAAGAAGGTTTTCAAAGAAAGTAGGACAAGAGCGCATTCCATTGCAGACTGTAAGCATCACCTTTTTATCTAATGTACTGCCTAATAATGTACAATATGATCTATTCTCGTACAGAGTTTTCGAATACATTCCACCATTACTACAGTGTTATAGGTGTTTTAAATTTAATCATTCAGCAAAAGTTTGTAATGGTAAACAAAGATGTAGTATTTGCGGAGGTGAGCACTTGTATAAGGAATGTGATAAACCAACAGAAATCAGCTGCATAAATTGCAGTGGACCTCATCTTGCGATATCTAGATTATGTCCTATTAAAACAAAGAAGATTATTGAAAAGAAAAACAACATATCTTATGCAAGTGTCGCCTTTACAAAACAAGTCACCACCAATGAAAAAGATTTCCCTCCACTCCCATCACCAAAATCACAACCTGTAAATAGTAATGTTAGTGTAAATAAGTCTGTAAATATCTCTGCAAATAAGTCTGTACAAGATGTAAATAAAGTTAAAATAGTCCATTCTAAAGACCTTAAAAGTCAAATAATTTCCGACAACGATGTACTTATGGCCCTAGTACAGACGTTGGTGGAATTAGCCAATAAAGATGACAGTACACCCACTAATCTTAAAACTATTAAAGATGCATTAATAAAAAACTTAACATAATGGATTGTGTAGGGCCTAGTTCTACACAATCCAAGTTACGTATTGCGCAGTATAACATTCAAAGTGCAAATAGTAAAAAACCTTTATTAATCCAATTTTTAAAACAAAAAAATATTGATATTTGCCTTCTTAATGAGACATGGTTCAAAGATAATAATTTTAAAATACCAGGATATAATATTTACAACAAAAATTCAAATAATACACATAATGGAGTTGCAATACTGATAAAACCATACCTTAAGTATAATACATTAAATACCATATTTTATGAAGACATTCAAACAGTTGCTGTATCTGTATCAACAGGACATAGTAGTTTAACAATTCTCTGTGTATACTGTCCACCTTCAAGTGGGCGTATTAGAATTAATAGACTCCGCTACATTATTAATGATCTACCAAAACCCATATTTATGAGTGGTGACTTTAATGCTCATCATATTGCATTTGGTTGTCAGTCAACGAAAGGTAGAGGTCAGGAGTTATTTAATTTAATTGATGACTTAGATTTGTGTATTTTAAATGATGGTAGACCTACAACTATAAATCGCCCTAAACAAACTGCTTCTGCCATTGATGTAAGCTTCATCAGTGGCAGCCTCGCACCACTATGTGATTGGTCTGTACATGATGATACAATGGGAAGTTACCATTATCCAACAATAACAGAGATTTCATTACGTATAGATAAATATCATCTTAATTCCCCTGTAGATAGGTTTATATATAAAAAAGCTGACTGGGCAACATACACAGCTCTTTCAAAAACAATGTTTAATGATTTCATACTTCAATCACATGATCCTATTTCAACCTATAATAATTTCTGTTTTCATTTAGATACTCTTAAAGAAATGTCAATTCCAAAGCTCACTAAAACAAACACTTTCATAAGCAGGCCACCATCTCCCTGGTGGAATAGTATATGTGAACAAAGTGTTATTGCTTCATATAATGCACTAAAACTATATAGAAAAGAGCCTACTATTGAAAATTATATTAATTACAAAAGAAAAGATGCCCAGAAAAAGAGAACAATTTTAGAACAGAAAAAAATTGGATGGAATAATTTATGTAACACTTTTAATAGAAATACTCACATAAGTAAAATTTGGAATTTATTAAAAATGTTTAAAGGCATAAGACCTAAGAATAAATCATATACAAATGAGTTTATATCTCCACTCTTAGATAAATTATCAGATAATAGCAACTTAATTGAAGTAGATCAACTGAACATTCTTTTTGAAATCAACAATCATAACCCAAATTCAAAATTTTTACTGGATCCATTTTCATGGTCTGAATTTTTAACAAGCTTGCACTCTAGACGAAATACGACTCCTGGCTTAGATGATTATCCTTACATCGTAATTAAAAACTTAGATGTATCTGCCCAAAAGTTGTTTCTTAGCATCCTCAATTTGCTTTGGCGTAATAAATCTATTCCACAGTCATGGAAAACACAGTGTGTTGTCCCAATACTTAAGCCCGACAAATCTCCTGAACTTGCTAGTTCTTATAGACCAATTTCCTTGTCATCCTGTCTTGGTAAAATATTCGAAAATATGGTGAAAGTCCGTCTTGACTGGTATGTTGAATCCAAGTGTTTCATTCCACATATACAATATGGCTTCCGTAGAGGGCGTAGTAGTGCAGACAGTTTCACCTCTTTAATCTCTGACCTGAAAAATGCAAAACATAGAAAATTAAACACTGTTTGCGTATTTCTAGACGTTCAAAGTGCTTTTGACAGTGTTGATCCTGGTATACTAGTTCAAATCATGTCTAGGTTGGGTGTGCCCGGGCACTTATGTAAGTGGATTTTTAATTTTTTGAACAACAGAACGATCTATGCTAGGCATAACAATATTTTATATGGACCCAAATGTGCCTCAAAAGGCACAATGCAGGGTGCCACACTATCTCCATTACTATACAATATATACACAAGTGAAATTTGTAAATATGTAAATAATAGGAATGTAAATATTTTACAATTTGCTGATGACATTGTTTTTTACAGCAGTAATTACAACTTAGAGATTGCAATAGATAATATGAACAAATCCTTATTTCAACTATTACAATATTATAATGATCGTTTACATTTAAAAATTAACCCCTCTAAAAGTAGTGTTATGTTTTTTGGCAATGAAACCTCAAATTCAAATATTATTTACAACAATGAAATTATAAATAGAGTCACTTCAAAGAAGTTTTTAGGAATAATATTGGACCCAAAACTAACTTTTGAAGAACATATTAAATACATATCCAAAAATGCTCACACAGGACTAAATGTTATCAGATCACTTTGTGGCGTAACATGGGGTGCAGACCCTAAAATATTGTCAATATTGTATAAAAGTATTGTTAGAAGTCATTTAGATTATAGCTCACTCGCTTATATGAATAGTTCTCATGTAAATAAATTAGACATATTGCAGAATAAGGCTTTAAGAATAATATCTGGTGCTATGTGCTCAACTCCCATAAGGGCCATGGAAGTTGAGACAAAAGTGATGCCTTTGATTTTGAGGCGAATCTTACTTGCTGAAAGATACTGTCTCAAACTAATAGCATCAAACAACAATCAAATAATAAGTAAAATTGTACCTTATATAGATAGAACACCAAGAAGATCATTAACAACAGCACAAGGTCTATTATGCGGTAATTCTCCAACACTGTCCGATATACTTCTGGAAATAGACAATAGCTTTTTTAAAATTAGAAAACAGTTTCCATGGCCATGTTACTCTTTCTCTTATCAGTGTATTTCACATCCAATTAATGTAGTCCAACAGACAATAAACAATAATTCGGAAATGCTTCAATTTTTGGAGGAAAATTCAATGTACTATGTTATCTACACTGACGGGAGCAAAGCAAGTGATTATGTACATGCTGCTCTATATGATCCACAAGCAAAATTTTCTTCAAGTTTTATTCTGCATGAACCCTGCTCTATATTTACGGCAGAGGCATATGCAGTGTATCAGGCATTAATGCGTATTCGCGAAATCAATAACATCAAATATTTTTTAATAATTTCTGATTCCTTGAGTTTGATAACAGCTTTATCTACCCTCACAGTTAAATACAAGTCTAATTATATCCTTTATTTCATTAAACAAATAATTTACCAATACCACAATAAAAATATTCAAATTTTCTTTCTATGGGTGCCTTCCCACAAAGGTATCTCTGGCAATGAAATGGCTGATAAAACTGCATATGAAGGAGTTAATGCTGTTGATGTTAGAAATACAATGTATGTTCCTATGTCTGATTACTTGCAATGTATTGACCAGAATACTCAAAAGTTGTGGTTAGAAATGTGGAAGAAAGATCAAGATACGAAAGGAAAATGGTATGGAAGCATACAAGAAAGCTTACCTGCAAGACCTTGGTATCATCGTATACAAGATGCTACTCGAGACTTTATTACTATCATAAATAGACTGCGTTTTGGTCATACTACTGCACCGTCACACCTTGCTCGACTCGGCATTATTGCGAATAAAACCTGTTCACATTGTAATTCAAGTGATGGAACTGTGGAGCACATTATTTTCGATTGTCAAAAATTTTTGATTGACAGACTAGTGTTGGCCAGTGAACTTAGTGATGTTGAAAATAAGTGTGATTTATTGTCCCGCCCGCCGCCATTAAAACAATTATTACAAGACGAACATACTTACAAGCACATCTACAAATACATAAAGAATACAATTAAAACAATTTAATGAAATATGCTCAGAGGCGTACTATTACGTATATATGAATAATAAGAGTTGACCTAAAGGTTGTAGATACCAGGTCATAAAATCCCAAAAAAAAAAAAAAATTCATTAAAAGAAACGTCAGAAAAAAGTTACTAGTTTTCTTTCATTTGCAATCGTGAAACGTTTTTATCGTCTGCTGAATTTTTTTAAACGTGTTTTACGACGTATTTAAATTGCAGTTATCGATATTATTTCTCTGCTGAAATTATGTGTTATTTAATCTGAAGGCTCCTTCTTATTTGATGGATAAATTTGTGCATCTTGGAGGTGCTTCAGAATTATGAATATCTTGAAGTCTTATGCTAAAGTTACTTGGATATGAAACTAAATTTTATGGTCAGTATTTTACTGTTGAAGTTATGAAATTGTGAAATAATTTGCTATTACACATAAAAGAGGCTAAATAACTATCAACATTTAAAAACTACATTAAGGATCATTTTATTATTATTTTAAGCTGAAGACATCTTGAATAGAATAAATGTTTATTGTATTAAATATTTTCTATTTATCTTATAATAGTACTAGCGGCCCGCCCCGGCTTCGCACGGGTATTTAACTAAAATTTCAAAAAATACAAATTTATATTCTTTATCACCTACACCTGCGTCGATACTGGAAAATATTTCATAATAGACGGATTGAGTTGTCAAACATAATATTTTAGCCCGCGACTTCGTCCGCGTAGAAGTCGAAAATGGTTATAATAGGATTTTTATTTGCTTTTTTTTTACGTGATTAATTTTGTCATAACATATAAATTATTAGGTTAAAATATTTGAATGCTTATAAAATATAACGATCTTTATTATAGAGCAGGGATTTAAAGTTTAAATAAACATTAAAATATAAATAAAAATTGCTATATTTTATGATCAAGAAGCTCTGCCTTTGATCTGGAGAAAGTTACACATGGTATTATCTTTTTACAACGAAATCGAAATACTACACCTTCCGTAGTATTTCTTTATAAACATTTTTTTTTATCGTTCGGGTTGCTAGAACTACCAGGCTATTCTGAAATATGCCACATACAACTGACTGTGAGAGAAGCAGCTTTCGCTTAAGTATACTCCCGCTACAGTAAGAGTTTGACCTTAAGCTTTGTTTATGGTAAATACATACTCATATACACTCATACATTATATTATTATATGGTTCCCGGAAATCACCATTTCCTATTTTAAGCAACAGATCTGAGAACTGTCCGGCAGTAACATCTCCCCTTAGATGGACTCTCATATTTATGGTAAGGCTCAGTTTCGTCACTGAACAAATGCTCCTGTACTGTAGTGTATTGTATCAGCCTATAAATAACCCACTGCTGAGCGAAGGCCTTTTTTCCATATAGAAGAAGGTTTGGAGTTTAATCCACCACGCTGCTCCACTGCGGGTTAGCGGATATTATCCCTACCGTAAGTAACAATTATTATAAGGCATCCATGATAACAAACGGGACCGACGGCTTTACGTACTCTTCGGGGCATGGTGGGGAAACCCACTTTACACCTAGATATACAACCAGACCTGAAACAAATATTGGCACAAATACAAATATCTGCCCCGAGCGGGAATCGAACCCACGATCACCGCCATTGAGGCGAGGCGTTAAGGCGACTACTTGCACCACTACACCAGAACGGTCATCAATGCTTCGTTCGTTGAATCGTAGGTATTATTACACCACAACTCAATACGATTTTTCTCTTAGATTTGAATAAACCCCCAAGTAATTATTTTTTAAATTTTAATTGACTCGTCACAGTTGTTAGTGACCCTGCTTTCTGCTCCAGTATCGTGGGTTCGATTCCCACCTCAAGTCTGGGTGTAATATGTATTTATTTCTATATGTATTATTTACATGTATATTTATAAAAAATGTATATCAGTCGGCTGTTACCAAAAACACAGGCATGAAGTTGCCTACCTTAGGAACAGACGATCGTGTGTGTATCTCAAACATATATTTATATTTAATAATAGTCCAAGACAGCTTTTATCTCCTCCTTCTTAGTTTTAGTGTAAGATAAAGTTAAATGGGTACATGATTTATAATGTTTTCTGATCTTGTTCCAACATTAGTTCGTGGTGCCAATCTGTACTAATTGGGGTGTTAATGCCGTATAATTCAAAAATGTTTCCAAGTTCACTTCGGTGTCTTCTATATTTGTATCATTGTGAACTACAGATGCCTTGCTGATGAGTCATTTAGTTTAAAACCCTTGACTTAACACAACACCAACATTGAAGTAAAAAATATTATATAAGACACTATTTTACAATAAAGCAATCACACGGTCTATTTACAACTCAATTTTGTTACGTTTAATATAAAGTCTTGCCTGTTCCATCAGGAGCCCCCAAAAGAAGATATCACCTACACGCTAATACTGGAAAATATAATAGACGGATTGATTGTCAAACATGTGTCAAAATAAAATGTAAATTAAATCAAAAGCACTAAGGAGTATTTATATCAAAATAACTTTCTACCCCCTTTTAACCCCGTTAGGGAATGAATTTCGATAAAATACGAAACACGTCTTCAATCAATTCTGTTAAAGAATATTTATGCAAAATTTGAAGTAGATTGTACCAAGGAATCACGTTGTCCCATACAAACTTTACCTCCCTTTTTCATCCCCTTTGAGGTAGAATTTCGTAAAATCCGTTCTTAGCTGACCTCTACTTAGCAAAAGGAATATTCGTACCAAATTTCAAGTTTTTAGGTGTCATAGTTTCAGAGATATCGTGATGAGTGACTATATCTATAGAAAGTCTCCTATATATATATAGAAGATGTCCATATTAGTATCTAAGTTTATTATATAGCTACACCACCTACCTGGTTTCAGTGTCGAGCTTTCCTATTTCATTTGGATTGTCTAGAAGAAATAGCTAATTAACCATAAGACCGCCTGTTGTACTACATAATCTTCAACTTTTAATTATGCCTTATAATGTATTTCTGATGTGCACTAGGTATAAATAAATAATTAAATGAAAATTATTAGTTGAAAGCACGATCAAGTAATATAATATTTTCTTTATCATTTGTATACCAACCATTATATTTTTAAACTAATAATAATTTTTGAAGTAAAACTCCTTTAGAATAGTTGATAAAAAAATATGATAGATTTGAAACGGGATGCGACGGAAAAAGCGACAGGTAAGAGACACAAATACAAAAATGTGTAGGAGAGAATGAGATAGTATGATGTCGTGTATCCTAGCAACGCGTAAACAACGCATAAATAAGTAATATAATGTTTAACTATTAATATTAATAAATTTTAAATTGAGTTTGCCAAAGAAGTTACACTTCAAAAAAAAAAAAAAAAAAAGACGTTAAGTAAAATGTATTGATTATTCCATCAAACCAGTCAAGCCTTAGGTATCTTGCGAAGTTGGTAAGAGAAGCGAGTAAACAGAAAAAGTAAATCTTTTGTGCCTCCAGTTGCGGTCAGTGCATCGCAGAAGGCGAACTTACATTTTCTTTCTAAGAAACCAATCCAATTACGGCAACAACGGAGGTTGTACAGCATTTTAAAGGTTAGCGGGTATATAGCGCTTACATGAAAGAATGCAATTTTTGTGTTTTAAATATATCTAAGGCAGTTTTTTATGGTAACGTAAATCAGTTTTTTTTTTTTTTCACCAAATGGACTTAATAAAAAAGAGACCATAAAATGTAATGGAAACATACATTAAATTACATTTTTTTGTTGTATTAATTAAATAAATTTAAAATTCTAATATTGTAAAATGAATTTGATTGTACATTCAAACTATTTTATTCATATTGATTTTTCTCATGTAAGTGTATGTTATGTTTTACCATAGTAGTACTAAGACTTTTTATAGTTTTTGGTATTAATTTTTTTGTTTACAAGAACAATTAAGTGTATCAAAACACATATTGCAATATAAGTGCTTACATAAGCACAATTTTTAATTTTGTTCTAGTTAATGTTATGTAACATAATTTTAAAATTTGTTAAGTTAGTTCTAGGACCAAGCGGTTGTTAACGACTTTTGTTAGTCAGATAAAAAGTCAGTGAATACTTTTACGCCACGCAATATGACGGTTTCGCTGTAGGTAATTACTACAAAATATTGCTCTTATGGTGCTATGTTACTTGATAACTTTATTAAATATGAAGACCAATTTATTTTAAACATAGTAGGAGTAAGACGACCGTTCTGGTGTAGTGGTGAGAGTAATCGCCTCAACACCGACGGTCGCGGGTTCGATTCCCGCTTGAGGCGCATATTTGTATTTGTGCTAATATTTATTTCTAGTCTGGGCGTATATCCTTGTGAGTTCCCCACCGTGCCTCGGAGAGCACGTAAAGCCGTCGGTCCCCGTTGTTATCATAGACAACTTATAACGATCGTTACTCATGGTAGGGAAATTATCTGCCAACCCGCAGTGGAGCGGCGTGGTGGATTAAGCTCCAACCCTCCTCCTACATGGAGAAGAGGCCTTTGCCCAGCAGTGGGTTGTTTACAGGCTGATTCAGTTCATTTCAATTCAGGAGTAAGAATTTAATCGTTTTAGTCTTAGCTTTCAAATCATTTCGTGTAAATAACAGTTTCAAAACTTAATAAAAATATTTCAATTCCGTAAGTTGTTATGGAAGCAAAAATGTATACACCGAGTTTTATAAG
Source organism: Euphydryas editha (assembly GCA_036937285.1). NCBI lineage: Eukaryota > Metazoa > Arthropoda > Insecta > Lepidoptera > Nymphalidae > Euphydryas > Euphydryas editha. Next base: position 9,721,558 of record JAUPFZ010000006.1, read on the forward strand.
TATTCAATCATTACTTAAGAATATGATTTTATATTACACGTTTTTCTTTTATTAAACTTAACTAACATTTTCTTTTTTCCTATTTTCATTACTCTGTATTTCATTATTTTGTGTATACTTTGATATGAGTGCAATAAAGTGTTTATCTATCTATCTATCCATCTGTCTGTCTGTCTATGTATTTATCTATCTATCTATCTACGTAAATCGTCAAAGCTGTTGTAAAAATACATAAAATAAATGAATACGTATGATCATAATTATGCGCAAAAATAAAATACAAAATATACAAAAAAAAAAAAAAAAAATTCAGCATCAATAATGGGCAATGTCTGAGTAAAAATAAAAGACTTTTAAAATTTAGTTTTATCATGTTTAAAATATATATTTTTTATATGTTTTGATTTTTACTTTGGCTTTTATGTATAAGATGTGCTGAATATCAATAATTTTGGAAGAAATAACTTCAACAAGGTAGTGGCTAAGTATGAATCGGTTGCTATATCAATAGTACAGACTCAGTCGCGCTGTAGACGTGAACTTCCGAACAATGTCATTGTGTGAAGTTAACTAACTTGTTTGTCATATAGTGGGAAGTGCGGCTATTGTGGCGCTCACGACCGAATGCCTCGGGGGTTAATATGTCAAAATTTGCATACATTTTCTATGAATATCACGAATAACCAAGTTATTTCTATTTTAAATTATTTCAATTCATAATTTTGTAAGATATTAATCAGTAATTTAATATTACAAGATCAAATCAATCGATTAAACAATTTGAATTATAATGTGATATACCAGAAACACTATTAATTTATTTAAATATTAAAGGTTTATTAAGGTTTCTTAGGCGGTACAGAAAAAAAACTTGCTACTACTTTCGGATTTGATTGCGTTAAGGATATCATATGTACCTACATTTTTATAATTAAAACACCGCTGAAATTTATAAGAGTAGAAAATAGTGAAAAAAAATTGCTTCAAAAACAATGTAAAGAAGATTTTAATCAACTTTTTATAGTTAAGAGTTTGAATTCCCCGAACAATTAAATAGGTGTGTATTTTGTTCTAAACCAGGGCTGTCCAGGCAACGCCCCGTGGGCCGCATGCGGCCCGCGGCTTGTTTACGTGCGGCCCGCGACGAGTTTTAATCAGAAAAAAGTTTTGGACATAAATAGTTTGGGATATAGAATTATTGCTTACACTGCAATTTTTAACTTGCAAACAGAAATTTTTTTTCTATGGCCCTCCAGCTTTTGTAGTAAATTTAATTAGCCCGCAAAGGTATCTAATTTGGACAGCCCTGTTCTAAACAATAGCCAAGACTATCGATCTAATACGTGTTAGTTATTTCTATAAAAAAACTAAGGTTAGAAGGTTGAAGCTTAATCCAACACGTTGATTATCTGCGGGTTGGCGGATAATTTGCCTACAATTCGCAACAATCGCTGTCAGGAGTCCATGACAACGGCCGTTAGCGACAGCTCTACGTGATTTCTGAGACAGAGTAAATAAATAAATATTAACCAACAATCACACCACGTTAACCTAGCCCCGTGCTAAGTTCGTAGGAACTTGTGTTACAGGTACTAGGAACGGAAATAAATTTAAGATATAAATACATATATACATAAATACACATCCATGACCCGGTGCAGACATCTATATTCGTCATACAGATTATCTGCACCTGGCGGGATTCGAGCCCGCGACCGCTGCGTAAAGTGTCCAGTTGCCTGACCACTCGACCAGCCGGCCGTCAAGAGTGGGGACCCACAGCACATACACCCGGACCAGAAACAAATATTTGTAAAAATAAAAATACCTGCTTTGAGTGGGTATCAAACCTGCGACCGCCAGCGTTAAGGTGACTATTCGCATGTATGAGCTAACTGCTAAAAAATAATAAATTTTTAGAATCGAAATCGTAGATCCGATAATTACTTCTTACATACAAAGTAATATAAAAATACAAAGTCACAAATCTCTTTGTAGGTAAAATAAGCGTAGCTGTAGATTTAATCTCGTAAAAATTAATCATAAAAAGAAAATAATCAGAAAGTGACTTTTAGGCTAAATCCTGTAGCAATAATAAATTGTTTTAAAGATATTGTGTTGTCTAAAATTAGTAACCTTGACTTAACTGTACATGTACAATCAGATAAATTTCAGCGTTCTGTTTTTTAATTGATAAAAAAAATTCTTATAATACTTTTCACTTTAAATTCAGTGACTAACTGGCCTCATTGGTTGTATATTTATAATAAAAGTAGAAACAAATAATTGCTTGAATTGTATTAGCAGTAAAGCAGAGGAAACATGTACATTTTGTGCCTTTCTAAATTATGTAAAAAATATGCGAAAACTTTTAAGAAGTTTCCATTTTGCTACAAAGTTTTAATCAAAATAAAATTTTAAAATCTAATATTAAAGTAAGAGCATAATATTAATAGAATTTGTGGAAATTCTAATGTTTTGCCGATCGAGTTTAACGTAAGATGTGGAGTTGTGAATCCTATTTTAGTGGTGGAAAATATTATTAAAGATATTTTGATACCCAACATTGTCTTCGTCAGAATGCCGGGTTGCACGTGAATCGGTGTGACCAACGCAAGCAACTTATTACACAATCAATAAATCAAATTAATTAAATAATGTTTTTGTAACTCTCCACATTCAATTAATATGTTGGAAAATATTTTAAGTGCTAATGATAAAATTAGTTTAAAAATTTTCATAAATGAGAGTAATAATAAATACGAGTAGTAAGAATTGGAAAAGAACTGACACAAAGAAAAAACAGATTAAGGGGTTGTGAAATATTTCTCGCTATAATATTGCAGGTGGTATTATAACTATTTGTAAAAAAAGGTTCAATTTTTTCAAATTAACAAGTTAGGAGTGAACAAAAAATTTAAATGATTAAAAATAAAACTCTTAAGCTTTGTGTGTTAATAACTATAAACATAATTAAATATGAAACCGTCCGTACAAATTCCATTTCCAATTTCATTCATATGGTATTAAACAAAAGATGTCCATTAGAATACATTACAAGAAAAGACCAGGTTTTATGTTCGTCTGTGTCTTGTATGTTCGTAGATATCTACGTCTATAGTTAACCAGTTGTAAAAAACACTATTTTGTTTAGCATACTTCAGAGTTAGTCCAATCGAATTAATAAAATTAGGATATTATCTCAGGAAATGAATACATAGATATCTGCCAAGCTTTATAACCTTCTGTCGTTAACAGAATGCAGAGAGGTGTTAGACATGGGATTATGATATAATTTGTGGCCGCCTAGACTGTCTGGAGCTAGCTGAACATATTTAGCTGAAAACCCCTTCACGGCGAATGACACACAATCCCTTATTTATATGCCCCGAACTGCTGTTTTATATATATATCCCGAACTGCTACACTATGTATAGAATTGTGTCCTTACAAGTTTACGCAACACCTATAATTTTAAATTTAAATGCATAGATATTTTCAATGGATCAAAAATATATTTAAAAATAAAATCAAACGACATTACTTTGACCAACAAAAAAAAATGTTTATATATTAGTTATATATGTTTTATAAATATTTATGTATATTACTTTTCAAATATAAAGAAAATTATTTTTACTTATTTGTAATTTAGACTTTCCAAGGATATTCATTAGTTTAATATGATAATAAGTTTTTTCAGTCTTGGTATGCAAAATAGTTCATGTTAAAAGTCAAAAAGTAGATAAACATTATCGTTTCTATCTTATGTATCATGGAGGCCTTATAGATTTCCAACATTTAATACTTATTAGATAGATTATAATCTAATTTTTAATTTAGTTGATATAAATCCTTGACGGCGAGTGGCTTTATTGGTAATTTCATAATCGACTTTTACAAAAAATTATCACTTTTGTAGAGATTAAAAAATATATTTGAGAAAATCATTCTTAGATTAGCAGTTCTTATCTCTAAATAATGGATAAGCTACTAGGATCAAATTGGTTAATATTGTAGATCAAAAGTTTACCTCAGATATAACTTTATCATCTTCAGATACACCAACCTTAAATGGCAAGTACTAAACGAAATCGAAAGAGAAATTTAATCCGTTAATAAAAGTAAATTAGATTTATTAGAAGATGTAATTTGAAAAAAGCAGATTTGAAACCATAAACTACTAAGGATCTTCTATGCTTTTTTTTTAAATTTTGATAGTTTAAATAGTGGTCAGATTAACGTTCAAAAATATTTTATTTTATTGTAAAACATTTTAGAACAAACTTATTGGCTTTAAAATATACCTTACAAATTTTTTTTACATTTCTAGTTGGAATTTCAATTCAATGTGATTAAATATCTTATCAACTCTTCACGTTCTAGAATATTAATTTTACCGAAAGCACACTAATAAAATTCTTTTCGAGATTTTTTTTTGATTTTTTTTTCATACATATCATCCGACATCATTGGACTGGTATCTAAAACTAGCTGTTAATCGAAGATTCACTAACTTGAGAAGAGATCATATTATACATATTGTCATAGTTCTATTGCTGAAATTATTATAAAATATTAAATAGCAAAATAAGAGTATTTAAAAAAAATATTTTTACTATAGTCATATAGCTAATAATGAATGTCCGAAACAGCGGAAGAAATAAAAACCTACGCTGCACTCAATTACGGGACGATGACGGCTTAATGGTCACGCTAGTGGACTCAAAGATCGACAACCCGGAGCAATTGGACCGCACTGAAGTACGTATTGAAGTTATAGCCTACACAAAAATATCTGCTACGAAGTCATCTATTTTTGTAATATATTGTATATATTGCATAAATCTTATTAACAAAACATGTCGTTTAATTTTTAAGAATTATACTAAACTGTATTAGATGCACTCGTGGTCGTGGCAGATATTTGTATTTGTTCAAACATTTGTTTCTGGTCTAGGTGTCTGTCCTTGTGAGTCTCCCCAACGTGCCTCGGAGAGCACGTAAAACGTCGGTCCCGGTTGTGAACATAGAAACCTAATAGCAATCGTTAGTCATGTTAGAGAAGTAATCCGCTAATCCGCAGTGGAGCAGCGTGATAGATTAATCTCAACATATTTATATTGGAAGCCTATTTGAATAAAGTTTTGTTTTTAATTTTAATATTTTTTTTTAAGTTTTACGCATATCGCATCACGTGACAATATATGAGTACAAGTCGGGTAAATATATGGCTGCATATAACACCATAGCAGGCTTCGTGAGCGCGGTCGAGTCTGAGGGGAAGGATGAGGAGCCGCAGACCTTCGAAACACCAGAAGGGGACCCGGTGGTGGTAGTAGCCAGATGCACGAAAGTAATGCTTAGGGACCGGATACTTCAGATGGCGATAACCATCTCGAACAACCGGGAAGCCGGCTTACTATCCGTGACCTGGAGACTACCATCGCTGGAGTGGATAAATGGGGTACCGGGATGCGGCAAGACAACTCGCATAGTCGGGGACTTCGATGAGGACACTTAGGTCGTGATCACGACCACAGTCGAGGCGACCAAAGACTTAAAAGAAAAACTGGCACACCGCTATGACAACAAAGCCAAGCAAAAGGTGCGCACTATGGCCTCCGTTTTGGTAAATGGTTTTCGTGAGGGCTCGACAATCACCCGCCTAACGGTGGACGGTGACAGAGGCCCTCATGAACCATTTCGGAGCCATAGTAATGGCCGCCCGACTATCCGGTGCAGAGAAAGTGATCCTCATCGGAGATATAAATCAGCTGCCGTATATCGACGGGGATAACCTGTTCGAAATGCGATACTGTAGACCTATTCTGCTAACTACCATCTCGTGCGAGTTGTCATGCACGCATCGCAACCCCAAAGATGTCGCCTTTGCCATTAGCGAGGTCTACAAGACCATATACAGCTCCAGTGCCAAGATCCGATCGTTGTGAGTGGAGAGCCTCACAGGCGCACGTATCCCCGTAGGACGGGATCGGACCCTATACATGGTTTTTACGAAAGATGAGAAGAGATTGCTAACTGACCAGGGATATGGATCCGGCGAGTGATCGCGCGTCTTAACCATCAGCATCGCAGGGCCAGACCTACGAGGATGTCTCTTCCTCTAGACTAAGGCAGGGAGTCTTCGAATCCACGACAGCGTTTCGCACACTGTAGTCGCGGTGACTAGACACACCAACACCTATGTCTATTACACCGACGACTGTGATGATGCAATTGGTAGCTTTGTGGCGAGGGCGACGGAGACCACGGAAAAGGAAATCCTCGAGCACAGTCTCAAGATGGCGATTCATCACAGAGATACGGCCGTCATTGAGAGTGTGCTCGATACGTTAACTAAGTATAGTATCGGTGTGAGGACATAGTTGTTTTAGGAATATATTTATAACAAATAGCTGTAAAACTATTATTACGAAAATAAATTAAGTGGTAGTAATAGCATATTGCACATTAGAATAGTAAAAAAAATAATTGTTGTAACAAAAACGACGGAGATACATATATAATAGGCATAGATACATACATAATATATTTCTATTATTTAATAATTAAGTCTTACAATATTAAAAATTATTAATGCATTCATATACCTAACACTAAAAAAAAAATGAAAAAAAAAATTATGCATGTACCTAGATTTAAGAATACATTTTCGGTTCGGTTCGGTGGATTCACGTCCAACATTAGAGATATTAAGTTCTAATTAAGCTACTATTAATGTAAGATTGTAAGCAGCTACTACTATACCAAGTAAAAATTTAACAAGACAAATTGGAATGAAAAAGGCATGGGCAAAATTAGCCCGAAAAAAAAATATATATATATATGAGTACAGGTATTTTTATTATCTCGCCAACAGATTATCTTTATATATGTCAAAAAGTAGCAAAATAAGCTTACTGGTAAATATATCATAATCGTGAAATGTAATGATGTTAAGTTATTAGGTAGCAAGTAATACGGATATCAATATCATTAATAATATCAGGCGCGATGGGACCCGCGAACGTGATGGCTGCAAGTGATGTTTTAAGTAATGGTTATATTATTTACGCAGTATTATTATATATTATAGGTATTAATCCCCATCTACCATTGGACCTTTTCGACTCAACTTCCACTATAAATTAAAGTAATTTTTTTATTATGCAATTTTTACACATAAGATTTTTATTTTCAAAGTGATTGTCAGTTCACGACTAGTTTTCACGAAAATCCAAAAAATGAATTTTCATAATCTATGAAATAAAAATTGCGTTAATTGACAACTTTTTGTATTAAATATACAGTACACAAGTGACTCAACTAACTGCATGGTCCCCAACTTTGCTTAATTTAATTGGAGATAGCATATTCATGAAAAATATAAATTGTAAGGTTTTTATTTAGGTAAGGGAATGAGGTTTTTATACCATTGCTTTATTTACATTCAGTTAAAATATAAATCATCAACTTTTCTAAAAACTTATTTTTAACATTTCAATAAACATAATACATATCTTTGAATTTGATTGATACATGTTTAATTTCATAGTTTATACCGGGTTTTAGTTTATTTAAATAATTTAAATGAAGTAAACTTATTTATTACTGAATATAAAATGTTCTTATGATATAGTATAGCCTTTTGGGGTTGTGGCTGCGTTGAAAAGGAAGGATCCTTCGACCAGACGGGAGCTGTGTCTGGTGGGCTACGCGCCACTTAACGCTTATTGTCGAGTTCTTGTATATATACTAAATCGGTTTGAAAACTTCGATAGCGCGATATAGGATACGTCTGTTTCTTCTAGTCCGTATATGGCGAGATAGATGTCGCTACATCACTCCCCCTCCGAGACCGGAGGTCGATAGCAGGTTGAGTCGTCCATACATCTTGTGATGCTTGCCGGGCCAGTGGAATGTTCTAGTGAGTCGGAACCAGATGCCGCATAGTTCACGGTGAGTCGGAACTGTCTGCAGTGATGCCCCAGTGAGTCGGGGTGGTGCAGTGCTGCGTAGTGGCTGGCTGCTGCGTCGACCAGGAGAGAAGTGCGTCTCTGCTTGTTGACCGGCCGAAGTGCAGTGTGCTGTGCCAAGGTCGCTGAGAAGGCTGTAGGTGATGACCAGGAATGCGCGTCAGCTGCATGCTGGTGGTCAGGATACCCGTAGTAGCCGTGGATGCTGGCTGGCTGTATGACTCGCTGCTCGAAAGCTTGAGGAAGTGATGATGACATTACGATGACGTAGATTTGCGAAGGCTGCGCTGACGTTCATGCTCGGGGTCACCAGTTTGGGGTAGAGGGGCCGCCTTAGAAAAGGAAGGATCCTTCGACCAGACGGATGTGTCTGGTGGGCTACGCGCCACTTAACGGTTATTGTCGAGTTCTTGTATATATACTAAATCGCTTTGAAAACTTCGATAGCGCGATATAGGATACGTCTGTTTCTTCTAGTCCGTATATGGCGAGATAGATGTCGCTACAGCCTTATTATTTTAACTTGTTTAGCTTTTGATGATGAACTATCAGATGTTGTTTGCGCATAATTAGTATTACCTATTATAAAAATTAAAGTAATTGTAATTAAAAGTAATTATTATTACGCCATAAGAAAACTTATGGCGTAATAATAATAACACATAAAATTGAGTGTGGACTCGATTTTCGTAAATTTCTTAGAACTAGACTTAATATAATTATATTATATCAGACAAAAAATGAATTTAATTTTTTTTTTATCACGCTAACATCCAACTTTTACGAGTTTTACGCTAATAAATTTCGTCAAGTGCAGCTTTAAAACTTTATTTTGACACTAAGTTCGATGGAGCTAATTATCCACCATTTTTAAAAACCATTAAGGTTATATTTTTGTTATCTCCGATTAAGTTTGGCTGGTTGAGCTAGAAAGGAACAAAGGTAAGTAAGGGAAGTAGGTAAGGGAACAAAGAAAGGGACATACATACATAAAAATATACACACATGCATACACACATATAATTTATACCCCTCCTTTGGGCATTAGTCGAATAATAAACAAATATGTATATACATTTTGTCTATCCGCATAAACTGTGATTGGAGCTTTGGGACAAATATTAATGACTAGCGGCCCGCCCCGACTTCGCACGGGTATTTAACTAAAATTTTAAAAATTATAAATTTATATTTTTTATCACCTACATGCGCCATCTATCGTATAATAGTAGAATATCGTTTTTATATTTAGTGACATTTAACATAATAGTACCTTACCTTAGACCAGATGGCGTTGGCGGCGTAGGTACCTATTTCTATTTTCTTAAATATTTATTTTTAAATTTAACTACAATGAAACAAAAACTAAATTATACTGTGAATTATGTTAAATTTTTATGTATTAATGTTATTTACATTGGTTTTGTACTTTTTACGTGATACGTGCACACAAAAAAATGATCAGAGATGGCGCTGATACAAAAAAAAAACGCGCTATTAAAATTTTTTCTTGATGATATATAGTATTTTAATAAAACGGAGGTTTTAACAGATTTATTATTTGTAAAGATATGTAAATATGTCTGTAACGATTTGTAATCACAAATTAGTAACTACAATGTTTAGAAAATACCATGTTAATGTTTGGCTATAAAAAATAACCGAATCTGGAGGCACGGCAGTGCCTCCGCCAACTCGAGCAAAAAAAAAAGTGGCACGGCCGTACTATCCTTTTCTCGAAGCAACTCAGGCCATTTTCGACCCCCTATAACTTCGTTGTGGATAAAACTAGAAGTCTGAATTTTCAATAACCAAACATTCATTGTATAAACACGGTATATTTCAAATTTCATTCAATTTGAACCAGTAGTTTAAAAATTATAATTAGTCAAAGTTTCGAATTTTGTCACTCACTGACTGACCGATCATCAAAACTCTAAGGCACTTCTAGCAGACATAGAAGCTTCAAATTTAGAATACCATTAGTGTTTAGTATATAAACCAAGGAAAAATTCAAATATTTTGCAATTTCGGTCCAGTTTTCTAGATACACCAACTGCATAAATAACTTTGTAATCCCATATAAATATATAGGATTACAAAGTTACATTTGCAGTGTATGAATCAATGTACCCGTATAAGTATAATATAGTGGAATAGTAGGTGTAGATAGGTACCTAGATATAATTATCTTCAAAGGTAACCTGTAAAATGGTCAACGGAATGAAAAAGCAAGAATGAGACTTGTGTTATGTAGCTGTACCAAAATCACGCAAAGTATTAAAGAACAATAATAAATCATAACCGCGACTGGCTGAGATAGTTTGCCCGCTCCACGGCTTCCACGCTTCCCGTACGTAAGTTATTTTATTTTATTCAGTTGGCAGCTATATTAAACCTATCCCTCTAATCGGTTTCTACACTGCATTGTAGCAAAACGCTCAATCGCTTGGCGGCACGTCTTTGCCGATAGGGTGGTAACTAGCCACTACCAAAGACTCCCACCAAAGCAGATCAGAGAAAGAAAATTTACTCTGCCGGGGATTGAACCCGGGATCTCCCGTTTAATATACAACAGCGCGCACCATTTCGCCAGCGTGATCATCATTTTTGAGTTCATATAATTATGTCATTATTAGAATGCACCTGATTGATTAAGTGAGTCATAACAGCAATAACTGTTAATTAGTGTATATTAACATTAAATAAATAAAAATAAATATAGAAAATAAGGACTCAAAATAACTTTTGTATTTTAAAGCTATAACTTCTTGATGAGAGTAAATTTTTATACGATGCGCGTGTACTCTGTGACAAAAAACCGACAACATAAAGCTAAGTAGTAGGCGCCGCGCAATTGCGAACTTACTTCATTGCGCTGGATGTGTCAACTCACTTTTTACAAGCTTTTATTTTGTTTCACCTGTCTCGATATTTGTCATCAAATCTTTCAAATTAAATTTGATCCAAAATAATAGTAAATCATGTGACAATGCAATATTATGATTACATGGTGCTGATTTGATGGAGGAGCTAGAAGGTAGCCAAAGGAAGGATTTTGGGCCCGTTTGAGTCCTCTAGACGAGTAAGTTTGTCTTTCAATGGTAACCAGGGTCTGGTGATGAAGTTGGAATGTGGTCATAGGAACTCAGTAATGAAACGACGCAACCCCATCGAGTTTTGGCTCGTTTGGTTCGTCTTAACGAATAGTTTGTTTTGAAATGGTTACCAGGGTCTGATCTGATAATAGAGCTGGAAGGTGGCTATAGGAACTTCGCAATGAAACTAAACAACCTCATCGAGTTCGGGCTCGTTTCAATCCTCTTGACCAGTAGTTTATCTTTCAATGGTAACCAGGGTCTGATGATGTAGCTAAAAGGTGGTCAAAGGAAGTCAGTAATGAAACGATGCAACCCCATCGAGTTTCAGCTCGTTTAATTCGGCTTGACAAGTATTTTGTTTCAAGACGGTTACCAGGGTCTGATCTGATGATGGAGCTGAGAGGTGGCAATAGGAACTTTGCAATAAAACGACACAACCTCATCGAGTTCGGGCTCGTTTGAATCGTCTTGACGAGTAATTTATCTTCCAATGCTAACCAGGGTCTGATGATGGAGCTGGAAGGTGGTCATAGGAACTCTATAATGAAACGACGCAACCACAACGAATTTAGGCTCGTTGATTCGTCTTGATGAGTACTTAATTTTTAGATGGCTACCGGGATCTGATCTGTTGATGGAGCTAGAAGGCAGGCAAAGGTACTTCGCAATGAAACGACAAAACATCATCGAGTTCGGGCTCGTTTGGATCATCTTGACGAGTAGTTTGTCTTTCATGGTAACCAGGGTCTAGTGATGGAGCTGAAAGGTGCTCATAGGAACTCTGTAATGAAACGACGCAACCCCATCGAGTTCGGGCTCGATTGAATTGTCTTGACGAGTAGTTTGTCTTTCAAAGGTAACCAGGGTCTGATGATGGAGCTGGAAGGTGATCATAGGAACTCTGTAATAAAACGTCGCAACCCTATCGAATTTTGGCTCGTTTGATTTGTCTTGACGTGTACTTTGTTTTTAGATAGTTACCAGGGTCTAATCTGATAATGGAGTTGGAACGCAGTCATAAGAACTTCGCAATGAAACGACACAGCCTCATCGAGTTCGGGCTCGTTTGAATCCTCTAGACGAGTAGTTTGTCTTTCAATGGTAACCAGGGTTTGATGATGTAGCTAGAAGGTGGTCATAGGAACTCTGTAATAAAACGACGCACCCCAATCGAGTTTCGGCTCCTTTGATTCGTCTTGACGAGTACTTTGTTTTAGTGGGTTTTCAGGGTCTGTTTACAGATGGCGCGCACACACCATTAACTCGGCGCATCGTCTTATTATAAGTATAACTTTTTACGTACGTACATAAGTATACATTCACTTTTTTAAATATTTTTTAAAAGTTTATTTTTATGGAAGTTTAGGTGTAAAAAATCGACAGCAATCTGACAACACTGTTTCCGGCTAAACATACTTCATTCATCTCTCTCGTCAAGTTTTTCAAGTTGTCAACTTGAGATCACAATATGTATGATATGACAATCAAATTATATATCTGTATCGTATCGGAAAAGAAAAAGAGGAAGAATATCTACAAAAATAAGAAATGCTCATTAGACCTAGCGAAGGCTTTTTGCAATTGCAAAGTCAGTCTATTTATTTAAAACATCAAAGATTTTTAATATTGATATGATCACTATACGATGTTGTTAGGTTAGCTACTAACGTAATAACTTAAAACAGAAGAACCCTTAAGTAGGGTTTGAATAAATTAGCCGACTTGGTATTACATGGATCTCACAACTTTTTACGGAAGAAAAAGTGAGTTGCGAGACTTGGTTTCTTTTTACAAGTAATGTTTTTGATGGCATACTATTATTCTACTACGTTTTAAATGTTGTATGTACTAATATTCTTCTTTCAAGTTTTTTGATGTCATCTGACATTTCATAAATGTCACATATCCACATATTATACCCTGTACAAGTTAGCATGATCTTTTTGACAGATGTAAATTTTTCTGATCGACATAACTTTGCAATGACGAACATATTATTTTCTTAATTTAAATGATTTTAAAAATTGTAAAAATATTTAAAATATATATATGTATAACACAAAAGTCCCTAAAGATTTAAGCGTCGTCCGAAAGTTTTAAGACTTTTCATTGCTTCAAAGTAAAATTTAAACAGGAACACTGTAAATAATAGACGCTTGTACAATGTTACAACGGTCGAAACAAAAATCCGACCCACCGATGTAACATTGTACAAGCGTCTATTATTTTCAGTGTTCCTATTTAAATTTTACTTTGAAGCAATAAAAAGTCTTTAAATTTTGGGACAACGCTTGAATCTTTAGGGACTTTTGTGTTATATGTATTTTTTTAATATTTTTACAATTTTTAAAATCATTTAAATTAAGAAAATAATATGTTCGTCATTTCAAAGTTATGTCTATCAGTAAATTTACATCTGTCAAAAAGATCAAGCTATCTTGTACAGGGTATATCTATCTTTATTTAGTGATTAAGGTACCCAAACGGTGTCAACGGAACTCGTAATTATTTATTTATTTATTTGAGAAACAAACAATATTTGAATACACATTAAAAAAATATATTAACATGTTATCACAAATTAGCAAAGTTTCCGCCATAAGTTAATAAATACTGAATAAACCGTTTAGAGTTAAGGTTACCTAAAACATTATTCGATATACACAATATTAGATATCTATAAGTACGCATTGTTAAACAGTACAATGGAATAAAAAGCTCCGTATCGCCCAACTTGCACATAGCTAGACGTTTATTCTTTAATAAAGTTAATTTTTCCATGCAATACACAATAGTAATATCCATAAAAAGCTTATAATTAGTCATTGAGAATAATTAATTATACCAAAATACTTATCATTATAATATAACAAAATACTTATAAATAATTATATTTGATATTTTATTGATCATTTTTATAATTATATTACGAAAAATTATTACATTATATTGTATTTTCAACCCAATGAACAAACCTTAAAAAAAAATTATAAGCTGACTACTTGATATACGCAATTTCGCCCATGTAGATGTTCATGGTTACTGCTTTGTTTATACGTCTCTGTATATATATAATTATTGTGATTTAGTTTATAAACTGTAATAATGCTAAAGCACGTCAGAATTCATAAAATACCTTCGAAAATTTAAGCGTTGACACAAAAAAGCAGGCTAAAGTCATAAAAGTTTTTGTTTTGACCACAGTAACATAAGTATGACACGTAATATTCCATATGTATAGTAATAGTATAATATTCAATATACATTACCCTAGGGGTGTTCATGGGAAAAAATTATCGGTATTAAATTATCGATAATTATCGTATTGTGTTATCGATAGTTAACGATAATTATTGAATGAACAGTTATCGATTATTATCGGATAAAAAGTTATCCATAGTTGGGGACAGTTATCGATAATTATCGGATAAAAAGTTATCGCTAGTTGGGACAGTTATCGATAATTATCGGATAAAAATTATCGATAGTTGACGATAGTTATCCGCCATCCAATATCGACATTATCCTCCGTACCCTATCCGAATACCTAAAAAAAAAAGGTCATCCGCCGTACCATAATTATCGATCCAAAAACAATCATCGATAATTATCAAATACCACAATATTATCGATAATTATCGGCTCGCACAAAATTATCGATAATTATCGGATCGCAAAAAATTATCGATAATTATCGAATGAAAACTTATCGATAGTTATCGATAATTAACGAATGAAAAATTATCGATAATTATCGAATCGCTAAAAATTATCGATATTTATCGAATGAAAACTTATCGATAGTTATCGATAATTATCGAATGAAAAATTATCGATAATTATCGAATCAAAATTATCGAAAAACACTTATCGATAATTATCGATAATTATCAAATGAAAAATTATCGAGTAGTTACGAATTATCGATAATTATCGCACACCCCTACATTACCCACAATTTCCCTCGCTATGAATTTGTTACGAGTATATGAATAGGTTCTATACGTACATTTTAATTGTTTTTTCTAGTCTATTATAATGAAGTAAATATTTGATTTTCAACAATATAAACCTAAAAGCTTGTACATGACATAGATTTTTAATTAATTACAATTGAAAAGAAGGCGTTTCAGACGGAAATTCGAGGTAACAAGTCACGATTTGATCGACAGTTTTCCCCGGGAACTTTTGTAACTGTTAAGTTCGTGAACCCAATTACTTAACCGTGGACGCCACTTTGAAATCGTAAATTGTCGTTTCAGTCAAAGTTTAAAACTGTTGCTCATTCCCTCCAGAAAAAAGTTTTGAGGACCAATTACATACATATTTAAGTCATTTTATTTTCATCAATATATTAAAACTAAAACTATATATATATATATATATATATATATATATATATATATATATATATATTAAATGGACATCACAAATTAAAAATTTACCTAAAGTTTTACGCTCCATAAATAAACTCATATATGGTTTACTTTTATGAATATTTGAAGCATTTTCATGCTGCAAAAGCGTTTTAACGGTGAGTTAGGCACGCTAGAAAAATGATACGGTAAGCCACTAAGGCATCTCGTATTAGAAATTATTATGTTGAGTATATTTGGAAGAGTATTCATGTCAAAATGTCGCCTTTATTCTCCTCTTTAGAGGATGACGTTAAAAATGAACAAAACATTTCTTAAAATAATGGCAATTGATGGGATTTTATTTATCCATTGCGTTTTTATTTCAGATGAATATTTTTTCAAAAGGCAACTTATATTATATAAAATATAGCAATACATAAAAGTTTAAAATCTTTAGATAAAATAACAATACCTTTAAAGTACTATCTCCATTAGCTTCGATAACACAAAGTCTGGGTTATGAAATGTTAAATTTAATCATCCTATTATTTCTCACGACGAATGTAGCATTAAATAAGTCTGTTTTCAAAAATCGCAGAATTAATTTCTCGACATTTCATATTACCATATTCATAATAGAGGCCTATATGGATTTTATACAGCTAACAAACATGTTTCGGCTTCTTAAAAGGTTCTTATTTATTCTTCTTGCTAATATTTTATTTAGGGACTTAAATTACTACCTGTTACTTTATAGTATCAATATTTTTAAGTCATAATAATTTATTTTTATTATAATAAATATTAATCTATAACAAAAATTTACAGGTATATTTGAGAGTTATAAAATTATACGGTACAGTTCGTTCCTATAAATATTCTACTACTACCTTAACAGGAGGAAAAAATATGAAGAAGTTAGAACTAATTGAGACATACTGCTCTACTGCGGATTAGTGGATGCATTGGAAAGATATCTTTGAATTTCTCAGAAGACATTCGGGATTTCATGAAATTCTTTCATTTACTACCGGATAATAAAAGAATATTTAGGGTTCCGTACCCAAAGGGTAAAACGGGACCCTATTACTAAGACTCCGTTCGTCCGTCCGTTCATCTGTCACCATGCTGTATCTCATGAACCGTGATAGATAGTTAAAATTTTCACTGATGATGTATTTCTGTTGCCGCTATAACAACAAATACTAAAAAACAGAATTTAAAAAAAAATTTAAGGAGGCTTCTATACAACAAACATTATTGTTTTTGCTCGTTTTTGCTCGATATTGATAACGGCAACAGGTAGACGCTTGAAATATTCACAGAATATTTAGTTATGTATTCACTTTAAAATAAATTATTATATTAAAATAAAACAAATATGTAAGGGGGCTCCCATATAACAAACATGATTTTTTTTTGCTCGTTTTATAGATAATGGTACGTACGGAACCTTTCGTGCGCGAGTGCGACTCGCACTTGGCCGGTTTTTTAAATTATCACTTGAAATTCATCTACCACGGGTCCGAATATACTGATTTGATCAATTTGTTATTAAAAACATACGAAAAAATTGAATTTTTACCAATCTTGTAATTAGGGAAAGATTTGTTAGTGTAAATATACCATTGTAAAAAAAAATTGTAAAAACTTCGATAGCGCGATGTAGGATACGTCTGTTTCTTCTAGTTCATATATGGCGAGATAGATGTCGCTACACCATGAAACACTGAACTCTTTTTTTTAAATTATTTTCGTATTTGAAAACTACTAATCATTTAAAAGTGAAATAGGCTATAAAATTTTATGCTACTACTAATGGAAACAGCAAAAGCAGTCAGCGTAAAAATCACCAATGTGTATAATAACTTAGAAAATGGTACTTCATAGTTAATTATATTAACGAGTTCTTCTGCTAACTTTGTTTTTATTTTCATGGAGATAATTAGACATTCTGTTTCAAATTGCTTGTTATTTCTGAACTAACAAACTTTGAAATACTTGTTTTGGCACGATGTGATACAGATCGTCAGACAGACAGATAAAAAAATATATATTTTTGACTTCAGTATTTACTTTCTAGTGCTCTCCAAATAATTCAAAATATTTTATACTGTATATTTTTGACCTATTCCAGTTTTATAATAAGTATAGGTAAACGCTTTGTCACCGCAATGCCAACCCGCAGTGGAACAGCGTAGCGGATCAAGCACCAACAAAGGTCTTTTCTCCATATAGAAGAAAGGCCCCGAAATAACCCCGGCATTGGGTTATTTATAGACTGATTCAGTTCCGCTCAGCTTATGTCACTGGAAATCAAAACGTGTCTTTTACTTAACGTGAAATGCGTTGACATTTCATTTCACGACTCATTTGATTGACTCACTAAAAAACTGGATGAACCATGCGACTTACTAAAAAAAAAACAACGACAATGTTAGCAGATTTTGATAAAAATTCGGAATTAGCTAAACAAATATTCTCTCATTTTAAATTAAGCGATACGCGCTGCTTGACGTTAATGTATAATGCTTAGTTTATATAATAGCGTACAGTTTGAGTGTGAATTGTAAGCAGGTATATAAGCTACGACTGACAACCATTCTGGGTGCGAATAGTCACCTCAACACTGGCGGTCGCGGATACGATTCTCGCGTTTGGTCAGATATTTGTATTCGTACAATATTTGTTTCTGGTCTGGGTTTTTGTGGGTCTCCCTACCGTGTCTTGGAAAGCACGTAAAGTTCTCGGTCCCAGTTGTTATCACAGTTACTCATGATCGGGAACAATACACGCCATCCCACAGTGGAGTAGCATGGTGGAGTAGGCCCCAACCTCTCTCCAATATTGAGAAGAGATCAGCCCAGCAGTTGGACATATACCTACGAGCTGAAGTTCAAAGAAGTTTTCTTCAAATAAAATTTGTTGTTCAAATTAAAAATTCATATGATAAATTTCTTTAGAATATTAGTACAATACATCCAAAGAAGAAACAAAATATTTTAGAAAGAACGAACACAATATAATGACTTGACGGCTAATGATGACTTGACTTGACGGCCGGCTGGTCGAGTGGTCAGGCAACTGGACACTCTACGCAGCGGTCGCGGGTTCGAATCCCGCCAGGTGCAGATAATCTGTATGACGAATATAGATGTCTGCACCGGGTCATGGATGTGTATTTATGTATATATGTATTTATATCTTAAATTTATTTCCGTTCCTAGTACCTGTAACACAAGTTCTTACGAACTTGCCACGGGGCTAGGTTAACGTGGTGTGATTGTTGGTTAATGTTTATTATTATTTATTATTTATAATTATAATATCACGGATTTTGTCAATGCTTAAGGTAGTTGAGCCAGCATGAAACCACTTTTCGACAGATTCGGCAAAAAAAATTTTCATGGGTTCAGAATAGTTTTATTTATGAATTCCTAAAATTTCATAATTTTTTGACGGCTTACGGCGAGTTGCACGAAACAAATTTTAAATTTAAGTGTTTATTAAACTAAATTAATCACAAGAATCGTGATTATCTGTTGCACGAAACCTACATCTGATTAAGTTTAAAAAAATTTAGTTTAATTAAAGACCTATCTAACGGATGATTAATTCCAACAGCTTTAAATTAATCATAAGATCAACTAATTTTAAGATTAATTGCAACTTAACTAACGGAAAGTTAGCGACAGTTTCGTGCAACTCGCCGTTAGATTGCGAGATATTTAAAGACAATGTTCGTGATTTTGAGAGTAATGTCCCATTTATGTATGTAAAATTTCCGATTTTTTATTATATTAAAAAATTCTCTCTACAGAGTTGGAAAAAAAAACTACGAGAGTGTTGAAAAATGTTTTTAGAATAAGCTACAAAAATAAAAGTAGCACTACGCCGTTTAGTTATCGAAATATTAAAATTATTAATATTAATTTTAATTTTAAATTTATAGTGATCTGGCAATACTGTGCACAACGCTCTCATCTTTTTAATTTAATAAATCTATTATTAGAAAGTGCAATACTATTTTTATATAATAAGACCATATAAACAAAAATATATAAAACACTCAGAGCAACGTTGCCAGATTACTATAACTAACGATATAAGGCAGAAGGTTTGATTAAAAGTCTATACCGGATTTTACCGCGTTTATTCAAAACTTTACAGTTAAAAATATTTTAAATTATTGCCCGACGTTTCGGACCCTTTACAGCGTCCATGATCTCGGGGGACTCCCCCGAGATCATGGACGCTGTAAAGGAACGGACAACTGTAAAGGAAAGGACGTTTGAATAAACGCGATAAAATCCGGTATTGACTTTTAATAAAATGAGTGAAATTCGAGTAAATATAAGAGAACAGTAAGGCAGAAGGTATTAAGGTAGGACTACACTTTACCACGCTGAAACTACCTTAAATCGTATTTCTACAATAATCCCGTAAATTAAAAAAATACTTTTCTAGTGACAAGGTTTTTTATTTTCGTCTAATCAAGTGAAAGTGATTTGCGAAGTGGCTTAAACCCTAAAAAGATTAGAACCATATCTTGTTATTATAGTTTTTAGAATTTTTTTCTAACCATATCTCATCCATATTTTAATAGCTAAGGAAAAAAAATACAATTAAAGATGAGACATGAAAGTTTCAATTTGACATTGTATTGTGTAAAATTCAGAAATATTTGTAAGTCGAAGAGACTAGGCCAATTAACTTTAATTGCCGAAGTTTTTATTATGTAAAAAAAAAATCTTTTCTCAAAGTAAATTTCCATTTTATTTTTAGATTGAAATCTCATAAGACTATAAACACGTAGAGTTGACCGCGTAAGTCGTAAAATAGGCCGAAAGTTGGGAATAAAATCCTAAAAAATGAGGAACATTTCGTTTTTTTCTTTAGAGGACAGTAGACAGATGTTGAAGCATAATTTATATCCAGAGACGGTACTTCCAGAAAAGTGACCAAATATCTGTCGGTTTTTTAAATATACATCTGAAACTGATGTAGGTAGAAATATGAAGTTTGGATGGTTGTTTCTTTTTATGGTATAGAGACTGGCTGGTTAGTGATATTTAGTGAGTTAACAGGGTGACAAAAGTTATGTTGGGAATAAAAAAATCTTACCTATTAATTTATAATTTACCAAAAAAAACATATGAATAATAAAACAAAATTTTAACAAAAAACAATAACCGACTTCAAAGCAAAAAAAAAGAACGGTAAAACAAAAATGCACTAAAAAGTAAAAAAATAATTACGTATTCTTTTGTCTGTAATCAAATTATTACGATAATATAATGTACAATTATTGTTGTTTTCGGAGTCGGTGTCAGCCAACGTAGTTTAACTTTAACATTACAATTTATAGGTGTACCTACACTATTACGCACTCTTTTCCTTATTTCTTTGGCTGACACCGACTCCAATAACAACAATAATTGTACATTATATTATCGTAATAATTTGATTACAGACAAAAGAATACGTAATTATTTTTTTACTTTTTAGTGCATTTTTGTTTTACCGTTCTTTTTTTTTGCTTTGAAGTCGGTTATTGTTTTTTGTTAAAATTTTGTTTTATTTCTTGATTTTTAGTGAATCTGTAGTTCGATAACTGATTTATTTATATAAAGCTGGGCGGTTACAGTTCACAAGCTACAGGTACCACCCTCGAAAAATTGACAATGCCCAATTTGTTAACGATAAAGGGATGCCACTCGGACGCAGGTAATAACGATATTAATTTAAGTTGTATAACATAATATAATATATTGTATGTTATAAAAGAGGATATTAAAAATACATCCTAAAAATATTTTGCATTATGTTTAGCATATTTTATAATATTTTTTTTTTTTTTTTTTTTATTTATTTAAGACACAATTATAACATCCTAACAGTATAAATCCAATACGATGTTATAAGTAGATACAGGAAAGCATGTGTTCATGCAAACAACACATGGATAACAGACAGACACAATTTTACACAAATTATATACATTAATTACATTGATTATATACATTAATTTAAAAAAAAGCATAGTAAAAAGAATAGTAAAAAATCAGCTAAATAAAATTTAACGTTTACTAATATATTCCTCCTTCTCAAGAACCCCCTGGACTAATTCCATTAGTTTCGGCAGGTTATGGGCAAAGATGTCTATATCATTATCTGATAGTTTATTCAATAATCGAATAGCGCGTAGCATTGGAGATGCATTTAGCAGATTTGTTTTTGAAGACGGAAGGCTGAGCATAGCAGGACGCCGGCGGAGGCCCACGTAATTATCGGGGACCCGCAGCTGTAGTGCCGCCAGAACCTCCGGGTGGTGCAGTTCTCCGCGCAGCACGCGACACACGTATTTGACCAGCGCCATATCTCTCCTGACCGACAGCCGACAGTACCCTACCATACCTAGCACGAACTGGCTTGGGTACACGCGCGGATAGCCCGGGTACACTCCGTACTCTTTTAAATAGAGAAAACGCATCAATTTATTTTGTATTTTTTCTATCATTTGTGTGTACTTAACTTCGTGTGGGTTCCAAATGATCGAATTATATTCTAACTGACTTCGTACCAGTGAATTGTACAATACTTTAATAACCTTTATATTAAAGGATTTTGAAGTTAGTCTTAGAATAAAACCTAAATTTCTAAAGGATTTCGTGCATAAATTATTAATATGGGCACGGTATGACAAATCGGGTACCACCTCGATACCCAAGTCGCGTACGCGAGTCACTCGCGGCATCCCCGCGCCCCCGACGATGTAATGGTGCTCCAGCGGCGCCCGCTTCCGACTATAGCTGATCACGCAGCATTTTTCCACGTTAAAAAATAATTTATTGACCTCACTCCACCTAACTATTCTATCTATATCCCTTTGAAGACGCTCACAATCGGAAGTGTTTTGGACCGTTCGAAATAACTTTAAATCGTCTGCAAAAAGCGAACATTTTGATTCTTTTATCACCTCGGGGAGATCATATGTTATACAACTTAAATTAATATCGTTATTACCTGCGTCTGAGTGGCATCCCTTTATGAATAAAAAATTGGGCATTGTCACATTTCTTTGACGTAAAAAAAAGAACTAGTGAACTATAGAACAAAAAACCCGAAAAAAATCTGTTCAACATGTGCGTCAGTGCGGTGCGCTCGGGGTGAGGCGGCCGAGTATGAGAGGCATAGAATGCGACATAATTACGCCGTATATTGTTTATATTCTGCCTATTGAATTACATTAAGCAAAAGTAATGAGACCAACGGCATAAGTCATAATGTGCCTTCCTTTGTGCCTTTCACTACGTATTATATATTATATATTATTATGTTATAAACATTTAAGTTAAATTATTTATTTAATTTAAGTTGTTTATTTATTTCATTCCAATGCCACCCAAGATTCTAACTTAGTCTATGAAAAATGACGCAAAATGGTGTCCGTTAAATATGTTGACAAATTAAAAATTTTAAAACAATTAGTAACAGTTAGTAAACAGTTAGTCTAGTTAATCACCGATGAAAAGTCATTCCTTTACACTTTGTCGTATAACTATTTTTGAGATATGATCTTTTAAATACAGGCCGCGCTTTGAAACGTGCTATCTCAAAGTTCAGCGCAACATAACTCTACACCTGAGTCGTAATCTGAGAAACAAAATATAATATTGTATAGTTTAACTCGTAGTAAACATAAAAAACATAACACGTGATAATCTTCCGAAACAAATTAAGCCTTAAGGAACGATAGTGGGCAACGCGACCCGCGCAGCGACGCGCGGTATCAGGAACAAATATACGCATTATTAAGGATTACTCAAAAACTACTAGTCACATCTCGCTCAAATTAAAATGGGACCACATGACGAGCACTAGCTTTTGAATATAAAAAGAATCATTAAAATCGGTACACCCAGTACCAAGTTATGAGGTAACACACATAAAAAAAAAAAAAATACAGACGAATTGAGAACCTCCTCCTTTTTTTGAAGTCGGTTAAAAATAAAAATAAATTTTTTTAGCGTTTTTAAATTTTATGTATTAAGTATGTAAAAACCGAAAACTGGCGACTGGTGAAAACACCTTGGTCAGTTAGTAAATTGAAAGAGTAAAATTGACCAAATAAAATATAATTTGATACGCGTATCGAAAAATTCAGCTTTTTCTAAATAGATTTATCTAATAGATGCTAAAATCAAAAATCGTCACACTACAATCGTCACATTTTCGGACCATATATGGTATTGTACTGTATTTCGGGACTCCCGTACTATATATGTAATGAAACGACGCAACCCCATCGAGCTTACGCCCGTTTGATTCGTCTTGATGAGTACTTTGTTTTTAGATGGTTACCAGGATCTGATCTGATGATGGAGCTAGATGGTGGCTATAGGAACTTCGCAATGAAACGACACAAACTCATCGAGTTTGGGCTAGGTTGAATCGTCTTGATGAGTAGTTTGTCTTTCAATGGTAACCAGGGTCTGGTGATGGAGCTGGAAGGTGGTCATAGGAACTCTGTAATGAAACGATGTAACACCATCGAGTTTCGGCTCGTTTGAATCGTCTTGATGAGTAGTTTATTTTTAGATGGTTACCAGTGTCTGATCTGATGATAGATCTAGAAGGTAGTCATAGGAACTTTGCAATGAAACGACGTAACCCCATCGAAATCACACTTTTTTATTTAATTCTTTATTATACGGACAGAAAATTACAAAAAAGATACAAGTCATTGTAAAAAATGTATAAAGGGTTTGCCTGTCCCTATAACAGATTTCTTCCAGCACACCCGATAAGGAATCATAATAGAGATAAATCAGATAAGGTAGACATACAAAAATATACAACAAAAAAAAAAGAAAAGAAATTAGAACAAAGGAAATATAGAACATACTATATTTATATGCAATATGTATATGCTATACATATGTAACATACATATACATTGCATAAATTATTACTTAAATACAAATATATAAATAAATACATATTTATATACTATAAAATATGTCGAGGAATAAAATCTTACTTTTCAATTTTGAATCTGTTACGTAGTAAGTCATAAGTAAGCAAGTTTTGATTTGAAAGTTTTAGAACAGAAAAATCACTTACAGATTTTTATTATAGTTGCTTAGCTCGATCTAACTTAAAAAATAAACAAATAATAAAGTATAGAAGTTAGTATATTAATAACTTTTAGAAAATGTGCTGCTTAGTTTTGTCTTTTTAGTTGTTTATCTCTAATGAATATTACAATTTGAATGTAGTTGATTCAAGAATTTAAATTTGAAAGTTAAATAACATTCAAATAAAATATATCATTGTAGCTTAAAAATCTTTTTGAATTTTCATTTACAAGCTTTCCCAAAAATAAAACGTACTGTAAACTTAATCAACCAGTTATAACATAAAGTATAGAATGTAAATTTGATACCAAATTGTTCGTGAAACTAGTGCCGTTCCGTGAGTTTATAAATCAGACAACATGGATTTCGATCGCTCTTACAGAAACAATGTGCTTGATGCTTATTCAATATTTCGACGATCATTTTATGTGATAGTTACAATAATTCTGCTATAGATAAAAGTAGTTTAATACTAAATGCAGATATAATATAAACTTTATAGTAACTAAACTCTATATTTTAGTAAATAGAAATCTTATGTTTCATATTGACTGAAAATGTATTATTTCAAAGTATAATTAATGTTTATCACAGCAATTCAAATATGGATTTGATATTTAACCAAAGCCTTAAAATGATAATATACTTTTTAATCGATTACTTAGAAATATAACTAATCGTAAAATATGTAGATGTAAACGAAAACATAAATGTAGTCTAACACAAGAAAGCTAAAACTATAAATCACTAAAAATTAAATAAATCGGTCCAGAATCCCTCAATTACTGATCGCTCATCAATCCTCTATAGATTACATATTATAATAATATTATAATCGTACAAACTATTTTAATTTTTTTTTTCTTTAAGGCACTAATAATGATATTATGTTATTTCGATTTTAAGGTATATTTATTATTATATTCGATCTATTTTTTTTGTTTTATTATAACTAGAGAACCTTTTCCTTTTAATTTTAAACTAAAATATTTAACTTAAAAAAATTAAATTGAAACCTCAATTTATATTATAAAACTTACGATAGATGTTTAGTAATAAGATTTACAACTAAGTTCCAGTAAGAAACTTCTTCACTATAAATAGCAGAAATGGACTGAGTGAAGACATTACTTCTCAACAATATAATTGTATGTAATTAGTGATAGTTTACTAGTTTACCATTTATATAAAACTATGGTTATATTGTGCATCCAAAGATAAAGATGCTGTTTGTATCAGTAACTATGTTCAATGTTCTTTATGTTGTTCAATGTTTTATATGTTTCTATGTTCAATGTTTAAATTTTAACTCATACAGTCAATCCGGAATAAACTACAATCTTCACCTAGCACAAAAGGGTTTTATTTAGCATTGGAATATTTTCAGGTTCATACAATGCGCTATATAGCTTAGTTTTTGTTATTAAGTGCCGTAGTGAACAAGTGTGTCCGTTTGCCGAAACTAGTCGACCTAAACGAAGAAAAAAGAGGGTAGACAGATTTTTCTGATTTGCCACCATCCACCATCACCGTCAGTCTCCCCGTGATCATGGCGATTGAAACATTGCCGAAATATAGGGACTTCAATAAAATTATAAACGCGGTAAGAACCCGAACAAATATAAAATTTAATATAAATATTGAAATCCGAGAAAATGGGCTAAAATAAATCATTGATAATAATTATAGATTTCTCGAAAAATTTAAATGTAAAACGACTTAAGGCTTAGTATATAAATTAAAGAAATATGTTTATTCTACTTTAACCGACTTCATTACTACGTTAACAACTCTTGCGCTGCGTTATTGCATCAATATATGCGATAAAACGAACTTCTCAAATGAAGTTCGATCGTTATTATTATTCGTCGTTTCAATCTCCAGGTATAATTTACTAGGTAGTCCTTCTATCCTACAAGGTAACGTTACATTTAAGAGAACTAGTGGTCGCTCAGTGGTCGAAATTCGACCATAATTCATTTAAATTTTAAGATTGAACGTTATTAACATTCTATTGTCGAATACTATACATATCATAATAATTACAGATTTCGTCAAAACTACACAGTTATTTTGCCTACGTTTTCAAACAAATTATATCAGTATAATTATATTAATATATTATATAAAATTATTATATATTAATACTTCAGAAATGTTTAATTTTGTTGTATCTAAATAATTCTCATATATATATTTCTTGGAGATCCATTGAACGAAGACGTTAACGTTCCTCTACGGCCAACATTACTGGCATTGATCTTAGATTCTAAGTAGTCTTTTAATTTTTCATAAACTTTCGTACTAAGTATTTTTTCATTTTGTAGAATGAAATTTAATCTTGATCAATTTGTAGCATGCTGAATTTATTTCTATGCGCTCTTGAATTAGATCTAGTTGGTACATTATCAGAAATATTAATATCACAATTGAAAAACTCCAATAGGATCCGAGAGTATGCGACAAAAGCCGCATAGAAACCAATAAAATTGTATTGGTTTCTATGCAGCTTTTGTCGCTTTCTATCGGATCCTATTGGAGTTTTTCTATAGGAATGCCACCTAGTATCATCATTTGTAAAAGGTAGTGGATACGCTAAAAGGTCTAATAATGAATCCAAAACTGAGATATTTTTATGATATCACCATTAATTTTTGAAAATGAAATCATATTTCATTCAAAAGGTGGCGAATAACTGTAGGTACTAAATATTACTGCTGCATCAGTTTGAACTGCATCATTGAAACGGTGTAGATCTAAATTACGATTTACTTTAATGAGCATACAAATTCCTTTGTTTTGATTTTCAACTCGCTGAAAATGTTTCATTGCAATGAATGACGAAACAAAATGATTACGGCGTTCCAATTCAAGAGAAATTTCGTGCATTATCTTGTTGTTGCATCTATAATTGACAGCAGTGTCATCATAAATATCATGTATTTTGAAATAATACACTCCACAAGTGGAGTTACAAGCAACTGCTTCGAAAACTTAGCTTCTTGATGACAAGATGAAGTGAATGTGGTCTATCACCTAGACACCATGCACCCCACGCTTTTTTTAATAACATATTTTTTTCTTATGTATACTATTCTTAATTCAAATTTATTAAAACATTTATACTACTCTTAATTAAGTAGTTTGCTTTTTTATAAAAGCGTTTTTTTTAAACTATTGTTTACTTTTTAGATGAATTTTCTATAAAAGCATTTTTTAATTTTTATTTTATTCAAGGTCGTAAATTATCCGCGAAATAATTAATTTGGGCTCCTGCTGTCTTCCTCGTATGAAATAGCCGGTTTTCAGATTATCCGAAGACAGTAACTTATCCGAGAAATAGGTAATCGGGTAATGAAAAAAAAAATCGCTAATCCTGAAGATCCCGGTAAGGATAACAGGATTATTTAAATTATTGCATTGTCTTCGGTCCCGAAGTCAGTAACTTATCCGAGAAATAGGTGATCGGGTGATGAAAAACAAATCGCTAATCCTGAAGATCTTGGTAAGGATAACAGGACTATTTAAAATATTGCATTGACATCGGTCCTCAATAAGTCTACTAAGTTTTAATGAAATATGAATGTTTGTCTTTGTGTTTGAAGTGGGTCAAAATGAAGTCCAAAGGAGTAGGATACAAACATACAAACATAGAGGTGAAGCTAATAAACAGTAGGTACGTAAAAAAATAGCATTTACTTTTTTTGTTAATAGCACAAAAACTATTTATATTTATGAAAAAAAGATCCTCAAAAAGGTGATTTACTTTTTTTGTTAATAACTCAAAAACGTAAGAAATTAGTGTATTTAATTTAATTAAAGGCACTCAGTTTCATTTATGTTTTTATGTTTAAAAAATTATGTAGATTTTTCAAAAATAGTTAGTTATTTAACAAATTTTTATCTAATCTCTGTTCTCACAAAAATCGACATGAAAGTGTAAATAATTAATCTAAATTTTTTTTGCTACTTGGTGTTCTTATGTACATACTTAACAAGATCACGTGATAAAAGTTTATTGAAGTTTTTTTTTTGTTATAATTTTTTTAAATAAACAGAATATTAAATATAATTTTATAATATTTTCTTTTGACAAATATTATTATACAGCTGTTTTTGCATAAATTAACAATGGCATATATAGCAATATATCATGGTACACTTCGTTCATAATTCCATTTTTAGTACCTAATTTAAAAAATAAAAAAGAGTTAAATTCTTTATTAAAAAAAAAACGCTTTGTGATTGGTCGTGACGTCTCTATTATTCATTGACGCTGTGAGCCTATCTCAATCATACTATACCTTTGTATTTTCTATATGTTACTAACACACCAAACGCATTATTGTTGAATGTTAAAATATTCTAGTGATTGCAGCGCTCTAATTGAAATCTGTCAAGTACTTTAGTCTTGGTCCGCTAGTTATGTTGGAGTACTAGTACTACATAAATTGGAGGGAGGTTTGAACAATCAAAACTATGAGAGTTCATTATACTTGTCGATTTAGTCGCGGAACACATTTTGCATTTCTCACTAAAGGCAAATAAATAACTGACCGGGTGTGAGGTCCGTGGAATATCGTAAACTTTAAGTTTCAACGGGGGCTACTAATATTAAGTTTGAGTTTTGATCCGTTGTTTCTTTGCATCGACACATATTTACACGAATTTTACTCATTTAATTAAAAGTCTATGTATTATTCGGACACCCACCACCTCAGTCCCCCGGGATCATGGACGCTGTAAAGGGTCCGAAACGTCGGGAAATAATTTAAAATATTGTTAACTGTAAAGTTTTGAATAAACGCGATAAAATCCGGTATAGACTTTTAATCAAATGTCCTTCCTGTTGTTTAGTTAGATTTTTATATTGACTTTAATTAATGTAATTATTTTTACATAATTACGTAAACTCCAAGCAACGCTTACTTTAATAGCAATTGTTCTTATAACAACCGATACTGACGTTTGTAAAAAACCTAAGAGATGGACATAGAGCTAAGAGCCGTGTGGAAATCAAACAATGTGCGTGTTTAAGATAAAAGAATGTATTTCAAAAAGCTATGCTGATTCGAATGTAATTTTATTTAAATTAATAATTGTTAAATTAGGTTCTAGCTTTGGTTGGGACAATACTTACCAAATACCAATGTGTATCAAAAATAAAATTTAATCAATATTTAAAAGATGATTTTTGACAGTTTTTGTAGTTATACATATAGTAATTTTCTAAAGTAAATGCACAGCTTTTAAAAACTAACATCATCGGAATACTGTATTATGTGATATTGAAATTTGAAAAAGACATTAAATTTTTTATAAGTGTGGTTATGAACAAATATCGTCTGAAATAATTTATTGTAAATCCTACAAAAAATATCTCGATGCGTAGGTATAGATTGAAAAATAAAAATAAAAATTACTTCCAAATTAAAATTACATTATAGAATCTGAATGTAAATATGTTAATGAAACAAAAGTATAAATCAAACAAAGATAAATTCCCCAAACTCATCTCGGATGAAATCCTGTACCTAGCATCCGAAAATACAAATAAAATAAATATCAAAACCACGATAGATATCTGTACGACCTATACAAATATATGTCATAAGCGGGACATGAACCCGTAAACATTAGTGCAACAGCTAGTTACTGATAACCAGTGCGCTAGCCGATCAAAATAAAAAATAAAAAATCAACAATAGTAAAATTTTACTCAAACAAAGAGATTATTCTCATCTACTGTTAGGATAAATCACAGCTAAGCAAGATATACCTTTAATTTCAAATAGTGCTCGAATCGGACAGAGACACTTTAAAATTTATAGGTGAGCTTGAGGTTCAGACTTCACCGTCGTGATAGAGGCCGGAGTCAGGCAGTGTATCACGTGTTAGCTGGATTTAGCGAGCAAGCGCGCTCTCGTAAGGATTTAGACGCTGAAGCCATTAATTTCCTTCAGCGCCTTACAACTTACAACGGTCGCTAAGCTGTCACTCTACTTAAACTGCATAAGAAAAAGGTAAGAGAAGCGCAGAACAACTTAAGTAGTAAGTTAATATTGTCAGTACTTTGTAAGCCAAGATTTATGACTCACAAAATTGCAGCTTAGGATTTATATTATGTAAGCTTAATATATATTTTATTATCATCTAAAATTTTCGCGGTAAGTTCATTTTTTATATTTTTTAATTTATTGGTGCAAGCGAAATAAGTTATTAATTTGGCAACTCGTTACATTCTTGCAATGTGAAAAGTACTTTTTGGTATTCTATTTTAAAATGCCTAAAAATAATTTTGTGTAGTTTTGTAAATGTGTTAACAATCAATTTTATTTTGTAATTTAACATAACGCGACATACAAAAAGTAATATAAAATTGTCTTTATAGAATCTATCATAAATTTATCAGTATCAGATTAATAATGACAATACATTTTATTTATAATATTTTAGATTAATACTTGTATACAATAATAGCTTACATAAAATATTTTTTTTTCAATTTTCTTTAAGCATTTTTTTTAACTGAATAAGAAATAAATAAGAATCGAATAAAATCTTGAGAAATAACCAATATATTTTATTATTATTCGACGTTGACGTTAATGTAATTGTCGGCATAGTAGTTTTTTTTTTCTTTTATATTATTTTCTGACATAATTATTAGTGTAAAATTGACACAACTAAGATACAAAACGAAAAATCTTATACATCTTAAGAATTATAATTCAAAATATGTATGATATCATTTCACTATATATAAATATATTTTACTATGCATACTGTTAATTATATGTATATATTAGACCTCTATATCGATAATATTTGTGCATAATAAAAGTTAGGTTGAAATAGACTCCTATTTAATAAAGTTACAATTTAGCAAACATTTTCTCCCACAAAAAATATTGCGTTATAGAATACCAATAGGAATACTAGTGAACGAAGATGCCAGCGTTTCCCTCAGGTTCGAACGGAATTAAATTTTTAAAGGATACTTGAGAATATTCAGCTCTTGTTAAAATGTCAGTTACTACAAAGCCGTTATGGCAATAGAAAATGTGAGAAAAATATGAAAATAAAAGTATAGTTAATGGTTAACATATTCATAAAATAGTGATTAAATGCTTCAAATATGAACTTAATAATCGAATAACTAGACGTTAAATATAATTTAATTTAACTACTAACATTATTATTATAATATATAACCTTAAAAAAAAACCTTAAATAATATAATATACCTAATGACTAAAATATATTATTAAAAGGAGTCCCTTTAGGCAAGGTTCCGAAGATACTGGCAGTGTTCCTCCTTTGAATAGCTAGACTAATTCTTTGTCCGAGGTAGCTGCCAGCTCTTCGGTCTCCTGTAATGTCGACTAACCTTTTTGTTATTTCCTTAAAAAGCATTATAGCGCTAGGACCCCACGGACCAAGGGTCTCGACACCGAATGGGGCAAAAACGTATTTTCAAATTTTAGCTTTTTCAGCCGCTTCACAAGCCGCACCAGCTCTGTTGCTGGTTTCATGTAGATGGGAAGATGCCAGTGTGTCTGAACTTGTTGCATCCCATACCAGCACCCTGCCCATCTTCCATGGAATCAAACTAATACCGTCCGGTAAAAAAAAAAGTATTGCAAATAACGTAATAGAAATTATTATTATTATATTGTGCTACGCTAATAAACATCAGGTACGGAACCTGATCGGTACTCATATATTTCTCGATATATTATGTTCGCTTTATTGAATTACAAATGTTGATATTTATGGTAACTGCTTCACTGGTACAAATGGTAATAAAAACAATAAATACTTTATAAAATTTTATTTACAAAATAACTATAACAATTTTTTTATCTAATTTAAGGGAACCAAATACGTATATTACATCATTAGAGATCAGCGTATTTTTCGTTTATCATTTGTTCTTGAAATATCTATGCGCCATTATTGACAGAAGAGCTAAGAGATAGTAAAGAAATAAAATGGTGGTACGGATTAAAGTGAAATCGTAAGGTAATATACATATGAACCATTGAATCGACACGTTAAAAGTACTTTGAATTACTCTTTTTTTATTATTGTTACCATTAAGCATTGTAGCAATTTAGAAAAGCATGAAATGAACGAAAGAGTCCTCTAAAGCTGAACATCGACGAATATTGTTCAATGTAAATTGTGTGAAGTGCTCTCGGGTATTCGACGATTGTAAGCGTCCACTTATTACGTCATCATTCATAAACAGATGCTCATTACCGTTATTGGTGAACAATTGCTCTGCAAATATGTGCGCTCTACATTGACATTTTGAACTAGAAAAGCATTACTGCATACTTAGGCATAATCGTAGTTTAATACAAAGAGTATAGATGGCTTAGTGAATAGAAAAAATAGATGTGTATCATTTTATCAGTGAATTATGAGCTTAAGTCAATAAATTTTCAACTAATGAATTTTTTTCATAACTCATTTCGTGTTTAGTTGTAAGGAGAAAAACCGAAAAATAATGAGACAGGTAACCCACGTTAAAACATTATGCGGCTGCACTAACGGGCTGTTACAGTAACGGTGCGGGTTCATTTTTATGTCACAGTTGTTTGTGTACCACAATATTTTACTAAAACCTAGCAGTAGCGTTTTATGACTAAAGATTTAATAATGTTTCCTCCACAGGGATAGCACCCACACTCTCACAAAAATATCGAGTAATAAATTATATATGTAGCTACGTTGCATATGCTTAGTGACAGAACCAGAAGTTCTTTTCATCCTCTTCTTGTTCTGACTTTCTTTTTTAACTTCCATTCACGTACCTTACTGAGCCACGTATTTGTGCTCTAATGGTTCAACACTTTATGTGACCCGGTAGCTCGTTAGCTCTCTCGCTGTAAAAAGTCAGTCTGTTTCAATATGGCATTATTGACCCGTTGGCGCAGTTTGCAGTGACCCTGTTATCTGCCTCAAGGGTTGTGGTTTCGATTCCCGCCCCGAGTCTGGGTGTAATATATGTTATTTATATATGTATTATATATATGTATATTTATTTAAAAAAAATGTATATCAGTCGGCTGCAGCTGTTACCTATAACACAGGCATTAAGTTGCCTACCTTAGGAGCAGACGACCGTGTGTCGTAACGGCTGCCATTCGCCCGGTCCTTGAGCGGTGGATGCATCGAAAACGCAAACCCCTCACCTTCCGTCTGACACAGGTTCTCACCGAGCACGGTTGCTTTGGTGACTACCTGTGTCGGACGGCCCAAACGGAGCCGACGACTGAGTGTCACGATTGTGGCGCAGCGGTGGACTCTGCCCAGCACACCCTCGAGGTGTGCCCGAGATGGGCGGTGCTGCGTCAAGGTCTGACGTCGGTCGTCGGAGGAAACTTGTCGCTCCCGAGCGTCATCACCGCGATGCTCGGCGACGACGAGTCCTGGAAGGCGATGGTCTCCTTCTGCGAGACAGTAATGTCCCAGAAGGAGGCCGACGAGCAGATGAGAGAGGAGGCCGCCGACGTGGGCTCCATCCGCGGGCGACGAATGGGGGTGCGTAGGAGGCGCTACTTAATGCGCCTCCAGTAACGCCCTTGTGCCCGTGTCGGGCCGGGATGGGAACCCGGTCCTGCTAGACACGGCGTCGTCGGGACTGTTCAGAGGTTAGCCGGACAGTCCCCATGGAGGAGAAGTCTGGCCTTTTCGCCGAGGCCAGCCTGTCGCTGGAGGGATCCTGTTGCCTGTAGATCCGGGACCCTCCAATTAAAGCGGCTGAAGGCTCCCGCAGGGGTTTAGTACGGTATTGCACTCCCAAAGTGCCGAGTCCGACATAGGTCTAGGACTGCCGACCCGGGCGTCCTGGATATCATCCGTAAATGGATTCCCCTGCGTAAAAAAAAAAGACGACCGTCTGTGTGTTAAACATATTTATATATTTATTTATTTATATACTTATGTATGGACTCATGTAAGTGCTTTACTTGAAAACATACGAATTTTTGTTAAGGAGAGTTGTAAAACCTGCTAATACATGCTTTTTATTGCATTTTAATTGCAATTGCAACGCGAGTTCAATCAAAGACGAGAAGTATATTTACAATATTTCTTTTATTCTGTGCGATGAAGATTTGCTTTCTATATTTATATTAGAAAATAAACATATTCTTCCCACAGTCATACACTTTTATTTGTCAATTTTTAAGTTACATTTACAGCAGTCCCGCTGCTTTATATTTCTTTCATAGTCCACTTCAGAGATAGAGCTTATTTTTCATTGTCGTCAAATACATTAAAACGAAAACATTTCAAGGATTACATTAAATTATAACAAGATTTTAGTTGAAGCTTTAAATGTGTATAAAAATAAAAGTATATATAATACTAGCTGTGCCCCGCGGTTTCACCCCCATTAATTTGAGGGAAAAACGAACTTAAATATTTTTAAGCAATTACTCTAACAGTAGGTACCTGCCTCGTTACTCGAGTGGTCGCAAGCGTTACTGCCGAGCAAGGGGTTTCAGGTTTGATTCCTCATTCAACGTATAATTGAGTTTTTTATCTTTCGAAAATTCTTAGTAAAAGAGTTAGTAAGAGAGAGAATATAACATATATTTACTTTAAAAGTGGAACCTTAGATAAAAAATGTCTCGAGAAGAGAAATAATAAAGGACGCAACGGAAGCTCTTAAAAAAGATTAGTTTTTCCCGTTTTTGTAACATTTCTTATTATTGCCCCAGTTGGTTGTAGCGTGATGTTATATAGCCTATAGCCTTCCCCGGTAAGTGGGCTATCCAACACAAAAAGATTTATTCAATTCGAACCAGTAGTTCCTGAGATTAGCGCGTTCAAACAAACAAACAAAAAAGCTCTTCAGCTATATAATATTATATTATAGTATAGCTTTTTTTTTAATTATTTATCTGTCAGCTTAGGTTCCCCTAAAAATAAGTATGAAATTGTTAAAAATCCTATTCAATTGTCACCTGAACTAAACTTGAGGCGAAAAAAAATTGATATAATTATCATTTTTACTAAAATATAAAAATTAGAAAGGAATTGTATCTATATTTAAAAAATCACTATCAATGAAATTTATGAAATTTATTATTTATTGTTAAATAAGAAACATTTGTATATCCTATGCAAACAAATGTCATGTGCGGAATTCAAACCTGTGACCATGACCGCACTGAAACCCATCGTAATTATCTCGATCTAAATACCTAATTTATTGTTGTTATTATTTACGAATTACTTATAAATAAAAATATATAATTCTAAATTGAACAACTCGCAAAATAAAAAAAAAGCAACCTATTCTTATTATTTAATATAACCCTTGTAATGTGAATTCAAAACTTTGGCGTGGTAATCATTTCAATACAATGTTAATACGAGGAAGCCACGGGTCTGTCATTTGTATGAACATAATAATATTCAAGTGTCATTACGATATCCCCAAGCAAACATGTGTACGCCGTTCAACCGAAAAGGTCTTTACAAGTGATTGCGGCGGATACGAAAATAATAATTTGAATGGAAGACGGGTTTTAAGAATTAAATACTTACACATTTTCTGAGAGAATATACCTACTTAGTGACATATTATTTTGATATTCAAAAATATATCTTTTATTCGATTTCGGATAAAAAGTTTTAGAATTAAATAGTTGTTTATTACGATTAGTGCCAAGAAAAAAGAGCTTTGGTCCATAAGTTAAAGTTTATATCTACGTGCTTTTAATATTTCCGTAAAATAAATCTCTGGTGCATTAATTACAAAGACAGAAGATTTCTATAGGTACGTAAAGAAAAGATCGTAAAAGAAATAATCATGGAAAGAAATAATCGTTAAATGTGTTAATAGTAATAATCTAAGCTTCCTTGCTTATTCAACGGTATAGTACTATGCAACTAAAATGATAGTGAATGCGACACATAAATGTCATAGTGTAAACAACCGGACAGAATATCAAATCAACATTATTGAATGCTGACGTTTTGATTATCATTATGAAATGTAAATTCAGCTGTAGTTAAGTTAGTTAGTTCAAATTATTTAGTTAATTTTCAAAATTAAGGCAAAATAAAACAATGTGAACATACAGAATGAAAATATATTTAGTAAGAATATGTTTAACGAATATTTCTAATTACATAGAGTGGGATGAGTCTAACAGAAATGGCATCGTTATACAATATTTAAAAGTATGTATTTGGATAAAATAAAATAAACACAAAAATAAAACACGTTTCTTGTTCAGGACACCCGATCCTCCCACTTTGTATAAATTTGTAAGAAGAGGTAGTGCGATGCTGCTTTGCAGCCGTACTGGGCCGGCACGACCGGGGTGGTACCTCTCGCTCACATGATACCTTCAACTTCAACTTCTTTTGGTTTGATGGCTTTCACTGGTGCCAAAAGAGCACAGATGAATTCGTCAATGTCACGTAGAAGTGATACCGGCCTAAAGTGATAGCTATGCTGTCGCGTTTCGTGCGGTTAGTGAATATCCGGTGGCCTAATTGTACGGGGAAAAAGAGCATCTGCATCCTCTTATGGAGATGTTCATGGTCGTCGGTAGTCAACCAAAAGGCTCCAACTGCTCGTTTGCCCCATACATCACAAAAAATAAATATTATTTGTAAGTTGTATGAATAAAAGAAACATAATTATAATTACTATAAACTATTATTTTTGTAAATTAGGTCAGATAAGAAAGAAAATCCTTAACATGGTGAAATATGTGGGAAAAACACTTTATATTTTATTGCACTCGGATGTAGAGCGATACGCCCGGTGATTTATTTTTATTGTTCTGCAGTCTTCATACTTTATGTAGTTGGAGCCACAGTCGAACAAATTCTCGTAAATTTTAGAGTGACCTCTAGCGAGTTACTGATGGCTTAACAGATTCGAACTCAGTGGAATGTTGTGTCGTATTACTTCACAAACGTATTAGTTTTTTGTTTTGTTTAATTAAATATTCCTCTTTGCAATTTTGGAAAACAAATTTAATAACATAATTGTGTAATGTAGATAATAGTCGCTCCACTATAGTGATCAAAAACTTTCTTTAGACGAATACCAATAATACGAGTATATAAAATAAATAATAAATAAATAAACGTGTCCCACTCAAAGGCCCCTAGTAGGATGTAAATCCTGTGTCGGGGGTCCGGAAACACAAACAATACACAAACACAAACGCCCAGACCACGACAAACATCTGTATGGCCTAAAGAAATATTTGTTACGTGCGGGGATCGAACCCGCGACCATCAGCGCATCAGCCAGTTGCTGTGACCACTGCGCCAACGCGTCGTCAAAAACAACGTTGTTTAAAAATTCTTAAATCGATATAGAACAAACACAACATGTAATCTAGTTTGTCCGAAATATCTTATGTTTATTCTTATGACGAACAACTCAAGCGATTTGTGTATTCGAAGAATAAACTTAGTTTCCAACTTCTGAGCGCAATCGATGCGTTAAACTATGTGTATGTTCAAAATAGACAATCCCATGGGACATTGTCGATACGAATTCGTCTGCATCTTCTGATATGGTCTGCATATTCATATCTTAGTGTCGATAAACAAATATAAACTAAAGTTTGTTTGATAAAAGTTACGTTTATTAACTATAAGGCCATAAAATATACGAATAATATATTAAAGTTTATGAAAATTAATTTTAATATTTAAATATTTAACTTCCACAAAATCATGTCTACTACGAAACCAAACACACTAATTAGACAAATATAAAATAAGATGTCAGTGCTCTGAATATAGAATCGAAAAGTATGTACACACCTATTTTAAATAATAAATTTTACCGAGCCTTGTTACAGTGAGGTTTTAACAAAGACCGCTAAATGTAATATTTAAAATCTTCATTACTGGACCAAGCTCGACTGAAATTTCGTGAAAATTTAAATACCTTAAGCGGTTATTTTCAAGTCGGCCGGACTTAAACTAAGTAGTTTCGAATCTGTTTGCGAACGTTCGTCGACATTGTTTATTCAACAAACTTATAAATGCCCGTAAAAGAAATAAGAATTAATAACAGTACTCGTACTAATTATATAGAAGAACATATCAATTATAATATCTTATATTTTTTTTTAAATGTAGGAATGATCAAAACTACCACCCAATACCAACCGATGTAAATGTACCAATGATCAAAACCGGTGGGAGGGATGCGCTGTGCCGCGCTCCCGGCTGCATGGGTACCACCATCTTACTTATTTCTCCCGTGAAACAGCTTTGCTGTAAATATATATGTTAAATATGTTTATCACACACACACACAAGGTCGTCTGTTTCTAAGGTAAGCAACTTAATGCCTGTGTTTTAGGTAACAGCCGACTGATATATTTTTTTTTAAATAAATATACATATAAATAATACATATATAAATAAACATATATTACACCCAGACTCGGGGCGGGAATCGAACCCACAACCCTTTGAGCAGAAAACAGGGCCACTGCAAACTGCGCCAACGGGTCAGTCGAAATAAATAAATAAACTTTATGTCTCTGGATAGGCAACACATAAATGAGTTGCCTGGGCTAGTTCCAGGTAAACTAGTTTATGTTCACGGGCGACGTCAACCACTTACCATAAGGTGCAACGTTTGCCAGTTTGCCTATCCAACTAACATAAAAAACTAACTTTAATATTTTGGTTATTTATATAACGCTAAGTACCAATAATTATGAAAAATAATAGATAAGACAAATAAAATTAAATAATAAAATTTTAAGAATAATAAACTAATGACCTTTACAGATTATTTTATGAAAATCCCAAAGAAAATGTTAATTTAAATTTCGAGTAGCAAATTTTAATGCTTGGTTAAGTTGGTTTAAGGTAAGGTAAGTGTCTATTATTTTAATACTTTGTTTGAAGTAATATTTATGATAGTGACAACCAAACTAAAGTAATCATTTGAAAAATATTTAAAAATAAGAAATATAAACAACCAAGAGCAAATCAACCTCGTACACGAAATCGTTCGTACAATATTTTCCTCTAAAAAAAGTCAAAATAAGTAAATTAAAAATAAATTATCCAAATAAATGTACCGAAAAACTACAATAGAAGAATTTGTGACCGCAAAGTATAGTGAAGAGGTCATACTGTAAACATATTAAGCATAAATACACATCCTACAAAAAAAAAAATTTACGTACCTACTACAAACTAGCGGCCCGCCCCGGCTTCGCACGGGTCTTTAACTAAAATTT
Organism: Euphydryas editha; assembly: GCA_036937285.1. Classification (NCBI taxonomy): domain Eukaryota; kingdom Metazoa; phylum Arthropoda; class Insecta; order Lepidoptera; family Nymphalidae; genus Euphydryas; species Euphydryas editha. The sequence goes on from JAUPFZ010000006.1 coordinate 9,761,396, forward strand.
TAAAAATTATACATTTATATTTTTTATCACCTACACCTGCGTCGATACTGGAAAATATTTTATAATAGACGGATTGAGTGACAGATTTATTATATCTATATACATACAAACATACATACATACATACATACATACATACATATATATGTATATAGATAGTACGGATGAAACATTTGAACTGTTTTTTTTATTAAATATTTTCTCATTGATGAATACCATATTTTAATAAGTATTATTCCCGACGAAGACAAATCCAAAAACACAAAAATCATAAAACCGTTCCACTCGTTCTCGAGTTATAAACGGTGTAACTAACACGACTTTATATATATAATTATATATATAGATTACAACTTAAATAGCTATAACCATCCAACTTTGTACAATCAACAAACAAATAACGACCAAATACTTTAAATTTTAACAACGAACAAACAATCAAGACCGTAGTACCCTAAACTATTTAATTATATACAAAAAAGAAAAACAGATTTTTAAATACGGGCGAGTGTCATTCTTTTGGCCGAAGTTTTGGTCAGCGCGATTCAGAAAATTATCTGCGCCATCTATCGTATAATTGTAGAATATCGTTTTTATATTTAGTGACATTTAACATAATTAATATTTAACATAATAGTATATTAATTGAAAATGATGTTTATCTAAAATATTAAAACGATTTCTATTCCTATCCGACATATTTACTAAACTTTTAAGTTTAACAAAATAATAACTCAAAAATAAGTTTTGTGAGTTTTAAAGATTCCTTAGACCAGATGGCGTTGGCGGCGTAGGTACCTATTTCTATTTTCTTAAATATTTATTTTTAAATTTAATTACAATGAAACAAAAACTAAATTATACTGTGAGTTATTTCCAATTTTTATGTATTAAAGTTATTAACATTGGTTTTGTACTTTTTACGTGATACGTGATCAGAGAAAAACACGATAAGAGATGGCGCTGATACAAAAAAATACGCGCTATTGAAATTTATTCTTGATGATATATAGTGTATTAATAAAACGGAGGTTTTAACAGATTTATTATTTGTATAGATATCTAATTATTTGACAAAAAGATGGACTGACGAAAAGACAGACACACGTACGGATTTGGTAACGAAACGCTAAAAATATTGTATCAATTTCTATTATATTTTTATTACAAGGGATTTAACCTTTAAGTAGTGACGTGGCTTAGATGACTCATAAATTGTGATGTGACGTTTTTTAGACGTCTATATAATCTATGTAAATTATATAAACTTTATTATATTTAGACATTGCTTTTTATTGATAATTGAAATAAATAATTATCTTCTAATGTTTAGTTGTAAAAAGAAACCCAATATAAGCATAAATCAACATTTATTAGGACATTTGGTAACAGGTGTGAATAAATCACATAATGAAAATTATACTTCTTCGTTCTTATGAAATAAGCGAACAGACTTATTTTTTATCAAAAGTAACAAAGTTTTCTACTAGTTTAACTTACTAACTAAGAAAAAAATGAAATTAAAAAATATCAGTCTCCCAAATTCAGCCGTAATCAATAAAGTCGCTGCAGATCGTTTTGGAACATCTCAAGCATATAGGTTGCGACATGCAATGCACTTATACTTGGAACGCCGCTTCAGCCTTGCCGGACACACCCTACAAGTCTTTTTGACGTCTTTTCGTAAAGTCTTTTTGTAAGTCTCTTCCAAGAATCCTTATTATTGTCAGCCTTAGCTCTCTTGGAAGATGGTCATTGTAAACTCGCTGACGTTAATGTGGCAAAACTAATTCTCAGGATAAATCCTGCAAGAATCGTCCTCTAGATACATTTGGTACGTCAGCACACTGCTTATAAAGCACAAAGGCATTCACCCCGCTCAAGTCTAGCAATCTGAAAAAATAGCTAAAATCCATCTGCGAGTGCGGCGGCTACAAGAATGATTTGAACACTTCTTGTCGACTTCATCCACCCCACCCTTTGTCTTATTGTAGTCCATAATGATAATAGGTTTCTTGGTATCAGGATCAATTTCTGAGGTGTGATGCATAGATGAATTTAGTAGAACTGCCTTAGATGTTTTAGGTACCCCTGGTTCTCGTGACTTGGATACTTGAAATTCAGGTGGAACATGACGCTTATTTTTTTAAGGTTTCCGAAAGCGGCTATTTCCTGAAGGTCCTGGTTGATCCATCTAAAAATAGTAGCACATATAATGAGGTGACGAATAATAGACACTTAGAAAAATATATTCTAATACTGATATGACGTTCAATAATTCATATACACAAATACTGACCTCACGTCTCAGGGACACCCAGTGGTTATACAGGTACAAGTGTTACAGCCACAAGCGCGAGCACACGACTTACTGATCACACTAACGAAACGCGAAGGTAGCAGGGAGGGCAGGGACGTCACTTTAAAATCGACTGCGGGAGACTAATTTTTGCATCCATGCCGTCTCTGAGACACCCACGTCACTACTTAAAGGTTAAATTTATTTAGAAAAAAAATATTGGGTGTTCGTTAGTGAAAAAAGGTTTTATTTCTGATTAAAAACAGCGTTCCGAATTTTTGAATTTGTTCGATGTAAATTTCATTCGTTTCGGTCATTAACTTTTTTAAACAATCTGAGGTGACACAAAATTCAATAATTGGGTAAACCGAAATGTTGACTTTAACTTTAACCAGATTTCATTAATGATTTCGTGTTAGCTGAAATTTAATATTAGAAGTTGCTTCGATTGTTTTAATGATACTTAACATAGAAATTCAATTACAGTATTGATTATTTCGAGCCGAGATGCTTCGTTGGATATTAACCAATAGGACGTTGGTTCTAATTTGCTTACTTTAAAATATTTTAATTTATTTAAAAATTGATTTTGTGTTTAGTGGCGTATTATATTTTGGACAAATCCAGAATATGAATGAAAAAAAAAAAGAAAACAAATGGAGCAGCGCAGGAGATTTGTAAAAAACTTATAACTAGCAGTGAGAAGATTATAAGCTGTTACGGTACATTACAGGTTAATTATTATTGATTTAATCGTTTTCTTCCTCTAAATTTGTTAAATTTTTCGTCACTTGGTGTAATCTTCTTTTTTTTTTTTTGATAAAATGTGTGCTCTATGATATTTTCCCTAAATAAATATCACTTACAAAAATTAATTTGTACTTAAAATACGTCTAAATTTGACAAAGTAAAATAGAACATACACAATTAAAATAAGATCAGTCAATTCAGAACACGTACAAAAACTATCCTCAATGTAATTATGAAGTAAGATTTTGTTTATTTTTTAAAAAGTAAAGCGTAAACTCGTATTTTTGAGTGGCACGATAGCTATCCGCCTAAAAGCTCGAGCAATGCGAGCACTGCCTTTGTTGCTCATACAAAGCATTCGCTCACACGTGTTTTGCCAAAAGTTTCGCTTAGAGGTGTGTTTATTTTATCTTTATATTGACAATTTTTGTCGTAATAGGCAAAATATGAAGTTTACACTCTCTTTATTATGTTGGTAAAACTGTAGTCATTACGTAATGTTGTTCCTTCTGTACTGATATTATAAAAACGTAGAATTTATTTGTTACTCTCTCGAAATCTTAAAATTTTTAAAATTGATCGAATTTTAAAAATTTGATATACAGATCAAACTTTTAAAATTATTTTTACACGAGCACCGTATAAGGAAAGGTAACAATAGGCTTTTATACATCACGTCATCATTTAGCCGCTAGAGACTTGAAGATTTTATTAAACTTTGATTAAAGGAAAGCTTATATTACCTAGAAATATTAATATATTGTACTTTTATCGTCGTCTCACATTAAAAAGTAGAGCAGGTCCGACGAGAAATAGGTAGACGAGAGGTTTACGCGAGGAGGAATAAGTAACAATAGGAATACCTATGACGCTAGGATCTATTAGTGAGCTTCAGAGTAATATCAATGCTTCAAACCACTATCCACTACTACCATTTTTTTAAATAATCTAAAGAAATGTTATATTTTGCAGAAACACATATGCTTGTAAATATAACAATTATTGCTACTATTATTTTTGCACAGAATCTCATTGAGAAAATTTTGCTACGAATATAAATATTTAAACTATATTAAAATTTCAAAGTTACAACTGGATGTTAACCAATGTTTTATGAATATTTAAACAAGGTGCTTATACATTAAACATACATATTTATGTACTAATTACTAAAACTTATATATATATTTAGGTACTAAAATCTTACTTAATTTTAATATTTCAACATAGTCGTATTGTTTTCTCTTCGTAGCTCAATTTCAATCTACATTTTCATCTAGTTTCAAATTAATAATTAAAAAAAATGCGTTCGGTAAATAAAAAATAGAGTTACGAATAAAAACTTCCATGAAAATGTATAGTTCAATTTTACCCAGCCATTAGTCGATATTGTAAACTAAACGTTCAAACCACAATTCTATACCGAGTGTCGCGTGGTAACTGGTTCGTAGCATCTGCGTAATTCGATCAATTTGTCCTTTATTAGCTTTATGTTCGGAATTACTATTGTCTCGTTTTGATTATATATGTAATAGTTTTATTTTATATATAAAATAAAAGAAAAGTCCGGCTTCAACCGTATTTATGATTACTATTCCACTCATATGAGTCACACTGTGATATTATGTGGCCTAAAATCATTAACGATTTATTTATCAAGCCTATTGGCTATAAATAAATGTATTTTAAGAATCATTCAAATGAAAGCGAAAACAATTTCGTTTTCTTGTATTAATATTAGGAAAGACTGTTACGTACTCGTAGGTACGCCCTCCACAAAAACTATTAGTCCTAAGTTACTAACCATTATCATACTTCGATATAATTATTTATATTATTTAGTTATACTTGTAACTAACCTTTAGACCCATAATCCTAGTCAATAAACTAATACTACTATTAATAAGTAAGGCAAACACCCCCACCTTGCTGCTCAGTGATTTCTTGTTTGCCAAAAAATATAGGTATATAGTACCGCATCTCTAAGATCTATTTTTTATTATTATATACACTGCTCAACAAAGTCTAGGGAACAAGCCAACTATATGACTTTATTTGTAAAATCTTCTTTAAAAAAGTACTGATATCTTTGAGGTAAACAGGTAGGCTGAATGTTTATCAAACATGGTTCGAATTAAAAAAAAAATTAGAAACAAAAGAATTTTCGTAAAAGGCGGGAATCTTTCACTTTGATTGCTGTGTAGTGATACTGTATGAGAATTTTAAAGATAAAAATTTGTTTTATTGTTTTATGATTTTATTGAAAAACAAAATTAACTGTTGTTATTCGTAACTTTTGCGACTACGGCCATTATGTCACGACGTCATTTAACGCGGGAAGAAATGATTCGAGCTGTAGGAATGTTGGAAGCTGGGCTACCCCAACGCGAAGTTGCAGCTGCTCTGAATTCTCACGCGAGCGTTATCTGCAGACTGTGGGTACGTTACAGACTTACTGGCGATGTAGCCGAAAGGTACAGAGGCAGGTATAGGGTTACTACGGAAAGGCAAGACCGTTTTTTGCAAAATGTCGCAAGGAGGCAACCCACCATTACGGCTCGTCAGTTGGTAGAAGACCTCCAGTCGCAGCACCAGGTTGCTATAGTGAGAGAGCTAGTGACCAGACTGCTCGGAGGAGACTCCATGAAGCTAATCTTCGTGCTCGCAGACCACTAAGAGTGTGGTGGTCGCGGTGTCGTTGGACATCGCGAACGCCTTCAACAGTCTGCCGCACGCGGTGATACGGGAGGCACTAAAATACTTCGGAGTGCCCCCGTATCTAAGGAGGCTGTTGGAGGCGTACCTCTCCGATCGAAGGGTAGGCCTCGAGAACCGGTCGGGGTCCGTGGAGTGGTGGCGAGTCGGCTGCGGTGTCCCGCAGGGATCCGTTCTGGGTCCGATCCTGTGGGACATCGGGTACGACTGGGTCCTGCGAGGCCGCCTCCTCCCCGGGATGGGTGTCATCTGCTACGCGGATGACACCCTCGTTTACTCCCGGGGACGAAACTACAAGGAGGCGGCGCAGCTGGCCGAGGTCGGACTCGACCTCGTGATCAGCCGCATAGAGAGTTTAGGGCTTCGTGTCAGGATTGACAAGACCGAAGCCCTGCTCTTCCGCGGGACCGGCCGCAAGGGACCTCCACCGGGGGCTACCCTTCAAGTCGGAGAGGGGAGAGTCAGGATGAGCCCGCAAATGAAGTATCTCGGGCTCATTCTGGACGGAGGGTGGACCTTCGGCCCACATTTCGCGATGGTGGGACCGAAGGTCGTAAAGGCGGCGAGTGCGCTGGGCAGACTCCTCCCGAACCTCGGAGGACCCAGCGCCGCCTGCAGGCAGCTGTACTCCGGAGTCTGCCGGAGTATGGCGACGTACGGCGCCCCGGTTTGGGCGGATCGCCTCACCGCGAAAAATAAGGCAGCGCTGCGCGCTGCGCAGCGAACAATCGCGGTGAGGGTGATTCGGGGGTACCGTACGGTATCGTGGGCTGCAGCTACTGCTCTAGCCGGCGACCCCCCGTGGGAGCTCGTGGCGGAGGTTCTTGCCGAGACATACTCATACGTCTCGGGTAGGAGGGCTCTTGGTGAGAACCCCACGTTGGACGGGATCCTACGTGTGCGTCGGATAGGGCAGGAAGCGCTAATGCGGAGGTGGGGGGAGGACCTGGCGGTGCAGCCATATGGCACACGCGTAACGGCTGCCATTCGCCCGGTCCTTGAGCGGTGGATGCGTCGAAAACGCAAGCCCCTCACCTTCCGTCTGACACAGATTCTCACCGGGCACGGTTGCTTTGGTGACTACCTGTGTCGGACGGCCCAAAGGGAGCCGACGACTGAGTGTCACGATTGTGGCGCAGCGGTGGACTCTGCCCAGCACACCCTCGAGGTGTGCCCGAGATGGGCGGTGCTGCGTCAAGGTCTGACGTCGGTCATCGGAGGGGACTTGTCGCTCCCGAGCGTCATCACCGCGATGCTCGGCGACGACGAGTCCTGGAAGGCGATGGTCTCCTTCTGCGAGACAGTAATGTCCCAGAAGGAGGCCGACGAGCGGATGAGAGAGGAGGCCGCCGACGTGGCCTCCATCCGCGGGCGACGAATGGGGGTGCGTAGGAGGCGCTACTTAATGCGCCTCCTGTAACGCCCTTGTGCCCGTGTCGGGCCGGGATGGGAACCCGGTCCTGCTAGACACGGCGTCGTCGGGACTGTTCAGAGGTTAGCCGGACAGTCCCCATGGAGGAGAAGTCTGGCCTTTTCGCCAAGGCCAGCCTGTCGCTGGAGGGATCCTGTTGCCTGCAGATCCGGGACCCTCCAATTAAAGCGGCTGAAGGCTCCCGCAGGGGTTTAGTACGGTATTGCACTCCCAAAGTGCCGAGTCCGACATAGGTCTAGGACTGCCGACCCGGGCATCCTGGATATCATCCGTAAATGGATTCCCCTGCGTAAAAAAAAAAAAAAAAAAAAAAGACCACTAAGAGTGCCCGCGCTGCGTCATGGAAATCGAGGACGTCGATTATTGTGGGCACGTGAACATTTGCAGTGGACCGTAGATCAGTGGGCACATGTAGTGTTCTCCGATGAATCTCGCTTCGGATTTCATCCAGATTCAAGAAGAGTGCGTGTTTGGCGGATTCCTGGTCGGCAGAGTCGGCTTCAAAACCCACAGGAGGTGCATCCCTACCAAGGTGGTACAATCATGGTGTGGGCTGGAATCCGCCTGGGTGGACGGACGGATCTCGTTTTGATCAGGGGAAATTTAAATGCAGAGCGATACTGCGAACAGGTAGTCCAATCCGTGGTTATCCCGCACCGACAAAATCTGGGCGCAGATTTTATTTTTATGCAAGATAATGCACGACCACATACTGCGAGTCAGGTGATGGATGTGTTCCGCGAGTACAACATCGAAGTGCTGGAGTGGCCTGCTCAGTCCGCGGACCTCAATCCCATTGAACACGCGTGGGATTTACTAAAGAGAAGTACTTTTAGAAATCTCCCTCAAAATTTTAACACTGCAGATGAACTTTTTTCACATCTCTCCAGAGAATGGAGTCTTCTTCCACAAGAGACAATCGATAGTCTCATAATCAGTATGCCACGACGATGTCAAGCTGTTGTTAATGCCTTAGGGGGTCCAACTAATTATTAAAAAAGTCCCTGCATATTTGTTCTTAGCTGAAATGTTTTAATTTTTAAGAAATTTTATTAAATTAAATTTCTTTGTTTAGTTCTGTAATACACTTTCTTTGTTTTTCATTAAAATTACCTCGTAATTCAAAAACTGAATCCTTTATTTATATACGCAACTAATTAAGCATTAAATTGCGCATCGATTGGTATATAAACTTTAAAACAAAAATATATAAAAATAAAAATATTCCCTAAAAACCTCCTGTTCCCTAGACTTTGTTGAGCAGTGTATATATATATTATATATTATCTATAAGTTTCCATCGCAAAGTACCTTTTTAAGGTATTATTATTGAAAATTGATTGAAATTGACTTAAGTACCTGAATTTATATAAATATAAAATAATTTAAATGAATAAGGTACACTAACGAATTGGGGTTACCTGTGATGTTAGTGATAAACCTATGATTAAATAAATAAATAAATTTTACTGCGATATATTTATTTTTAATTAAACAACTAGACTACAACTAGTACTTTTCAACATTTGATAGATAATTAGAAGGCAAAATTAAATACAATATGCAATTACAAAGTTGAATGCTAAACAGCTGTCATAAAAAAAAATCAAAGGTTGAGAATTTAATTTTATGTTACTTGAACACAGCGTGATTACTTAGTAAAATTCAGTTTGATAATCGTTTAAAGAACTGCTGAAATAGCTGAAGTAGTCCTCCACATTACAACCTCATAAAAGAATACGACGGCATAACGTTCCAAGTGAAGTGTCAATTGGACTTCATGCGGTAAATGTGTGATGAAATCACATAATTGACGCCCATTCGAACACTTAACAATACTTGTATAGGCCTATTAACACTTCCTTAAGAAATATTAAAGTTAGTAAAAGTAATTATTAAGTATATTTATTGAATACTACTAAGTAAAAAATAAAAGTCATAGTTTTAAACGTAGAAAAGTTGTTTAGTTTCTCGAATTTTTCTTTAGTTGGCCGATCTAAAGAAGTTTCGCTTTAGCTTAACACATTTGAACTTTAAAAAGAGCTACGAATAACATACAGTACATTTTCGGCATTTTCACAGGTATAGGAAATGTTTTACAGGTACAAAAGTAACTTGTTACATAATAATTTGTTTATGTAATGTTGCAACTCGAGACATATATTAAGCCGCACGCCACAAGGTTTTGTATCTCGCTTTCTGTCTTCAACCAAGTACATTCTACTAATTAATATTTATATCCGTTACGTTAATATGCACTTAAAGTTAAGACGCATGAATTGTATTTTATTTGGTTTTATTTGTACAACAAGTTTCACGAACCTTTCAAATTGTATTAATGTAAAATAAATGTGTTGTTAATATACAAAACAACAATGAACACTTGTTTAAAAAATCTTAAAGACAGTATAAAAATTACGTATAGACGTTCTAGTGCTTGACCAGGTACTTGACCTTTTATATACATTTTATAAGATGAATAAAATTAATAAAAACGCCACTTGATTACTGCTCATACAAAAAATTCGAAAAAAAAACCCTTCTGTTTTTAAATCAAAGACATCGTTTTAAATTTATGGAAATATTATCTAGGTGTCGCTACTGAGGTTTCAAAATGTTTAAGCTTTTGAGAAGAATTTTATTGCGCAATTTGTAGTACTAAGTATATATTAATGAGAGTACCGATGCGGGCGTTAGTAAAGTTGCTCATAAAGTTAAAAAAATATAGTTAAATTTGAAATAATTCTGCAAAACATTTCCAAGCTTAGCACTTTCATAGAGAGGCTAATACGTAATATATAATGCGGAACTTGCTGTTAATAGTCCAATATGTTTTAATTAATCAAATATTAAAAAAGTTGAAGAGAAGAAACCTACAAACTGAATTAGATTTTTTTGCCATATTATCCCCAAAAAGCGAAATCTGAATCTTTTTAACATTCAACAACAAAACTTTTCGTTGTTTATTTCAAGGGATTCACAAAAAAAAAAAAAAACATGTGATAGAACTTTCAACTTATGATAGATTTTAGTTTTCATAATACAAAATAATAATTTTTTATAGTTCTTTGTAATATTTTAAGCATACATAAATCTATAGTAGAAACAAGTTTTATAATTGCCGACCTTTATTCCAAAAATTTAAACTCGTACACACTCACATTCGAAGCCGTTTTTCTAAAATATTAGCTTGTCAAATACAACCATAATTTAAAAAACAAATGGCGTAACTTATGAAAATTTAACGTAGGAAATATATTTCAAAGTCCAGAATATTTCTATCCTATAAGAAAATTTATGTTACGAAAAAGCTAATAATGAAGCTAATGAAGCTTTCATTAGCAAAATTTCATTTTCAAGCTTTTAAGCTTTTTAGCTTTGTAAGAAGAAATTGTAAATTATTATATTGCTTACAATAGTGATGATCCAAGCGAATAAGTAAGATACACCTCCAAATACAATCATATCCACGTGACACACGACGAAGGTGAGTGAATACAGACGGAGATGCTTTCTGCAGTCTGGTATCGTGGCTCATAATACAAAACTCATCGAAGATGATATGATTCAGAACATTTTCTGCATTTCGGTCATCTTCTTGTCATGTTCCATGATCCTACCGAGTGCATGCTAGATTCTATAGCAGCAAAAAAATAAATAAGACATTAAAAAAATGAGAATAAGAAATCTGAATCATTCATTCGTTCATTTCTGTACTGAACTGTATTCGCCTGTAAAACCACCCACTGCTGAGTGAAGGCTTCTTCTCCATATAGAAGAAGGGTACGAGCTTCATCTGCGGTTTGGCGGATAATTTCCCTACCATAAGTAACGATCGGTATCAGGTGTCTATGATAACAACTAGAACCGACGGCTTTACGTGCTCTCCGAGGCACGGTGGGGAGGCCCACAAGGATGTACACCCAGACCGGAAACAAATATATGTACAAATAGAAATTTCTGTCCGAAGCGGGAATCGAACCCGCGACCGCCGGCGCGCGGTTTGAGGCGACTACTCGCACCACTACACCAGAACGATAGTCGTATACCATAACGGTCGTGATTCATTTCAATAAGTACAATTAGTTAAATTATAATTGTTATTATGATAGGCTTCTGCTTCGGCTCTCTGGAAAGCGGTAAGAGACCTTGCTTGTACTTGCAATAAGACTGATAAATCTTTGAACCTTATTTCTGGAGACGACCTCGTAAGTCATGGTAGTGAAACCATGTCAACAAATATTTTTTCCAAAATCTGAAAAACACCGGCCGAGAAACGTTTTACAATGGTATTGACATCACATCTTCTCTAAACAAACAAATGTACCTGCTGTCTCCGAATTATCTTTTAATCTTGCTCACTGACACTAAAGAGGTACAAGCAATTATCTCTTCACTGGAGGATGACAGTGCCGCTGGAGTCGATAACATCCCTGCCTGGCTACTGAGGTGCAATTGTGATTTGCTTGCTGCACCCATTATCCATCTCTGTAATATTGCACTAAGCACTGGTTGTTTTCCAAATCAATTTAAAATTTCTATTATTAAGCCAATTCTTAAAGGAAGTGATGAGTTCGGTGTCAGTAACTACAGGACCATTTCGATTCTGCCAGTGATTTCCAAAGTTTTTGAGAAGCTTGTGAATAAAGGATTAGTTTCTTTTATAGAGTCCAACAATATTGTTTCTGATTCTTAATTTGGATTTCGTGCTGGTAGATCCACGGAGGATGCAGTAATTTAGATGACTAATACGCTAATGGCTGGTATAGAGGGTAAGCAAAAATTACTAGCAATCTCCTTGGACCTTGCCAAGGCATTTGATATGGTTGATATCCCCTTGCTAATTGACTAGTTGGAGGCAGCTGGTGTGAGAGACGTATCTCTTCGACTATTTAAGGATTGCTTACGGAACCGAAGACAAAGTGTTAGGCTTGATTAGACAACCAGTGATCTTCTACCTATCTCTTATGGAGTTCCACAAGGCAGCATTCTCGGTCCCACGCTGTTTCTAGTCTACATAGATAAGCAGTGTCGAATGCAAATCCCGCAAGGAAAAATTATTTCCTTCGCTGATGACACTGCTATTCTGTTTGGCGGAAGTACGTGGGAGGTTGTATTTGATGCTGCCCAACGTGGATTTGATAAGGTATCAGACTGGTTAAAAAATAACATTGTTACGCTTAACGCCACTAAAACTAAATACCTGACCTTTTCCACATTTAAAAAAGGTCTGCCATCTTCTTGCTCCATTCGAGCTCACGTTTGCGATCCATTATCGCTTAACAATTACGTTTGTCCAATACTTGAGAGAGTAAATGATATTAGATATTTAGGAGTTATTATAAACTCCAGACTTACCTTCAAACCCCATGTCTTATCTCTCGTGACTAAGCTAATAAATCTTATTTGCATATTCAAATCTTTAAGACATGCAGCGGATGCGGTGACCATCAAATCAGTATAGTATGCGCTCTGCCAATAGCTGATAACATACTGCATCACAGCATGGGGAGGTACAAGTAAATCTACCCTTATTAATTTGAAGAGAACCCAGCGAGCAATCCTCAAGACGGCAGCTTCTATTTCTTTTAGATATCTGACCGCCGATCTTTATAGATCTTGGGATGTCTTATCTGTGAGACAATTGTTTAGTACGCGTGTTTTGATAAGAAAGCATGCTGGGCTCCCATATTATGACCCTAAAATTCATCATCATTATCATCATATCAGCCGTTTGAGGTTCACTGTTGAACATAGGATTTCCCCATTGACCTCCAGAGCGACCGGTTCACCCTAAACTTAACCAAGATAAAAGACGAAAAGGTGAAGTGTGTCCCAAGGTCAAGGCTTCTACTACTCGAGCACGGAAACACTACTATTACTTCGGGAACATTTTGTATAACAGGATTAACTCTCGAATACTCATTTATTACCTCCAAGACTCAAATTTAAATTCACCATTACCAATTGGCTCAAATCTTTCACCTATATTGAAACTGAAAACCTCCTTATACCTTAATTTCTTAATCAGCTTGTAACTGATTCTCTGGTCACTCCTTAGAGAGAGATCAAAAAAAAAATTTTTTAAAAATAGAATTTGTAGTTTGGCTCGTTATATCGTCTAGTTAGTTAGGACCCGTTTTACGTTGTTTTTGTATTAACCAAGTTCTTTTAGAGTATGTGTGATCGTAAGTTCAAATGATTATAAGAAATTAAATAAAACTTCGTAATGAGTTTGTATTATTAAGTTGATTAACAAAAAAAAAAAACCGATCTCATTTTCTATTAACACATCGTTAATATAGTTGCTAATAGAAATAGCTCCTCTCTATCCCTACTTTATTAAAATAGGAAAATAAAAAAAAATAAAGTACTAAAAAAAATTAAAAGGAGGAGAGGAGGTAAACGGCCCCGCGCCCGCCGCTTACAGTAGTTTCCGTCCTACTTTTTATGAACCTTCCTCAATGAGATCGAACACTTATTGTGCTCCTACTCCTGCCTTATATTGGCATTTAATATAGTTGTGAAGTTAATAGTCTAGTCAATAAGTTCAAAAACGTGTTAAATAGAAATAAAGCTCCTAAAAATATGTGCCATAGCTCATTGGATTCGGAATGACGTCTAGAAAAATGTTTTTTAAGGGTATATTAGCACATAAAAAATTGCGATTGTTATTAACAAAAAAAGAAAAAATAAAAAAGGTATTTAGTTTTTCGTTACTAACTTTTAAAATAATAATATTTAAGGAATTTTGAAAAAAGATCCTGAAAGAGGAGAAAATTTCCAATAAAAAAGTCCCAACTCCCGGAACTCTATCTATATTATTTATAAATTTTTTTTAACGCTGGAATTAGAGCTCCGCGACGGAGTTACGGCATAGGCGCGCCGCCTAAAAAGCCGGTATATCACCTAAAATAATTTTTTTTTTAATATTAAATAACAATTTAAAAATTTGAATAAATTACAGTGTAATCTAGACACTTGAACGAAAAAAACTTCGGTGAAAAAAATTTTTTTTGTCGATTTTTCAAAAAGTTACACCATTGTTAATTAACTAATTTTTTTCCAATCTCTGTTTTTATAAATTACGGTATAAAAGTTTAAATAATTGGTCTAAAAATATTTCGCTTCGTGGAGCTCTTTTTGTTTAGGTACTTAATAAAGTTATGCAATTTTTTTTTATTAAAGTTAATTATTTTGTTAATTATAATTTTTTTAAACTAACTAAAAATTAAATTTCTATAAAATGTTATCAAAAAAATTTTTTTTTGGTAATATATTATTATTGCTGTTTTCGCACTTGATATAGGTATTAATTAAAATTGGAAAAAAAATTTTTACGTCATTTTTTAAGAAATTTTTTATAAAAAAATAGACTATTTTGGGATTTTTAAAAAAAAAATTTTACTATCTTATAGCATAGGTGAAATGGTAAATTTTTTTAACAAAAATTTTTTCTTAAATATTTTTTTTTATATTTTATAATCGTTTTTTTTTTATATTTCAATTGTTTAAAAAATTAGTTAAGAAATTATTTTATTCTTAAAAATCATCATTTACCCTTTTCAATAGAATAACAGAGAAATTTTTTTTTTTTATAAATAATTTAATTGTTTATTAACTTAACAATTTGTTATTAACAAATAATATTAACCGTTATATTTTTTTTCGAAAACTTCAAAAAATTACAAAAACAACCATATATAACAAAGTTAAGAAAAATTTTTTTTTGTATTTTTTTTACAAAAAATTTGAAAAAAATACAAAAAAAAAATTCTATACAGGGTTAATTCTAAAACACCAGCAACCTCGCAGGACAAGATAGCTAACATTATGTACAACAACATTTGTTCTACGACTTTTGACATAACTCAATACATTAATTAAAAATGATTTTTTAAGCTTTTATTGTACTGCTCTGAAAGGATCATGGCGAACTCTCAAACAAATTTTTGCTGAAAATTTTTTTGGGCGTTCTTAGATGAAAAAAATACTAAAACATTCAGTGTGAATTCCTGAATAATTTTGTCTTCAACACTACTATTGTAGGAAGCCAGGATTATAAGATATTCATGGTTTAAAGGGATATTAGGGACGTACACATTTGACAGCTACATAACCTATGTAGCTGTCAAATACTACATATTGTGCTAAATAACTGGATGGATATAGTTTGGATATAGGAACTACTCGCTTCCTGGCTTACCCGTGTCGTGGATGAACTTCACATATTTTCAACCTTATTAATGTACATATCACTTCATTTATTGATAAAATCCGTACAGTAGTTTTTGAGAAAATCAATTACATACTGACAGGTTTTGGGGACTTGATTTTATAATATGTATAGATTTTGTGTTTATTATAAAAAATATCTATTTATCTATATAATCACTGTGACTACGGTAATAAAGAATACACCCCCTCTCTTCCCAGGCGTGTCGTAGTCGTACAAATACACAGACGGAAACCGGGAGCAGCAGCGTCTTGACTAAGGTTGTCTCAGCGTTGTGACTAAGGCAGAACCCTCAATTTGTTAGATTTTGGGGAAGCCTATGTTCAACAGTAGACTACAACAGGCTGAAGTGGAGTGGATAGATTTTGTGTTTATTATCTATAATAATTCTAGAACAACTCCTAAGGGAAGTGATCTACTTGAAAGTTTTTAAGCAAATCTGGTTGTCGCAAATATAATATATTTGTACCGTTGGATTAAAAATCGAATCTTATACATATTAATTAGACTTATTGTTTATTTTTAGGCAATTAGTCTTTAAAAATAAAAGATCTTTTTTTTCAATTATTTATTCATCATCCTCTCTTACAATAATATTATCTAAGTAACCTGCCGGTGCCGATATATTTCCTTGATGTCTGGCCCATCCAAGATACCATACTAATGTCATTGTGTGCGCACAACACCCTACCGTTCGCCTTCCAACCAAACAATTGCAACAATATTCTAAAATCCCAGGTCAACCAGGCACATTATGTTTAATTAAAATATAAACATAATATTGTTTTCTTGCAATATGACGAGATTTTATTTTACCTCTTATTAATATATTATTATTATTTGAACTGCATCTAAGATCATATTCAGAGGAATCATAATGCTCACTGGATACTTCAATTTTATAGCCCCCGTGTAAACGCACATGCTCGCCATAATATGAACAGGCTTGACGTATTTGATACGTTCCCAGGGCAAATAAAAGGAGGTCTCTATACTCTAACTGTGGAAAGTAAGTGTTATACCTGTCTGCTGTTATGTTTTGAAAATTGGATGTTCGTCTATTCATATTAAGAGCATCAACCATACAGGCCAGATTATTTTCTCGGTTCATATTTTCCCTTATAATATTGAGGATTTCATTTGCATTAGCATTGTCATGCAGACGAACACCAAACTTATTTAACAAAGCCGCTGCGATTTTAAAATATTGCATTAGGTGGGGAAGTGATCTATGGCAATATTCTTGTCTTAATATCTTATAATCTCTTTTGAAATAACCATTGATCACTTCTACCACCCATCTGCAAATAGTAACACAGCGGCTTCTATTGGCTTGAGCTGTTGTTAATTGATGTTCACCTTGCAATAGTGATTCTGGCATGTATGGTCTATAGCCACATCCTTCTAACAAACTTATACAATCTCTAAAACCTCTGTCCAATATAAAAACATCATTATTTCTAAAATATGTTCTCAGTGCAGAATTATCACGAGAAAACAAATTAGTCATTATAGTAGAGTCTGATGTTGTCGCTTTATAAGGGCCAAAACAATCAACAATATATCCATCACTAGCCACAATTAAAAATGGTTTTAAAAGATTTCTATATTTGTGAAGCGAATATGTTTCTTTTTGGAACATATAATTAGCACTTTTGTTTATGTAAATATATGTTCCATCACAAATAACAACAGCATTAGTATCGGTTGTATTATATAATCCATTTGGAATAGTTAAATTATGTTGTACCAATTGCTCATGTGTCAAATGGTTTATTCCAAGATAGAGAGGAACAAAATCTTGGCATAAAATCTTTCTGACTTTATCCATAATTGGCTCGAGTGTGCGACGTGGCACTTGAACTAAAGAAGAGATCCTCTCATCAGAGTCTCCAGTTCTCATTTTAAGAAGAAGCGCTGCCAGGCCTAATCCACCTCTACGTATTTCAGAAATTCTAGGTAATTCCCCTAGTAACACATTGAATTTTTCCTTGGATAATCCTATCCAGTATTGAAATATTCTTTCATCCATGTCTGTGATATTGTCAAAGTCAAGGGTGGGTCTAAACTGATTCACAAATGAAAACACATGTTCTACTTGGTCCATGGTAAAAGACTGAATGCTGTTCTCGCTTTCATATAATGTGTCCCAAGAATTGTTGACTAAATGTTCACTACAAACACGTGCTAATTTGGGCAAATAATATTTGTGATCATGTATTACTGTAGCTCTTAGCTTATCAGAAATATTGTGCAATGTAGTTCCAGTCCCACAATGTGGAAAGACACAAGTTTGCGTAGAATTTGCAGCACGTCTGTAATTAGACAGCACTATTTGCTGTGGCATTACCTCCGGTTCTGGCTGTTCAACTTGTTCATCTTCATTCTCAACAGCCTCATCCAGTTGAGTTCTGGCCTCATCTTGTTGGTTCATTCGAATAACCTCTCTTTTGGTGCGTAGCCAGCAAGCACAGCATATACGGTCTGTTGAAGATATCTAAAAAAAAAAAAAACTAATTAATCATAATATAAATATTTAAAAAAATATGATAGAAATATTTATGTAAGACTTATAGTCTTACATAAATATTTAAAATAAAACTCTAAATATTCAAATATAGATTTTATTCTACTTAATCTAATTTTTGTGCCATATGTTATTAAAGATTATTTATAATTATCATCATCTCATTGTGATTTCACATTTAGTTAGTGTCTCTATTGCATCTCATATCTTTTTCATCACTAGTATTAAAATAGTCAAAGTCATTTATATTACTTTGTTTTCATTATCAGTAAGGTTAAGTATTGTTTGTAATTATTAATAATCATAGTATATGTCAATCTAAGTACTAAAAAACTAAGTTATTTATAAATAAATAAATAAAAAGTACAAACCTCTCGTGGTGCTAATCTACTTTCTACAATATTAATTATAGATTGTTGCAAGTCACTAGGATTTTCTCTTAAGACAAGATTACTTCGTCTGTTTTGTGTAGAACAACCACATAATAGGCATACATTTGTATGGCCCCTGGTAGAAGGTCCCGCTTCTACATTTCCAGAAGACTGTGTTAGTAAATTAGAATTTACTGCAGAAAATGCTAGATCTCTGCACGCCTCACACACATAGTCTTCTTCCACAACCTGATGACAAAAAATAAAAATGTTCACAAAGGTCGTTTTAAATTACAATACCAACAAGCATTATGATTTTTACTCTCATCACATGTTATAAATTATAATACAAGGTATAAATAATACAATTATGGTGCAAAGTAAAAGGTAATCAGTTTAAAAAAAAATGTTGTAATATTCAAATAATAATACTTACGAGTTGTGGGTATACCCAGCTGCAGATCAATGTGGTGGCTCTCGGATCGAGTTCCAATGCGGGGTACCGACGCAAAGTATTAATGCATATGTGGCAGTTGACACACATAATGCGTGTAGGATTTACACGACTTCCCATAGTGTCGAGAAAAGATCACTCGAATTAATTTATTCGAATTAACTACAATATCTAGTACGTTAGGTAGAATCGGAGTTCAGGTTAGTCGCGGCAAATGTCGTCGTAAATGGCAGATAATCGGAATCCGTAAGCAAGCAGAAGTCACACAAAGAAATCACAGAATCTATAAGCGGTCCAGGTCAAGTAAAAATCAAGAAAATTCACAGAAAAAACAACGAGTCGCACGCAAAAACAAAGCAACGAACAAAGTGTGAAATAACGGTGAAATATAAGATCAACTTGTCAGTTGAAAGACAGATTGTTGCCATGTTATATTTATGTTTGAAGTATTTTTTTATTTTATTTTCCTATCTTTTTACCACTAATATATTTACACGAGAATATAGCAAGCATTTACATATTTAGGTAATTCTGATCTTTAAACACATATCTAAAGTAAACGAAATCGTTAATATTCAATAATAAGTATTGTAAATTAAATGTTTTCAATACATTACATATAATTTTATACATATAGCAACAATATTTATTCAACAAACATACTCTTTCCGTTTAAGAACAATTGTGCTTCCATTTAAAATGTGATTTTATTTCTGGCTTCCTCAAGCTTTCAGCATGATATGAAAAATCTCAAGAAATTACATAATACATATTTCTATTGATGACATTCGTGAACGCTCATTAATTCTGTCAACAACTATTTCGCCAATGTTCTTTAGAGTCTATGTTTCATTCATTATCGAAAGGATGACGCGACGCTCGGGCGCGCTTGCATAATAATAGTAATAACACTTTCTCTGCCCGATAATTCTAGTTAATAAAATTAATATAAATTGCTTGGTGGGTTTGTGGGCAGTATCATAGTATGTATATCGCAGTGACTTAAGTGAATAATCAAATTTCTGTTTTGTCATGTCCCTGCAATACGTAAACTGAGTCCACAATCCCTTCATACTTTACCAGGCTTAGAACTGGCTATATTAAACGATAAAAAACAAATAAATCGTATGTATAGGAGGGCAACACATCTGCATAACCTCCAGAGATTACAGCACAACCAGTTGTGCGGTAGACATCCGGTACCTAGTCATCAAAAGGCTTCGACTGTCCGTATGCCCGCCAATACTATAAAAATGTAGGTATGTAGATTAGGTATCTGAATTCTGAACATAAAAAAATATGTGAAAATTATTAACGTAGGTAATTATTCTTTAACGTTTACTAAAGTCTAATTAAACCAATTTAATATCAAATATTGGTACCTAGGTATTATTCACTTTTTATTGTTAAATACAGGCGGGCATAAGTATTTCAAAAGTGAAATCAGCGTATTTACAATAATTAAAAAATTAAAAATAATTGACAATAAAATAATATTTACAAACGAAATATTACCTCTAAGGTTAAAGTAACGCGCATGTCGGTGCGTATCGCGCAGATAGCGTTCAAAATAGTCACCATCACAACCAATACACAGACAACACCTAAAAATCAGCTGTTCACTAACACGTGCTAACACTTCCGAATTAGTTTTAATTTGATTGAACTCACAAATTATTTTAGTTAACCGAACCAGTTACAAAAATTTATTCGTGCTAGTTTGTCAGATTCGGTGAGTTGACATTGTCTCACGGCTCGGTGTAGGTAAGTTCGAATATCTAGCTGCATATTGCCGACAGGCTTCCGACACATTGTCATCACACCTAACCAGTATCCTCACCATTTCCGTGTATTCGACATTAGAATAGCGGCGGTACCATGGTTATAAAATAACTTTAGTACAGGTACAATACATCGATCGATACGAATAAAATAAATACGAGTAGCACACAAAATCATATGACGCACGCGCATCAAAGTCGCCCGCCGCCGACTGCCGCGGCTGGCTAAATAGGTCAAGTTCAAAGGCGCTAGCGCCGCCCCGTTCCTACCTTTCCCCTCACATTAGTACGTGGTCGTTATTTACCTAATCTTTGGGACGCGCGTAGAGTTTATTGCATTCACGCGAAAAATTAAATTAATATTTATTTTTGTATGAAAATAAAATCTAACAAATTAACAAAAGTGGTAGAACAAATGTTGTTGTACATAATGTTAGCTATCTTGTCCTGCGAGGTTGCTGGTGTTTTAGAATTAACCCTGTATATGGTTGTTTTTGTAATTTTTTGAAGTTTTCGAAAAAAAAATATAACGGTTAATATTATTTGTTAATAACAAATTGTTAAGTTAATAAACAATTAAATTATTTATAAAAAAAAATTTTTTCTCTGTTATTCTATTGAAAAGGGTAAATGATGATTTTTAAGAATAAAATAATTTCTTAACTAATTTTTTAAACAATTGAAATATAAAAAAAAAACGATTATAAAATATAAAAAAAAATATTTAAGAAAAAATTTTTGTTAAAAAAATTACCATTTCACCTATGCTATAAGATAGTAAAAATTTTTTTTTAAAAAATCCCAAAATAGTCTATTTTTTTATAAAAAATTTCTTAAAAAATGACGTAAAAATTTTTTTTCCAATTTCAATTAATACCTATATCAAGTGCGAAAACAGCAATAATAATATATTACCAAAAAAAAATTTTTTTGATAACATTTTATAGAAATTTAATTTTTAGTTAGTTTAAAAAAATTATAATTAACAAAATAATTAACTTTAATAAAAAAAAATTGCATAACTTTATTAAGTACCTAAACAAAAAGAGCTCCACGAAGCGAAATATTTTTAGACCAATTATTTAAACTTTTATACCGTAATTTATAAAAACAGAGATTGGAAAAAAATTAGTTAATTAACAATGGTGTAACTTTTTGAAAAATCGACAAAAAAAATTTTTTTCACCGAGGTTTTTTTCGTTCAAGTGTCTAGATTACACTGTAATTTATTCAAATTTTTAAATTGTTATTTAATATTTAAAAAAAATTATTTTAGGTGATATACCGGCTTTTTAGGCGGCGCGCCTATGCCGTAACGCCCTCGCGGAGCTCTAATTCCAGCGTTAAAAAAAATTTATAAATAATATAGATAGAGTTCCGGGAGTTGGGACTTTTTTATTGGAAATTTTCTCCTCTTTCAGGATCTTTTTTCAAAATTCCTTAAATATTATTATTTTAAAAGTTAGTAACGAAAAACTAAATACCTTTTTTATTTTTTCTTTTTTTGTTAATAACAATCGCAATTTTTTATGTGCTAATATACCCTTAAAAAACATTTTTCTAGACGTCATTCCGAATCCAATGAGCTATGGCACATATTTTTAGGAGCTTTATTTCTATTTAACACGTTTTTGAACTTATTGACTAGACTATAAAGTTCTTTTCAACACTCGTCACGACAATCAAGATTGTTATGTTAAATTCGTAACTGTGGATCCATATAGTTTAAGAAAATATTTATCATATGTTCTTCAGCCGATTCGAATATAATTGAATGACTTTTCCTTACTGAACCTTATTAGTAACCTCTTATAATATTGTGATAAACTCAAATTTAAAACTTAAATACAAAAGGCGTGAATATAATTCACATTTTTAAGTTTAACCGTAATATTACACATTTAACTTAATGATCATGTTCCCTAGACACACATATGTATATGTATACTTTCTTTTGTATTATAACTACAATCGTGTGGTCCCATAAATGTGTTGTGTTACTTATTATATATTTGTTTTGTCATAACCTTATGGTTTGTTTCGTTGATACCTTTTATACCTTAATTATCTAAAATTTATATCTCTAGTTTATTTGAAACATGTAGCAAAGTACATTTTGTTTAATATTTTGTTGATACCTCCTATACCTTATTATCTAAAACTTACATTTCTAGGTTTGCGTTTTAATAGTAATTTAAATTCGGTAATTTTAATTACGAAATAACGTCTCTACAAAGGCGAGGCAAGTGTAACCAATGCACATCACTCATAAGCGGTCTAGTGTTTAACACTATGGTTGTAATCCACAGTGAGGGTCCAACACTGCTGCAACGTATCACTTCCACCATCGTAATGGCGTCAGCAACGCTGAGCAAAATTCGGTCGTGGTTCCGGTATAGTTAATCAACGAAAGACATCATCCGAGACATCGTAACGTCGATTAAAAATAGCACAGCAGTACCACATGGCGCATACACTACTCTAGGCTAGACAGAGCGAGGGACACACAGTGTTCCAACCGAAGTTGTATACAATAGCCTCTACCTCGATGTCACAGTATGAGGGACACCCTACGTATAACGAATTATATCGCAACGTAGGGCATCGCGCCTCACTTTTGCGTCACCTATACAAATTCAAGACGACATTGACAAAGAGCTCAATAATCTGCGGAGACCGAAATCAACCACAGCGTCTTGCATTCCAGTATCAAATCATCAAGAAAATGCTAGAGTATATTCAGCGCAGTGCTCACACTATTTAGTGGTAATTCACCAAATAACATTACGAGCACTCGATCGAAAATAATAATTGGAATCGAGATTCTTTATTGCGCAATGCTCATATCTTACAAATTTATCGTTAACATATTAATCGTCGGTCGGAGGCAAGGTGATCGTACCAGATCGCCGTTTTATGTTTTGTTTTTGATGACATATATAGATACGTTTCGATAACGTTTCAGAGTTTTTCGAACGACCGATGAGTCGACAGAGCGACTTTAACGGACTAGCGGAATCACTTTACGTATCAAGTCAATACAAGGTCCCTCCGTATCGTTCGTCGATCGCAGTTGAGGATGCCAACAGTGATGTATGAAACACCCTACGAACGTACACGAAAGACTAATCGAACTTCAGAAACCCGATGGCTAGACGTAACGATTTAGCGCAAGTCCGGCGGTCGGCACAGTTTTACAAGTTGTATATATTGTATTCCAGCTCCCAAATAAATTTACGAGACAGGTCTACAATATACAAGGTATAATAGATCTTCGATCTAAGTGTATCGCCCCTTTAATGTATCGTACAATACATTTCTTTGTCGGGATGACTCTTAATCATCTCACTGTACGTGTCGCTCCATCACGCACATTTATATTTTTATTTAATAAGACGGCTGCTGCCATCACTATTTATGATACTTATTTATGATACGAATCAATGTCGATATCAATAATCATTTAGACGGCCCCACATACCGTCAAATACATATAAATATGTATATTTCAAAGGTAGACGCTCGTAGCATCTCCTATTATATTTTAATATTGCCATGTATCAATATTATTAGGGGATCAACTACAGTTAGCAGTCTTCGAGTCCCCCCGTCAAACCGCACCACTACAGTATCATTTCCACACGTGGTAGAACAGACGTCAGAAGACGCGCCCTAGCGACGGCGCCATTGCTATGACACGTGTCATCGACATCAAATTCATCCCACGTGTGTGAGCGGTGCGCATCACGGTGTCGCTCAACACGACCTCGCCGCGACCACTCATCCTATATATGCGAAACGACGAAATTGACATTCGGCCCCACGCACCGCGCACCGTGCACCGCGAACCATGCGCCGCGCGCCGCGCGCCGCGCACCATGCGCCGCGCGCCACGCGCCGTGCACCGTGTGCCTGATGGCACACTTACACGAACTTTTCGGGACTTCAATACACGAACATCTCACTAAATTTTGTCCTTAAAAAATTTTGATTAAAAGGTATTGTTCTCACAGAGTATCTTACTACACTTAATGTTGTTAATTTATGTATGTATTTACTTATTTATTTATTTATATATATATTTTAATTAGTTATATTGTCACAAGCTGACTTAGGTAAGTTTTTATTTAGTTTACTTTAGTTTTGTTTTTTACCCGACTGCGACAGAAGGAGGGTTATGTTTTTCGAGTGTATGTATGTATGTATGTATGTATGTATGTATGTATGTATGTATGTATGTATGTATGTCCATTTCTTTGGCACGCCCTACAGCCCAAACGGCTGGACGGTTTTTGACATTTGAGGTGTCGTTGGATTTGTCTCAATTGTAATAGTGACATAGGCTATATGAATTTTCAAAATGGCGCCCGCAAATGGCGGAATGAGGGGGGGGGGTTGGATTTTTTTTTCTTATTGTAGCAATATGGGTATCAAATGAAAGCTAGTAAATTGTTTTATTCTTTTTAGTTTATAATAAGAGTATTTTATGCAGTCGGGTTTTTGATTTTTTTAATTAAGCATACTTGTGTATTTATTATTATTACAATTTTTACTTTCTTTTTTGTTGCATTTATTGTATCCTGGTTAACATTTAACGTTAATTTGCAAACTAATATTGTTTTTTTCCATTTACTCAGTTCTGTACATCTGATCATGTGTTCATATCCGTGATGGGGACCTGGTGACCTATAGTACAGGTATTATATATCTTTTTTTGGCACCAATCCTTAACTAATCAAGTTGTCGTATTAGTAGTTTGATCTTAATTAAGCCTTTTTATCGTATTAACCTGATTGAAAAGGAAAAGTAAATCATTATTATTAAATGTTTATGCCATCAAAAACATAACTTGTAAAAAATCCAAGTCTCGCAACTCAGTTCTTCTACTCTACCGTAAAAAGTTGTGAGATCCATGTATTACCAAGTCGGCTAATTTATTCAATCCCTACTTAAGGGTCCTTCTGTCTTAAGCTATTACGTAATTAGCTAACCTAACAACATATTATAGTGACCATATCAATATTAATTTTTTTTAATGTTTAAAATAGATAGATTGACTTGCCAATCGCATGAAAACATAATGTATCTCACAAGTAATGCATACGAGTATTGTATTAAATTAGATTGTTTAGTGCGATTGCCAAGTCAATCTATCTATTTAAAACATTAAAAAAAATTAATATTGATATGGTCACTATAATATGTTGTTAGGTTAGCTAATTACGTAATAGCTTAAGACAGAAGGACCCTTAAGTAGGGATTGAATAAATTAGCCGACTTGGTAATACATGGATCTCACAACTTTTTACGGTAGAGTAGAAGAACTGAGTTGCGAGACTTGGATTTTTTACAAGTTATGTTTTTGATGGCATCTCATTTCTTTTTGTAGATATTCCTACTTGTTTTCCTTTCCAGTGTCTTCTACTTCTTAAATACCTACAATGCATTTTCTTAAAACCTACGCTCTGTCTTATGGTCTTTTTTTATTTTTGTATATAATCTTCCTCTTTTTCTTTTCCGGTACTACTTCTTGAGTTTCAGCTATTACTGGTATAGATAGTACTGGTACGCAAGAGGTTTTTTGTTTCTTACAGGAATACGATTAACAGATATAAATACGATTAGTAAAATTTAAAAATAAAAATTTTTTTATTTGATCGTCATGTCATACATATTGTGATGTCAAGTTGACAACTTAAGATACTTGACAAGAGAGATAAATTAAGTATGTTTAGCCGGAAACAATATTGGCAGGTTTCTGTCGATATTTTACACCTAATTCTCCACGAAAATAAACTTTAAAAAATATTTAAAAAGTGTATGTGTACTTATATACGCACGTAAGAAGTTATACTTACAATAAATTGATGCTCCGAGTTAACGGTTAGTGCGCGCCATGTATAATAAGACCCTGATAACCCACTAAAAATAAAGTAATCGTCAAGACGAAGCAAACGAGCTGAAGCTCGATGGGGTTGCGTCGTTTCATTACAGAGTTCCTATGACCACCTTCCAGCTCCATCATCAGATCCTAGTTACCATAGAAAGACAAACTACTCGTCAAGGCGATTCAAACGAGCCCGATTTCTATGAAGTTGTTTCATTTCATTGCGAAGTTCTTATGGCCATCTTGCAGCTCCATCATCAGATAAGACCCTGGTAACCATCTAAAAATAAATTTCTCGTCAAGACGATTCAAACGAGCCCGAACTCGATGTGGTTGTGTCGTTTCATTACAAAGTCCCTATGACCACATTCCAGCTCCATCACCAGACCCTGGTTAACATTGAAAGATAAACTCCTCGTCAAGACGATTCAAAAGAGCCTGAACTCGATGTGGTTGTGTCGTTTCATTGCGAAGTTCCTATGGCCACCTTCCAGCTCCATCATCAGACCCTGGTTACCATCTTGTATTGAAGTACTCGTCAAGACGAATCAAACGAGCCCATACTGGATCGGTTTATGTCATTTAATTAATGAGTTTCCAATGGCCATCTTCCAGCTCCATCATCACACCCTGGTTACCATATAGCACCAAAGTACTCGTCAAGACGAATCAAACGAGCCTATATTCGATGTGATTATGTAGTTTAGTTACTGAGTTCCTATGGCCATCTTCCAGCTCCATCATCGGACCCTGGTTTCCATTGAAAGGCAAACTACTCTTCAAGACAATTCAAACGAGCCCAAACTCGGTGAGGTTTTGTCGTTTCATTGCGAAGTATCTATGGCCACCTTCCAGCTCTATCATCAGACCCTGGTTATCATTAAAAGACAAATTGCTCGTCAAGACGATTCAAACGAGCCCGAACTCGATGTGGTTGTGTCGTTTCATTGCGAAGTTCTTATGGTCACTTTCCAGCTCCATTATCAGGTCAGACTCTGGTAACCATTTAAGAACAAAGTACTCGTCAAGAAGAATCAAACGAGCCGAAACTAGATGGGGTTGCGTCGTTTCATTACAGAGCTCCTATGACCACATTCCAGCTCCATCACCAGACCCTAGTTAACATTGAAAGACAAACTACTCGTCAAGATGATTCAAACGAACCTGAACTCGATGAGGTTGAGTCGTTTCATTGCGAAGTTTCTATTGCCACCTCCCAGCTCCATTATCAGGTCAGACCCTGGTAACCATCTTAAAACAAACTACTCGTCAAGACAAATCAAACGAGCTGAAACTCGATGGGGTTGCGTCGTTTCATTACGGAGTTCCTATGACCATATTCCAGCTACATCACCAGACCCTAATTTACATTGAATGACAAACTACTCGTCAAGACGATTCAAACGAGCCCGAACTCGATGTGGTTGTGTCGTTTCATTGCGAAGTTCTTATGGTCACTTTCCAGCTCCATTATCAGATCAGACCCTGGTAACAAATTAAGAACAAAGTACTCGTCAAGACGAATCAAACGAGCCGAAACTAGATGGGGTTGCGTCGTTTCATTACAGAGCTCCTATGACCACATTCCAGCTCCATCACCAGACCCTAGTTAACATTGAAAGACAAACTACTCGTCAAGATGATTCAAACGAACCCGAACTCGATGAGGTTGTGTCGTTTCATTGCGAAGTTCCTATGGCCACCTTCCAGCTCCATCATCTGATCAGACCCCGGTAACCATTTAAAAATAAAGTAGTCGTCAAGACGAATCAAACGAGCCGAAACTCGTTGAGGTTGCGTTGTTTTATTACAAAGTTCCTATGACCACCTTCCAGCTCCATCATCAGACCTTGGTTACCATTGAAAGACAAACTACTCTTCAAGAAGATTCAGACGAGCCCACTCGATGAGTTTGTGTCGTTGCATTGCGAAGTTCTTATGGCCACCTTTTAGCTCCTCCATCAGATTAGCAACATGTCATCATAATATTGCATTATCACACGGTTATTATTATTATTATTTTGAATCAAATTTAATTTGCAAGATTTGATGACAAACATCGGGACAGGTGAAACTAAATAAAATCTTGTTGAGCTGACACATCAGCGCAATGAAGTACCTAAGTTAGTGTAATTGCGCGGCGCCTACTAGTTAACTTCATGTTGTCGGTTTTATTATTTTTGTCACAGTGTGCGCGCGTATCGTAAAAATTAGTTTCATCAAGAAGTATAACTTCAAAATACAAAAGCTATTTTGAGTAGGTAGTACTTATTATTAGTACTTATTATTTCTTTTTTTTTTTCAATTTTGTCTACTTTAATTCGTTTCGAGATTTTGGTACAATTTCATAAGACATGTTCCATTCTTGCTTTTTCATTCCGTTCACCATTTTAAAAGTTATTTACTTTTATTTACATTGATTTATCCACTGCATATGTAACTTTGTAATCCTATATATTTATATGAGATTACAAAGTTATTTATGCAGTGGGTGTATCTAGAAAACTGGACCGAAATTGCACAATATTTGAATTTTTCCTCGGTTTATATACTAAACACTAATGGTATTCTAAATTTGAAGCTTCTATGTCTGCTAGAAGTGCCTTAGAGTTTTGATGATCGGTCAGTCAGTGAGTGACAAAATCGTTAACTTTGACTAATTATAATTCTTAAACTACTGGTTCAAATTGAATGAAATTTGAAATATACCGTGCTTATACAATGCTTGCTTGGGTATTGAAAATTCAGACTTCTAGTTTTATTCACAACGAAGTTATAGGGGGTCGAAAATGGCCTGAATTGCTTCGAGAAAAGGATAGTACGGCCGTGCCACTTTTTTTTTTTTTGCTCGACTTGGCGGAGGCACTGCCGTGCCTCCAGATTATAGTAATGATATAGAGCGCAAAACCTTGTCATTATTATGCACTGAATGCGCTCGCATGCCTCAAAGACATTATCTTGCATCAATATTTTCTTTATAATCATTGATGGAACAGCGAATTTAGCTCGTGGATCTTCACCGAAACAAAAAAAAAAGTCAATTTTATTTAAATTCATCTCCTGCTTGACATCGAGGCCTATTATAGCACATCATATATGCAGTAGTTATCCTTAATTAGCAAAAAAGACCACTGCCTAGTGGTACGACATTTATGAAGAAGAATTAAATATAGAAACTTCCATGGCGACATACATTACCAAATTTGCTAAATGACATTGTTAGACATGCGCGTCTTTATCGTTTTAATATTTTAACGTAACATGGAAACGATCGCATCTCAAAGCTATTTTTTTTTTTTTCGTGACATTTTTTACTGTCTTTGTGTAGGTCGTATACAGTGTAATATATTAACATGTATTTACACATACCGAGCACGTTAACAAAGTTAGTTCTCTAACTTAATAATACGGCTAACAACACTAGTTTCATTTTATTAAGAGACGTATAATCTGTTTCTATTCTAACTATTAGTGTACTATTACAAATATATAAATATTATTATTTATTGTTTTATTATTTTTATTAAGCATAAGTATGTTCTTCTTTATTTTTCGTATATTATCATATAAATATTCGTTTACTTTTAAAACCTTGTATCGATGGTTTTGGGTGTGAAATGTCAGCGCTGAACAGAATACTATCGGATGTATGAAAAGTTCCTGTGTATTTACCGTATGGCCGTAAGCCGGATGTATATGTGGTGATTTATAAGCTCCTGATACTCGTTGGCAACCGCACTCGAATATTTTTCAAATAAATAGTTTTCTATACAGTGTGTAATGACCGATATATTTTGAAACATTTTAAAATGGTTCTGAATGTTAAAACAAAAAAAAAAATGTAGTGTATTCAATTATTAAAATAGAAATTGTCTTAATACATATAATAAAATTTTCCATGATTCTTTAATGAACTTACTGAACTTACTTTTTTAATTAACTTACTTTTATTATTTTTATAATAAAAACAATAAAAGTAGATTATTATAATTCAATAAATATCTAATTATATGATTTTCTCTTAATTACTTTTAACAGACCTTATCATAAATTACATTCATTTTTCGATCGAACACTACTAGCTAGAGAATCGAGTCGAACGCGTGAAACCGTTAACATTCAAATAGTATTAGAAATGCTCATCGTGAACAAAGGAGCTCCTGCTACAAGCGTGTTGGAATTGCTTCCCACTTCGAAGGCTGGATCAACGTGCAGCTGCAGACTCAGGTACGTCATACATTGTACTTCGTTTGCGCTGCTTGTCGAGAACATCGTTATCACTTTATGTATGTGACTCCGCCACCGCCCAGGTGCAATTTCCATACAGCATTAATTAACAATTTTAATATTCTTCTATATATATGTAATGAAATAAAATAATATCTAAATCAGTTTTCATACTTTATAACAGATATTTTCATATATTTTATGATATTGGCCGTCATATTGCCACAAATTATCGGTTTAGAACCGAAGGCTGAGATAAACCGATCATGCCCCGGAGAGTAAACGCCACTTATCAAATTATGACCTGGAGCGGTGGTCCAACAAGTTGACATCAAAGTCCCATCGAAAGGTATAACTGTGTATATGAATACTAAATGATCCTATCCGACACAACTAATGAATAACCTACGTGTTTAAAATCCTTCTTTACCGAAGAACAGACTAATAAACAGAGGCGAGAGAGTATAAGTTGATGGAAACTGACGTGATCGGTTGAGGATTAGATTAAGTCTGCTGAATTATTAAGTTTAAAATATATTTATTATGCGCTTGCTAGTGAAGGAAAATATCTATACTAATAATAAATCTGTCAAAACCTCCGTTTCATTAATACACTATATATCATCAAGAATAAATTTTAATAGCGCGCTTTTATTTCAATCAGCGCATCTCTTATCATTTTTTTTTGTGTGCACGTATCACGTAAAAAGTACAAAACCCATGTAAATAACTTTAATACACAAAAAGTATACATAACTCACAGTATAATTTAGTTTTTGTTTCATTGTAATTAAATTTAAAAATAAATATTTAAGAAAATAGAAATATGTCTACGCGACATAGACGCCATCTGGTCTAACGAATCTTAAAAACTAACAAAAATTATTTTTGAGTTATTATTTTGTTAAAAGTTTTTTAAATATGTCGGATAGGAATAGAAATCGTTTTAATATTTTAGATAAACATCATTTTCAATTAATATACTATTATGTTAAATTATGTTTGTCTAAATATAAAAACGATATTCTACCATTATACGATAGATGGCGCAGAATATTTCATATAATTTTTTGAATCGCGCTGACCAAAACTTCGGCCAAAAGAATGATTATTAACCGTCTTGGTCGTTATGTATTTGTTGCTTATACAAAGTTGGATGGTTATAGCTATTTAAGTTGTAATCTATATATATAAAGAAAGTCGTGTTAGTTACACCGTTTATAACTCGAGAACGAGTGGACCGATTTTTATGATTTTTGTGTTTTTGGATTTGTCTTCGTCGGTAATAATACTTATTAAAAAGTGATATTCATCAATGAAAATATAATTAATAAAAAAATCAGTTCAAATGTTTCATCCGTACTATCTATACATATAATAAATCTGTTAACGAGTAGGTTTTATAATCTTTATCTTAATATATAAAAGCGAAAGGTTACTCATCACGATATCTCTGGAACTATAAGATCTAGAGACTTGAAATTTGGTAGGAATATTCCTTTTGCCGAGGAGAGGTCAGCTAAGAACGGATTTTACGAAATTCTACCCCTAAGAGGGCAAAACAGGGGGGCAAAGTTTGTATGGGACAGTAGTAGTAGACGTAGTTTCTTGGTCCAATCTACTTCAAATTTTGCATAAAATATTCTTTAACAGAATTTATTGAAGACGTGTTTCGTATTTTATCAAAATTCATCTCCTAACGGAGTTTAAAGGGGGTTGCTTTGCTTCGAAGTTGATTTGACAACTCAATCTGTCTATTATAAAATATTTTCCAGTATTGACACAGGTGCAGGTGATAAAAAATATAAATTTATAATTTTTAAAATTTTAGTTAAAAAACCCGTGCGAATCCGGGGCGGGCCGCTTGTCGGATATATGAATGCTACATAGGACTGAATAAAACATAATCAGGCTATCAATGTCCTTGTCATAAAATATATTTATATAATATTGTGAGTAGGTGGTTTGCAGTGATTTCAGCATATCAGCGAACGGCTGTCTCGTGTTTCTCCTGATCATTTCATGATCATACTGAGTATTTTTTTCGTAAATTAACTTGAAATTTAAAAAGAGAACCGAATTTTTTGCTCCAGCTTTTGCTCTCTCGGCCAATACTAGGGACATTAGGTTATTTGTTGTAATTTTTAATAAAACCGATGATATAATTGTAAAAATGATGTCTACCGAGGCACTAAAGATTAGCTTAGTTAATTAAATGTTGTAAGTAACTTGCGGTAGCTGTTAGACAGCATTATTTTTTTCCCACAAAAAAAAGGTGTTAGATGACATTGGGTACATTACCTAAGTTTGAAATGTGCCTAATGTTAAAATGTAGCCTCTTCTAAATTTTAAATGATTTGCTATCATGACGTATTTATTTACAATGTATATTTTTTTGACATTCGTTAAGTGTGTGTAATAACTTTATAGCGAAATAAATATTTTCATTTCATTTCATTTCTTTGGAAGAAATTCTGTGATAGGAGTATGTACGAGTACATCCGCCGATTGGTTTTGATGTAGCGTACCAGATAACGCTCCAATTATTTTCCTCAATAGAAGTAGAGTATTTTATCCAGTAGTGGTACAGTTGCAATACATTTTAACATTTAAATGCTGTGTTACTAAAGGAAAACTTGTTGAGGTGAGAAATTCTCCGACATTTAAATATATCCTTCCGCCATGAAATCGCTCCTGAGCTGCATGTCAAATTAAACCTCTAAATTCTTGAGTTACATTCTAAACAGAATAAGAGACTTTTTTAAACCTTTACTAGTTACTTCTATGAATACTGGTCAGTATAATATTGAAAAACATGTGCAATTAACTAATAATATAATTAATAATAACGTTTTAAATTACTCCTGGTAATTTGATAATATAAATAATGAAATATGGTTATAATGAAAAAGTAAGTTATTAAAAAAAATAAAAATCCGACTGCCTTAAAAATGCGAAAACAAGTAGATAATCTAATTAAAAATCGAAATCAAATTAAACACGGATGTTATTTTTTAACACATTATTTATCACACTTTTATGTACTTTGTTTTCGAGTGATGTCGGGAGAAGAAGAAACAGAGTTAGTTATAAATTATATAATGTATATTAGTATCTACGGATACAGTACGGATCTTTTTATAAATTTTTAATACTCATATTTCTAAAATTAAAATAAAAAAAAACATTTTCCCCATTATATTTTCCTTAAACACCATATTCTGATATTAGTCTTATCCGAAAAAAAAAATTGTTAGCGCTATAAAATTACGTTATGAACAAAAACTGAAACAAAAAAAAATAACAAAATGAATTATATTATTACATTACATTATGAACCCAAAGAAATTATAAGCGAGGGAATAAAAGGCGCGGATCGTCTAGAAAATAATATATTTATGGTACTCTTTGAAACACGTTTAACAAGGTTTAACGACGATTAACATGGAATATTAACAAGAGATAAAAAAAAATTAAATAAAGAAAATTATATTCCGGACATAAAAATTTATCTATAATATAAAAATAAGTCGGATTTTCCTTCCTGACGCTATAATTCCAGAACTCACCAACCGATATCCACGGTTTTGAATTCGTTGGAAAGGTCTCGGGCTCCGTGAGCTTTATAGCAAACAAAATTCAGGAAAAATTTCAACAGAAAAGCAGGAAAACAGGGACATAGCATGTACTACAAACCAATATGGTTTTGCATGGTGGTTTAATCCCTAAACGAAATGTTACAAAAAACGAAGCCATCTGGTGGCGAAACGGAGTTCGCGGGGTTTTCTAGTTACTTATAAGTAAAAATGATTTAACTAGATGTTTATAGAGAACGAAATATAGATTTTTTTTATAAAAATATTTTTTAGAGTACAATAAGTGTACTAAATAAGTAGTAGTAGTAAGTAGTCTGAATAAACAGTAAAACGGATGTCTTTAATTAAACTGACTAATTCCTAGGTGCTTATCATAAAACCTTTAATCGGTATCTAGATTAACTAATGATGAATAATATTAAAATTTAGTACAATTAATCTCAATATACGTGTCTTTAATACAAAACGTATTAAATATACGATAGAGTGGAATCAGGGTTCCAAAGTATTCTCAAGGGATTCTGTTAGTCAAGGCCGGTTGTCGAAGCTGAAAACAGAACATGGCGGTACAGCGTCGACCAGAGCCGTGATATTGAGAGAGGTCGAGAAGTTTAACGGACAGTTGTATACCTCGGTCAACAAATTTGTTTTCATCTCGGTTGGAAGATCTAAGAGCCGAGCTTACCCGATATTATTCCGAAGATATCACGGACATCAACTTGCACGAGATTATACTAGTAATCAGCTCTGGGATAGCTTAAAAACAATAAATCACCGGACAATTACCCTATTAAATCAGAGCTTTGGAAGCAGATGGAACACCGATACTTAAAGCCCTTCCGAGGCTCTTTAATGACATCTTGCTTGGGGTGTAACGCTGAAAGCCTGGAACAGAAGCGTGGTGGTGCTCTTCTTCAAAAAGGCTGATAACATCTTGTTAAAGAATTATAGGCCCATTTCCTTTCTAAGCCACGTTTATAAGCTGTTATCAAGAGTCATTACGAATCGTCTGATGGGCAATTTTGATGGCTTCCAGCCTTCCGAACAAGTCAGTTTCCGATCTATAGTACCATAGACCACATACATACGCTGCGGCAGATTATACAAAAGATCAAGTATAACCGGCCTTTGTACTTGGTGTTTGGAATCGAAACTTGGGCGGTGCTGCAGTCTCTCCAGCAGTGCCACATTGACTACCTGTATATCGAAGTGTTGCAGTGCTTATACAATAACGCTAGTATGTCGTTTTAAGTACAGGAGCAAGCACGTGAGTGATTCCTATGCAGTTGTGAGACAGATAGATATTATATCGCCGAAACTGTTTAACGTTGCTTTGAAAGATTCTTTCAAGCTCCTTGAATGGAGAGTATTCGGCATCAATAGTAACACCGAGATTATTACATTCGATTTGCCGACGATATCGTGCTTATGGCAGAATCCCTGGAAAACCTCAGCATTATGCTCAGTAACCTTGATGGAGTTTCCCAAAGGGTGGATCTTAAAATGAATAATATTATGGATAAGAGAAAAATCATGTTGGCAAACGCAGCGTCGTCGGACAGCTGCCCGCAACATGGACAGACGACTTGAGGAGAGTCGGCGGAAGCCGTTGGATGGAGGCTGCTTCGGACCGGTTGCTCTGGAGGTCGATGGGGGAGGCCTTCGTTCAGCAGTGGCCATCCATACAATTGAGTCATATAGTATCAAAGACGGCAGTCTCCATAGTTTTCTCAAAAAAAGTTATCTATGCCAAAATTTCCTCTATAATCAGCTCTTCTATCTTAGTTAATAAAAGATGGAGATTTATGACTCAATTATTTAATTTTAACAATTCATTAAAACAATTGAAAAAGAAATTCTACCGTATGTTTGAGTATACATAACGCTAGCTATGACTTTATCAATTGTAAAGCGATATTTAATAATGTCTCTTATTTCTATATTTTAATTAATTTTTTTAATTAATTTTAATCATCTTTTGTCAATTCCACACCTAAAGGTACAAATGTACAACTATTATAATCGGTTTTTACTATGAAAGTATTCTTTATTGTCCATGAACTTAGAGAAAGAATAAATAATTATATTAAAATTTTAAGAACGTGAATTTAATAAGACTATGTGGAAATTAGGGTTTGGGTCCCGGGACGTCTCGTGTCTCGAAGTCCCGGGAATTTTCGTAATTTTAGTTGTCTCGAGTCCCGCGACTTTCGGGTCGAGACTTTAGACGAGACAAGATTGTCGAAATTGTTATGTAATCATTTTTATTTTCAAATAATTGAAGGAGCCTAGCGCCATCTGTTAGTTTAATGAATAATTACTTGGTTTACTATGTAACTACTGACTACACAACACAATAAATACGTTGCCCAAATGTAATGAAAACCCTAGCGAGATGATTTTATGTATGAACCACGCAATTCATCTAGGAATGGTAGATACATTTTATAAAAAGAAAGAGGCTCCTACCACATAGACAGTCTCTAGCTGCGAAGATAGTGAGGATGAATTCATGGAGAACTCTACTGATGACGAAACGGACAACGAAACAAACTACCAACCAATAGATAAAATTAAAAGAGTGCTTGATGAAACAAGATTTTTAGTGAAATTATTTCGAAAATGTTCACTGAAAAACAGCCAATTACAGAATT
Organism: Euphydryas editha; assembly: GCA_036937285.1. Lineage (NCBI taxonomy): Eukaryota > Metazoa > Arthropoda > Insecta > Lepidoptera > Nymphalidae > Euphydryas > Euphydryas editha. The sequence continues at coordinate 9,798,325 of JAUPFZ010000006.1, forward strand.
ATTTGAAATCATAATTTGGGAAAGAAATCAGTTTACTACAGGATGTTAAGAAAAGATGGAATTCCATCATTTTGATGACGGAAAGGTTTCTGAATCTCAAAAATTGCATGAAAAAAGCGTTGATTAATTTAAGCATGTCAGACAAGTGGAATGAAGTCAATCTTCTTCTTTTGCAGTCAATTGTTGATTTGTTGTAGCCAGTCAAGATAGTTGTAGAAGCTTTAGAAGCTGACAAAACGCTTCATTACAGCCGAAGCAACAATTGACGTGTTGGTCAAAAATATTCAATCAACAACAACTAATAATCATTTCGCGATTTTATTAAGATTTTCTGTTTAAAAATTTTGAGTTTTACAAAAAATTAGCTTTTTTAATACGCTTCACCAGAAATTAATTGAATTAAAATTCTTCAAAAAAGGCTTACCCTCTAAAAAAAAAAGGGATTTTATTTTTTTCTTAAAAGTCTCGAAGTCCCGGGAATTCCCGGGACTTTGATTGTAGGCTGTCTCGTGTCCCGGGACTTTGAAATTGTCGGGAATTCCCAAACTATAGTGGAAATGCCAATTATGTTTTTAAAAGTTTATAACTTTATAAGTATGTTGTTAATACATTATATTCTAGAAAAATCATTTTGTTTGATATTGGTACGATGTGTAAATTTACCATTGCTTCATTTTATACGTATATTGAAAATAAACATTTCCCTAAAGCCTTTTACAACCTTTTAGCGTTCTGAAGCATAACAATTCGTAATAGGGAAAATAGCACTTTTTTACGTTTTTTATAATATTCCTCTCATTGATTTGGACGCTCTTTTCCCTTCTAACTGATGGAAGAAAAAGAAGTTGTCGTACCGTAACCGTATTTAAAGCAAAACCTTCAGCCATGTTGACATTTTGATGATAGCCGTAATTTTTATTGTGTATTTTTATTAATTAACAATTGTTGTCTAATTTTTTTTATATAGGTAAATACGATTTAATTTTTGCCATGCCCATGATGGTAACACGTTATAATAAATTGGTATTTTATTACATGTTATAATGTATGGACATTCGCTTAACGTGACAGAACTGCTTTGTTTGCATGTAAGAAAAGAACACAGATATATCTTGAGTCTAATTTTTACAACTTTACCTATAATCATATGAATTGATTGGTATAGTTGTGTGCTATAAAATTTTTTACTTGAAGTAGTTTAAAAAATTAAATTATAGAGTTTTAAATACATTAAGTCGTTATTAGTAATAATTGATTAGAAACAATATTAATAGTGTATTGGTTTTGCTACAACCCAATTCAAAAGATCGAAAATACAAACTGAGGTAAAATAAACTGATGTAATTTTCAAGCTGTGAAAACTTCGGGATAAAAAGTAGCTTAAGCTTCAAAAGCTTCAGTGGTTGTAGCGCAAAAAAGAAATATTTATACACCTATCTTCACTTCATCGTTTGAGACCTAGTTTTAATTATAATTAATTTTTTTTAAATATATTTTGATGATTACACTTATTAATCCTTTTATTTTCTACTCAAGAAAAACAAGAATACAATTATAAAAGAACATATCCCCTTCTAAACGGTGCTACAATTAACTTCATACAACGTCTCGTTATGCTAATAGACTATCACCATTTGAAATTTTATTATAGGTTTAAAAGATATACGGAAACTGATATACATACCACCATACCTTTTAAAATCGTAGGTCAGACGGTTTCAAAAATATATGAAATAATTTTATAATGAAAACCAAAAAATACCCTTTTAACCTTAAACCTTTCATTTTGACTTAAATATGAGTTGTATATAGTTAATAGATTTACCAGTAAATTAACACGAATTAAATGGTGACAGTCGGAGCAATTATCACAAAGATTATTCAATATTATTGAGATCCACACAATCCAAAAGCAGATAATGCAGTGTGCTTTGTCACACGTAATGTGATCTTTATGATTTTGAAAGTGGATATTTAAATTTGGTAGTGTTCCAAACGGATTTCTTGCCAACAATTCTCAAAAGGATTTACGATCACACGAGCACTGGGAATTAGATCCTGCCCGGAGAGGAAAGGAGGGTCAGCGCTTCTAAAACAAGTAATTAGTAATAGTTGAGGGCGCAATTTAGACACTCTCCTTACTTAACTATAGCTATATAGTAGTCTTCATTTTCAGCTTGATTGCTTATTAAGTTGAATATCGTATTATCAAAAAATACTCAAACCTCTACTATTGAACTTTTCGTTTGCAGTAGTTTTATACTTCAGTGGCACGGGTAATCGTTTTCATAACCATCAATCCGTTTATCGATTTTAGAAGCATCAAACTTTTTCAGAACTTAATATTCATGGTTTCCTTCAAACCAAATTCCTTACTTTTGACATAAATTTCCCAAATTTCTTGTCCTGTGTCAAATATTAAATTCTCTAGTCTATATATTAATATTCACACAAGCACCCTCATAATTTCTCTTGCGACGTAGAATACTTTTTCTCCCACAGTTATTTGAAGAATCACGTTATTACTGGAAGCCTAGTCTTATACGAATATGCTTTTGATAAAGTATCCATATTTAAAATAAAAAAAAGCATGGGTTATAATATTTTTTGAGCCTTATTAACACTTAACGCACATACTCGTAGTTTATTATTTGTTTTAAATTGTAGTATTTTCGTCAATATTAAAATATACACAAATAAAATAATATTCTAAAAAAAAAATCTAATTGGTACTCAATTATTTTTAATAAAAAAACGTATTTATCATTATTATTTATATTATATAAAAGTATATTTTACGAGTAATAACTTAAAATACCCAAAAAATATTGATGAATTTAAATACTATAGTTAATTGGTTTTCCATATTCCTTCTTTACTTTGTTAAAATGTTGAACTTATCTCACAGACTTACTCTGCTTTGCATTCAGTATATTTTTTCTTACTGGATTCGATAAACAGTAAAGTTTCGAACTCATTCTTTTGAATTATTCAGACTTTTAGGGATCTGCAAATCAAATTTTATGATAAATGGAATCATTTGAATTTACACATGTACATTGCCGAAACGCTTGAATCCGTTCTTAATGCTGCATGATGATTTATCATCAGACAAGGATTGTCAGTAATATCAAATCATTAATCGTTGAGTCCTCAAATTGATCAAATCACATTCAAACACATTTATTTTTTAATACAGTTACATTTATCGATTCGATTCGTTTTATTCTTTAAAATATTTATTAGGTTTTTGTCTTTTTGGGTCTCCCCACCATGCCTTTCGGCCTTCGGCCCCTTAATGATGGTAATGTTGGATATCATTTTAAAAGCGATAAAATGAAGAGTACAAAAACAATTCTATTAATTATTTTTCTTTTATTGGAAGAGCACAAAAATAGAATTATACAAAACAATAAAAAATCTTAATTAAGCCTTATTTTAAAACAGATTAATTACAAAAAAAAATATGTATATATATATATATATATATATATATATATATATATATAGAAACGATCTTAAAACTAATCTTAAATCTAGTGTTACATAAAAATATAACTTTATTGAAATATTGTAAAATTGACATTTTAATTTTATTGACAAGTAGAAATAATAAGAAATACATGAAATATTTCTATTTATTATATGAGTATAAGGCTCCTTGAATAAAAATAAATTTTATTAAATAGTCTCATTACTTAAGCAAACGTGTTGATTAATTCATTTTTTAAATCCACCAGAGATAATTATATCATATACATTACTACTACATTACCTTATTAACTAGTTTTAACTAAATGCATTACCTAATTAGGCAAATACCGCATGTAACATAAAAAGAGAAATTACTTATATTAAAACATTGTGATATATTTAAAATAAAAAACTGATTAATTTTGAATACATCCACACAACACAACACAACACTGTATACAATAATCGATATCAATAGTTCCATAGAGGCACTGTGCTCGTTCAAGATTTTGTATAGACGAGATAATAAGTTACTTATTAAAATTTTTTGATGAAAAATAGTCTAAAAATAAAATTACTAGGTATATATACATATCTACACTAATATTATAAAGAGGAAAACTTTGTTTGTTTGGTTGTAATGAATAGGCTCAAAAACTACTGGACCAATTTTAAAAATTCTCTCACCATTTGAAAGCTACATTATCCACGAGTAACATAGGCTATATTTTATTTTGGAAAAAAATAGAGTTCCGTAAGATATTTGGGTTTTTCGGACACAAGGTGTAAAAAATCAACCAGAAAAGTTACTTATTTTGCGTACGCTGCCTAAACTATAAAAGATAGATACATAAAATGTTCTAATTAATTGTAGATCTTATAAATGTCTATAAAAAAGTCCGCGACACACTATACCTATCTATGTCGAGTGAGGCACAACAACCATTTTTTTATTTAAAAATTTTGAATTGTTTTTGGACTACATTTAAACGCGTTTATTTTACTCATGCTATTAATCCTTATCAAAATAAATTATTTTATCAGTAAGTACAGTTTATGTAGATAATATTTGGTCTTTGAATGATTAAAATTGGACGTTTGGTTTTGAAGTTATGGCGAAATTAAAATATTACGATTTCTGCTGCACGGCCCGTTGTGAAGTAGGCGTCACCAAGGCGGAGGTGCGCGTGCTGGAGGGGAGTTTAGATCTATGCATAGAGAATATCTGTGGATCTATGAGTAAGGTACCTGTGCGGCTCAGACGAGAGGTTGGCATTTGAATTTGCGCACCAATATGAGAGATTCTCATCTACATGAGAATAGCAATAATAATAGCAAAATACGCATAGCAATTTTTCACAACAGCTGCTGAAACTTGGAGAAGGAATTTTTCCATCTTTAAATTTGGGCACCAATTATGCGGTTACTTTGGATGAGTCTCTAGGCCAAATAGTCCATAATTTAGATAGTCTGATAGATGCTATAAATCCTGATATCGAAAACTTACATCAAAATGATTTTCGTTGGCTGTGTTGTAGAGCAATAGTTTCTCCCAGGAATGAAACAGTCAACGAAATTAACAATTTAATTATGCAGAAAGTATCGAGTGAAGTTAAGTGCTATAAATCCATAGACACTGTCGCTAACATCGAGGACGCAGTGCACTAGCCCCAGGAATTTTTAAATTCTCTGAACCCCGCTGGGCTACCACCTCATGAACCCCGCTGGGCTACCACCTCATTAACTGTCGTTAAAAGTTGGCACGCCGATAATGCTTCTCAGAAATTTAACCCCAACATGTGTAAAAGCACGAGACTTCTTATAAAGGAGCTAAAAGATAATTTAATAGTAGCGAAGATTATCACCGGCCCTGCAGCTGGTGAAATAGCTCATATACCAAGAATACCCATGATCCCTACTGATTTGCCTATACCCTTCAAAAGGCTCCAATTTCCATTAAAAATTTCTTTCGCACTAACGATAAATAAATCCTAGGGCCAAACATTCAAATTAGTAGGAATTGATTTACGAAAAGAATGTTTTACGCATGGGCAACTTTTGGTTGCCCTATCACGGGTCGGGGCTCCCGACTATCCACCATATTTTGTTATCTGAAAATAATTTAACGTCAAAAGTTGTTTATAGAGAAGCTCTACAATAATCGCTTTAGTCATCTATCCTAAAACAACGGGTTGCACTCCGGGACTGCCGGCAGAAGTGAAAACTTAGTATTAATTACATTTAAATATTTTCATCATTAACAACTTTAACATCCACAGAAAGACAATCTGTGCAGCCTGCGGATAATAACTGCGTCGTCGATGTTAGTGTCGGTGTCTGTGAATTGACCTGGGAATCATTTTGCTGACCGTGTCTTTCCTGGGTAGGTTTTTTGCAGCGGTAACCGACATCCACGCGGGCGGAGCCGCGGGCGACCGCTAGTATAGTATAAACATATACCTATATACAGGGTTACCGGAAAAGTCGTGCTAGATCCGTTAAGAGCGTGGAGTACCCATCATTTCTGACTTATTTCACTATGAAATACCCTACCCTAAACTTAACCCTTTTCGAGATATTCGACTTTAAAAATTTTTATTGAAAATTGCCGATTTTTAGGCTACTAAATTTTTTAATTTTTTATTTTGTGTGTCTTATTATTGTTATTATTACATTTTTACATGTGTAATAAGATGCTTTAGGACGTCAATCATTAAAATAGTGCATAAGTTAATTGAATAGGCCATAATAGACAAGTGAAAGTTATGAAATTAAAAAAAAAATTGTAATGTTTATTTTTCTCGAAGAGATATCTAAAAAAAATATTATGGAAGTTGTTCGGCAGATGTGTTTTAAAATATCTTCGTTTCATCAGCTATCTAACGAGGTATAACAATCTAGGATTTGTATTACATTTCGTGGAAAAAAAGTAGTTGGGCCGCTCTAGGTAGCAGTTCTAACTATCCCGCGCCTATTGTCCTTCAAGTTAAGACGCACCGTGCGAGCGAGACTAGTGACGATTTATGTAAGTGCGAATGAAAGAAAAAATATTGTAGAGACCGTTTAGGGCTAGGAATACAACACGGGATATTGTTTTGGTTGTCAGTCTGCTTTTGTGCTTCGTACATAGTAGATAAGATATCGATTTGCTATTTTTCTCGACTTGGCTGTGATTCTGGACTATTTCTGATTTGTGACTACTGTGCTTGTTAACCGGACTCTGATTTGTACTTGTGATACGGAATTGTTGAATATGACGTCCTATACACCTGAGGAATATGCTGATATGCTTATTTGTTACGGATACTGCGATTGTGTGTCTGCACAAGCTCGCAACGAATACATAACTCGATTCCCCGGTCGTCGAGTGCCGGATGTGGTTGTTTTTGACAGAGTTTATCGAAGACTTCGAGAATCTGGCTCTGTTTGGAGACGAAATACAGATATGGGAAGACCACGAATTGATGACGACGAAGAACAGGACAATGCGATAGTGCAACGCTTTCGAGCGGATCCGACTACTTCTACTAATATTGTTGCCCGTGATCTAGGACATTCACAATGGAGAGTGTGGTTTACAGTGCATACTGCTGGCCTATACCCGTACCATTACATGCCGGTACACACTATTGAAGAAGGAGACACCGCGAGAAGGTTGGACTTCTGCAGATTTATGCTAAATGCTGACGTAGAATATCCAGACCTAACCCCCATGGATTTTCATGTGTGTTGGCGCATGAAAAGTCTTGTCTACAGCGAGCCAAATCCAGTTTCGTCTGTGGAAGAATTAAAAGAAAGGATTGTGGATGCAGCGAATAAAATGAGGACAACGTTGACCATTGGAGTAGTAAAGACTGGTCTCCGTAGAAGGATGCGACAATGTATTAGAAACAGTGGCGGCCATGTTGAAAATGAACTGTAGAGTAAAAAAAAGTTGTGTGAAAACCTGATTTAATAAATGACATTTCATGCTTACCTATTTTTTATTGTTTTATTTTACTTTTTAGGGCTAAGTATTAATTTTCTACTCCACTGTCGCCTATGAAACTAAATTTTTTTCAATGGATTTCAATAAAATCCTAGATTGTTATACCTCGTTAGATAGCTGATGAAACGTAGATATTTTAAAACACATCTGCCGAACAACTTCCATAATATTTTTTTAGATATCTCTTCGAGAAAAATAAACATTCCATTTTTTTTTTTTAATTTCATAACTTTCACTTGTCTACTGCGGCCTATTCAATTAACTTATGCACTATTTTAATGATTGACGTCCTAAAGCATCTTATTACACATGTAAAAATGTAATAATAACAATAATAAGACACACAAAATAAAAAATAAAAAAATTAGTAGCCTAAAAATCGGCAATTTTCAATAAAAAAATTAAAAGTCGAATATCTCGAAAAGGGTTAAGTTTAGGGTAGGGTATTTCATAGTGAAATAAGTCAGAAATGATGGGTACTCCACGCTCTTAACGGATCTAGCACGACTTTTCCGGTAACCCTGTATATATACATACACATACATACATATATATATATATATATATATATATATATATATATATATATATATATATATATATATATATATATATATATATAAAATAGTTATAAAATAATTCTATTTCTACGGAGGTTAATCTTCGATTGAATAGTTGATAGTAGAATTGAATAGTTCATGGCAGACACACTGAAGTTTAAAAGACGCTATGCGCCCCGTCATATTCCTATTGTGATGTTTCGCGCCTCCCCTCTCATATCTCTTTCATTGTGACTGTCCCACTTTTAATTCTGGAGACGTCGAACAAAAGCGCAATACTCCTCTGATACGCCTGGTTAGTTTTACTTGTAATTAAAATATTAATTTGCTTATAATTAAATCTATGGTAAAACGGTATTCTGTATAACACGTTGGTAAATAATTAATTTATATCGTATAAAATGTTAAAATATAAATTTCTTTCATTATTTAGTACTAGCTGCTGCCCGCGACGTCGTCTGCGTGAACGCTATTACATAACACGTTGCTACAGAATGCGTCGAAGAAATAAAAGTTCACTGCTCATTCCCCGTAGGTGATAGCGTGATAATATGTAGCCAATATGTTGACCCGACTTCTTAATAATATTCGTGCCAAATTTGAAGTAAATCCATGCAGTACTTTTTGAGTTTATCCCGGACATACATACAGACAAACAGACAAAAATTCTAAAAACTATATTTTTGGCTTCGGTATCGATTGTAAATCACACCCCAAGTATTCTTTTAAAAAAATATTCAATGTACAATTTTGACTTTCCTACCATTTTATTATATCTATAGATTTACAGAATTTAAAATAGGCCTCAGAATAAATGTAGTACTCCCGCAATATTAATCAAGTGACGCACGTTTCACGACAACGCGTATTCTACAATGGAATTGTCTACAGCGTTAGAATAAATCATTGCCATATTACAAAGTCAGTGTATAACGGCTTGTAATACATCAAGTAATATAAAGAAGCAGGTCGCGGATACCCGAGAGATCGTACACCTCGACATCAGAGTGGAAATACATCTTATAATATGATTTTGTTCGCATCTCCTATTACTTTTTGCTTCATTTTAATTTAAAATAACATTTTTGTTATTCGATATTTATCGGGTTTTATTCAATCGGCAAATATCTAGATTTATAATTCACAGTGTTGTAAAGAGAAATTTCCTGTAGAGCACGTGTGAACGGTTGCTTTGTATCAACAACAAAGCCGGAGACTTATGCCGTCGGAGCTTTTAGGCGGGTAGTTAACGTGCCATCTACAAATGCGAATTTACGCTTTGCATTTGTAAAAATTAAAAGCGACATTTTCAATGCAATTACAAACGTTCTACTCCACAGTCGACGCGGGTAATGGCCACTCCAATTCGGAATTATGCGGTTATTTTTTGTTATCGCCTTTGTAAACACTTACATTTACCTTCTTATTGTTATAAGATTTTGATTTAATCTTAATTTCAAATAGGGCCTAAGAAAAAGGGAACGTATTTGTTATTTTTCCATTTCTAAATAGAGTTTTCTCGATGATACAAAGAACAGTTTTTTAACTTAATTAGACTGTATTGTATCATCCTATTAAATCCCACTGTTGGGCACAGGCTTCCGAGAAGACAAAGGGACAAAACTGAACCCAGTGCGCTAATCCATTGCGAGTTGTCAGATTAAGTGTGTTTAATTTTTCCCCGAAACATACAGGTTTGTTCGAAATATTATTCTTTCATCAGGCATGAGAAGAATTTTGCTCTTCAAAATTTAACGGTGTTATACGAAATATAAATCACGAGGACCTTGATTCGATTTACTTCATTTATCTAAAACCTAGGTCAGATTCATCTCTTGAGTAGAAAGAGGATGAATTAAGACTGAAATCTAAGTTACAAACTTATTAAAATAGAAACAGAAAAAAATGCATTATAATATATTTTTAAAAAATGTATTATATATTTAAAAAAAAAATGTATTATATATTACATAATTTATATGTATTCTTAATAACACTAAACATTTCAATTGTATTTAGATTCAATGAAAATTTTATCTGAATGTGTATAAAATTAATTGATAGATATTATGTTAATTGTTAAAATATAAAAGTTTTCTTCAAAGTAAGTTAGAAAACCATTTATATTCACATGCCGCTCGGTAAATTTCGGCCCTAATGGAACCTAATAATAAAAGTAAATGAGCGAACGGGTTGCAACAAATTGCATTATCGGTCGAAACGGTACTTTGAGAGAAATTCAACTTTGATAGTCTTTAACTACCTATTCCTTAGTCATTTAGAGAAAAAATTGGTAACATAAGATTTTACTGCCTTTCTATAATTTAGATTTATATAAGAAATACCATTAAAATGAAGAAACCAGTGAGCTTTATCGAAATTAATATAATTATGCTAATGTAAAAAGGATATGAGAATAGAATGCTTTCTTCAAAATGGAATAATTTCTTAAATAAGTAAACGTACTTACATACTTTATATCTCTCAAGTTTAATATTGCAGAATACATATATAATATGCTTATCAATTATCTGTAAAACTACGTGTAAATTTATGTATATTCTTAAAGTATACGTAGCTACGTCTACGTAGCGAAGCATTAATTTTAACACGTAACTTATATAATTCTATCATAAAAAGACAATATATCTTTCTCCAAAATGTTGTAGGTACGGTAATATATCGCAGGGTATAAGTATACGTTTTTCTTCTTTTAAATCTATTGAGTAGGGTACTACAATGAACAGTTTAAAATACGCTCATAATAATATGTACACCTTTAAAAAGAAATCAGGAATATTAAATTTCCGTAAACTAAAACGATATTTTACCTCCTTAAAAATTAGATATGAGTGCGGTTAAAAAACTGGGCTAACATATTTTATTTCACTGACTAAAAATCATTAAATAAGCAGATGTAACAAAGAATAATTGTAAGCGGTAGTTTAATAAAATCAAAAGAATTAGAACGAACATTGTACAATATAATAGGTTTACCATATAAAATAAAATTTCCATATAAAATAGAATGGATCCCACCTGCTTTTAACTTTTGTTATCTTAGTTTACTTAGCAGTACTTTTTAGTTAAGCAAATAAATTATAATTAAAGTTGTAATAACAAAACTCTACTGCTGCTAAAATTTAAACTTTTATTGAGGAGTTTAATTGTCTTTTGACTTCGTTGTTGAGGTTTCAGTTTGAGAATTTAATACTGCTTTGTAATCGAAACGATAGTTATTTTATATGAATAGTGTAGAAAATTTTAATGTTTTATTTAATAATTATTATTACACAATACGTAAATACAATTTATGTTTACCGTGTACACCGTGTACAGTAAAATTCGTGTAAATTTATTTTTTTAAACATAAATTTACACGAATTTTACTGTACACGGTGTACAGTACACCATAGTCAAATTGACAACAAAAAAATAAATAAACATAAATTAATAAATAAGATATTAAGCTCTGTATAAAGTAGATAGGAATAGGCTATACGGTAATGTAATATCTGTTTTTTCAACAATATCTTTGTTTTTTTAAATCAAAATAAAACAATTTTAGATAACAATGATTAAAATTTTTTTTGTGTTAAAAAAAAGTAAATTTTGGTAATTATTCTTGAAAAACGATATCTGATAAATGTTCACCACGACCACAGTTACAATAATAATTTCCGGAGACTGCTGAAAAAGTAAACCAAAATGGCTCTTGTCAACTTGTTAATGAAGGGGAATATTTCGAAAAAATGTAAAATAAATATTGTTAATAATTGCTATAATCTAACAATATTCTTTTAATTTAAGAGAAAATCTGTTTCATATAGTAAACCATCTATCAAATGACATCAAATCCATCTCTGTATGTCAAAAAGCTAAGATTTATGATATAAAAGAACAAAACAGATCGTTGGCTACGAATATTATTATAACAATTTTTCTTTATTTTTTGTTGTTTAGTACTTTAAATTTGTACTTGATTTATAAAAAAAAATTAAGGTGTTCTGAGTAGGTAACTGAATTACCTCGTTTGCTTATTTGTATAAACTCTTTCTTTTTCGCTCCCAAAATTTATTGAATTTCCTAAGCAAACAGAAATGGCAATTAGGGCTCGATGGAACATTTTTAAATTATTTTATTTTTATAATTATAAATACCGATTTTATTCTTAACTAGCTGAAACCCGAACCTGCGACGACACGACGATATTCTACAACGTTTAGCTATGTATTGGGTTTTCCGATTCAGTGATTTAATCGAATGTTTTCACCACCACGCTAGACGTTGGATGTCCACTGCTAAACATAGGCATATAATATATATACACGTATTATATATATTATAGATTGGTGTCCATGTTTTATATTCGAAAATTGCGCCATTATCGCCCCACCTGTTGAGTAAAAGTAAAAAAATATATTTAGTTCTTTTATTATTCATATAAACTTTAGTTTTACTCAAAATTCTTTGTCTTTACTGACATTAAGTCTTTATCTGGTGCCTATAAATCTGTATGAGGATCGACAATAAGAAGAAAAGCGTTCATAGAAGGGAACTGTGCAAACAATACGAACATTCAGCTTTAGGATTACAGCAACATGATACGGTTTTATTCCTTACTAGCTGCTGCCCGCGATGTCGTCTGCGTGAACGCTATTAGATTACACGTTGCTACAGAATGCGTTGAATAAATAAAGGTTCACTGCTCGTTCCCCGTAGCTGATAGCGTTATAATATGTAGCCTATATATTGACCCGACTTCTTAATAATATTCGTGCCAATTTTGAAGTAAATCCATGCAGTACTTATTGAGTTTATCCCGGACATACATACAGACAAACAGACAAAAATTCCAAAAACTATACTTTAGGCATGGGTATCGATTGTAGATCACACCCCAAGTATTCATTTAAAAATATTCAATGTACAGTTTTGACTTTCCTACCATTTTATAATATGTATAGATTGTCACGCGGCGTTATTACTTAACCACAACTTTTATTCGAGTTTAATTAAACCGAATTTCGAAACATTTAGTATATAATCACACAAAAATATTTATATTAAAACTGAAACTAAAATAATCCTCATGAATCTTAAGTCTATCTGATCTTTTCTTTTGGCATAATACTTTTTTCACAGATATATTTATATCTCTCATCACTTTCGTCACTTTTTTACCAAATAAAAAATAAGTTGTAGAATTTTGTAATTTTGTATTAAGTATTACATTATCATCTAATCGTGCAACTTAAAATAGATATTCGAAATAATCAAGTGATACGATATTATAAACATTGTAAGATTAACATTTATAGCAGCAGATAAACTAAACGTTTATTATATGCTTAGCACAGAGACTTCAAGCTTTTAATTGTGAGGTAAATAAGACTAAAACACTTCAGAATTATTCAATAAAATTAAAAATAATTCTTATTTTAATAAAGTAAATACAGTCTATAAGATTAATCTAATAATAAAACACATTATTACCTGGTTGTATTTAATGTAGCCTAACATGATTTATCTTTTTTTTCGGTTTTTCAAAATTTAAAACAACAAAGTGAACTCAGCTGTATGTGTGGAAGCGAGGCCGATCAGTTGATTTGCGGTACGAGACGTACACCAGTTCCTAGACTTTAGACATTCCATTGATTACGAATCTGTTAAACCATCTCTTAAAACTGTTTTGTGTTAATTTATAAAGCAACGGAAATCTAGTACTATACTGTACTGTATTAGTCTGTAAACAACCCACTGCTGAGCGAAGGCCTCTTCTCCGTATAGATGAAGGGTTGGAGCTTAATCCACCACGCTGCTTCACTGCGGGTTTGCGGATAATGATGATGTCGTTGTGTGTAGCAGCGGAATCTCACCCGGAGATTCTTAGCACCCCCTGCCCTACCGTTACGCGGGCCGCTGCTTTAACGGGGAATAGTAGGGCAACCAGGGACTGGAGGCCTGGGTTTTTTTTGTTTGTCATTTTAAGGGGGGGGGGGGGGGTAGGCGATACTCGCCACGCTTGGCAAACGTGTTGGCAAGCACAGTGTGTTATGTCAGGATATGGTGACGCTGCTACCCATCACCACCCTAGTCGATGCATAGTTGTTCGCACCGCTATGGCCTTAGTCACCTTTTACAATACCTCGGCAAGAAAGAGGTCGGGAATATTCTTCTCTGCCAGTCACCGCTTGGCCAACTGTCTGTCTGTCCGACTGTCGTATAATAAATGTGTAATATTTTATTGTCATTGACAAAAAGGTACATATCTTATGTTTCCATGATAAGAAACAAAATTTATAATCTAAATATCTACTGACACTGACATATATAATTTGAATAGATTGAGAAAAATGTTATTTATATATATTACAAACATTGTTCTTATTCAAGACAATAAATCACTATTTAATTCCTAGATCGTTATTCAATTCCTATTTATTATTATTCACTCGGTGGAGATAAAAGTAATAAGCGTTATGGCGAGGCGAGGTGAGGAAACTGGAGCAACGCTAAAGTTTATGCGCTACGTGCATTCCATTAATCCGGGAAACTGTCAGTGAATCGAGGAGATAGCCGGCCGTGTTACATTTGTCAACTCAGTGTACCAAGTATTGCAATATGTATTACTAGACCGATAAAACGGCTTAATAAATAAATACATTCGTTGCTTTTCATTTCATTACATGTTAAAGTTAATGTTTACGGTTACTGTTCTGCTTCCATGAGACGTAGCGTAATATACTATAGTTTTTAATTTTTTGAAATTTATTTAAAAATCAATAGTTTCAGATATATATTAATTAGATATATTCAATTTAGTTTTCACTTTTACTGACACGCTAAAACTGCAATTTATTATGTTTAAAACTTGGTTTTATTAGACCACATTTTGATACTCGTAAGTGCAAAACCGCAAACAAATAATAATTATATTCACATTGAATCTAATGGAATAATCACATACATATTCGCACAAATGTATTTTAATGCTTTTTGTTTGTTACAAGTCGTTGACTTCACTTTAAAATCATTTTATATGTCCTTTATGTATTTTTTTTAATTGTATTTTTGTTTTCAGCTTTTGTATTGACGGGTTTCTAATAGAAATATCTGACAGATAAAATGGAGTTCGATTTTGAAAAAGAAAAATATATTTTATATCTTGGTTACCGTTATACATCAGGTAGCTTTATCAGAAATCGGTAAAACAGAACCTTAGTGTAATAGTAATGTAATAAATAAAATAAAATAAAATAAAAAATAGACCCTGTCAGCTTTTTTATGTCAACCTCTTACAGTTAGTCACAAAAATGAGCAAAGCATATTCCTTAGTTTCAGTCGATCTTGAAAATATATATATAAGGATTTTTGTTACTTTTGAATACTCTTTGAATATGTACTGTATAATTTGAAAATCTTACTTTCTTTACTGAGTGTAAGTTTCGTTAAAATTGTATAAGCAAAGAAAAACAAGTACCCGTTTTAAGTTACTTTATTAATATTCACAAAATTAATATGGATATGGCAATACTTGAAATCTTTCATGATGAACAGCGGTAATACTAGACATAAGTTAACTGTCGATGATATGATATGTTTTAATTAAAAAAATATAACTTATTACTTATTTGGTTTAAAAAATATATTATATTATAATTTATTGTCCTTTTTGTGTTATATCCCGTGAACTGAATTTCAAATTCTACAAAGCGTGCGACAAGTGTCACTTGCGAGTCGGGTATGAATAGACACAATACAAAATTTGACGAAGTAGCGCCTTTATTCGTAATGTTTATTTGAAGTATTCATAAATAACACTTTTAACAAAAGACGTAATAAATTTCTAAATTTAAAGTGGATTGAGGCTTTGCTGAACACACACGTAGAGCGGAGGCTCCTCGCGGAGCAATTTAACTAATTTTATGTGACAACCTATAAAGGTAATAACAGTTTAATTGCTGCACCTTTGCCTTTCTTTTCCTTCAAAGTAAACACGATAAATGAAAATCTGGCAGTAATTTACGAGTTTTTTTTATGTTAAAGATCAATGTCATAAGTTGGAGACGATTTAAGTTTTTTTTTTTTTTTTTTTTTTTATTGTATATAATGCTTTTATCTTTTAATTTTATTTATCCCTAATATTATAAATGTGAAATTTAAGTTTATTTGTAACGCTTTCCCGCGAAAACTACTTAACCGATCATCATGAAACTTTATACACATTGTATATTTTTGGAGATATTAGAAGGAACATAGGATAATTCTTATTTAAAAAAATAATTGTTTGTCAAAAATCTAAATATTTATCTACTTCAATGCCATCTATAAATAATAGTAATATAATTCCATCTATATCTTTTTTTTTTCGTTTGGGTTGTCTGGTAGAAATGGCTAATTATTCATAAGACCGCCTATTGTACTACACCAAGGATATCTTAACTGACTTGTAACTGTGCTTTGTAATGTATTTGTGGTATGCAGTAAAAATAAATTGATTAATAAAAAATAAATAATTGATTTCCAAATTATGCACACGTACGAGTATATGCTAATTTAATATAATATATAGTGCGTTTGAAATAACACAATGTTTTAAATATACTGCTATTTTTATGAAATCTCAAGAATATTAAAAACACCTCCTATAAAATAACTAACCAAATAAGTTTTAACGAGGCTGTGTTTTTTAATTCAACAAAAATATTTTAAAGCTAAGCGCGTATTTGTTGAATTATAAAGTTTATTGAAACATACATTTCGTTTTAGTTTTACGAAGCAATTTGTTTTAGCGTATGAAAATCCATTTATATTCATGGTAAAATATATATCCACAAATTTATTTTTTTGACATTGATATATGGACGTCCCTATATGCGTGCACAATTATAACATTTCCACAGAATCCATTATATAACCACTCTAATATGTGGCACTTATAAAACCAATTAAAATATTTATCTTTGAACGCATTTGTGTTCCTAATTGTTTTTAAAATCATAGATTTTTTTTAAAATGTAATAGTAGAATACGGGCCTGAGTTAAGTTTCTTAAATACTGCCTCGCCAATTGTTATATATGTGACTAAGATTATTATATAGTCTGTGGCAACAATTTACTAGTTTCTTTTAAGTACTGTATAAGTCAGTCTAAGAATAAACGTTATACTGTGCACTCGCTGTTTTATTTATCAGTGGCGACGAGGGTAAAAATTAAAAATGTCGATCGGTCGGCTTAGTGAGTTCGACGTGGACGCTGGTAATTGGGAACTTTATTGTGAACGTTTAGAAATGTACTTTACGGCGAACAATATTAAGGACGAATTGAAATTACCAATACTAATCTCGTCAATGGGGGATGTCGCGTATGAATTGTTAGTGAATCTTGCGATTCCCCGGAAACCTGCCGAGTTGACGTTTCTAGAAGCCGTTACTTTGTTAAAAGATCATTTAAACCCGAAACCGTCAATTCTTGCGGAACGGTACATTTTTCGCCAGAGAAAGCAAAAGGCTAATGAAAACATTCAGTGTTATGTGGCAGAATTAAAAAAACTTTCGCGGTTTTGTGACTTTGGTGCTACATTAAATGACAATTTAAGAGATCAATTCGTGTGCGGGATAAGATGTGACGCTATACGGCAACAATTATTTGCGAGTGGAGATATGACATTTCAAAAATCAGTGAAAACAGCATTCGTATTGGAGGCGGCGGAACGAGACGCGGCCGCGGTGGAGGGGCCGGGCGGTGGCGCGGGCTCGAGTGCGAGCGCGGTCCCGTCGTCGGCGGCTACGTGTTTATCTGAAGCAGCGAGTACTTCTCGGCGTAGTACGGCAGGCATGGATAGTGGTTTGCATAGGGTGCAGATCAGTGGCTGTTGGGTATGCGGTGATTATCGGCATAGGCGTGCAGACTGTAAATTTAAGAATGTCAAGTGCAGTCTTTGCGGGCAGATAGGTCATTTGAGACGAATGTGTGGAGAGAGTTCAATGAGGGCATCGGTTGCTACGAACAAGTATGGAAGCGAAAAGGTGGCACGTGGTCGCGGGAAAGGCGACTCGGTTGCGGCGCGAAGCGACCGAATAAATAGACGGCCAGGGGAGATGATGAATTCCAGTAATCGTCGGGTTGCCCACGCGCATTGGATAGAGGATCAGGAGGACCAGAATGAGTATGAGAAACAGGAGGTGGATGAGGCAATTTATCAAATGTCTCTAAGCCAATATAAGCCGGTGAGGATTACTTTAAATGTACAAAAAGTTGATCTTACGATGGAAATCGATACCGGTTCCCCGTTGTCTTGTATTAATTATAATACTTATGCAAAATACTTTAAAAAATTACCATTGTTAGAAGCTAATTTATCTGTAAATTATTATAATTTAAGTCAAGATAATGCATTAGGCAGATTAGAGGTAAATGTTACATACGGAAAGAAAGATAAACTTTTAGATTTGTACGTGTTCAAGGTCGGCGCTACGAGTTTACTAGGACGGCAATGGCTCGCCGAGTTAGATATTTCTGTGCCAAAAATAGGCATTAATAATTTGTCGGTAGAAAAAAAAAAGTTTAAGAACCGGAACGTAATTATTAATGATATTGTTTCCAGGCATAAGGATTTATTCGATGGTACTTTGGGGTGTTTCACGGGCGGTCGAGCTACATTGAAACTACGAGCCGACGCGGAACCCGTGTTTTGCCGCGCGCGGCCGCTGCCGTACGCGCTGCGGCCGCGGGTTGACGCCGAGCTGGATGGCATGCTGCGCGCCGGCGTCATCGAGCCCGTCGACACCTCCGACTGGGCTACACCGTTGGTAATTGTACATAAGCCTGATGGTTCTTTGCGTATATGTGCCGATTACAAAGTAACACTTAATAAAATGTTATATGTCGATAAGTATCCGGTACCTAAAGTTGACGATTTATTTTCACGGCTCAGGGGTAGTAAATATTTTACTAAACTCGATCTTTCTCAAGCTTATAATCAAATTTTACTCGATGAAACTAGAAATTTAACTGTAATTAATACTCACAGGGGTCTCTTTAGGTATAACCGTTTAGTATACGGTCTAGCTTCGAGCCCTGGTATTTTTCAAAGAATAATGGTAAAATTGTTTGAGGGTGTTCCCAATGTAACAGTTTTTCTTGATGATATACTAATACATAATTCTTGTCTAGACTCCCATATCGATACGGTAAACAGGGTCTTACAAATCCTTAAAGACAATGGATTGAAAATAAAGAAACAAAAGTGTGAATTTTTATGTAAGGAGGTAAAATATTTAGGATTCATAGTCAGTAGCGAGGGAGTGAGGGTAGATAGTGAAAAAATTAAACCGATTTTAGAAATATCTCCCCCGTGTAATGTATCTGAACTAAAATCTTTTCTGGGTATGGTAAATTTTTACGGCAAATTTATAAAAAATTTATCCGGAAATTTAATTCCTCTTTATGAGTTGTTAAAGAAAGGAAAACACTGGTCATGGGGTCCGGAACAAGATTTTACTTTTAAGAAGGTAAAGAAAATGCTAGTGAGTCCCGAAATATTAGTTCACTATGACGAATCGAAACCGGTCGTAGTAACATGTGACGCGAGCGGACGCGGCATCGGTGCAGTGCTCGCGCAGACGGACGATCGCGGCCGGGAGCGCGCCGTCGCTTACGCTTCGCGAGCGCTCACGCCAGCCGAACGGAATTACAGCCAGATCCATCGGGAAGCGTTGGCTATCGTTTTCGCGGTTAAAAAGTTTCACCAATATTTATACGGTAGGCATTTCATTTTGCGAACCGATCACAAGCCTTTAACTAGTATATTCGGGGCAGACTCGGGAATACCTAGTATGACGGCGAGTCGATTACAGCGTTGGGCGTTATTGTTATCGGCATACGATTTTACTATCGAATACATAAATACAAATAATAATGGGGCCGATGCACTTTCGAGATTGATGCAAGGCTACAAGGCGTTAAACGCTAAAGAGGTTTGTGAATATGAGCCGGAACAAACTTATCTACATTTTGCTTCCGAAGCCCTTTTGCTTAATTTTGAAAATATTCGAAAAGAAACCCGGAAAGATCCTATTTTGAGTAGAATTATGTCTTATGTTAGGGACGGGTGGCCGAAAGATGTAGAAATTAAAGAATTTAAACCTTATTTTAATAGGCGCACGGAACTATATTACGAATTAGGATGTCTAATGTGGGGCCATAGGCTGGTAGTACCTAAAACTTGTCGAAACAAGATTTTATTAGTATTGCACGATAGTCACATGGGTATTGTGAAAACTAAAGCCATAGCTAGAAGTTACGTGTGGTGGCCTGGGATAGACGAGGAAATCGAGGCTTGTTGTCGCGAATGTGCAATGTGCGCGGACGTCAGCGATGCACCGCCCCGCCACGCCCCGCAGCCTTGGCCCTGGCCTGTTAGACCTTGGACGAGATTACATATTGATTTCTTAGGTCCTATTGTAGGAAAGAAATTTTTAGTTATCGTAGACTCATCCTCAAAATGGATCGAGGTTTGTCAAATGAAAGATACTACAGCTTTATCGGTAATCACTAAACTCAGAGAAATCTGTGCTCGTTTCGGCATTCCGCGTCAACTTGTTAGTGATAATGGGCCACCGTTCAGTAGTGTCGAATTTAATAACTTTTTAAGTAATAATGGAATTGAACATTGTTACTCGGCTCCTTATCACCCATCTTCGAATGGTGCGGCCGAGAATGCAGTTAAAATTTGTAAAAAAGTAATAAAAAAAGCTTTGAAACTAGGTATAGATATTGAGTGTGCGTTACAACGTTATTTATTAATGTACAGAAATACTGAACATCATACGACTGGCGAATGTCCAGCTAAGGTTTTGCTGGGTAGGACTGTCCGTACGAGGCTCGATCGAATAAAACCGTCCCGTGAAAGTTTAGTTTTAAGAGCTCAACAACATCAACAACACGCAGCGGGTGGCTCGCACCGAGCTGTTAACGTAGGAGATAATGTTTGGTATCGGGTGTATCAGGGTCCTAGTAAATGGTTGCAAGGCCGAGTTAAAGATGTAATAGGCAATACCGATTATGAAATTGAGACAACTGAGGGTACCGTAGTTCATCGACACATAGACCAGATGAAGCTCAGGTCGTCATCTCAAATTCCAGTTACCAAATCTAAAAAGTGGAACACAATAGTTCCAGAAAGTGATCACACGGTGTATCCTTTCGCGGGGTCGGGGGGCTCGAGTTCACATCTAGATAGAAATGACGAGACCGATGCCATTCAGCTCGGTGAGGGGGGTGATAGGGTGCTTCAAGGTACCAACGATAATTTTGCAACGGCTCTAAACACACGCCGTTACCCTTTGAGAGTACGTAATGTACCGGAACGTTATGGTTTTGATTCGAATCCATAGAAATTGTGTAATAAGCATTTAGTCATAAGTTGTTTTCAAATTAATATTATTTTTATTTATATTGTATTGTATAATTGGTTCTTATTAAGGGTGGAGGTGTTATATATGTGACTAAGATTATTATATAGTCTGTGGCAACAATTTACTAGTTTCTTTTAAGTACTGTATAAGTCAGTCTAAGAATAAACGTTATACTGTGCACTCGCTGTTTTATTTATCACCAATAAGAGTCCTAGCGTTATGTTTTTATAACCTATCTTCTATAACAAATAAGTTCTTTAAAGTAAAAAGAAGTTGTTGAGATTAAATATAAAACTCTTCAACTTGCACTCAAATAGATAAAAACTTTTTTATAACAAAATATTATTTCATTTGAAATATCAGTTTTCTAATATAGTATTTATTTTATATTCTTTAAATATTTTTTTTTTTTGTTGAGTAAAAATAGACGTTGATAGATTTACTGGCTCTGATATAAACAAATCTTATGACAAAGCAAACTTGCTTCAGAAATTCAAACTGCCACCCCTAGCGACGTCATCGTTTTCTTCATAATATATGTATATCGGAACTTAAAATACTTTAGAAGAGAAGAGAAACGGTTAAGAAACCACATATTTCGTTCAATACCTTTCAATCCTTATGTGTCCTATCCTTGAAGCTATATATTTTCACATTATTCGAAAGGCAAGATTAAAAAAATACCAAATGAAATAAAAGTAATAATACCGTATTTCTACTTGATTTATTTTTTATAGAGTTACTGATGACGAATGAAAATAATAAAGTTATTCCTTAAGTTCGTTACGTTCCTTTTATAATCAAAGGATACAAACACGCTACGACTCAGAGATATGACCCAGGAACTACGCATTTCATTGAAGGCAAGATTTGAAATTCAAAATGTATGTAGCCTTGTTTTTAGTCTAATACATGCAACATATAATATATCGGAATAACGAATAATATATCTTTTATATCTGATTTAAAATCTATTATTTTACCATAAAACCTTTCAATCCGTTTCCCGCTGAAATGGTTATTTGTGTCTCCCCTGCAATCTTTCTTATGATTAAATGACAATAGCATTGGAAGCAATCATATCTATACAAAAAATAAATCTGTTAAAACCTCCGTTTTATTAATACACTATATATCATCAAGAATAAATTTCAATAGCGCGTATTTTTTTGTATCAGCGCCATCTCTTATCGTGTTTTTCTCTGATCACGTATCACGTAAAAAGTACAAAACCAATGTTAATAACTTTAATACACAAAAATTAGAAATAACTCACGGTATAATTTAGTTTTTGTTTCATTGTAATTAAATTTAAAAATAAATATTTAAGAAAATAGAAATAGGTACCTACGCCGCCAACGCCATCTGGTCTAAGGAACCTTTAAAACTCACAAAACTTATATTTGAGTTGTTATTTTGTTAAACTTCAAAGTTTACTAAATATGTCGGATAGAAATCGTTTTAATATTTTATCTCCCCAGTTGGTCCGGCTGGAGCGTTTCGCTGATGGGGGCCGACTGGGCGCGGAGCTTGTTCCGCGCCCAATTATACGGTCGGCCCCAGGGGTCTCTTTCCAGACCCCCAATTAACTCCAACCAGGCCTCCTCCTTGGCTCGGCATATGGCCTGCCGCAGGATCTTCGTTTTCTCCACGTAGATCCTGCGCAGCCTGTCGTCCCTGTCCACGTCCTGGGGGCGTCGCCGCCTGCTCCGGGTATATTGTCTCCTAGCCCCGTTGCAGGCGGACCGGAGACCGGCTATCTCAGCCGACCACCAGTAGAGTGCCCGCCGCGAGGATGGACGCTTCGCGGGCGGCATGGCCGCTCTGCAGACAGCAGTGAATGCGTCGCAGAGCCGGCTGGCCGCCTCATCCACCCCAAACTCCGACAGCACCGGGAGGCTCCAGCGGCCGACGATTGCGGCCTCCTCTGCCAGTTCCCGATCGAGCTTGGAGAGTGCCCAACGCGGAAACTGGCTACGCCCCCTGGACGACGTTGACGACGATGATGACGCCGGACGGACAGGAGCTGGAGACACCTCGAACCTTATGTATCGATGGTCCGAGAGAGTCTCCACCTCCGTCTCCACCCTCCACCCCTCCACTCTGCGTGCGATGGCCGGCGTGGCAAACGTGACGTCCACCACGGAACCTCCCGACCATCGCACGCACGTCTGGACTGCCCCCATATTGAGCAGGCACAGTCCGGCACCCAAGGGAGTTTCTGGTCTCCTACTGGGCGCGACCCCCCGGGTGGCGGATGGGGGAAGCCACTCGAATACCTCGCGAGTGGTCGGGGTCTTCGGACCCCCGTGGACCAAAACCAGCGGGAGGGGCGCGAAAGCGCAGGAGGGGGATGACTCGCTCTCCCCTTCCACCTGAGGGCGCGAAAGCGCGATGGTGCGCCGGGGCCATAGTCTTGCGCTGTGGCCACCCCAGTCATGGTCGGCTTTACGTTGACCGTGGCTACCCCGGGCGCGGCCAGCGATGGTTTTCTAGCTGTCGCTGGCTGTGGCGGCCGGACAGCATGGCTGGTGGCAACAGTGGTTGCCGTCGGTCAGGCATCCAAACCGGGGGTGGTGTGTCCAAGAAGGTGCCGACGCTTGGAGCACTGGGGCGGTGGTGGTGTGTTTGGCACGGTGGTGCGGACGGTGAGGGAGTGGCGCCGAGAGGGCGCGGAGACAAGAGGGGCGCGAAAGCGCAACGGTGCGCCGGGGCCATAGTCTTGCGCTGTGGCCACCCCAGTCATGGTCGGCTTTACGTTGACCGTGGCTACCCCGGGCGCGGCCAGCGATGGTTTTCTAGCTGTCGCTGGCTGTGGCGGCCGGACAGCATGGCTGGTGGCAACAGTGGTTGCCGTCGGTCAGGCATCCAAACCGGGGGTGGTGTGTCCAAGAAGGTGCCGACGCTTGGAGCACTGGGGCGGTGGTGGTGTGTTCGGCACGGTGGTGCGGACGGTGCGGGTGTGGCGCCGAGAAGGCGCGGAGAAATGAGGGGGAGATTTTCCCCCCATTCGGTGGCAGGAGCTGGCGGGTTCGCTCGTCCGCTCTGTGCGGGGGGCGCGTGGTGCGCGGGCCGCCTGGGTTGAGCCTGGCTCCTTGCAGTTCTTGTGGGGTTGTCTGGGTGCGATCCGACGGCGGGGGTCGGGTCGCTCAATGCTGGTTATCTTCTGCTCTGCGGAGGAGAGCCGGTGGCGAGTGGCCCGGCTTCGGTAGTTGGGCCGCTCCTGGTACCTCTCTGCCTCGGCAGAGAAGACCGGTCGAGTGGCTACAATTACATGGAGGGGCCAACGGGCCTGCGCCGGGGCGTCATGGCGAATGCGAAAGCGACCCCATAGCGTCCCACTACGGCGCGCGACGTAATCGATGGGTTTTAGTTAGGCACAGTCCGGCAGCTAGCGCCCACTCCTCCACCTCCCTCCCTTTTGGGTTCGTAACCGGGTTACCCCAAGCCGTGGACTTAGCGTTGAGATCACCGGCCACGATTACCTGGAGGGGAGCTAGCTGCCCCACCAGCGGCCCCAGAACGTCGAGAAACCGTTCCAGGGCCGCCAGGTCACGGTTCGGGGAGAAGTAGACTCCGACGAAAGCCACCTCTCCCCGAACCGCCATCACGTACCCGCGGCCCCTCGCCTTGACGACGAGGGGAGGACCGGCTCCAGGCCTCACCACGATCACCACCGAGTCCTCGGTGTCCCCCGCCCAGTGTGGGCTAGGGGGCACGGCGTAAGGCTCGGCGACGATCGCGACGTCAATACTCCACTCCGCCATGGACTGCAGGAGAAGGTCCTGGGCCCCGGCGGAGTGGTTGGCGTTCGCCTGGAGAACGCTGAGATGACCGGGCATCACTCGGCCATATCAGCGTCTGCTGCCTCCACTCCGTTCCCCCCTTGTGACGTTTGCGGGGGGAATTTCCCGCGGGTTGATGGGGGCTTACATGCCATGCCCCCCATCACGTGGCTCGCCGGCCTGCCGGCGTCCGCGCACACCGCGCAATGGGCGGCGGCCGAACACCCGGCGGCTTTGTGGCCTGCCTGACCGCAGCGATAGCACAGAGTGCTGCGGTCAGTGCCACCTGGGCACGCGCCGGCGACGTGCCCCAGTCCCAGGCATCGGAAACAATGCCTAGGACGCGCTTGCAGGAAGTGGACCGTCGCTTTGGTCCACCCCACCGCTATGCTCCCGGCCTGCAGCAGCTTTTTACCTGCCGCCGCCGGGAGTTCAATGTGGGCTGACCCCGGGCCGCTTAGCCCCGTCCGGATGTTCCGCACAAGGACCTGCCCGGGGGAACAGCCCCCTTCCTTTGCCACCGCGATAGCCAGACGCTCCGCGGTGACCGCGTCGCTCAGGCCTGAGATTCTCATCTCCACCTTCTTCTCAGGCCTGAGCACCTCCACCTCCTCCGCTAGGACCTCCTTCAAACGAGCGGCGAGGGCATCGGCCTTCTCGCCGCTCGTGGAGCCAGGCACCTCGATGAGGCGCGCCCCGGTGGCCGATTGGCGGATCCGGAGCGGGCCGATTCCCAGCTCCTTTAGGTCGATACTGCTCTCGGCCTTGAGCAGTGTCGACCCGTACGTGGCCCCCTTGGCCGCTGCCTCCGGCCGTAACTTAATTATTACGGCCGATGAGCGGGGGAGTGCCAGCTTAGGCTTTGTAGCCTCCTTCTTTGCCGGCGGCGCTGAAGCCGCCGGTTTTTCGGTCGCCGGGTTCTTCACCGGCGGCACTGAAGCCGTCCGCTTTTTGGCCGCCGTTTTTCGGCGGACGACTTCTGTCCAGCTTGCCGCTGTCTCCTCCTGGGATTTGGCCTCCTCTCTCTCCTTTCCCTGAGGAGCCGATTCTTTTGAGGTGGAGGGACCGAACGCGGTCCACTCCACCTCCTTGCCCTTGCCCTTCCCCTTGCCTTTCCCCTTGCCCTTCCCCTTTCCTTTGCTCGATGTTAGTGGAAGGGCGGGGAACTCCACCGGGTCCACTGTGCTCGCGCTGAGAGTCGCCGCCGCCTGGTCCTTCGCCGCAATGGCAGCCCTGGTGGCTCTTGCCAGCGGCCTGTTGTCCCCAGCCAGTGGGGGGCGAGAAGGAGGGGCTGTCGGGAGCTGGAAAGCCGCCAGGCGATCATCCACGGTGTTGGCGACCATATTTGCAATTTCTTGCATTAGGTCGGCAGTTCCCACCGTGTTCGCGGATTCAGCCGCCTTTTTGCGACTGTCCTCGAACTCCCTTCTGTAGGCCCGCACTTCGTTCCTTATCAGCTCCAGTTCCCGCGCGAGCCGACTGTTGTCGGCCCTCAATCGGCGAACCTCCTCCGATTCAGTGCGGGTCACCAGGGACTCCAGCACCTCCCTGATAGATCCCGCTGCCTTCCTTATTTTGGAGGCATAGCCCCCCCGCAGATTGACCGACTTACCGGTCAGGCTGAGGATCAGATTTAGGTTGGCCTCCGAAGCCACCCTCAGATCCTCGGCCCCTAGCTTATCCACGTCGTCAATCTCAATGGGAGCTTCCTCCATTTGACCCCCCACCTCCTTCTGCTTTACAAAAGCTCTCTTTTGGAGGACCGCCTCAAACTCGTCCTCCCGGACTCTCTCTACACGCTCTCTTAGAGCCGCTCTGGCGCTAGTAAGGGTGGGCGCCTTGCCCCTCTTGGCCGCTGTCCGGGATCTACCCGCCGTGGTTACTCCCGTCTCTGTCTCCGAGCCGGAATCCTCCGAGTCCCCGGAGTACAGGCGCTTCCGACCCAGGTCCGATTCGGACAGTGAGGTGATGGAGATGTTCTCCAGAACCTCCATCTCGCCTTCTGGTTGGCCCTGATAAGGGCCTTTGGGTTGGCCCTGAGAAGGGCCGTTGGGTTGGCCCTGAGAAGGGCCGTTGGGTTGGCCCTGAGAAGGGCCGTTGGGTTGGCCCTGAGAAGGGCCGTTGGGTTGGCCCTGAGAAGGGCCGTTGGGTTGGCCCTGAGAAGGGCCGTTGGGTTGGCCCTGAGAAGGGCCGTTGGGTTGACCCTGAGAAGGGCCGTTAGGTTGGCCCTGAGAAGGGCCTTTGGTAGCTCCACTTTTGCTCCGCGTAAGCATCGCAAAAACCACTTAGTAGTCACACAGACAAAACACTCTAATACACCCAAGTACAGTTTACTGCGTTCGGTCACCTGCCTGCCACCTGCGTTACCGGGGTCAGGTCAGGGTCCAGGGGAGACGACGTGGACGTAGCAATAAACACTCGGGGACTCCCCCAAGGTACTACGGTCTTGATTGTTTGTTCGTTGTTAAAATTTAAAATATTTGGTCGTTATTTGTTTGTTGATTGTACAAAGTTGGATGGTTATAGCTATTTAAGTTGTAATCTATATATATATATATATATATATATATATATATATATATATATATATATATATATATATATATATATATAAAGTCGTGTTAGTTACACCGTTTATAACTCGAGAACGAGTGGAACGATTTTTATGATTTTTGTGTTTTTGGATTTGTCTTCGTCGGGAATAATACTTATTAAAATATGGTATTGATCAATGAGAAAATAATTAATAAAAAAAAACAGTTCAAATGTTTCATCCGTACTATCTATATACATATATATGTATGTATGTATGTATGTATGTATGTATGTATGTATATAGATATAATAAATCTGTCACTCAATCCGTCTTTTATAAAATATTTTCCAGTATCGACGCAGGTGTAGGTGATAAAAAATATAAATGTATAATTTTTAAAATTTTAGTTAAAGACCCGTGCGAAGCCGGGGCGGGCCGCTAGTTTATTAATAAAATACACAATATGAAAGTTATTTGATCCTAAAAATCAAGTAATAAAATAGATACTAGAGATATTTATTAGTAATGCATTAAGACTAATTATAAATTCATAGAATATGATGTGATTTGTTTTTCATACTTTGGGATAAAATTAGTTTAAATTTATATATCAAAACAGCGACTGCTTACACACCCTCCATCACTCGTAATATTATGACGAATCTAATGATTTCTAATATATTAAAATCAGTAAAACTGATAAGTCTAAAGAACGTCCCAATACTAGTAATGATACAAAAGGACAAACGTTCGAAAAAACATATATTTCCTTCGGCAATCAGATCACCGAGCGGTAACAGACTCGCGGTTAGGACACGTTGATCATACTGAAAGTCGCAGGTTAAAGAACAGGTCAGCACCGCTGAGTTTTTAACTGTTTTGCTTCAAAATCTCGAACTCGGCATTTAAAAGATTATATTGTAAGAAAATATACATATTTCCTAAAAGATTCGGAGATATGTATCCTAGTCAACACGTAATAATTGAAATAAAATTACATATCTTCGAAAATATTGAAAAACTCGTACCTACTGATATGTCTTATAGTAATTTAAATAAAAGTAAGTGCTTTTATACTTAAATAAATTAATTATTATTTACATTAATAATACCTTTTAATTAACAGTGGTTGAATAATAGCTATTTACTGACATTAAAATAGTTTCCAAATCCAAACCGCATTTAAAAAAACTCTACATTAAATATAATTTGCTCGATTAATGGTTCCATGGGGCTTTATAGTAGCTGCAGCTACTGCCCTAACCGGCGACCCCCCGTTGGAGCTCGCGGCGGAGGTTCTTGCCGAAACCTACTCATACGTCTCGGGTAGGAGGGCTCTTGGTGAGAACCCCACGTTGGACGGGATCCTACGTGTGCGTCGGATAGGGCAGGAAGCGCTAATGCGGAGGTGGGAGGAGGACCTGGCGGTGCAGCCATATGGCACACGCGTAACGGCTGCCATTCGCCCGGTCCTTGAGCGGTGGATGCGTCGAAAACGCAAACCCCTCACCTTCCGTCCAGCGGCGTGCACAGGATTATGACACTGGGTATGCGGCGGAGTACTCGTAACTCGGTCACAAAAACTTATTCTTTTATAGATTTTTAGCATAGCCACAGCCACGCGACGGATCTCTGTTGGATCAGATGTTTTTCTGTATGATCATGCTTCTTTGCCGCGGAATAGAAATTTAAATCAGAATATCTCGAATCAGTCCACACTGTACTAGAATTACTAAACAATGTGCAAGGAAAACAATATAATTTAATCGTGTGTACACAACCACACAGCTAGTTGTACGTTTCATAACTTTTATTTTATTAACATTTTTATTAATATTATATTATAGTTATATGACATGAAACTTTCGAGTTACATTCCTTTTTTTGCTGGTTTAATTGTTGTACCTACCTTTAGACACAATTTGAATCTTTTCACTGAATGACAATTTGTGAGAACTTGTTATTTTTAATTTTTAATAAACACATTTTCAACACAAACCTCACAATCAAATAACATTTAAAAACAAACAAAAAACGCTCTAGTAAAAGCAAATCACTACAATTATTATAGAAACTCAGTAATAAACTGTTAAATGTACACACTTTCAAATGTTAAAATGAAAAATCTTCTGAGAAAACTATAAATATACTGGCGCTAATAAAATAGTAAACAATGCTTATCACATAAAAAAAGCAAAATGGCCCTTACGAAACACAATTAAACATTACATTGGTTACTCGGATTATAGGTAGCTAACATTTCCGAATACTCCCGACAGCGGCCGAACTTTCGTAGTAGTCTGAGATCCGAACCTAAGTCGACCTTCACCGGTGTGATAATAGATTGAGACCTATTTTATAATAAATTTAGTATATTAAAAAATGTATTAAAAATGGGTTTACTGGAATAATCCTGGACAGGATATTTTTAATTAATTATAAAAAAATATTTGTGTTTTAATTTTGCAATATCAAGAAAATATATATTTTTTTTAACAATAGACTTGAAGTATAAAAAATACTTCAAATTTACATACATGATTTTTTTTATAATTATTTATATAATATATAAATATTAATAATACCGGGTGTATATGGAACGCTTGAAAAGATTTAAACCTAATAATATACTATTTATATACTATATAATGCATATAACCATTTATCTCAGAAACGGTTTTTTACGAACATTTTAGGACTTATCTATTTTGCGCACCCGCCATGTATACATACACGCTGTGAAATCTCGTTCACCGCGAGACGGGCGACTACCGACTAGCAGGCGGCGCCGCGGGCGGAGGTAAAGTACAGAACCACTTACCTGTTTACATCCTTCGGGTGAAACGAGGTGAGGTTCAAATTGTGCTCCATTCCTATGGATGTAAATCTGGGTCGGGGCATTAAAGAGGGATCCACTACACAATCTTCTCGCAACTTCGCAAAAACACTGCAAATCCGATCACGCATTTCGATGAAGGTATCACACTCCCGATCGAACATCCTTTCCTTTACACACACACACACACAAAAAAATTTAATGGGGTTAGATCAAGTGAACGAGGCGGCCAGGTGTGAGACCCTAGTCTGCCAATCCAGCAATCGCCTAACAACTCCGTTAGACGCTGTCTTACTGATCTAACGACGTGTGGCGGTGCACCATCATGCTGGAACCACGTTATTCGATACTCTGACAGTGGAATATTGTCTAAAATTGTTTCAATATGGTCATTTATAAACTCGAGATAACGTGGTCCATTTAATCGCTCCGGCAAGATACTGGTGCCAGTACCTGGTTATTAAATATTCCAGCCCACACGTTCACAGACCATCTGGTTTGATGCCCTATAACCTGGTAGGCGTGTGGATTTTCATCTGACCACAAATGAAGGTTCCGCCTATTCACATAAATAAACACAAAATGTCCTTCACACCTTCAAAAGTGCAAATAAAATAATAATAACAAATACGAAACAATAATACGTGAATTAAATTTTTGTTTAAACCACATCCAACACTCACGAAACCTCGTACCGACTGCCACCGAGGCACCGAGTCACCGACTGCGAGTGCGACTGGCGACACGTGATTTGCGAATATGCTTCGTTTAAAACACTTGCTGGAGCATTCAGTGCTATTTAGCATGCAAGCAAGCAAGTCGAAAATTAAATTAAATTTATTATTTTCAATGTTTGCATATGCATTATCCTGTGTCAGACGGAAGTTCCGTCTGACACAGGTTCTCACCGGGCACGGTTGCTTTGGTGACTACCTGTGTCGGACGGCCCAAAGGGAGCCGACGACTGAGTGTCACGATTGTGGCGCAACGGTGGACTCTGCCCAGCACACCCTCGAGGTGTGCCCGAGATGGGCGGTGCTGCGTCAAGGTCTGACGTTGGTCGTTGGAGGGGACCTGTCGCTCCCGAGCGTCATCACCGCGATGCTCGGCGACGACGAGTCCTGGAAGGCGATGGTCTCCTTCTGCGAGACAGTAATGTCCCAGAAGGAGGCCGACGAGCGGATGAGAAAGGAGGCCGCGGACGTGGCCTCCATCCGCGGGCGACGAATGGGGGTGCGTAGGAGGCGCTACTTAATGCGCCTCCTGTAACGCCCTTGTGCCCGTGTCGGGCCGGGATGGGAACCCGGTCCTGCTAGACACGGCGTCGTCGGGACTGTTCAGAGGTTAGCCGGACAGTCCCCATGGAGGAGAAGTCTGGCCTTTTCGCCGAGGCCAGCCTGTCGCTGGAGGGATCCTGTTGCCTGCAGATCCGGGACCCTCCAATTAAAGCGGCTGAAGGCTCCCGCAGGGGTTTGGTACGGTATTGCACTCCCAAAGTGCCGAGTCCGACATAGGTCTAGGACTGTAGACCCGGGCGTCCTGGATATCATCCGTAAATGGATTCCCCTGCGTAAAAAAAAAATGAAAAAAAAAAATGGGGCTTTATGGTATCTTTTTTTATTATTGGTAAATACAAAAAGGAAAGTTTGAAGTGAATTTATTCGGATTCGGCACGTACATGTATGATTTCTTATACACTAACACTATGTAATAAACAAAAAATTGAAAATGAGAAATCAAAATCAAAAAGTCATCAGAAATTTTGAAGTATAAACGTGGTGCTATATCTATTTAGATAATTCTTCCGAATAAATTAAATTATAAAAACAAAATTGTTTCCAATGAAAAAGGATCTGTTGAAACCATACCGTCCAGGAAAATGAAATACCGCGAACATAAAAGCTCCTTACAAATATTTATGTTTCGACAAGATATGCACCAACTTCCGCCTTTTTTATTATTCCTCTGGGTTTGTACCAATCATTTAACAAACATTATATAACACATATCTGAAGGTCGTTACGATTTCACAAAGTATTTTTTCGAACTAAACAATCACCTAAACAAAGCTGGGTGAATTCGTTAGTATTTTATTATATATATACACCGTTTATTCTATTTATACAAAATGATTAATGTTGCCCTTAATTTTTTTAAAGAAATTAATCTCTCAATGACATCTTATTCATCCAGCAGTCCTAATCAACCTTAATTTAGCAGGCAACGTCTCTGTTTTATAGGATAAGCCGGTAAAAAAATATAAAACCCAATGAAATTACTTAAAATAAAAAAAGGAAAACCTTTCATAATATGAACGCGTATATTTATGGAATAACCTTATTTCTCAGAACCCGTTCTATGTAGCGTAATCAGAATCCTTACAAGTTTTTAATTCCAAAAGGAAGCGCTTTGTTAGACTGTTCCCTTGACGATAATATTCATATTATTAATATAACCATATTAATTAATTAATTAATATTCGTAGGAATTTGTTTTCCATTTTTAATGGTAAGCAAAATCTCATGCGCCTGTGTTGAAGTTGCACCGAAACATATGATTGTGAAACAGTAATTTTCCCCGCATGTCTCGAGCATTTCCTTTGAGTGATTTGTAAAGTTATGTCATTTGCGCTAAGTTTCTGTCATAGGTTCAACTAATTACCAAGAAAGAAGTCTGTGTTAGTTTGGCTTATTAACCATTTCATAACTTAATGGTTTTTCGTTTAACTAACGTATCTTTATTACAGTTAAAACTATTTCAACAGCCTTCATTTTAATCTTAAGAAATATATCTACTGCTGAATTGCATTAGTACACTTATTTTAATTTAAAAAAAAAAATTTACACTTTCATTAGAGAGTTATCTCGCAAAGCGTTTTATTCTTTATAACCTTCGCCTTGTCCTCTTGGGAAGCTTAATCCCTGTATATTTTAGAACTTTTACTAATAATAGCTTGTAATACTCTTTTATTTATTTTTTTGTAATTTTACTAAGATTAATTTTACAAAGCTCGTATGTTTTACGCATAATTAATAGGTCCTTAAAAGAACTCGTAAGTTAGTAAAGTTTATTCCATGGTACGTAACATAAGTACTAATATTCACCTATGTTGAGGAAAAAAAGAAGCTGATGTTAAAATATTGTGAATTGTTTCATTAAAACATTCACTAGCAAATATTTGAAACAGTTAGCTGTCTGTACTTATCAAATAATAAATTTTAATCGTGTTTACTTTTTGTCCGTAGAAAAAGTTATTTAAATTGAAAAGATTTTTCATTTTAAACTGTTGCTTTTTTCATTATTTTATATAGAATGTAGGTTTTCATTTACAATACTCACTATGTGTCTAAACTATAACAAACTTGAACTAGTGGTTAAGCACAATGTAGCTTCTCCGTAATAACACTTCGGCATTGTTATGAAGAGTTTACGGTAAAATACTAATAAAGTTGGTAGCTAATATTAGTAGTAAAACTTCATCTCAAAAGTAAAGAAATACTTACCTTACAAATGAACAAAAGACTGGTAAAGTGCAGGTCATTTTCATGCAAGAGTGTTCAATAGTATTAGTTAAAATATAATGTGAGTACAGTATTGTTTTTTTCTAATATAGAAACCACTAGTCTGGCAGTTTTGCTTAATTTTCTAATATAATTCTTTTTTTTTCAGAATTTTGTTTACCTTAAATATTGAAGTTATTCAAGATTTTTTTCTACATATTATATGACACTACTATTTAGTGATATTTATTTATTAATATACACTTATCTTTGTTAAATCATCTAGATACAGTTAACTAGCTATTAAGTGTGGATTCATTCGACTGGAAGGCTATAATTACCATAAATCCTGTCAAAATAAAATTCACTGACATTATTTTATCAATATTTATTAATATTCTAAATATACGAGTATTAACTTAAAACAATCTTCCATAAACTTTAATTAATTGTTCTCTTTTAATTAATTTCTTAGTTCAATAGACATAATTTGTTACGCTACAAGTGTCAAAGTACAAATGACTTCTTCCTTAATTATTGTTGTACTTATTTCAACTTGTCTCCTCTTTTGACTCGGAGCAGGAGGGAGAAGAATAATTAGATAGAGCTTAAAAATTTATAATTATACAAACCAAAGGCAAATTATGTGGCTAAGTTCTTACTTTTACGTTTAAATACTACATAGATCGACATACACTGATAATTAATGGTAGCAATAAAAAAATATGTTACTGGCAATCCGTGTGATTCGGCATATTGTATAAAATATAAAATATGGTTTTAAATACTTTCTACTTTAACTTTTCAATTTTTTTTAAAACATTTCTTATAACGTTATGTTGTAAAATGAATATAAATAAAATGATAATAATAAATAAAAATAAATAAAATGATAAAACACAATTTTTTTTTTTAATTCGTTGAACTGTTGAGTATTAATTAGAATTATGTTATAAATGTAATCACTACATATTATAAAAAAAGTCCACCCTGTCTGTCTGTCTCTCTGCGATAAACTCAAAAACTACTGCACGGATTTTCATGCGGTTTTCACGAATGAAATAGTATTTCATGGGGAAAGTTTAAGTACATAAACATACCCCGGTCGCAGCCGGGGCGGGCCGCTATAAAAATAATCACAAAATAATATTATTTATAACGATACGAACGCCATCTGTTGACTGTTTTGTACTATATCTATACTACAAGAACAACAACTACATGGGACACCGTCTATGAATCGTTTTTGTAAGTAATATCTCAGCTATAACATTATTTACATTTTATGCGAGTATTTTTGATCTATTACGCAAAGTAATAAATATAAAATGTTCCCCGCTTTTAATAAAAAATAAAAATAAAATAATAACCCCATCTATGAATATATTAATATAATATTTTATAAAAATAAAAATTACCCCATGTACTTGTCGTTCTTGTAGTGTAGATATAGTTTAAATCAGTCAACAGATGACTCATGTATCGTTATAAATAATATTATTTTTCAATTATTTTTATAGCGGCCCACCCCGGCTGTGCCCGAGGCATGTACATATACATATGTCTCTAAACCTCCTCATGAATCACTCTATCTATTGGTGAAAACCGTATGAAAATCCGCGGAGTGGTTTTTGAGTTTATCGCGAATAGATAGACAGACAAACAGAAGCGGCGGAGGATTTGGTCTTATAATATGTAGTGATAGTGATGTGTATTGTTCCAAAAACATTTTCATAATCAATAAAGAATATATTAAGATCTAATATACGAAAATACCATATGTATTTTCTACTATGTTCGTTGTAGTTTTATCCATGTCGACATTTATGGCAACAGTTCCACTATTATTAACAGCGGTTATTGGTGACAACTGTTCTAGTGTAGTGTTGCGAATAATCACCTCAGCGCTGACGATCTCGAGTTCGATTCCCGCTCGGAATAGATATTTCTATTTTTATAAATATATCTTATCTGATCTGAGTTCTTGTGGATATCCCCATCGTGCCTCGGAGAGCACGTAATCCGTCGGATAGCGATCGTCACCCGTCGGTCGGCCATTGGTACCAATTGTTATCATAGACACCTGATAACGATCATTACTCATGGTAGGGAAAATATCCGCCAACCCGCAGTGGAGCAGCGTGATTGATTAAACTCCAAGCCTTGTCCAATGTGGAGAAGAGGCTTTTGCCCAGTAGTGTGACGTTCACAGGCTAATGCAGTTCCATTCATCGGATTATTATATATTATGTGTTTATATTGAATTCAGAAATACAATTATTTGAAGGTACGATGAGCAGAAGTTAGAACAAAAGGGACGCCTTAAATTAAATTGTTTGTACGAGTAGATTTTGTGGTTGTGTAATTTTACTGATTAGATAAATACTGTGAAGTTTACATTGTTACTATATTTAAATACATTGAACGCTTAATAACATTAACACTTAACGACTTATATATTAAAAAATTCCAAAAAAATAATTTAAAGAAAACTAAATTTTCTCAAAATGATATTGCAATATCAATAATCAATTCATCAACTATTCATAAAATATCATTTTATGTTATGTTGTAAAAATCAGATTATGTATTCAACCCTAAAAATCAGGTTATTTAAAAATCAGATTGTAAAGGGTAAAACGGGACCCTATTACTCAGATTCCGCTGTCCGTCCGTCCGTCCGTCTGTCCGTCTGTCAACAGGCTGTATCTCATGAACCGTGATTTGAAATTTTCACAGATGATATATTTTTGTTGCCGCTATAACAACAAATATTAAACAAAACAATAAAAAATATTTATAGGAGCTCCCATACAACAAACCTGTTTTTTTTTTTTTTGCTCGTTTTGGCTGGATATTGATAACGGCAACAGGTAGACGCTTGAAATATTCACAGAATATTTCGTTATATATTCACTTCAAAAATAAATAATTAAATTAAAAATAAAACAAATATTTATGGCAGGTTTCATACAACAAACGTTTTGTTTTTTGCTCGTTTTTGCTCGATATTTATAGTGGAAATAGATAGACGCTTGAAATATTAACAAAACATTGAGTTACATTATTCACTTTAAAAATAAATAATTAAAATAAAATAAATATTTAAGGGGACTCCCATACAACAGACATGTTTTTTTTTCCCGTTTTTATAGATAATGGTACGGAACCGAGTCCCACATGGCCGGTTTTTTAATTTGATTCGCATATTGTTAAAAATGTGATATATTCAGAGAGTAATTAATATAGGTTTGCAATGTTTTCTTTTATAAAATTGACCTTAAAAATTATGTAAAGTACTTATAAGTATAGAATAAAAAATAGATGTCATAAAACGAAAACGCGACTACTAAACAAAACACGGTCAATTAAAAACAAGCTAGTGTTAATTCTCGTATACATCGTAGTTGTATATTCATCATCATCATCATCATCATATCAGCCATTGGGCGTCCCCGGTTGAACGTAGACCTTCTCCATTGCTTATATATATACCAACCCATGAAGCTCGCGGGTGTGCGAGTCTCTGGGCTGGACGACTCCGTCTCCTGCGAGATGGTGGCCGCAGCGGTGGCGACGGCTGGCAAGTGCGACGTCGGCGCAGTGAAGACTGGCGCAATCGTGGTTGGACCAGGTGGGTTAGGGTGCACGGTGAAGACCCTGGCTGAAGCAGGCAGACTCTTGGTCGGGTGGAGCTCGGCCAGAGTGCAAGTATTGGAGCAGCGCCCCATGCGCTGCTTCAAATGTCTGGGTATCGGCATACCCGCCAGACATGTCCGGCTGCGATTGACCGCAGCGGCGCGTGCTTCCGGTGCGGCGTGGAAGGGCACATTGCCCGCAATTGCACCGGAGCACTGCGCTGCGCCGTGTGTGCTGACGCCGGCAAACCGGCGGCTCACTTGATGGGGGGGACGGGGGTGCCCCCCCCCCTCCCAAATCGAAGGGTAGAGCGGTCCCTAAGACCCCGGCCGCTCCCCAAAGTCCTATACTCCAGGTCACGGAGGAGACTGCGGCTATGTCGTCATGACCTGCCGCAGTCTCTCCCGTTCGCCGGTCCCTGGCGTAGCGGAGATAGAGCGCTCACGGTGCCCGCGAGCGCTCTATGACCGAAGGCGGCCCGCGTAGGCGAGCCAACCGTCGGGGCGTCACGGTGGCATGCGCCAGCGATCCCGTGGCGTCCTTGTACGACGACGAGGGCACCGCGGGGTTTTAGTGGGTATTCTGACTTCGCAGTCAGCGAGTCCCACATACCCGTCACCTTCGGGCGGCGGGATACATAAACGTATTTCCCAGCGTCAAAAAAAAATCCTTCTCCATTGCCCTCAAGAGCGACCGGTTCAAAGCAGCCTCCAACGGCTTCTGGCGGCTTTTCTCAAGTCGTCTGTCCATCTCGCGGACGACCGTCCGACACTGCGCTTGTTGGTACGTGGTTAATTGTAATTTATTTAAATTATATTCAATTTTTTTTTTTGATGATTATTAATCTATAATTTAAAAATAAGTCGGGTTTTCCTTCCTGACGCTATAATTCCAGAACGCACGAGCCGATTTCCACGGTTTTGCATTCGTTGGAAAGGTCTCGGGCTCCGTGAGCTTTATAGCAAAGAAAATTCAGAAAAATTTCAACAGAAAAGCAGGAAAACAGGGAAAATCATAATAATATAATCTTATACTCTCATAATGAACTGAAGTGCATTGAATCAACTTCTAAACAACACATTGCTTGGCAAAAGCCTCTTCTCCATATAGAAGAAGGGTCATCATTGACTCTCATCAAATGATTTAAAAATTATAAATTTTGTAATATTATCTATAATATAAAAATAAGTCGGGTTTTCCTTCCTGACGCTATAATTCCAGAACGCACGAACCGATTTCCACGGTTTTGCATTCGTTGGAAATGTCTCGGGCTCCGTGAGCTTTATAGCAAACTAAATTCAGGAAAATTTTCAACAGAAAAGCAGGAAAACAGGGAAAATCATTTTTCACATAAAGCGCCATTTCTGATACATAGCATGTATTACAAACCAATATGGTTTTGCATGGCGGCAGTACGTGGTGTGAGTATCCCTCACGAAAATAAGTTGGTGGCGAAACGGAGTTCGCCGGGTTTGCTAGTCTATAATATAAAAATAAGTCGGGTTTTCCTTCCTGACGCTATAATTCCAGAACGCACGAGCCGATTTCCACGGTTTTGCATTCGTTGGAAAGGTCTCGGGCTCCGTGAGCTTTATAGCAAAGAAAATTCAGGAAAAATTTCAACAGAAAAGCAGGAAAACAGGGAAAATCATAATAATATAATCTTATACTCTCATAATGAACTGAAGTGCATTGAATCAACTTCTAAACAACACATTGCTTGGCAAAGGCCTCTTCTCCATATAGAAGAAGGGTCATCATTGACTCTCATCAAATGATTTAAAAATTATAAATTTTGTAATATTATCTATAATATAAAAATAAGTCGGGTTTTCCTTCCTGACGCTATAATTCCAGAACGCACGAGCCGATTTCCACGGTTTTGCATTCGTTGGAAAGTTAATAATTAATAATTTTCTAAATTTTTCGAGTGTATGTATGTATGTATGTACGTATGTATGTATGTATGTATGTATGTATATATGTATGTATGTCTATTTCTTTGGCACGCCCTACAGCTCAAACGGCTGGACGGTTTTTGACATATAAGGTGTCGTTGGATTTGTCTAAATTGTAGTAGTGACATAGCCATTTACGCAGTCGGGTTTTTTTAATTTTTTTAATTAATCATACTTGTTTTTTAATGTTAATGTCTTTTTTTTTTAAGAACGTAGCAACACTTGTAGAGTAGATCTACAGGCAAAAGTATAAACACCTTATGTTTTCAAATGTTTTTCAAGTTATGAGCGAATATTCATATATTACAACAAATATACATACACGAATACACTGTCAAATTCATTACTACATCTTTTATTACGACACAGTTGAATAATAAAACAAAAACTGTTTAAAGCACCACATTATGATTTTACTACACTTTATCTCCTGAAGCAATTTATAGCTAAGTATTAAAATATTAACTATAAAATGTACAATTTAAAACTTATCTTGACTTTTTAGCCTTACTTTCTTCGTATAAAGTCTGGGACAATAAAATGGGTTTTAACAAATATCATCTTTTGTTTCTGTTTTTAAGTTCATAATTATTATTATCAACATTCTTTTGGTGATAAATATTGAAAAAGTTGTGGAATCGATTTGAAATTTTTCACAAATGTAGCAATTATAAGTACAAGAAATTAAAATTAAATAATTATGTAGCTAATTTCAACTTCTTATACTTATACCTACTTATTATTGCCATAGTTATTAACATAGGTTATTAATTAAATAAGAAAAAGAAGAAGTGCTCGAAATTTTAACTTATTTTCTTATTGTATAACTTTCATTACGTAATTATATTTTTCAGGTAATATAAAAGATTTATAGATAACAAATTTCATAGATTAATATTTAAATAAATATAAAAAGACTATTTCTAAATACCTTGAACCAATACTTTGAAAAATAGGTGAATTCTCTTTCTAATAATTTGAAAATGTTGTAATGGTAAGTCAACCTACAATTTTTTTTTAAATTACATGATAATGACAAGGTTTCAAATTATTGTTTTGATACATAAATATAACTACAGTTTCACATTAAAATTTCTAAAAAAAAAGCTCTTGAAAATAATTTTTGTGTTATTTTGCTTGAAAACTTTTGCACTAAAAATGTACCGACTTTTAAATTAATTTGTATCGCTCATAATTTACAAAAAAAAAATTATTATCATCATAAAAAAATTATATCAATTTAAAAAAATATATAATATCATCATCATCATGTCAGCCGTTGGATGTCCACTGTTGAACGTATATTTATACGAGTCTTATACTAGCTAATGCCAGTTGATTTCGGTTATCGCGACCAAAAAATCAAGTATCCTATGTTGCTTCTAATACCTCCAAAAATATCTGTACAAAGTTTCATGATAATCGGTTAAGTAGTTTTCGCGTGAAAGCGTAACAAACAAACGTACTTTCGCATTTATAATATTAGTATGATTTTTATCGAATAAAATAGATTTTTATCGTACACTCACAGTATACTTTTTATTCGTATAAAGAGATCACACACTATGTTCAAATTTGAAAATATATAAATGTGTATATGTTAAATACATGTGCTTTCACAAAAAAAAGTAGAATAACAAGAAATTAATCATTATATTTTGGCATTGGCTTATTTGTCTATGACATCTATAACAATTGTTCAATTTGGTGTATATGGACAAATGGAGTGCTTAGAATTATAGAATATATTTTATTTTAACTTTAGTG
This sequence comes from Euphydryas editha, assembly GCA_036937285.1. Classification (NCBI taxonomy): domain Eukaryota; kingdom Metazoa; phylum Arthropoda; class Insecta; order Lepidoptera; family Nymphalidae; genus Euphydryas; species Euphydryas editha. Next base: position 9,839,789 of record JAUPFZ010000006.1, read on the forward strand.
ACTTGTAGTCATTTATAATTCAGTTTTTTTTTATTTAATTATATTCAATATAACTATATACTATATATCTCAGTTAAAATTTTCGACCGTGACTTGGCAGTGACTTTGGCTGCGCGGCGAAATATTTAAAAGTAAAAATTAACGCGTACGTTTTTCTGGCCTCTTTATAAGTTTCTATTTAGTTGTGTGCGTACACGAAATCCCTTCTTCTCTTGCATCAGTTTGACTATTAAAAGGTCGTATTCATTTTTAGTCACCATCTGAAGTAGTTCTAGAAATTATTCTACGCTTTAAATGTCCTTTGTTTGAAGATACGTTATAACAATTAATTGAATTTCTTCCTTGCTTATTCAAGTATCTGAAGTCCTGTGCTTTACCAATACATATTCTTAGAATATTTCTTGAGTTTTAAGAATACTATATTGTGATATTGCTGGACTAGGGGCCTTAAATGGGCAACATTTTAAAGATCTTGAATTTCTTATATAGGTATGCATTACCTTGCAGCTATGCATAAAAATTGTAAGAGTAAATTTTAAATTTAATATCGTCTTATATCCACTCCAGGAATACCACATGATTTTCAAATATTCGGTACAAAAATTTTACGGACGAGATACGTATACGTATAGACGTATATATATATATATATATATATATATATATATATATATATATATATATATAATCTGAATCTCGGAACCGGCTCCAACGATTTTCATGAAATTTAGTGTGCAGGGAATTTCCGGGGCGATAAATCGATCTAGCTAGGAGTTATTTCTAGAAAAAGTTATCCCTAATATTATAAATGTGAAATGTAAGTTTGTTTGTTGCGCTTCCACGCAAAAACTATTTAACCGATCATCATGAAACTTTGTACACATATTGTTGGAGGTATTAGAAGTAACATAGGATACTTTTTATTATTTTTTTTTTAAATTCTCAAAATATAGCTACTTCAACGCCATCTAGCATTCCAGTAATGAAGTTCCAATTGTGTAATACCGTTGCACTGTACCGACGGTCACGTCAATATTCAATCAAATCATACTAATATTATAAATGCGAAAGTAAGTTTGTTTGTTACGCTTTCACGCGAAAACTACTCAACCGATCATCATGAAACTTTGTACACATATTCTTGGAAGTATTAGAACATAGAACATGGGATACTTTTTTTGGTCGCGATAACCGACATCCATGCGGGCGAAGCCGCGCAGAAGCTAGTATAATATAAACTAAATATGAAATTCAAGTATTTGTGTTTTGTAACATTCCTCGACTTCATTTTTTGTCGTTTTAAACCTTTTCTGAAGTCAACCGAATGACAAATATAAAATGTATTGTATCACGTTGAATGTTTTGTTATTAGTAAACAAGAAATAAAAATTATTGTTTTTCATATATATACTTTTTTTTGTAACGTAACCTATTTTTTATTTCTGTGTATACCGTTATACTACAACGAAGTGTCCTCTGGCATATCATTTATTACTTAAAGATGAGATTGTAATTTGAGATTCAAAGCCTAAAAGTCCCGTGAAGAAATTAAGGGCCGTGGTACAAGACTTAATATCTGAAATTCCATCCGATGAATTTGTTGAAACTTCTGATCCTGTCTGAGAGCTTGATGTTATCGACTCAACGCTTAGATTTATAGTTTACTTAATCATATATATAAGAATTTTATGTTTTTAAAATGGTAAACATTAAATATTATAGTCTAGGCAACATGTGCCATTTTAGTCAACTTCTTCAGCAGTCCGAAAATTATAATTGAGGTGTCATCCGATTCGGAATGGCATCTAGATGATTTTTGAAAAAAAAATGGAGTTCCGCTTGCATAAATTGCATAAGTTATTAACAAATAACTAAAAAAGGGGTTTAGTTTTTTGCAAATATCTCAAAAACTAATTAAGATTTTTAAAATTTAAAAAAAGATTCAAAAATAAAATTAAATTTCCTAAAAAAATATCTTAGCTTCCGGAACTGTAGAAACAACTTCAAACTTCACTAGACAATACAGCATTGTAAAGTCGATATCTCCTGAGGATGCTCCGGTGTCGGAGCGAAACGTGCGTCGAGAGTAGTGTTAGAGTCTTGTGTGGTGGTGCATGTGAATGGTGGTGGTATTGCTTGCTTGGGAACTTGGCTTTCTGGCTTGGTTGGGAAGGTGAGCGGTGCTTAGCTTTCAATTACATGTTTGACCATACAGATTCTTCTGTTGGCGGATTATAGCAAAATAATTTTAACCTTTTCTTGCTAATCATGAACTTCCGCAAAGTAACGCCTGATTCTATCCAATATTTTCCCAGAGAGTTGAAAATACGGCCTAAAACGGGTGCTCTGCCTTGCGTAAGCCACGCCTACTTTGGAAACTTTATCTATAAAAATTATGTTAACATATTAAATATAAAATTTAAAAAACTAAAAAATATAGGGAGTTACTGGATGAGGGCACCGCTGGGTTTTAGTGGGTAGTCTGACTCCGCAGTCAGCGAGTCCTACATACCCGTCGCCTTTACAGTGGCGGGATGCATTTCCCAATGCATTTCCCAGTGAAAAAAGAGGGTTACTGGATAGATAAATAAACAATAACCAGCCTGAATAAAATTTAAATCAGAATTTTTCAATTAGTTATGCAATAGTTTAAATAGTATAAACTTAAATAGTATAGAGCTTAAGTAGTATTGAGCGTAAATAGTATTGAGCTCAGGCATAAATGTAAAACTACAAAATTCGTGTTCCCATTTTTAATATGTACCAAACCATAACTTTCTTTCCTTGTACAGTTTCAAATAACTCCGCATACATAAAAAATTTAAAATATACCTTATAAAGTGCCAAGACTGTGACGTAGCAAGACATCAAATACTGCTTGTCCGAAATATATTTTAGTATCAGATAAACACAAGTAAGCTAAGCAATAAAGTACAAAGTAATAAAGAACTTTAATTAATCTAGATTCGTTAAGAATTTCGGCGCAGGATGTGCAGCTTTTTATCTTAACGTCATAAAAATTATGACCGCTACGCTATCCTACTGCTATTTAATGGACATACCCAGAATTTAGTATTTTAGTAGAATGATAAAAATCGTGGTAAATAAATTAGTAAAAAAGCCGACTGGAGGCTGAACTATTCTCTTCAGTTTGGTTAACCATGTGTCCACATGTATAGAGGTGTAAAGAATGGCTTAAAAGTGTAATCTTTACCTCTGCTGATATTGTTGATTTTTTTGACATTGTTTCATAACCCACGTATTTCCATTACATATCCTGAGGCATTAGGCCTCGATCCGAAAATTGATGCGCTAAACAGCTCCATGTTGTCTGCCTAACTCAAGTTGTTGACACAGACATCGTCAACATGACAGCTTCGACATGCTGACTTCTAAGAGCGTAAAACGAGTAGATCGATGTAATTATTTAACTAATCGTCAAAAACTTTAGCTATGATCAAAGAATTCTATGTATACTACTAGTATATATAGAAGTATACAATATATATAGTGGCAAGTGAAATAAATAGGTATGTAATTACTTTTACCAAATTAAAAATTAATAAATACGTTCTAATTTACATTTATACTTTATTTGTCTCTTATAAATTATTTCTTGTATGGTACTTTACGGTAAGATATTGCTTTATCGAGTGGATTACAAAACAATAAACTAATCAGGTAATTGATCCAAACATCACTAATTATGGTAAACTTGCCTAAGTGTATATTAAGGATCTTTAAGTCTACAAATGATCAAAATAATAATTCATCCGAATTTCCGTCATCCAAAATAAAAACAGAGATTCTATTTTATGTTCGTCAATGATAGAACTGACTTTATTCAAACACGCAACAAGATATTCTATATTTTCTATCTTATCGTTGATAAGTAGGGGAGAGCGGGGCTAAAAGTTCCGATTTTTAGTTAACCTCAAAATTTGTTAAGAATACTTGATTTTAGTATTCAAACGATGCGATTTAAATAAATTTACATATGCAAATTTTATATTGAGACAGTAATTTGGGCCTGTTTTTGTGAGCTTTTTTTATTATTAATTTTTTAGTGCCTAAAGTCGGAAAGTAACAACTTACCCAAACTCGGGGCAAGTTGTTAACAAGCTGGGGTAAGTTGTTACCATATCTGTTAAAGCTATTATTTGTGAAATAAAAAACAATAAATGATTAAACAAAGTATGTTTATTTAAGTAATAATCAACAATATCGTAAGAATTATCAGTCTTCAATCGTATTGCCTTGTATAAGGCAGAAAATATCAATCATGTTGCCGTCATAGACCGAAAGCATATTATATATTCTTCTAATTAATCATCAGAAGATATATCAGAATCACAGTTTGTTTATTTAAGTAATAATCAACAATTTAGTAAGAATTATCAGTCTTCATTCATATCGCTTTGTATAAGGCAGAAAATGTCAATCATATTGCCGTCATAGACAGAAAAAATATTATATACTCTTATAATTAATCATCAGAAGATATATTAGAATCACATTTCGGACATAGGTAGGTTAATAAGTCTTGATTAGGTCTACATCTAGAATGGGCCCAATTCTTACATTCTTGACACCGAACCCATTCTTCTCCAGAACGTGAATTAGAGTAACTGTCACAGCACACTATACAATAATATTCTAAACTATCCTCTTCATTTTCAGAGCTTTCACTACTCATTCGTAAAACCTGTCGTTTAACAGACTTCCCCTTTCCTTCACAATTTTCTTTTCCTTGTTTTGTTTTACCCTTCCTTTTTCCATTATTTTTTCTAACGTCTTCATTGTTGATGCTCACTTTCCTTTTATTACTTTGCTCTTCTGCTCGGCTTGTTTTTCAGGAGTGTCAGCTAAAATTGCTGACTTTCTAATACGTCTCTTGTTTGTTCTAATCCTTGGCGGTGTCTTCGGAAAAGGACGTACTGCTTCGGGAGAAAAAGGGACTTGATCTCCGAGTTGTTCTTCTATGACACCAGAAGATGCAGGTACATTCACAGCTCCTGATGGCCCTAGCGCACCGAAGATTTGTCTTTCATCAGTATTATTGTTTACAGTTTCAGATGCATTATAGTCTATTCTAGTAACAGTCTCTGATACTACTTTTGAATTATTCCTGATATTTGAAATGTTTAAAGAAAACCGAAGAAAATTGAAGCATATTTCAACAAATATTCTGCTAACTTGTCGTCCTGTTCTTCGGTAAATACCAATCTCACTTTTTTGTAGCCTATCGTGATATTTTCTACTCCAGATCTTAGCTTTTTTACATATCTGTATAATGACATATGGCAAATATCTAATTCTTTGGCAACAGTTTTTATTTTCCTGCCAATTCTTTCATAACAAATCAATTCTTTGATAACTGCATCTGCTGCTTTGCATCAACTCCTGTGACACAGAACCTTGTGTTGTTTTTGGGGTATAAGTCCGCATGCTACAAAAAAAAAGCAATATTTATATTTCATTATTGAAACAAAAAATTGGGGCAAGTTGTTCCGAGGTCACAACGTGCCCCTGAAAAAAGGAACATCTAGCCCCAAACACACGTGTTGAAAAAAAAGTAAGATATAGTTTATGTTACGAAAAATACGCTATTTACGTATAGCGTATCAAAACAACAGCTAAATCCTTATATTAAAATACTGAAACACTAAAGGCTAATCACTAAAATTTGTAAGATAGACCAAAAATAACAAATACGAAAATATTTACTTACATGAACCAGCGATGCACTTGCTGTCGTTCCGATATTCCGGTCGCTACTGGCCTGTTCAAGATGGCTGCCGTCAGTGCGCTGTGGCGTTTCATTTCACGACGTGTTTATTCACAACTCTAATTTCTTTCACTCGCGGCGTTATTTCAATCGGAACAACTTACCCTGGTAACTTCTAGCCCCGCTCTCCCCTACCTCATATATTACTTTACTTTATTACTTTTTTAGAATTTTGCAAAAGCATATGCAGAATTGTGAACAAAAGAAACAGCACTTAAAATTATGTTTAGTTAATATAATTGTATATTGATTATAACATAAGAAATTTTTTGTTAATATAGGATAGGTCTAGTTTAAGAAACATTGTAAATATTAAATAAGAAATAAAATATTTTTGTTTAATATTAAAATGGATAATTATGTAAGCTTAAAAAAAAAATAGATTTAGTCCTTAGTTGTAAGAGATTGTAAATAATTTGTAGCAGTACTTTGTAATCCAAACCGTAACCAGCCTGTAGAATAGAAATAAATATAAGATGCGAAACGTGAATGCGAGATATATAAATATTATGTAAACATAGTCTCTGCCTATGGTAGAGGGTATCAAATGTAAATGTTATATAAAAAAAAAAAAAAAAAAAAAAAAAAAAAGTACCTCATATATATAGCTTGTATGCTGTTATTTTTACACCACATATTCTAGCACATTGCGAAACTGACACTCACTGGAATGTACCGTAATCTTCAACGCTACGCTACAGTTGTATCAACAGATATCGTCGCGGTATATTCGAACAGTGTCGACTATTCCAATAAAAGGTATATCGGCGTCGGTAGCCATGTTCACAGAGAGATAGTGTACTGTTATTTGGTTTCTTAATTTAAAATCCGAATGCAAAGAGCCTTATACATTTTTATATGCCTTTGTGATATATGAGATATTGATCATAAAATTATATCAGGCACTTACTAATGAACTAAAACAATCTGTAAATAAAATGCGTTATTACTCTATAGATAAGTAATCCATATATCCAGCATATACCGGTACTGAAAAAAAAATATCTTTACGGTAAAATGACTGAAGCTTAATCCGAGATAGTAACAGTAGGAGTAACTTAATCATTACTCTCGTTATTAGGTAATACCGAGACATAATCTCCGAAGCACAATGGAAAGACCCAAAAGGACAAACGCTCAGACAAAAAACATATTATACAAGTGCAATTATCCGCTCCTTTTAATACCACTACACTAGAATAGTTGTCGAAAATCTTAAAGCATCATTATTTTCACTATTGATTTTCATTGCGTTATTGTGATTATATTATATAGTGGACGTTATACGGGAAGTGTTAGTCTAATAAAAAAGTATATATATAATTAAAATAAAATAAATTTTATTTACAAACGCATAAAGAACATATTCATGTCTATATATCGTTTCCTTAGTATAACATAGTGTTAATTCTCCTCACTCTGCGCATCAGTGATCATGACTCGCTTGAGCATGACTGACATTGAATAGCAATAACTTCCCTTTCCACTGCAAATGAACGTAGTCACTGAAATCGCCAACCACCACCTGGAAATTTGAACAATAAACCTACATATATTAGTTCGATAGTCCTGTTTATTATATTATACATGAACTACCTGCAATGAGTACAAAGGCTATTGTCTAAAGCTTTACATCCTTTTGAATATATATCGCATTCCGAGATATATGTACATATCATATACATAAAGAAAAAAAAAAATTAACTAAAACCGAGGTTTATAAATTTTTAACGTATCTAAAAAACCAAAACTACAAAACCAGAATACCTATTCTGAATTATGAATACCTATCTTACAATAAAATAATAAAAATAAACATATTTTTTGATCATACGACTTACGCGTTGGACGAATATATGGATATATGTATGAAGATGGGACAATTAACCACATACATGAGCGCAAAATATTAGAATAATGATTTTTCGAAAAGCAGACAAAATATTAATATATACATATTTAGTAATAGTAATACTCATTATTGAGAATTTTATACTAATTCATAATAATTTTGTCTGATATGATTGCTGTCTCGTCGCTATGATATTTTTACGAAAGCTATTAAAAATTTTATGACAATTTTTTTTTTAATTTTAATTAAGTATATTTCAACAACAGCAAATAAGATGTAAATTGTATAATTTTTGATCAAATACTTTGTGACGATATTGTCGGAAATGATAAAAGCTATAGCAGTTTAATAAAATCGTTGAAAAGACTAGAACAACTACTAGCTACTAGTTTAAATGTTTACATGAAATTTGATTTTAGTGACATAATGATGATGCGTATATAATTAAAAATTGTTATTGAAGTTTTATCTTGCATAGACAATCTAGTATACCTACAATAAATTTCATTTGTAAGCTGTTTTTCAAGTTTATATTACATTAATTTTAAACATAATCTGGAGGCACGGCAGTGCCTCCGCCAAGTCGAGCAAAAAAAAAAAAAGTGGCACGGCCGTACTATCTTTTCTCGAAGCAACTCAGGCCATTTTCGACCCCCTATAACTTCGTTGTGGATAAAACTAGAAGTCTGAATTTTCAATACCCAAGCAGGCATTGTATAAACACGGTATATTTCAAATTTCATTCAATTTGAACCAGTAGTTTAAGAATTATAATTAGTCAAAGTTTCGAATTTTGTCACTCACTGACTGACCGATCATCAAAACTCTAAGGCACTTCTAGCAGACATAAAAGCTTCAAATTTAGAATACCATTAGTGTTTAGTATATAAACCAAGGAAAAATTCAAATATTTTGCAATTTCGGTCCAGTTTTCTAGATACATCAACTGCATAAATAACTTTGTAATCCCATATAAATATATAGGATTACAAAGTTACATTTGCAGTGAATGAATCAATGTACCCGTACAAGTATAACATAGTGGAATAATAGGTGTAGATAGGTACCTAGATATAATTATCTTCAAAGGTAACCTGTAAAATGGTCAACGGAATGAAAAAGCAAGAATGGGACATGTCTTATGTAGCTGTACCAAAATCACGCAAAGTATTAAAGAACACTAATAAATCATAACCGCGACTGGCTGAGGTGATTTGCCCGCTCCACGGCTTCCACGCTTCCCGTACGTAAGTTATTTTATTTTATTCAGTTGGCAGCTATATTAAACCTATCCCTCTAATCGGTTTCTACACTGCATCGTAGCAAAACGCTCAATCGCTTGGTGGCACGTCTTTGCCGATAGGGTGGTAACTAGCCACTACCAAAGACTCCCACCAAAGCAGATCAGAGAAAGAAAATTTACTCTGCCGGGGATTGAACCCGGGATCTCCCGCTTAATATACAACAGCGCGCACCATTTCGCCAGGGTGATCATCATTTTTGAGTTCATATAATTATGTCATTATTAGAATGCACCTGATTGATTAAGTGAGTCATAACAGCAATAACTGTTAATTAATGTATATTAACATTAAATAAATAAAAATAAATATAGAAAATAAGGATTCAAAATAACTTTTGTATTTTAAAGCTATAACTTCTTGATGAGAGTAAATTTTTATACGATGCGCGTGTACTCTGTGACAAAAAACCGACAACATAAAGCTAAGTAGTAGGCGCCGCGCAATTGCGCTAACTTACTTCATTGCGCTGGATGTGTCAACTCACTTTTTACAAGCTTTTATTTTGTTTCACCTGTCTCGATATTTGTCATCAAATCTTGCAAATTAAATTTGATCCAAAATAATAGTAAATCATGTGACAATGCAATATTATGATTACATGGTGCTGATTTGATGGAGGAGCTAGAAGGTAGCCAAAGGAAGGGTTTTGGGCCCGTTTGAGTCCTCTAGACGAGTAAGTTTGTCTTTCAATGGTAACCAGGGTCTAGTGATGAAGTTGGAATGTGGTCATAGGAACTCAGTAATTAAACGACGCAACCCCATCGAGTTTTGGCTCGTTTGGTTCGTCTTAACGAATACTTTGTTTTGAAATGGTTACCAGGGTCTGATCTGATAATAGAGCTGGAAGGTGGCCATAGGAACTTCGCAATGAAACTACACAACCTCATCGAGTTCGGGCTCGTTTGGATCATCTTGACGAGTAGTTTGTCTTTCATGGTAACCAGGGTCTGGTGATGGAGCTGAAAGGTGCTCATAGGATTTCTGTAATGAAACGACGCAACCCCATCGAGTTAGGGCTCGATTGAATTATCTTGACGAATAGTTTGTCTTTCAAAGGTAACCAGGGTCTGATGATGGAGCTGGAAGGTGATCATAGGAACTCTGTAATAAAACGTCGCAACCCCATCGAATTTTGGCTCGTTTGATTTGTCTTGACGTGTACTTTGTTTTTAGATAGTTACCAGGGTCTAATCTGATAATGGAGTTGGAACGCAGACATAAGAACTTCGCAATGAAACGACACAGCCTCATCGAGTTCGGGCTTGTTTGAATCCTCTAGATGAGTAGTTTGTCTTTCAATGGTAACCAGGGTTTGATGATGTAGCTAGAAGGTGGTCATAGGAACTCTGTAATAAAACGACGCACCCCAATCGAGTTTCGGCTCCTTTGATTCGTCTTGACGAGTACTTTGTTTTAGTGGGTTCTCAGGGTCTGTTTACAGATGACTCGCACCAACCATTAACTCGGCGCATCGTCTTATTATAAGTTTAACTTTTTACGTACGTACATAAGTATACATTCACTTTGTTAAATATTTTTTGAAAGTTTATTTTTATGGAAGCTTAGGTGTAAAAAATCGACAGCAATCTGACAACACTGTTTCCGGCTAAACATACTTCATTCATCTCTCTTGTCAAGTATTTCAAGTTGTCAACTTGAGATCACAATATGTATGACATGACAATCAAATTATATATCTGTATCGTATCGGAAAAGAAAAAGAGGAAGAATATCTACAAAAATAAGAAAAGCTCATTAGACCTAGCGAAGGCTTTAAGAAAATACGTTGTTGATATTAAAGAAGTAGAAGACACCGGAAAGGAAAATAAGTAGGACTGTCTACAAAAAGAAATGAGATGCCATCAAAAACATAACTTGTAAAAAGAAACCAAGTCTCGCAACTCACTTCTTCTTCCGTAAAAAGTTGTGAGATCCATGTAATACCAAGTCGGCTATTTTATTCAAACCCTACTTAAGGGTTCTTCTGTTTTAAGTTATTACGTTAGTAGCTAACCTAACAACATCGTATATTGATCATATCAATATTAAAAATCTTTGATGTTTTAAATAAATAGATTGACTTGGCAATCGCATGAAAACAATGTATCTAAGAAGTAACACATAGGAATATTATATTAAATTAGATTGTTTAGTGCGATTGCCAAGTCAGTCTATTTATTTAAAACATCAGAGGTTTTTAATATTGATATGATATATATATATATATATATATATATATATATATATATATCTCGGAAGACTGAGTATTTTTTACCTTGTTATAATATGAACAATTATTTAAATTGATATAGAACAATCTATTTTATACTACTCGAATAAGGAATCGTAATTATTTGATTAAATAAATAGAAAGCAACGTTTACTGTTTTCTTTAAAATAATTATTTAACTACCTTCTGTTAAGGAATAAGCGTAATAAAAGAATAAAGTCAGGATAGTAAAATCTCATCGTATATTTTATCACAAAATATTACTTGTTTCGTATACTAATTGATTATAATTATTGTGAAGCTACCACCGATTCGGAATGCAGATTCTGCTGAGAAGAACCGGCAAGAAACTCAGCAGTTGCTCTTTTAAATAAGAAACCATTAATACAATATTAAATCATTACAACAAAAACACAATAATTAATACAATCTACTTATCTCAGTCAGTGCTCCGTGCCCAGGACTCTAACCGTGGTGCTTGCGTCTCCGTCTACGTGTCTTTAAAATAATCTCACAATAGTGCTACGGCAACGGCTTTTATACAAAGTGTCAGTTGATCGACTAATTTCATTAACAATATTTAAAAATAACTTACAAAGCTAAAGTATTAAAAATTAACAATATTAAATTATTATAATAAATGTCGTAACATCATTTTCACTAATGATTTCCATTGCATAATTGTGATTCATATAGTAGGCGTTATACGGGAAGTGTTGGAAAGTATAACTCCGCCAAGCTCCAGTAGATGGCACCGATGCTCCGATCAGTTGTGATTATGACTCGACTCCGACACGGCCATCCTGCGTGCACACGTCCTCGTGTGATGGTTACCCTGCAAACAAAATAGTACACGAGAGAAATCTGTTCCACTCGGTCACTCCTGACCAAACTCTACTACTCATCGGCTGAATAAATGAAACTTTAGTACTTTACAATTCTACTTCCATCAAATATTTAACTGAATCAAATATGGGGATATCATAAAGTAACAATTGCTAGCCTAGGCCAAGTACCACAGTCGTTCGTATCAACTTTCAAAACTTGACATCATCACAAACGATAAAGGAACTCTCGAGTAAAACCTCTAACGCCACGACTCTCTAGCCGACGAGCAATAACATTGCTCCCACATCCATTACATGGATCTCTATGCGCATCCATCACGTGGATCGCCCGTGTGCATCAACCAATGACTACACACTACGGTCTATCCAGACCCAGACCTCCGCCAGAGCCACCCGCGCACCGCGCATCCACGGATTACATAAAGTAAATACCGACTTCTAACGGACTACGGCTACGAAATGGCTACTGGTACGGTCCAACACAATACGGCCGATAGGGTTCCCACTCGAGCTTCCACCACGACAAATTAATTATTAAAATAATTATTTTCCTCAACATCGACTGGTACGTGACCTATTCGCATCTTTTTAATCTATCGTCTGCCTATTTTTAGGTATGCTTCACGATTTTGCGTTAACGAATTTACAAAAAGGACTCTATAGCTAACGTGAGCTTGGTTGCCGTCATGTCAAATGTTATGGTATGTCAAGATATATTCACTTTTGGAAATAATAAATAATCGGAATAGCACAGCAATTTAAAAACATCTGGTTAAACCATTTAATAAAGAACATTACAAAAGTCAGTTTACTTTCTCAAATGAATACCCTCTACTAGATAGGTACGATAGGTTCGACAAAACTCGTTACGCTAATAAGCTTTCTAATAAAAGATAGACCGTGTAGTATGCAATACTCTACAATTATGATGCTTCCATCCAGCATCATTTGATAACCTCTATCCGGTCATCACCAATACAATCACAAACATGGGTAACTTCCATCCGGTACCCTCACAGCGATCACTTACATCTCCATGCTAAACGCACGCCACTCACAACCGTGGCCGCAATGCGACGGGAAATCAGGCCCGATTTACGCCTACGACTACGAATGCACTGAAGATGCAAATAATCTGAGCAACTTGCATACTACTGGTCTGATTAAACCAAATACAACAAAAAAAGAACGTGAGTTTTGTCTTACCTAACTGAAATTAGTTGAAGTTCCGACCCCTTCATTCACAGTATCAGTAGTCGAATTAGAGTCAGTCAAGTCAACATCACCCAAGTCTTTGCTAATTGCATCGTCATTGTCAGGCATTTTCTTCAGTCTGTCATGGACGTATTTGTAAGTATTCGATTATGAATGCCTATTTTGTTTAATTTTCTACTATTTTTTTTTGTAACTTTCTCTGTAAGGGATTTAAAATGTAATATCTTTCGAGAAACTTAATTTCTCTAACCGTAAATAATCATTAGAGAAAACACGTAATAAAATTTCAAGAGGATGATCGTTAATCAACACACAACATTAAATCTGTTCTATACTGAATACTCGTGTTTGACTAATACCAGTCATTGCAACAACATTACTAACTCGTTTACTACTAAATTTCGATGCAAACTTTCTTTTACTAACGAGCATTCAGCACCAGAATCGTAAGTAAAACGTATCAATTCACCTTTGTGTTGCAACTTGCCCGATGGTGGTTGTACGACGCACACATTGACTCGCTGCTCGCTGCACGCTCCGCCGTCGGTCGACCCGCTGCTGCTCGTACATCGGACGGTTTTGTGACCAGACTTGCCACACCTGAAAGAAATCAAAGGCTTCGATGATGGTTGCTGCACCCCTTGACTCTGCGATGATGCAGGTCTTGAAGGCTTTCTCCACGTATCCATCAGTTTGCTTCTGCACTCAAGTCGCCTGTGACCGGTTTCCCCGCCAATGTCTTAGTGGAAACAAATCTCGTCTTGAACAGTATCTTGCACTCTTTCCATATTATTCCCGGGTATACAATCTGTGACATCTTTAACGCCTTGCTTATTTTTAAAACTTGTTTGGTAGATTGTTGAGATATCACGGACACGGTTCGCCATTCTGAAACATTCAAATAATATTATTTGTAGGCTTGAGGAACAGATCCCGCTTCTGATCTCGGAAGACTGAGTATTTTTTACCTTGTTATAATATGAACAATTATTTAAATTGATATAGAACAATCTATTTTATACTACTCGAATAAGGAATCGTAATTATTTGATTAAATAAATAGAAAGCAACGTTTACTGTTTTCTTTAAAATAATTATTTAACTACCTTCTGTTAAGGAATAAGCGTAATAAAAGAATAAAGTCAGGATAGTAAAATCTCATCGTATATTTTATCACAAAATATTACTTGTTTCGTATACTAATTGATTATAATTATTGTGAAGCTACCACCGATTCGGAATGCAGATTCTGCTGAGAAGAACCGGCAAGAAACTCAGCAGTTGCTCTTTTAAATAAGAAACCATTAATACAATATTAAATCATTACAACAATAACACAATAATTAATACAATCTACTTATCTCAGTCAGTGCTCCGTGCCCAGGACTCTAACCGTGGTGCTTGCGTCTCCGTCTACGTGTCTTTAAAATAATCTCACAATAGTGCTACGGCAACGGCTTTTATACAAAGTGTCAGTTGATCGACTAATTTCATTAACAATATTTAAAAATAACTTACAAAGCTAAAGTATTAAAAATTAACAATATTAAATTATTATAATAAATGTCGTAACATCATTTTCACTAATGATTTCCATTGCATAATTGTGATTCATATAGTAGGCGTTATACGGGAAGTGTTGGAAAGTATAACTCCGCCAAGCTCCAGTAGATGGCACCGGTGCTCCGATCAGTTGTGATTATGACTCGACTCCGACATATATATATATATATATATATCAGTGGCGTGCCTAGTACTTGAGAACAGGGCAAGCCCGACATACATTTTTTGTTTATGATTCGATTTTTTTTTATAAATTTCATGACAATTTATAAATCCCATGAAATTTTGCAACCCTTCACTCTTCAGTCTTTATAATCATTGCCATCGGCGAGTTTTAACAAAGCACACTGAAGGCATGTTACTACTAGACAGAAAATCACAAACATGTCAGCATTGACAAAACCCCACGCGTTCTGTTACAAACCTACATCACAAACTAACAAACAAAAAAAACACATGAAAAGTTAGTACGCATTTAGTACACATTAAAAAGCGCTATTACAGAGGCATTAAAAAAGCTTATGATAGGTATCGAAAACTGCACGATTGACTTTTGAAAAATTTATTGGTTGTTTAACGTAATAATAAGATAAAGTAATTATAATTGAAACAAATTTTGTAATTTTGATCTCAAACTCGATGCGGATTTTATTACATAGGCTACGGAATGAATGATATCATTTTGAATTTTATTAGATAAATAACTAGGCCCCGGTTTGCCGCTATCTTGTTGTTGTATATGTTTTTCTAAAACAAGGTCATAAAAATATGCAACAGCAACAATACAATTTATTGGAATGAGAGCAACCTACAATCCAATGAGTCTTGTATACTGATCTATTAAACTTTTGTGAGACTTACTTGTTTGCGAAATACACAAATCCGGTGTATTAGGTAAACCATAGATAACCACAGATAAACCAAACGAAAATAATATGTGCATCTATTTATACCTATATCAATCTAAATGTATTTATTTGCTCTTTCATTCTATCAATTTTTAATACAATGAAGTTTAAACAAAACAAGTATTATATTTCTGTAAAAATACAACATAAAAGCACGATGAAAATAAACAATAGAATACAATTAAATCCGACTACAAAAAAAAAGTTTTATAGCAAATAGATCATGCTTTTACAGGTATTATTGGTTAAATCTAAATCAGAAATCAAATAAAGTTATAATCAAGTTTAAAAAGTCTGACATAATTCTTTTACTGAACAACAAATTAACGCGACGACATAATAAATACTAACAACTGAACTGAATCAGCCTTTAAACGAACCAACCTGCTGGGCAAAGGCCTTTTCTCCATATAGGTGAAGGGTTGGAGCATAATCCGCCACGCTGCTCTACTGCGGGTTGACAGGTAACTTTTCCTATCATGAGTAACGATCGCTATCAGATGTTTATGACAAACAACCGGGACTGATGACTTTACTTACTCTCCGAGGCACGATGGGGAGACCCACAAGGACATACACCCAGACCGGAAATAAATTACTATTGAGTAAATATTGTCTTTGAATCATCATTTCATAACAGAAACTAACGATGAAGTTAGTGTTGTTGTAGAATTGAACTTAAAAGAAAAAAGAAAAGACCACGACCATTTTATACTATTTTTTACTATATAATAATATTTTCTATACGTTACTTATTATTAACAATTTCATGAAAACTTTCTTAATTTTATGAAATATTCTTTATAAAACATAAAATAATATTGCATGCAGGTAAACTCAAAATAGAACGATAAAAAGTGTTAGCTTTCCATTTACGTGTGAGGCTTAAATTAAAGCTCACGGTTTTCCTTTTTTTTTGTTATTGAACAATAGGAAATTAATTTTTAATTAACCGAAACAACATTGTGTACTACATGGATAACCATATTATAACAAGTTTTTTACAAGCCTAATCTAATCTATGTTATTTCCGCTTATACTGTATATATTTTCTTGTCTAAATGTCACGTTAAAGCCCCATAATATAGACACACGTGACCTTAAATATTACTTACCTGTAAGTATATCCGTTTTACGATGTACACGATGTGTTGGACATACGAACATAAATTGTTCTCCCACGAAATCGAATATTGTGAAACGTGTTTTGCGTCTGCGACAGCAAATGTCTACCTACCTTATTTTGTATTATTCAAACCATTACGTAACATAACTATGTAGCCAGGGTACCTTAACCTGGCTTAATACAAAAGAAACAGTAATAGATAAAAAAGTCGCAAAATGTTTTAATTTTATTATACCGTGAGAATTATTTCATAATGTCAAATTAAAAAAAATACTCTAATTGATTTCCTTCTAAGATAAAGAATAATAGAAGAGAGTGAAGAGTAAAACGTATTGTGTTGAGCCCATATGAAGTAGGATCAGGAAAGGGGAACAAGGATAAATTGCGAATGGAAGTAATACACATTTAATTTGCATTAATTGAACTTTATTTTAGGTAATGCATTGGACAGAATTCACCGTAAGTTACAACACACACATTACAGCGATTAGTTTGATCATTTTAATCACCACCGCTCACCAATATTTGGTAGTAGTATCGATTTAGTTGATTAATGAAAGACATTAATCATGACATTATAATGTCAACGGATAGGCAGACTTACACAGCAGTATCACATATGACATACTCTACTCTAATCTAGACAGCTACGGACAAACAATGTATCGACTGAAGTCAGTTGGATTCAACCTTCATGTCACAGTATCACAGACACTATTATATTGCGATCTACTACTACTGCTACGATCGAAATCACATTGAATATCGCACCTTGCATTTACGATACCTATGCGAGCTTACGAATACATCAACACATGGAACAATATAATACACTGACCGATATCAAGCCAAAGATTCTCATCCAAAAATTGAATCCACAAGTCGCAAGAATATATTCAGCATATTGTTCTTACTCATTGATATTTCACTGAATAACATTACAAACGTTCTTTTTTCTTTTTCTTCGAGGATAGTATGCGATTCCACGAGATTCTTTGTTATGCATTTATAACAAACAATATATTATTTAGAACAAAGGCGCATTTAAAGTTCTGTTATAAATATTTTGATCGCCACGCAGTGTTCAATTAATTGTAGTATTTGTTTACTGAGACAAAAACTTGGGCACTGCCGCAGTCTCTCCAGTAGTGTCATATTGACTACCAGTATATCTAAGTGTTGCAGTGTTTGTACAATAACTCCAGTATGTCAGTTCGAGTAGAGGAGCATAACACGAGAGTGATTCCAAGCCAGTGAGTTGTGAGACAAGGAGATGTCTTCTCTCCGAAACTGTTTACTACTGCTTTGGAAGACGCTTTAAAGTCCCTGTCATCAATATTAACACGTCCGTGAAGCTAGCCTTGACGACCCAGCCCAATCGAATTAAACTTATGTGCGGATTTAGTGCTATTTATGTGCTAATTAGTTGCTCTATTCGCGAATTGGTTGCTCATCCCGGGACCGAAATATTGCTGACAAGGCTAACTTTTTTTAGAAGCTAGCCTTGTCACCCAGTACAATCGAATGAAACTTATGTGCGGATTTAGTGCTATTTATGTGCTAATTAGTTGCTCTATTCGCGAATTTGTTGCTCATCCCGGGACCGAAATATTGCTGACAAGGCTAACTTTTTTTGGAAGCTAGCCTTGTCACCCAGCCCAATCGAATGAAACTTATGTGCGGATTTAGTGCTATTTATGTGCTAATTAGTTGCTCTATTCGCGAATTTGTTGCTCATCCCGGGACCGAAATATTGCTGACAAGGCTAACTTTTTTTGGAAGCTAGCCTTGTCACCCAGCCCAATCGAATGAAACTTATGTGCGGATTTAGTGCTATTTATGTGCTAATTAGTTGCTCTATTCGCGAATTTGTTGCTCATCCCGGGACCGAAATATTGCTGACAAGGCTAACTTTTTTTGGAAGCTAGCCTTGTCACCCAGCCCAATCGAATGAAACTTATGTGCGGATTTAGTGCTATTTATGTGCTAATTAGTTGCTCTATTCGCGAATTTGTTGCTCATCCCGGGACCGAAATATTGCTGACAAGGCTAACTTTTTTTGGAAGCTAGCCTTGTCACCCAGCCCAATCGAATGAAACTTATGTGCGGATTTAGTGCTATTTATGTGCTAATTAGTTGCTCTAATCGCAAATTTGTTGCTCATCCCGGGATCGAAATATTGCTAACAAGGCCAACTTTTTTTGGTAGCTAGCCTTGTCACCCAGACGAATCAAATGAAACTTATGTGTGGATTTAGTGCTATTTATGTGCTAATTAGTTGCTCTAATCGCGAATTTGTTGCTCATCCCGGGACCGAAATATTGCTGAAAAGGCGAACTTTTTTTGGAAGCTAGCCTTGTCACCCAGCCCAATCGAATGAAACTTATGTGCGGGTTTAGTGCTATTTATGTGCTAATTAGTTGCTCGACTCACCACCACCATTATACATATTCATTATTTCACGTGTGTTATGGTTTAATTTATTATAGCAAAGTAAGTAGTTTTCCCATTTGAAACAGAAACAACACCTTTGATGCTTTTTTTACTATAATATCTTTATATTTAAAAATATAATAATATAATATAAACCTCATTTACCAGAAAACTATTGTAGTTTTGCTAGAAAATGCATAAATAAATGAACATTATTATTTTGTAGTTGGATTTTAATAAAATCTCACGAGTAATTTTGCAAGGGACTCGCGGTCTTGACTTCACAGTGAAAACACAGTGGAGACACTGTGTAATCACGATTGATTTCGATGTATTCTCACTGTGTATTTTTTTCATCGGTAACCACAGCATGATTCAGTCAACCTACAACACTCATAGTTATTCTACAGCTCTATGGAGCTCGAATGTAAACTATGATTTGGTGTTAAGTGCCATGGGTTCTGTGACAAACTACTGTGGAAACACGGTGTTTGAATGGAATAATGAAATAAGTGTTAGTAATGAATGCTTTTTTGAAAAAAAAAATTATATTATTAAAATATATTGATTTGTATTTATTTGTATTATATTTTAAAGTAATACACAACTTTAATGCTATATTTCTCACGTGTGTTTCGTGTATTATGAAGTTGTGTTACGCAACACACGTGAAAGACGTAAAACCAAGTTCACATTCTTAGAATATTGTGTTTTAGTATTCAAATCTGTACCAATTAAAAAAAATCTGTGTTGGTGTATTAATGTACAGAAGTATGAAGTGAAACTTTTTATTATATATTTAACATTAATTGGTCAAGTGAGGTTTACGAAAAAAAGTGTGTGTGTACTTATGTTCGCACGTAAGAAGTAATAATAAGACGATGATCTATCGTCAGACCCTCGTTACTATTGAAAGACAAACTACATGATGGTACAATTCTTGTGAGCCTCACCTATTTACACACATAGAAATATCATTATTTCAAATAACTGTGCCTATTTATGTATTCTTAATTGCACACCAATATATAAAATTATGTTCATATATTTTACACATAATTTTGTATATAAGTTTAATGTATAGACATAAATATATTAATTTAGCGAATAATCAGATCAATGAGAAACCAGTAAATATATTAAAGAAGTATTTTGAACAAGAGTATTCAAGTGCCGTTGAAAATATATTTTTTTAAATTAAATGTTAAAAAGATTTATACATCGACTCAAACTCCGTACAGTAGTATTTTTGTCATTAAGGTTAATATATATATATATATATTTTTTTTTTCGAAATGTGTAGATCTGTTGGCTCTAGCGGCCTTTATAGCGTCACCCGTACCAGTACTGAGACCCGGCCGTGACAGGTTAATATTAAGATACTACGACCACTAATAAATGAGGACTAATCATCGAAGTAATAGGTATTATTCTTATATACCTATTACTTCGATGATTGTGATGACTATTAATTTTAGCGAATAGCTATCAAAATATAGGCATATTAATGAGTATTTACAATTACAATAAATATGTAATTGAATTTTAATTAGGAATATTTATATTTAATTATTTTTAACCATAAAATTTATATTATGATAAAAATTTGAATATTGGGTTATATTAATGAGGTCTTGTGTTTACTCATTTACCCGTTCTGCATTTGACACACTTTTATATGTCGTAATTATATGGAAAAATATTCCATTACATATAGCGAGGCTATACAATTACGGTTTTTTATCTTATTGATTGGTTTAATGGCATTCAGTAAAATTGAAGTCTTATAAATAAGTAATTTCAGTGGTTTTTTTTAATGACATAACAAAAGTCACATTTCAATATATTTTTTTTATATTGTTTAGTGAGATCCATTAGTTTAGTATAAACTAGCTGCTGCCCGCGACGTCGTCTGCGTGAACGCTATACAGCACCAAAAATACCTACGATTATACCTTTTAAAACAACATTGATTTACCCGTTTCTTCTTTACATTTCATATCTACAGAAAGTACAGTAACAAGTAACAGAGGGAGACTGTCTTTCGTAAAATTGACTTTCAAAAAGTGCTTATTTTTAGCCTGCTTTGAATAAATTGCTTTATGGTGATTCTGCTGAATTAAGTAATAAGTTGTGACTGAAACGGATGGAGAAAATTATAAATAAGGAATACAGAATAGGGTAAAAATACATATTTATAGGACTTCTCGATAAACAACATTAGTAGTTTGGCTCTCCGAAGCCAAAATGTAAAGAGAATCAGGACTGGTGACGCGGGAGCAAGCGACGTACAGCTGCCCGTGTGAAGCAGCTCGTCCTGAGGTCGACACCAGCTACCCTCAGTGTCTGCCCATGCGACTTATTGATGGTCATCGCGAAGCAAACACTCACGCGAAACTGTACGCGCTTGAACTGAAACGGGAAGTTATGAGGTATGAGGGGAATGCGTGGTATAAATACTGGTTCGCCGACGCCACAACCCGTAAGAATTTCCGCCTCAATGGTGTGTCTGTGGAGCGAGATGACTTTAAGGCGGGTCCCGTTACACAACTTTGGAGGAAATAGGTTCCGGAGAAGCATAAGCATTTTTTATCTTTATGATATATATGGCATGCTTAAATTTCCTCTTTCTTCGTTATTTAGCTCAAATTGCTTACAGCAATAGCGTGCCGTTTTCGAGTTTAAATTTTGTTATACATCTATGCAGTTCTTTTTGAGTTTTGTTTGTTATTACATACAGAAAAACTCGATGAATTTTATAAGACATAGATGAAGCAGCTTAAAACTTATATAAACACATTTTTTTTAATTGTCTTGCTCATCTCTGAAACGAATTAACGATACAATTTTTATTAAAATGCACAACTCCATCCATGACTTTTAAAAACAACTATTAACCTCGCCAACATGATCAAATTTAAATTATTTACATATATCCAAAAAAGGGTTTACACAATCATGTAATTCGACTTGATATTTTTGAAATATCATAGATGGTGCTGCTCTAAAATTGTCTTGATACTACTTATATTCATTTCTTATATTACATTCATTCTTACATTCATTATGTTTATCAGCCTAAGTTACTTATATTTCGTGATTTTTATAGTGTGAAGATAGCTTATAGCATGGTTATTACCATTATAACAACATTCAAATATGCGTCGTTAGATTAAACGCTGTTACAGAATGCGTTGAAGAAATAAAGGTTCACTGCTCGTTCCCCGTAGGTGATAGCGTGATAATATGTAGCCTATGTTATGACCCGACTTCTTAATAATATTCGTGCCAAATTTGAAGTAAATCCATGCAGTACTTTTTGAGTTTATCCCGGACATACATACAGACAAACAGACAAACAGACAAAAATTCTAAAAACTATATTTTTGGCTTCGGTATCGATTGTAGATCAAACCCCAAGTATTCTTTTAAAAAAATATTCAATGTACAGTTTTGACTTTTCTATCATTTTATTATATGTATAGATTAGACGCTCAGCGGAATGTAGCCAAATCTAAATACCTATATACATGTTATAATAAAATTGTAATTTCACGTGTCCGTCTTTTTAAAATTTTATGACGCAATTTTTTGTAGGAGTCTAAAAACACTAATAATACGAGTATACATCACCATTATTTTTAGAAATGTCTTTGTGCCTGCCTTTTTGTCTGTCTTTTTGTTTGAACACGCATTACTGTTAAAGTACTAAGTGTAGATTTTAAGTTTTTAACTTACGTAGTGATGGTGTTTAATTTTAAATTATTTTAAACATATACTTTTGATTTTTCGAAATATTAGAATATAACTCACGATTTTATCATTTTAGTCTTAGTCACGTTTATTATCGTGTTCACACGTGTTGTTTAATTACGAAAAGATTATTTTCCCTCAAACAAATATTTTGACATATATCTGATTAAATATAATCTATGTATTTATATGTCAGGTTTTTTTTTTAAATTATTATTTGAATGTAACAATTTCAGCACCTAATGAGTTTTACATGTTAAACACACTTAAATTGCTGCAGAATGTTTTGCATTGAAAACGTAACTGGTATTAGAAATCTTTTGAACAATAATGCGTTCCCGTTTTCAAGTACACCTTTTTCTGAGCTCTTTCATAGAGCCCGTGGATTTCAACGCGGGTTGCAGTTTGTCATTCAAAAGTGTACTATGGAGTTCCTTTATATCTTCCGCTTCAATTTCGCAGTGCAATTTATATGCACTTTGTAACCGTGTCCGCTCAAAAGCACCTCGCTAGAGCATTTTTCGTGGAGAGTGCTTCGGTTAAATGTGGTTTTTTCTACTGAAGAAGCGTCTTGATGACGGCGTTCATAGTTAATGAGCAGCCAGTATCCGGTGACTGTTATAGAGAAAATTGCCCACCCTTTAAACACTCAGAGTTTGCAGACTTCGCTAGAGCTGGCATCGCGTGCAAATGCTTACGACCGTGCGTTATTGTTTACTAGCTAGAATGACTTTCTTTTAAGATAACACAGAACGTCCACGATTGCACGTTACTACTCTACGTAAAAAATTATCTTTTAATATGAAAAAGTATTCATGCACGCTGAACGTTTTCAGTTAATAGCTTTTTTTGTGTGGGAAATAGCTTTTTGACCCTCCACGACGTTGTATATTCTTCAAACGCAAACACTTACATGTGCAAATATTATAAATTTGCTTTTGCTCTACAAAGACGCATCAATTTCATATTCGATTACGAAACTTCTTATTCGTCACGAGACATTATTAAAGACAATAATTACAAGGTTTAGCGACACGAAAAACTAAAAATAAGAAAACTATTGAATTTGCGCCAAGTCGGTTGCACAAACATGGAACAGTACTCTACTTGTATACAATCGATCACTACAAGCGCTTGTATCGCAGTATACTGATTTTATTAAAATCTTATAGTGTTTTAATAAATGTATTTTAGTTATAAAGTTAACACAGTGAAAACAGAAACACGTGCAGGAATTATTATTATATTATTGCAACTACCTGTAATTATAAACCTTTATGTTTCATATTATATGCCTATGTTGATGAATAACACTTAGTCGATTATTTTCAAACATCATATAGTGATCGTATACATTCTTATTCATTATTCGACGACTAATGATTGATGTGTTTTCAATTACATCAATTGAGAGCAGTGCGCATGCGTAAAGTTTTATTATGAAAGACACTGTAATTGAGACAACACGAGTGTGTAGTGAAGACAAAACGATTTATTATTTACAAAATATGTCGGATCATCGATGATATATATTTTTTCATCTATAGAAGAAATAAAATGGCACCTGACTTTTCTGAAATCGGTAAGTTTCTGAGTTGAGCAAAATTTAAATCCTCAATTAAAATAAATTCTTTAATTAATATTTATTAAATTAATACATAATTTTACATTTATTATTTGCTTAATAAACTCTAATTTTTTTAGATAAAAGTAAAATTAAAAAATACAGGCATTCAGTAACATTTGAAGTGAACTCTGCCAAAACGTGAGTAAGTATACATTATTTAATGACACCTATTTCAAATATTATATTATAGTAATATTCATAATTTTATTTAAAATATCTATAATTTGTATTTGTAAGAATTGAAGAACTTTCGATTACAATTTTTTTTTAAATACAACAGTTACCTAGAGTCATAGATGATGTTCTCTCGTTCAAACTCACATACTTCAACTTTATTATATTGATTAATCTGTCGTTTTAAGTTTCCGATTAAAGAAATAATTCTTAGTTATTAATTTAAATTATTTAAACTAATTTATATCGATATAAATAATAAATCGATGACGACAAATGAAACGTTCCATGTGCTTTTAAATCATATTGTGCTATTAAAGACCGTTCTTATTATTCTGTCCGTAATAAAATCCTAAGAATTTTATATTGAAATAAAAAATTGTGCTTTTTAATATCTAAATGTACTATCAATCATTTTCATGTTATGTTTTTATCGGGAACGTTGCTATATTTTTCAATACATGAAAATTAAAGAGCATTCGCTCTTCCAGCTGCGAGTTATAACAAAGACAACTTTACGCTTAAGTAGTTTATAATATAAAATGTAAATAAATAAGTTATAAATAAATTAACAATAAATAATAAATAAACAAATAATTAATTTCGAAAAAGCCAACATCCCTACAAATACTTTACTGATAAGAATAAAAAATTATCAACCAAGGAAAAAAAAAGACAATATGTTTTGAGCGAAAATAACAAACTACGAGTAATATATTACTTTGATTAATTCAGTTAATTCCAGGCGTATCGAACGTTTAAAATAATTACATTATTTTATCAAACGCTAAACAACCCGTGCGGTTTCACGTGTGTTTGATATAGAAACACAATCATGTAGATTGAAGTATCGTTACTGCATCACTTCTTCTGTAAGTTCGTAACCAAATGTTTTAAAATCTATAATTAGGACGTACACTTTAAAACATTTTTTTTTATAAAGATTAGGCTACGTAACTTTTATTTAGTTTTATGGTTTTGTCCGCCTTACCATTAACCGATATGGTAGTATTTTGCGAAAATCACTACATGATTGGAAGATAAATAACACGTTGGAAGGTTAGACGGGAAAAAATTGTACATAATCATTGTTATATTATTTACATGAATTTGGCTACTTACTACTAATACTAATACATTAAATACTAATTAAATTAAAATTGTATTACTTGTTTTCAGAAGTCAATTACAAAAAAATGACGGAAGTAAGAGTTGTCTTCAAAAAATATTTTCTACATTACCTACCACTTCGGAACTTAAGCAATACATATCAGTTATTATATGCGGTATGTTTTTGTGTTTTATTTATTTAATAAATTCATAGCTCTAATGATTTGGTGAAATCTGTATTCTTAAACTGAAAATTACAGTTGATAAAGCTATTTTAAATATAAAAATACTAGATCATATATGTTATTAGCTATGGTTTGTAAAATTTTAAATATTACATGCGGACCCGATAGACGTTGTCCTATCCCCGTTGTACACACGTCTTAAATCCATAAATTTCAAACTTTTTTTAATAAGTTTTAACAATCTGGACCTTTTTTACTCGACTGCTCGACGCAACGGAGGGTAATGTTTTTGCTGATTTTTTTTTAATAAAAAAGTTATAGCTGAGTTGAATATTGAAGTTATTTATTTTTGAATATTTGAATCCGCGAAGCAGCGCTGTCTGCCACATCCAATGTAAAATATTCTAAGATCAACAACAAATTATATATAAAAAATGATTAAAAAAACATTTTGTAGTGGACCGAATTGTGAATCTAAACTTAATGGACAGGACCAGCCATCTAGGCGCCCCGGGCGATTCATGCCTTTGGCGCCTTTTTAGGTATACTTATTCCATTACAATAAAAAAAAAACTATTTTGAACTTTTACCATATTCTTTATTGAACTAATAGAAAATTACAAACATAATATATTAACCAACATAATTAATTCTCTAAGCAAGGCACCTTATCTATCTATATTGTCTGTCAATCACGTCACGAACCATTAAACAAAATTAAAATAGTATTTTTCTAAATTTTTTTTTCAGAAAATTCTCTGATTAGACTGGCAAAATCTAGATTTTTTTGCAACTTGATTTTTAATAGATAGCGCGGCCAAACTAATCAATTTTGTTTGAGACATTGTAGAGCACAAATGAATTTTTATCAATTTTATTTACAATTTCTGGCCTGTTGGCTCTATTTTGTTCTACATTATTCAGTGAGAGATACGACTAGTGACAAAATGACAGGTTGTGTTTGTTAGGCGCCCCGGGCAGTCACCCCGGTCGCCCCCTCCTAAAGCCGGCACTGTTAATAGATATAGTATCTACGTTACATACCGACATAATCCACGTACTTGTATGTGTAATATGTTGTAATTGATTTGCTTGTTGCAGTTATATTACTATGGGGTACATCTTGGTTTATATTCAAGGATGTCGTCCTGCCTGGATATCCCATATTCAATATGATGGCTCTGGTTCTAATCGGATACGTATTTGGCCACACTTTGGAAAGATATACAACAATAACCCCTGTTGTTGGAATGACTCTGATCGGTGCCTTGTTCCGGACATTTTATGGAAAAAACTTTCTGGAAAATACCACTGCAGATGCGATAGATTTTCATCTAAGGTATGCAAATACTCTCGAATTATTAAAAACGGATCAACGATCAATAGTAAAAGCGGCAACAGCCCACGGGTAGTGTAAGGTTCCGTAGTTAATTGAAAGGCGATGGTCTCCTTCTGCAATTTGTGCAGGGGTTTAGTATGGTATTGCACTCCCAAAGTACCGAGTCCGACATAGGTCTAGGACTGCCTACCCCGGCGTCCCCATGGAGGAGAAGTCTGACCTTTCGCCGAGGCCAGCCTGTCGCTGGAGGGATCCTGTTGCCTGCAGATCCGGGACCCTCCAATTAAAGCGGCTGAAGGCTCCCGCAGGGGTTTAGTACGGTATTGCACTCCCAAAGTGCCGAGTCCGACATAGGTCTAGGACTGCCGACCCGGGCAGATCCTGGATATCATCCGTAAATGGATTCCCCTACGACACAAAAAAAAAGGTTCCGTAGTTAATAACGTATAGCTTTAAATAAAACTAAGAACACCATCAAAGTAATTTTTTATGGAGTTGTACGAAATTTTCCTTTTCTTCTTATCTAAGTGCATTTAATAAATTAATTGATAGCATTCAATGTTAACATTGACGTCTTTATAAATAACTAGCGGCCCGCCCCGGCTTCGCTCGGGTATTTAATTAAAATTTCAAAAAATATAAATTTATATTTTTTATAACCTACACCTGCGTCGATACTGGAAAATATTTCATAATAGACGGATTGAGTTGTCAAACATAATATTTTAGCCCGCGACTTCGTCCGCGTAGAAGTTGAAAATGATTATAATAGGATTTTTATTTGTTTTTTTTACGTTATTAATTTTGTTATAACATATAAATTATTATGTTAAAATATTTGAATACTTATAAAATATAACAATCTTTTTTATAGAGTCGGAATTTAAAGTTTAAATAAACATTAAAATAAAAATAAAAATTGTTATATTTTATGTTCAAGAAGCTCTGTCTTTGATCTGGAGAAAGTTACACGGGGGTATTATATTTTTACTACGAAATCGAAATACTACACCTTCCGTAGTGTTTCTTTATAAACAATATTTTTTGTTTTTTGTTCGAAGTGCTAGAATTACCAGGCTATTCTGGAATATGCCACATACAACTGACTGTGAGAGAAGCAGCTTTCGTTTAAGTATAATCCCGCTACAGTAAGAGCCTTAAGCTTTGTTTATGGTAAATACATACTCATATACACTCATACATTATATTATTATATGGTTCCCGGAAATCACCATTTCCTATTTTAAGCAACAGGTCTGAGAACTGTCCGGCAGTAACATCTCTCCTTAGATGGACTACCATATTTATGGTAAGGCTCAGTTTCGTCACTGCAGGCCACAAATGTTCCTGTACTGTAGTGTATTGTATCAGCCTGTAAATAATCCACTGCTGAGCGAAGGCCTTTTTTTCATATAGAAGAAGCGTTGGAGCTTAATCCACCACGCTGCTCCACTGTGGGTTAGCGGATAATATCCCTACCATAAGTAACAATTATTATTATAAGGCATCCACGATAACAAACGGGACCGACGGCTTTACGTACTCTCCGGGGCATGGTGGGGAAACCCACTATACACCCAGATATACACCCAGACCTGAAACAAATATTGGCACAAATACAAATATCTGCCGCGAGTGGGGATCGAACCCACGACCACCGCCATTGAGGCGAGGCGTTGAGGCGACTACTTGTACCACTATACCAGAACGGTCATCAATGCTTCGTTCGTTGTATCGTAGCTATAATTACACCACAAGTCAATACGATATTGTCTCTTAGATTTGAATAAACCCGCAAGTAATTATTTTTTAAATTTTAATTGACTCGGCACAGTTGGTGGTGACCCTGCTTTCTGCTCCAGGATCGTGGGTTCGATTCCCACCTCAAGTCTGGGTGTAATATGTCTTTATTTCTATATGTATATTTATAAAAAATGTATATCAGTCGGCTGTTACCGAAAACACAGGCATTAAGTTGCCTACCTTAGGAACAGACGATCGTGTGTGTATGTCAAACATATATTTATATTTAATAATAGGCCAAGACAGCTTTTATCTCCTCCTTCTTAGTTTTAGTGTAAGATAAAGTTAAATGGGTACATGATTTATAATGTTTTCTGATCTTGTTCCAACATTAGTCCGTGGTGCCAATCTGTACTAATTGGGGTGTTAATGCCGTATAATTCAAAAATGTTTCCAAGTTCACTTCGGTGTCTTCTATATCTGTATCATTGTGAACTACAGATGCCTTGCTGATGAGTCATTTAGTTTAAAACCCTTGACTTAACACAACACCAACATTGAAGTAAACACTATTTTACAATAAAACGATCACACGGTATATTTACAACTCAATTTTGTTACGTTTACTATAAAGTCTTGCCTGTTCCATTAGGAGCATCAAAAAAAAGATATCACCTACACGTCAATACTGGAAGATATAATTATTATATTATAATAGACGGATTGATTGTCAAACATGTGTCAAAAAAAATGTAATTTAAATCAAAAGCACTAAGGAGTATTTATATCAAAATAACTTTCTACCCCCTTTTAACCCCGTTAGGGAATGAACTTCGACAAAATACGAAACACGTCTTCAATCAATTCTGTTAAAGAATATTTATGCAAAATTTGAAGTAGATTGGACCAAGGAATCAAGTTGTCCCATACAAACTTTGCCTCCCTTTTTCATCCCCTTAGAGGTAGAATTTCGTAAAATCCGTTCTTAGCTGACCTCTACTCGGCAAAAGGAATATTCCTACCAAAATTCAAGTTTTTAGGTCTCATAGTTTCAGAGATATCGTGATGAGTGACTATATCTATAGAAAGTCTCCTATATATATATAGATTGTAAAATATACCTAAGTTTAATAGTTTTCTTTTGACCCTTACTTTAATTTCATTACGATTAGCTCGAAGTCTTTGGGACACTGAACTCCAACAAAAATTTGCCCTTTAAAGCCTAATTAATATTAAACTGAGGCAAAAAAAAATGTGTTTCGCTTATTCGAAATATTTTCGAACGATCCATTCAACGACACTATATCCCATAATTATAGACGACGAGGAAAAAATCATCTCCTATGTAGCTTTAGAACTACCATATTTTTTAATAACTTTATTTAATCATTTCATTTTCATTTGTTTTAATTTCGTTGACATAGTGAATACGTAGACTCTTTGTATACATTTATCACAAGATTTGTGTAAATAAAACACAAAATGTTAATATACTTACACGATTCTACCCACCGTGCCTCGGAGAGCACGTAAAGCCGTCGGTCCTGTTTGTTATCATTGACATCTGATAGCGATCATTACTCATGGTAGGGAAAAATATTAGCCAACCCGCTATGAAGCAGGGTGGTGGATTAGGTACTAATCCTTTTCAAATATGGAGCGCCTTTGCCTAGAAGTAGAACGTTTACAGGCTGATTGAGAACAAGATTTTCTTACTTACTATAAAAACAATTAATATATTTAGGTACAGTACGATTAATTGACATTTATGTTAAGGCTAAAAAACTGTCTCCTTTGATCTTTCTCTGTTTCGTGTTAAACAAATAAAAGAAAATGCATTCTTATTAAAGTAAGATAGTTAAGTCTATTTTTATTTCAACTCCCTTTAGCGATCACGCTGCGTGGCAATATCCTCTCTTTTAAATAAACACTGATCAGTCTGCGAATAAATGGAGAGTTTTTAAACGATCTTCAACATATATTCAATTACATAGACAGTCTAGTTGATACTAATAAAAGGAAGTACAAAAATAAAAATAATAAACTAAATTTGTTTGTTAACAATATGTTAAAAATTGTAATAATCCGATAGGGCTTTTAAAAAAAAAAGTATATAAAGTTGTCAGAAAAGTGTCCTATATCCTGAATGTTTTTACGAATAGTTTTTGTATTCTTTGCTCTACATTTGTTCGCTCAGCACACTAATATATCGTAACATTTGATGACATTTCATAACGTTTGAAAAAATTTCACAATATTATATATGTTTAGCTTTTTTTTTTACTTGAAAAAAACGTTAAAATTTTTTGGTGTCACCCTAGAGCGACAAGGAGATAGTTTTTATTCTACTAATAAATTATTTACTAAATAAAACTCTTAACTAACTATTTGACTACCACACAGCCTAAAAATTCGAAACATCAGATTATGCATTGAAGTTCATTACATTTATAACGTTGATAAAAGACAAGACAGGATTTTGACATCTTCGTCCATTAATGCCATAAGAGATGCCATAATTATCCCTTGAGAGAGTTTAATAGTGGATGAATGTTAACATGAATTGAAGTCGCTTTCTGGTTTATCATCAGATTCATAACTAGTACTGTACTGTATCAGCCTGTAAACAACCCACTACTGAGCGAAGGCCTCGTCTCCAAATAGAAGGAAGGTTGAAGCTTAATCCACCACGCTGCTCCACTGCGAGAGTAACAATCGTTATCAGGTGTCCATGATAATAACCAGTACCATTGGTTTATATATTTATTTTATTACGTGTTCTCCGGCCGGAAACAAACGTTTGTACAAGTTTGAGCGGGAATCAAACCCGTGACCGTCGGCGCGCGGCGTTGAAGCGACTACTCGCACCACTACACAAGAGCGGTCGTCATAACTAATCGTTCATAATGAGGAGCGTTTTCACAAAGCGATACATCAAACATTTTTTCAAAATCCTTTTTTTTCTTCCTTTATACACCTTTCCTAGACCTAAACACAATGGCGTTAAGGAATTTTCTGTAAGCCATACAAAAACCATTTTTATTCTATTGCAAAGTTACTCAGTTTTTTTAAAGTGTCTACGAAAGAAGAGTTTTCTCAAAGCAATACATCAAATGGCAAGAAATTATTTCTATCCTTTTTTAAATAATATAGTGCACTGGTATAACGGTAATAGATTAGAAAATTATTGTCATTGATTACGTAACAAGGGACGCACGCATTTTTGCATAAAAAACATGGATAGTGGAGAATATAACTCTCCAGTTGTAGAAGTTGACCGTGGCAGGAAAAGTAGGCGAAATCAAAACATTCGACTGTTTTTTCTGTTTCTGTTCCGACTGTTTTTTTTTTGGTTTCTAAATATTCAGTGGTAGGTAAAGATGATCCCGATATGGGCTGTGAATCAATGTGATCACCGTGAAACAATTGCAGGTGCTAATAAGAAAAGTTCAATGTGTCAAGCATTCAAACTGAGTTTTAACGATATTAAAGGTAAGGTTTTTTACTGCTACACCTATAACGCCACGCCTGTTTGTCGCATAGTTTATTTACATCATTAACGAAATTAGATACTGTTTTACTGTCGTAGGGTCGGTCAATATAAATATTGCTTTGTCTTAAGTACCTAGTTGTTCATTAATCTGAACCAGCAATGTTTTATTTCTTTTATATAACTCGTTACATAATTCCGACGGAAACTTTATTTAAATGGTAAAAAGATAGAACAAGATAAGTTTTTATTAAAGTACATGCATATTACTACCCCCAAAAGGCGTTCAAAAGTTACACAATCTATTAATTTCCGCCAGATGACAATTAAATATTTTGTGCCAAAAGAAAACGGCGAAGAAGTTCAAGTCTATTCCAAAACATTTCAAAAAATAACTAGCATTCAACATATGCGTCTGCTTCGCGTAGCTAAAGCATTTTTAATCACAGGCTCACAACCAAAAGAACGCCGGGGTGGTAAAAGTATTAAATAACTTGAAGATATAGCAGAGATGACAGATATTATAAAAAATGATATTATGAAGTATAAATGCAGAGAAAGCCATTATTCGAGAAATAATTGTTCAAGATCGTATTTACCCCCAGAACTTAATTTAAAAACAATGTATGAGAGATTCATAAATACACAAAAGTCTACTTCCGGAAAAACATGTTCTTTGTCTAAATATAAATCAGTTTTTTACAAAAAAAATTACCTTGGCTTTGGTAATCCTCATGAGGATACCTGTTCAGCTTGTAAAGAATTCCTAATTAAAATAAAAAATGAAAAAGATTTAGAAACTAAAAATAACATTCGAACAGAATATCGTCTGTACAAGTTGAGGGCAACAAAATTCTTTAGTTTGCTTAATGACACAGAAGATAAAGATAATGTTGTAAAAATTTGTTTTGATTGCCAGCAAAACCAACCACTACCTAAGTTGAGCGTCGCGGAAGTATTTTACTCTCGACAAGCTTGGCTATACAATCTTTGCATAATGCAACATAAGCCTAATACCAAGCAAACCAAAGATGATATTGAATTTTATGGTTGGTTAGAAAATCAAAGCGGGCGGGAGCTAATGAGATATCATCAGCGCTTCAACATTATTTAAAAAAAATTGAATTGAAATACTTAAGAGCAAAGCAAAAGAATTTGAAGATTTAACTGTATTCTGATTCCTGTAGCAGCCAAAATAAAAATTTCGTTATGCTAACTATGTTAGCAAGTTTTTTGGCTTCAAGCAAAGTGTTTAATAAAATAAGTCATTTGTTTCCTATTCGAGGTCATAGCTTCATGCCCCCTGACAGGGTATTTGGACGAGTAGAGAAAGATTACCGTTGACACGAGGTTCTTATTTCACCGAAACAATACTACACAATTTTAGAAAAGCATGGCCATGTCAATAAATGGGGTGAGGACTGGTTTACATACGATATGAAAACAAAAGCGAAACAAATGTTACAAGCAAAAGTTCCATTTTAAATATCTCAAGCTAGGATTATTCACTTCACTCTAGCAAGATCTCGGGCTTTAAAGAAAGTTGAAGTAAGTGTTCAAGATGTGTATTCAGGGGTGCCAGTGACTATTGAAATTAAAAAGAAAGGAGTCAAATCGTTTTCAGGGTTTGAATGTGTCCAATTACCTAAAACGAACACGATTTCTTAAAAAATAAACAGACGTCAAAAATCTGCTCAAGTTTTACGATATTTCTGATGACCCCGATGCTCAGATATTTTATGGAGATGTGCTCCAAAGTTCCGGTACTGAAGATGATAACGTTCGACGTACTTATGATGACGAGGAACCCGTGATATAATGAACCTTACGTAAATTAGGTAAATTTATGGGGTTTTTTTCATAACGAGACATCATCAATTGATGTATCATAATTGAAAAAACTCGACATTTTGTGACTCGATTTTTTTATATAAGTTTATTAAATTCTATGTTTTTTAGAATCATTTTCTATGGGAAAGTTAAATTACTGTCATTATAATAGAAAAAAACTCATAATATGTCTTTAACATTGCCAAATAATACTTAAAACCGTTTGCTGAAAAATTCGTGGTTTTATTATATATCGTTTTGTAAAATCGGTCCTCAATTTTATTAGCACAAGATCGTTAGCAAAGTAGACTTTGTACTTAAAATATTTTACATACAAATTAAAAACTATGCAGTAAATTTGCAACATCTTGCACTCTAACTCTGAATAAACTTGCTCGAAATTGTACCTTACTTCAATTAGTAAAGACCAAAAACATAATATTGCAATTAATAGTTACTTATTGTGTCTATTAGGTCGGGAAAAAGTTTCATCGTATTTTATATACAAATTCAAGACTTCTTTTTTCAAAGTTTAATTTCATTTAATTATATTATGTAGGTATATGTATATGTGCTATTTTGTTTGATAATTTGTTGCCATCTTGTAGCTACTGACGTAATCCCGTTCCTGAAGAAATCTTTTTTTAAACACATTCAGAAATAATCGAATTTCTTCGATAGATTCACACATTTTGACGGATATAAAAACAATTGAAAAATAACGGGAAAGTGTTTTTTTTTAATTTTTATTTTTCCTTTTCTTAATGAAAAATTAAAATTCCTATATTTATTAGTATTAAAACTAGCCAGATACAAATAGTACAACCAAAGAGATTTTTTTTTCAATTTTATACATAGTAAATACGAAAAGACTTTTTCTCCGACATTAATAATATATTAGCAGTGCTCATTCCATAATTATCTATATACATTATACATGTACTAATATAGAATGACCCAAGAAGAATAACGATACGATTTTTTTTTTTTAATTTACAATAGCAGTCTTAATATTTTAAAATATTATGTAGATTAGTTATTTAGTTGTTTATTTATTTAAAAACACTTAGGAGGAAAGGATACCGGCTCTTGCTTTTTTTTGTCGCAGGGGAATCCATTTACGGATGATATCCAGGATGCCCGGGTCTGCAGTCCTAGGTCTATGTCGGACTCGGCACTTTGGGAGTGCAATACCGTACTAAACCCCTGCGGGAGCCTTCAGCCGCTTTAATTGGAGGGTCCCGGATCTGCAGGCAACAGGATCCCTCCAGCGACAGGCTGGTCTCGGCAAAAAGGCCAGACTTCTCCTCCATGGGGACTGTCCGGCTCACCTCTGAACAGTCCCGATGACGCCGTGTCTAGCAGGACCGGGTTCCCATCCCGGCCCAACACGGGCACAGGGGCGTTACTGGACTGGGCGTTACTACACCCCCATTCGTCGCCCGAATAAATAAAAAAAAATATAGTCGACTACGAAATGCTGTTTTGGTCAATGATTATCTACCTAAAATGGTCTGAGCTGCAGTTGTCCCTTTTTTGCTGTTTCTGGATAGGTCTGGGGGAACGAAACAGGAACATTTTATTCAAACTCCTATTTTTTAAAAGTCTCTCAGGTACCCTTTCCTCTTAACAATATAAAAACCAGATGTAACAAAAGGTGGACTTAATGCCTAGTGGAATTCTATCCCAGTCAACATTTAAGCCCAATATAAATAAATAAATAATTATAACAACAAAGTAATAAGAAATATATAAATTGTACACTTATTTTTGTAGGGTAAAATTAAATATTAAATAATAACGCTATTATTTGATTTCATTGCTTAAGATTATACAAAATAATATTTAAACATAATCAATTTTATGGAATTTAGAGCAATAAATAAATATCATTATTATTTTTATTAAATTTAACGATAAATGTTAAGTATCATAGCATTTCAACTATAAGTCGGTTCATTAAGAAAAATATATAAAATGAAAAAAAAAAGTCATAAACCAATTATTAAATAATACCAATCGTTTTCTAGGCGCATTTATCCTGTTATAATTTTAACAAAGGGCCCACTTTCATGGAACTGGAATTATATAAAAAGAAATTCGGTAAAAGTTTTCACATTGGCAACACTTCCCTGGATCGTTGAGTGTTTGGCTACGGCGTGTCTCACTCACATGCTCTTCGGGTACCCTTGGTATTGGGGTAAGTGTAAGCATCATTAGCTATGTAACAGATTGCTTTAAAAAAAAGTTAATGGTTGAAATTGTCAACATTATAATATTTCAAGAACATTATTCTGTACTTTATTTACCTATAAGTGCTTCGATGTAGGGAAGGGGAAGGATTGACCTTATTTTGTCGCGATTGCACGCTGTTGTTTAATATTCCCGGAAACAGTTATCCTCACGATGTTTTTTTTTTTTTAACAAAGAACGCAAATTTTTAAACCACAGTCGTGGTATTCGCGTTTGAAGCCATGCTTTCATCAGAAAGTGCTTGTTCACGTTAACTTTTGAAATTTTAAGCATATCGTAAAATTTGAAAGCGTTACTCACGTGCAGTGGATGTATCGGGTAAGCCCGCAATGCAAAAAATCATAGACGTAAATTTGTTTGTACATGTCCACGTCGAATGAAGCTTCAGGTAGTTTCAACTACTTTGAACTTAGCCTTAACTGATTGTTCTGTTTGAACTTATCCTTAAGACGAATTTATAATAAGATTTATTTTAATCTCATAAACTGTAATATTGTAACTTATATCTCTTTTTCATTAAAATCAAAAGAAAATATAAAAAACATCGCTGTACATTTATAACCATTGCAAGCACCTCATACCCTCGCAAACGCTTACTAGCCAATGTGAAGACGGGCCCGCTTGGTGCCTCGCCGCTCCCGCTTCTGCGAATTCAACGTGAATAATCATGTGATACATATATTATAAATTAATGAATTAATAATTTTTGCAATCAGGTATACATCTCGGTGCAATACTGGCTTCAGTATCCCCTGCGGTAGTAGTTCCTACAACCGTCGAACTCAATTCAAAAGGATTTGGTTTAAAGAATCAAATAGCATTGCTCGTAGCAAATGCTGGTGGCTTGGATACAGCCTTCACTGAGGGCATGTTCGGAGTTATCAACAGCGCCATATTCTCTCAATCGCCTCCCATCTACCGCATAGTTAAGGTAATATTGAATATTGCTCTTAGTTTCAAAACTTTTAAATACTTTGGACGTTGATCTAACTATGGTGTAAGTAATAGGATTTTATCAGTAGCAGAATCTTTAATGCCGTTAACAAAATCTTGTGAAACCAACGTCGATAAAAATTACTGTCATCCTTGTCTGACGCTAAGAAAACTGAATTAAATGAAAAAGTCTACTATATATTTAAAACCTTTAATACAATTATAATAATTACAAGCAAAGCATGAAACTATCAAACAGTGTAATAGTTATTTTTAAGTTGAATTAAAATACGTTTCACATAAGAGAAATGAAATACATATTTTAAAAATTATAAAAAAAGCTTTTTTATCTCAGTTACGATATAAAATAAAAATTTTATATAATTGTACAAACCAAAAAAAAAATGTTTTCAAACAATTTCATTTTGGGTGTGAATAAAATAAAGTAAATATATATTTTTACGTTAATATAATTATATAATATTAAGCGACATACGTAATCACCTTATCTTATATATGTGTGTACTTTCTGATTTAATTACACTAATGTTTAGCTGCTGATACATAATGTGTCACCATAGACCATTCACAACACCTGGAAGTATTTACCTATCGGTCTTGTAAATCATAGCATAATGCGACGATTATTAAGTCTGTATGGCAAATAATTGAAGCGAATAGAACAGATAAATGTTTACCTAAAGATTTATGAATGTGCGTCATATCTAGATACTCGTACTAAACGCAATATCTTCTTCATAAAATCACGTGTGGATTTTAGAAATTAAAAAAAAATTAAACTTTTCAAGATAATAAATAATAATGCTAGCAACGTTACGCCTTTCAAATATTTTAATAGTGAACTCTTTTCTCTTGTACGATTTGAATAATATACAGGTGAAGTACAATATCATATTCATTTAATTAAAAGTCTATAACTGATTTTATCGTGTTTATTTAAAACTTTATAGATAACAATATTTTAAATTATTTCGCGACGTTTCGGACCCTCCCCTCGCATCCACGGTCTCGGGGGACTGAGGTGGTGGGTGTCCGAATAACCAAAAAACCTTATATACTAAAATCCGTCATAGACTTTTAATTAAATGAGTAAAATTCGCGTAAATATAAGAAAATACATAGTACAATATCACATTGTTCAGAAAATTATTTTATTTATATCGTAAATATTTAAATCTATCAATAAAATAAAATTGTATAGAGTCGATGTCTGTACATAAGAAATGTTTAAGAAAAATGAATTATAAAAACCAATTATTTTTAGAATTATTGTTTCTCTATGTACTCTATGTTTGTTACGGCATCGCGCAAAATCTATTGCACGAAATTAGAAACGGTTTCACAGTTCTGATTCTTGAGATTTAACTTAAAAATTAGTTAGTTAGTTATTACTTTATTACCAATTGTAGTGAAATCGCAATGAATTCGTTTTGTACACAGATTACGGTTTTAAATATCCACAGCTGTTATCTATATGGTATGAAAAACAATGTCCAAATTAACGGATAGGAAGACACGAATTAAGACTAATTCAAAATAATTTAGGAATAAATATTTCAAACAGACATTTTGTAACAGTAAATACATTATTTAAATAATAATTTAAAATAAAAACATCGTGGATTTATATTAAATCTCTTTAAATTATAATTCCATGAAATATTAAGTTGTGTTATATTAAATGTAAAATTAAGCTTCGTTATTGCGACAGGCGCTTCTTGCAATTTTCGTCGGAATCGGCTTGGGTATCACGTGGGGTATGTTGGCAGATTTTCTACCAGACCACAGAGATTTTTATGCGCCAGCAATTCGAAGTCTCCATATTTTTGCTGGTGGTATCTTCATCACGTACGCAACCGGATATCTTAGTTGGGGTGGTACATGTAAGTTACTTTATATTTAGTATCCTAAAGCGATTTTAAGTCATTATTGTTATAAGTATAGTACAATTTGGATTTAGCGAAAATAAATACGCAAAGTTAAAAATTAAGTTACTTATATGAGTATTATTAAATTATATGCAATACAAAGGTTTATTAGCATTAAATATAACAGACATAGCATATATTTTTTTATAACACCTGGATCGTAAGTTCGATTTTCGATTGCAATATAGGGACAAAAGTGCCACATTGAATCGAACTATAAACTCAATTAAACAAAACTTGGTTTCAAATAGAAATGGTGAAATTGGCCCTGAATGTCAAAGTTATGACAGATCGCATAGTTTAATCTCACAATTTCCTTGTAATAATTCGTAACACTATTCTCATATAAAACATTCATATAAACAATCATATAAAACATTCTTATATTCTCATACAGATAAAAAAGCGCTCACGAGTAAATTTATTTGTGAAACTATACGCTGACCACACTTTTTAGGAATAAGCATATCGCAATTTACTCTTTACGTTTATGAAACTATGAATATGTAACTGTCAAAAATGTAATTTGCCTTCGTTGTTGAATCCAGGTGTCCGGAGTGCGGACTACGTGGTTAGTTTCTAAACGACCATTTTTCGAGCACTGCAGTTTGTGTGATACAATTTTACATATTAAATATTTTTAGCCTTATCATATTTTATAATAAGTAAATTTAAAACGAATTTTATATACAATGAAACAAATTTATTTAGCACAATTTATTTAGCAATTATTTATTTTATCAAGAAAAACGCGCTTTGCATATTTTTGATTTATTTATCTCTTTTTTTTTTCCAGATAAATATATCGCTTACTTTTTTTAAACATCATTTCAACAAACTGAATCGGAATATGTTGTATAAACTTACATCACATAACATGAATTAATATTATTACGCTTACATGATTAGGCAGTGATTATGTAACGACCGGTCCAGTATAGTGGTGCGAATAGTTCCTTAACGCGCCAGTCGCGGGTACGATTTCCACTCGGGGAAAATATTTGTATTGTACACATATTTGTTTCTAATCTAAGTGTACGTCCATGTGGGTTTTCCCACCATGCCTTGGAGAGCACGTAAAGCCGTCTGTCCCGGTTGTTATCATAAGATATGTGATAGCGATCGTAATTCTTGGTAGAGAAATCATCCGCCAACCCGCTGTAGAACAGCGTGATACGTTCACAAGCTGATTCAGTTCAGTCAAATTTATACAAATAATAAATCTGTTAAAACCTCCGTTTTATTAATACACTTTATATCATCAAGAATAAATTTCAATAGCGCGTTCTTTTTTGTATCGGCGCCATCTCTTATCGTTTTTGGTCGTGCACGTATCACGTAAAAAGTACAAAACCAATGTAAATAACTTTAATACATAAAAATTAAACATAACTCACAGTATAATTTAGTTTTTGTTTCATTGTAATTAAATTTAAAAATAAATATTTAAGAAAATAGAAATAGGTACCTACGCCGCCAACGCCATCTGGTCTAAGGAATCTTAAAAACTCACAAAACTTATTTTTGAGTTATTATTTTGTTAAACTTAAAAGTTTACTAAATATGTCGGATAGGAATAGAAATCGTTTTAATATTTTAGATAAACATCATTTTCAATTAATATAGGTACTATTATGTTAAATGTCACTAAATAAAAAAACGATATTATTACCATTATACGATAGATGGCGCATGTAGGTGATAAAAAATATAAATTTATAATTTTTAAATTTTAGTTAAATAACCGTGCGAAGCCGGGGCGGGCCGCTAGTTATGTAATAAATTGTTAAATCTTACGATAATTTTAAGCCTTCCTCTTTATGTGACCAATATTAAAATTATATTCGCATTTCTAATTTCGCGTATAATGCGATGTAGATAATGTAAAAAGGTACGCTTGAAAACTCTCATTGAGTTTTTGGGAATTTCTAATGTGATCGTTATAAAATCATCTTGGTTTTAGCATATTCTCAATTATTACTGTTATTGTACTTTTTTTATTTTGGTGGCTTATTCAAAATATTGCAATAGTAGGTATATGAATATAAAAAACCTTATGTTAATAAAAAAATTGGTTGTCTGTATAATCGGTTTACGGACGATAATTTTACGTGATAACGTTATTACGTAGAAAATATTAAAAAATTGCATACTTTTATGAATTGAATTATTATCACTGAATTAATATTATTTTGTATAATACAATGAGTTAATTCTATTAATTACAATTTTTTTTTCGATAAATAAACATTTATTTGCACTCGTTATCTCAAATATTTTATTACTTAAATCATACAGATTAATTACAAGTAACAATGTGGTATTAACAATTTATTTACAACTTATATAAATGTGTGATATTTAAGCAGGGCCGGCCTGAGGGGTGTGCGACGTATGCAGCCGCACACTCGTGCCTTTTGGAGAGGCA
Source organism: Euphydryas editha (assembly GCA_036937285.1). Lineage (NCBI taxonomy): Eukaryota > Metazoa > Arthropoda > Insecta > Lepidoptera > Nymphalidae > Euphydryas > Euphydryas editha. Next base: position 9,881,870 of record JAUPFZ010000006.1, read on the forward strand.
TAAATTGGCCGATTCGGTAAAAAACTGGCGAGTTTTTAGAAATTGATTTAAATGTTGGTCAGAAATATTGAAACTAGAAGGAACTTTGTCTCAAAACTATTACAGTTGAATTTCAAGATAAATCAGAACATCTACCGCAATGACTCTCCGGACTCCCCGGACTCCCCGGTAGGGGCATAAAATTTGAGTCTAGCACAATTGCAATTTTCGCCTTAGGCCGGCCCTGTATTTAAGATCCTCCAATCTGCGTCATTGTTTTTCATTCACAAGCCGAACGCTTAGTATAGTAGCCCAATCGAATTAGTATTTTAGATTTACAAAATTTTTTAGCAGAAATTTTCCTTCGGAATTCGTTGGGGGGGGGATCTCTAATCTAAGTCTAAATTCAAAAAGTAGGGGTACCAGAGTTTTCGCTTCATCCGCCATCTTGATTTAAAGGGTTATTTTTTTGTCTCTTGAATAACTCGTTCATTTTCAATTTTACACGAATAATAGCAGTTATTACAAAAGTTGCATAAAATTAAATTTCCTACAATTTTGGTTCTTATCAATTTTTTCGTAGGATCGATATTTTTCGATTTATACCTGAAAAGAGGCGGTGAATTTTTGGTTATCGAGTAACTCGTTTAATTTCTTAAATTGAAAATAATATGATAAAAAATTCTGTAAATCTTTGCCCGTTTTCGTTTTTGCCGAAATCACGTATCACGTCAAAATACAATTATATTTGGTGTAACTCACTTCATATTAAATTTACTTTTGCTGTTGTAATAAAGAAGATGACAAACAAGTCGTTTATTTTAATACCTACCATGTGTTTTAATCTTAAGAAACGGGATAAACGAACATGTAATATAACATGTATATTTTTTATTTCATAACATATTATTTTTTTATGTGAGTATACATTTATTTGAAACATAAAATAACAATATCAGAAATGTACAATATACAATGCAAAACTTAAATTATATTGAAAATTACTTTATTTTTACATAAATTATAATTTTCAAATAAAGCGTCAATATATCGAAATGAAAAATGTATAAATAGAAATTATATACTATACTAAATAAACATGATAGATTCACACTAAATACATATAAAGTATATGATATATATACAAACGTATATGCATACATATCAACATAAATAGCTAAAGAAATCAAGTAAAACTCTCGTCAGTGTACTTAATCAATCAATCCAATTCAAAAATTCTTTATTCAAAAGTACTTTTAAATCTTAATTTTAAAAGAAGAGAGAAAATTTTCAAGAAATACTCTTTTAAAAAAAAAATGTCAATACATCTGACAACAGCTGTTAAACGTCATAATATGAGGTCATACCTGTATGAAAGACAGGCCCACGGAGCCCACACATCTTTGTCACTGTACTGAATAATAAATGCTTTGGCTATTAAAGTATTTTTAATTGTTAATTTAGTTACTGGCAATTGTTAAGTCGTTTGTGAGATCTGATTATATATGCGAATAACTACAGTCTAAAAAAGAAACCCCAAGTAATTATTTACACGATTTTATAATTTAAATACGCGTTTGGGGGAATGAAGGGCAGGGTCCACCGATGAAAAGGGAGAATCCTCCGACCAGACGGATGTTGTGCCTGGTGAGCTAGTGGGCTACTGCACCCTGACGGTTGTTGTTTGGTTCTTGTATATATATATATATATATATATATATATATATATATATATATATATATATATATATATTATATTCAATCTCTCGGATAACTTCGATAGCGCGATGTAGGATACGTCAGTTCATATGTGGCGAAATAGATGTCGCTACACGCGAAATTAAAATTAATGTTTTCAGTTATGTGACCTTTTTAAATATTATCTAGAAATAAATAATGGGAACAAGTATCGCACATCTGAACATTAATTGTAATTCTCCTTTTTCAGCCTTCATTTCAATTACATCCAATCAACTGTATTATTTTAAATGCGCGAGTTTTATACGATTTAATTCCAGATGTTCATTTAATTAAACTCGAAATAACCACATTGTTCTGAAACAACTATAGCTTTTTGAGAACTACCATTCATTTAATGAAATTCGAGTAGTATAGCAATTGTAAAACTTTTTGGTTCTCCATACACAAGAAAATAATTTCTAATAATATTTAGTAAAGTTATTATCGCTTATCCATTAACAATGTTTGACAATTATTTGTTACCTTTGATAATTAAAATTTTCATTTATTTTTAAGCCGGTGTAGCAATAATGGTGTGCGCAGGGGCAGCGGCTACACGATGGTCCCGACGCGATTGGCCAATAAACAATAATCCCGTATCTGAGGTCTACAAATTGCTTTGGAGGATTTTTGAACCGATGCTGTTTACTTTCAGCGGTTACTTTTTAGAGGTATTAGTTTAAACTGTAATAGAAACTATGATTCATACGTAAAACGGGATATTTATTTACCATATTCATTAACATCTCGTTTCACATATAAATAATGATGTTGGTTTTACATATAAATAATAACATGAAAGCTTAAAAATTATATTTTTTTTTGTATTTTATTTTAGAAATTATATTTACAAAAAATAATTGAAAAATATAACATCATTAATATTGTTTTTTTTTTTCTATCTTTAGATGAACATAACTTTTTCATCATATATATTATTATTTCATCTAATAGAAACATGGGTGGTAATATTATAAAAATATATATTTGTTTATCATCGATAAACTTTGAAACTATCAAACCGATATTGTATTTTTTTTTACAGTAGAATGCCATATTATTAAGAAGTAATATGGGCTATAAAATCTCACACTATGGCTCCCACACATATACATATATATACCTGTTTCTGGATCTTGATATAGGATTTATTATTATTTTAATGTCACGAACGCGCACATACATAATTTGGTTTATGTTACGTTGATGTGTATCGATATGGTGTAGTTTCACACTGGCGCAGACACGATTCAAGATTGTCAGGGTGGCACCCTAGAGGCGAGAATACAATGCATTCACAATGATCAATGTGGAAAAAGCATCGCGACCTTAGTGTTTAGCGACTAAAACTGTGTATTGTAAAACTAATACTGTACATTTCACATTCACATAGAACTTTTATCTTGAGACTAGACGACTCTCCAGGTTCTGGATAAATCTTGCGTTCGTATTGATTACTGTTCCGCTTCTATGCCTCGTAGCATAAAGTTATAGCCTATAATCAGTAAAATATTTTTCTCTAAAAATATTTTTAAATCGAACTATTAGAAGGAAAGATAAGCGATTTTAAACAACCAAAATAAGAAAACTGAAATACGCTTACATTTTGCTTCGATTATTTCTTGATAGGAGAAAAATACATTTTTAAACTTATTTCAATTTAATAATATTTAATTAATATTTATTTGATTATTTTATAGAACATATTCATTAGTCATTTTTAAGCAATTTTTAGCTCGATTAAAAGTATTTAAGAAGATACAATGATAAGATAATATGTGACATTTGTTTTTTTATCCTTAAGTCGTTTATTATTTTATTAAATTCAATGTCGGTGAAAAGGTAACATCGTAAAATTTAATTATTTTTAATATTACACAACCACGACATGAAGTATTTTTATAAAAAAAAACACAAAAAAGTCAGTTTCAACATCGTTACCTACGAATAATCAGCGAATCTACTCTGCTTATTACGTATGTTATCGCTTTACTGTCTGTCAGTGTGAAACAACCATTGAATTAAAATTGATTTACGCTGCTCTTTAAATAAAAAGTCTGTAGAAGATAACACAAAGACCTATTTGTCGCAGAATTTTTTGCTCTAATCGGCTTATATATGTATTATTATTATTTTTTTTTTTTGTTTATTGGTTTACCAACAACTGTTACACCAGTTCAATATTATAACTCAAAACTAAAAGTAATAAATAAATGCACAATTCCTTAAATGTAAACACCACATGCAAGGCTAACAAAACTTATTCATAGATATTATTACTAAACATAATAAATTTTATAAAATCAAACAAACAAAAGTTAACTAGCTTATACAACAAACTGTAGCGATAATCCTAGTCAACATGTATGGAGGCTCGTAAATGCTTACGAATTACATCAATACTGACTTGAAAAATATCAGTAGACTTTTCAAAACTATTCAGTAATCTACTCAATCTTGGAACGGGAGAACTCGAACCAAACATGTATGTATATGTAGAAATTGAACACGTCAACAAATTATGATTTAAGTAAAGATACGGATATTTAAATCTTAAGCTTGTTTATATTTAATCTTGTGCTCGACTGTGATGTTTGAAGATGTTTGTGTCTTGGTAGAAATTCTTATACATGTACGAAGACATATTTAAGGACAAGGGTAACGGTCTGATACTTATCTTTTATAAGATTAGAGGTATTTTCCACAGTAGATGAATATTTACAGGCAGTTTCAGTAAAATATAGCACAGCCCTTAAATTATAAATACATACCCCGCTATTGTCAACCCCTGTAAAATTTTAAATTATATGTGCCTTTGTAAATGAAGACTAAATATTTTAACCATTAGCTTATCGTTTTTATCGCAGGTATCACAAATTACACCTAAGGATTTCGGGTTAATGGTAGCATGCATATTTTCAGCGCTTGCCATTAGAATGCTAACCGCCTTCCTAGTTGCAATCGTTAATGGGTTATCTCTAAAAGAGGGTATTTTCATTGCTATAACCTGGACACCAAAAGCCATCGTAGAGGTATGTATACAAGATAAATACATATGTACTATTAAAAATTTACCTTTTGTTTATTATACACAAAATATATTCATACGTTTTTTTTTTTAAGTTTTTACTCACGACAAAAAAAATTACAAATATTTGATGTAAATTGTCAAATGCGCGGTAATGGTTGGATCGTTTTAGTACTCGTATAACGAACACGCGATGGCAATATTAATCATTGCAGTTGAAATATCAATGCTTCTTGCTTCGAATAACTAATAAGTATTTACGTCACTGTTACTAAAATAACACTTCAATTATTACTTCGTTAACGATTTATAACCAGTGCGACGATTCACCTCTGGTCATTGATTTAATTTGCTCACAAATTGCCGCAGGCACAAAAATTTAAGAAGAGCTGTTTTCAAGCATCGACAGAATTTTAGTTTTTGCATATATAATTATTTTGTAGAGGTAATAATTCTTGTGTAAATTCAGTTAAATTATCTTTAATATCTAATAAATATTATCAGTTCGATAATGGAATATTTTTGGGATTTTATGACTAAAAAAATATTTTTTATCAACCATTATCTGTGACATAAGCCATATACAACAAATCGTTTTATGAATAAAGTTCGTTAAACTTTTTAATGAAATTTATCGACGTTTTGATAACGTAAAATATGTAAATTGTTTTAACATTGTATTACTTGAGAGAAAAGAAAGAGCTAATTAAAAGCCACAAGAAACCTCAAGATATATTAATAAATTGTCTTTTAGGGCATATGGAAACATTATATCTAAAGTTTTACCGCTGGCAAGTAAGCCGGCATCACTACTTTCGATATGATTTAATTTATATTTTATATTAATTGCCTGTTGAGTTTTTATATAACCGCACACTTGTAATTATTTATATAAAACTTACCATGTGTTATAGGTTTTCTTCTTTTCTAGACTTGTTCAACATTTTTCTGTAGGAACAACAAATAGTGTTAAAAAGAGTGGTGAGAAAAGGATCGTTAATTGTTATCATTTGTTTGTTTCATTGCTGCTGATAAATGAAACTTAAAAAACACATATTTTATTCTTAAACATTATTAAAAATAATACATTGTTGAGACTTTAATATTTAAATAGTTTTCTTTTTTTTTTAATTTAAGACAATTGTTTATTGTCTTAAACTAACTATTAATTATTGCTGGCTGGTGGATAATTTTCCTATCGTGGGTAATGATCGTTATCAGGTGTCTATGATAACAAACGGGACCGACGGTTTTACGTGCTCTCCGAGGCATGGTGGGGAGACCCATAAGGACATACGCCCAGACCGGAAACAAATATTTGCACTAATACAAATGTCTGTCCCGAGCGGGAATCGAACCCGCGACCGTCGGCGCGCGGTTGAGGCAACTACTCGCACCACTACACCAGAACGGTCGTCTTATCGTTTATATCTTAATTAGTAATGACTGTTTAGATAATTCAAAAATTCAGTAAATGTTGCTTTATTATATTTTTTTATATTACCTATATTAAGTAAAATTACTGCACAAAGTATTCGTTTTAATGATATTTTAAGAGAGCAATATAGAAACGTGGAAAAAAATTGTCTTGAACTGACGTCAACATCAAGAATACGTCCTACCTGAGCAGTCGTTTGTACTTTTGTTTCTATTCACATTATTCCCTATATTTAATATCTGGTAAACAAGGACTTTAGTCTGCAAACTTGCCGAGAATACGCTGCAATGACTACGTACTTTCAGAACATCTGTTATTTTAGTAATACTCACAATACCATAATAGTATTGTTTTTTTTTTTATATAGATAGGGTAAGATGGGGGAATGGCAGTCAGTGGGCAATGCCGGTCACGTCAAAATCTAAAACTTCCAAAAACACTATGCAATCGCTACTATTGTCGCCATTTAGTATGCGGCCGGGTAAACTTATTTACCAACCGGCGTCATTTTTCTTCGCGCGCAGTGAGTTTAACAGCTGTAAACAAGTTCGGACGTTTTTTGTTCTAATAAAATCTAAAATTCGGTAAAAGGTAAGCTTAAAGTGATTTATACCAATCAATATCTTTCTTAAAGTTAATTAATATACATTTACAAGTATATCCCATGTGCTTGTTGGATTTTATGAAAGTTAATTACGTTTTTCGTGACTAACCAAAGAAACCGTTTTCGTATTTTGGGGTAATGGCAATCATTCTAAGCGGGCAATACCGGTCAGTGACCAGTATTACCCCGTATGGAATTATAAGACAATATAATATTATTTCTTTGTTTGTTAATATAATATGTGAGATATATTACACTTATTTTCATATTTAAATAGATGCCGCGACTCAGGGAAAGAACCACAACGAAAGGAAAATAGACCAAAGAAGAGTTAGTAAAGGCTGTTGAAGCCGTTAGTGCAAGGAATTCTTTATGGTTAACTGCCAAGAAGTTCAGCATACCCTTCAGCACGCTACAAGATTGCATCAAGAAGAATGTTACAATTACAGGATTTTCTCTAGGAAGACATTCTACTTTTTCACCAGAAGTAGAGAAGGGTATGGCTGAGAATATATAACGTCTAGCCAAACTTTTTTACGGCCTAAGTCCACTACAAGCTTGTAATGCAGCTTTCATTTATGCCAAGAAACATAACATAAAGCATAATTTCAACAGGGAGAGGAAGCTAGTAGGAAAAGATTGACTATATGGTTTTAAAGAGAAATCCTTCAATAACCTTCGCCAACCAGAGGCATGTGAATCGTGACAGCATTTAACATACATGGAGGATAACTTGTTTTTCCAATATCTGGAAGATGTTGTGCATAAACACCAGTTTATGGGATTTAAAGTGGTCAACATGGTTGTGACTGATGTGACCACCGTGCAAGACCCTGGTACAATTATTGCCAAAAAGGGACAGAAGAGAGAAGGGTCAGTGACCAACTGGGAAAGGAGGAAAAACAGTTCCTATGCGTCTCAATCTGTGATTTTCAAAGTATCAATATAAATAATTATTATTTTTTTATATATATATAAAAAAGAATTATTTTTTGTGAAAATATAAAAAAAAAATTTGATCATTTTGTTTAAAATATAAATAATAAAGATAATTATTAATAAAATATTAATTTATTTCGTTTCGGTACATTTTAGAAGCAATCCTGTGTTAATTTTGAATGACCGGTAATACCCCAACAGTAGACCGCTATTACCCGCATCTGCGGGTAATCGCGGTCAACGAAGGGTTTTACAAAATGATTAAAAAAATAAGAAAACCGTAATAGATTGATAATGTGCCTCATATATATCTATAGCCCACTAAATAAGCTATGTTAAAAGTCAGTTACCTATAACGTAAATCCCAGATATAAAATAAAAAATGAATTACTGCTTAAGTGACCGCCATTCCCCCATCTTCCCCTATGATTGAAATTATTATTACCAAAAACCTAAAAATATTTTGTTATCAGAGTTTTTTTTTTTAATTTTGTATTTTACTCTTTGTTTTACAATATAAGACATGGCTTATTACCCATAAAATCCTTATCTCTTTCACAAGCGTTTAAATCCTTGAATCTTAAGGAGGTTAAATACTAAGACACAAAGACGTTAAGAAGATTATAAAATATCAATAAGCCCAGATAATATGAAAAAAAGATTATCGTTATAATAGAGGTATTTTGATGGCTTCATGTACTCGTAATAATTGTTAATTTGAGCTTGTAAAGCAAGCAGCAAAATTGTTATATTTCTCGACTAACCTAACAACTTCAGGCGAGTTAAGGATAAAAATTTAACGGAAATAAACTGGTTCTATTGTTTTATAATACCAGTTAAATAAATGTATAATAAAAAAACGGTAATTCAAAAGACTAAAAAACCCGACTGCGTTTCTGTGTAATTTGGAAATGAAATAAATTTGGCACCAAAAATCTGCCATTTTGTTTTTTTTTTATATTTTATTTTGATATACCCAGTGTTACTCTCACAATAAATACGAATCTAATGACACCTCTCAAGCTAAAATCCATCGACTCGTTCAGGCCGCAGAGCGTGCCAAACAATTATACATACATACTCGCGAAAAACATAACCCTCCTTTTAGCTCAGTCAGATAAAAACGGTTATTATATTTTCAGGCAGTTTTAGTTCGAGTAGCCACAGATTCCTTATGGACAGAAGGCACCACACCACATGACAAGTGGATCGCTAAGCAGCATTCAAATATGATCGTTATTGCTATTTTAACAACTTCCACATTAGGTTCAATACTAACAACAGTTCTGGGACCAGTTTTACTTTCTAATGATGCGAAAGTTGTACCAGAAGGTAATTTTTAAATGAAAGTAACTTTTTAATTAACGTATTAAATATATCAATAATAATGAAAGTTTTTTATTTAAATTTCTCAAGTTACATTCTATAAATATATTTGAGTAAAAAAGCCCTATTTGTAGTATATATACACAAATATAAGTTTATATATATGTCTTGCAAACAAAGTAAATACAAACCAGCTGATTGTTTTAAATTGTGTTACTTTTAAGTTTTATTTTTAAAATATCACTTTTGCTTGTTACAGATATCTATCGACAACAGACACTCTCTTCGCCCTCCGACTCAGTTAGAGAAAACAATACCTTAGACACCTTACAATACATAGATGCACAATAAAATTTTTAAAACGTGGAACATTTTTATTTTTCTTAGAAAAGAATTCAATTTTCTTATCGTCACTTAGTATAAAAATAAATTGTAAGGTACATGTTAAAGTACTGATAGTTATTAATTTCTGTAATTGTTTGACTTCTTTTATTTATCTATTTTTATTAATTACTATAAATTATTATAATATTCTCAGAACAATAATGTCGTAAACATAAATTCGTGCGAATTTTATCGTACGTGATAATGAAGTCGACAATACAAAAATAAAACAAAGATAAATTAATAAATTAAATATTGAGCCCTGTACAATGTACATAGGAACATAACTAAAATTATTCTACAGTTCCAATACCTATTTATATATACAGTTATACATTATAAACAATAATACGAAAATATGTACAAAAAATTATTCAAAAATTAATCAAAAAGTGGGTAACTTAAAAATATTTCTGTTAATCCTACTTGTTCGCGCTAGTCCCTCTAGTTATGAGTTTGTTATACGTACTGTTTATGTGCTTATACGATGAACTTGATAACTGTGAGTATAATTTTCTTTTTTTTTAGAATATAAATAATATTATATTCAAATAAGAGTAGGAGGCAACAAGTGGATAACACAGTTTTGGTGATTAGTTACATATATATATTGTTACTTGTTGGTATTATTTATATAGCTTATCACTGCATATTATAAAACAAAGTCGCTCTCCGTCTCTGTCTGTCTGTTCGTGACCTTTCTTCGTTTAAACCACGCAACGAATTTTGATACAATTTTAACTGTTATTTAGAATATTTATTCCCGAAGGTTTATACATATAAAACATTCTAATAAAGTATTTGTATAATAGAGAAAATTTCATGTCTTGTGATGAAGACGTTAAAAAAACGATTTTTCAAGCGCGCACATTGCGAACGATGACCAATCCGTATGAGATACATCAAAATAATGTAAAACGGAATTCATATATATCATAAAAAGGCTTACAAAAAGTCCGCGATAGCATACATCTATCTCCTAAGGTTGACTCACTGTACTCATTTTTATCTTGAAGTAATTCATTTAAAAATATTACTTTATTTTCAAAGCTAATTTATCCTAATCAGTATTAATCCTTATCCAAATAAGTATATTAGTTACCTTGGCAATTTAATGTAGATTAAAACTATTCTTTGCCTTATTTCATTAAAATTAATACTCTAGAAGTTATCACATCATTAAAATTACACGTAACCAAAAACAAAAATATCCCTTGTAGCGAAACGATTGGCACCGCGTCGCATCACCTCGGGCCGTATTCTGCCTTATCCTTAACATTTGTATGTTGTAAATATATCTTTTAACATTAACGTCAGTATGCTGCAGATATTATTGGCTCTTTTATTATTTTGTTTACCTTTTTGTTGTTTTCCTACACACATTTTCTTTTTCAATTTAATCATGCCGCGAAGAAGTCGTTCAAATATAGGTCGTACAAGACATGCAAAAAGAAATCAAGCACCAACAAATTGTTCAAAGGATCCCGTGCGATGCTGGGCTGGGTCGATAGTAATTTGTAATTTTAGGTATTTTTCGTTTGCTAGCGATTTAGGTAACTTATATATTAAGATTTTTTTAACATACGAGTAGGTAACACCCAACTGATATATGTAAATGTATATCAGTTGGGTGTTACCTAAAACACAGGAAATAAGTTGCCTACCTGAAATATATACCTGAATAGAATAACAATAACTTGAATATTATATATATTACACCCAGACTCGGGGCGGGAACCGAACCCTCGACTCTGGAGCAGAAAACAGGGTCACTGCCAACTGCACCACCGGGCCATTCAAGTCAATATTAGGTATATATTATTATACATTAAATAAACTTATATTAGATAAGAAATACATAATGTATCTAATCTTTTTCCTTATAAGTCATTATAACTTATAAATTTACAAATAACTAGGGGTAAACTACTTTACTATTAACTGTAGCCGGACATTTTATTATATATTATATATTTCTACTGGTAAAAAAATTATTAAAATAAGTTCGTTAGTTTCAGAGTCTGTCAATTGCAAAACAAAATCCTAACCAAACAAGCTAGAGGTGTCATTTAAATTCCCACACTAACTTTATAATTAATGCTATTCGAAATAGTGTGACAGGTTTATTATTATTATTACTAGTCTATGAATATAACTATAGGAAGTGACAAGAGCTATTTCGACTTTTAACTGTTTTTATAACACATCCAAGGAATTTATTTACAAACTGAAATGCGCACGTGCACTCAAAAAAAAGTTCCTAAGAGAGAGATTGCATCTCTTTCTACCATGGAATCAAGGCAACTCGTAAGAAAGAGACAAAATATCAGTAGTCAACGAAATACTTGGAACGATTTTTTCACTTTACATGTTGAAAACAAATGCCTAATTACACATTTTGAATATACAATTTTATTAAGTGAACGTTCCAGTTATGATATAAATTCCTTGAACACATCTCGATTAATCAACACCAAAAAAATACCATGGCCTGAAAGTTTTGCATTTATAATAATTTTATTTTTACTTTATAATCTGGAATCCCTAAAATATTTTTAAAGCTCGAATTTAGATGTTTCGTTTATTAATCAATTGAATGTTCCGTTATGGTAATCGGTGCCAAGATGAGTCATTGGACAGAACAGCGGGGTCTTAACCGAAAGGTCGTAGAGATAATAATAAAACCAAAGATTCATTTCATTGCTAACTAATGAAGAAAAACTTCGTATATACATATATATGAATAAAGAAAGTAATATTAATGCCCAGCCGTGAGCCATTTACAATTTACAAACTGTTTCAATTCACTATAAAAGAAGGTTAATTAAATTTAAAAAATACAAGTAACAAACTAAAGTCACGAAAAAACATTAAAAAGCCTTTTATACTAAAAACAAACCTTTTAATATAAAAGAACTTCACTTCAGCTCTTTAAAATGAATGGTTTTGTATTTCTATCGTCCTATTTTTATAGTATTACTACACTGCATTCTATAGTAAGCTAAATACACCTCATTTATTTTAAAGAGAGACAGCGCACAATGAAACAAAACAATTGAACTTAATGATTGACAATTAGACAGCAACGTCAACGGAGTATGGTTTTACAAATTAAAATTATTAGTCTTCTTAAATATTCATTTGTAATTATGAATAAATATTGTTTATTCTAAAGAAACAAATTAATAGTTGCGAATATCGTTGAGTTAATTACCACCTAATTTGGGGAGAACTAAATTTTATAAAATATATTACATGTTGATATAATACATACGATATATATTTTAATTTTACCTTTTAATTAGTACTAAAGTAATAATTAAATGTAAATAGGATTACTAATATTATAATTTAATAAATCAAAAAGTAAAAATCCTTTTTTGAAAAGAAAAATTATAAGCTAGTATCCATATGAATCAACACAGCTTATATAACGTAAGTGTAAAACCGCTTTTACACTGTAGTACGCGTGCATTAGGACGGAAAAAAGTTATGTCAGGGAACAAGTCGGAATCTAGAAATGATATGAATGTAATCAAAATTTAAGCAAACTATTAACCGACTAAAAAAGAAGGAGACCATGAATTCGACCTTCTTTGACTTTCGAACAGTTTTTTTCACATTTGCTTTATATGCTTTCTTTTATGTTGAATAGAATATCCTCCTCTTTCTCGATGCCTTATATTAATACTAAAATAAAAATAAACCGTGAGAGTACAGCAGTATAAAATTGTTTACTAACAGCGTTAATAAATATGTTGCTTTTTTAATTATTTTTATCAAATATTTTACTTTTATTATTATTTATGATGAATCAATTAATAATATCTATATTTTACTTTTTAACATAGTTTCGTTGTCCACACTTGGGTAAGGATTTGTACTTCATTCTTAGACATATTTAAAATTCATGGTATGTTCCGGTGTAAAGGAAAATCATGTAACGCAATATAAATGTATGTATTACGGAAGTGACAGTGGAAACCTTCTCATTTTTTACTGAACGTGTTTTGTGTGCTAATTAATATTTTTTTATTGATAGAAGGATATGATTGAGATATTCTTTATAACATATACAAACTTCATTCTTGTTTAGGTACAATAAAATAAAACTGTATCATTTTCATATAATTTCGTTATAATAAAAATATATTTAGACATAAGAAAGAAAAATTCACCAAAGTTCTGAAATTGAATCAACCTGTAAATGTCCTACTGCTGGGCAAAAGCCTCTTCTCCATATAGGAAAATGGTTGGAGCTTAAACCATCACGCAGCTCCACTGTGGGTTGGCGTATGGCTTCCTTAACTATGAGTAACGATCGATATCATGTGTCTATGAAACTGCTGCTCTCCGTCCGGCAGGGTGACCCACATGGACATATGACCGAAAATAAAGATTCGTTCAAATACAAATATCCGCCCCGAGCAGGAATCTAACCTACAAACTCTGGTGGTAAAGCGACTACTCGCACCACTACACCACAACGGGGGGGATTAGGGGGTTTTCACATGTATTCTTTGTTATTACCTTATAAGTATCAAATATTATATCAAAAGTTCTCACAAAACCATTCTTGTCTATGTCGATACAAATACATTAAAAACAATAGAAGTAAACATATAGACCGCTTGTTTGAATAGATGAGTAATGATAAAACTTGACTTGATTGCTATATTGTGAATATTGATATCTGTGAAAGAAAGTAGTACAGATTAAGAAAGAACGTGCCTATCAAAAAGAATATAACTGCCAGAGGCGTACTGACGAAACATATTTAATAATGATTGAAAAATAAGATTTTTTGATGAATAGAGTTTTAAGATTATAATAATTTTCATGGGTAAAAAAATGGATGGTTTATTTTTTTTTTATCGAGGAAATGTTTTTTGATTAACTTCACACGAAAATATTGTCCAAAAAATATATCATAAAACATAGAAGTATATCAAATTATATTTAAACGCCAGACATGTATTGTAAATTTGAATTAATAATCTTGTAAAAATATGCTTAACTTTAATGTATGCACCATTGGCCTGTCTCTCTTTGCAAATTACCTCTCGAGCTTTACCAACGACAATCCAATTTTTCCTTGAAATAAATACAGTAAAGAGAATAACAATATAAAAGTAACAATATAAGATCCAAGTCTATTACAATATAATGATTTAAAATGCTTCTATTTTTAGTGGTAGTATTAGTGTAATCATAATCTTGAATCTATTTTTATACCTGAGTTCGATACAGACTACGATAAAGTTCAATAAATTACGTAAATTATTTAAAGATAAACCGGTATCTGAATAATATGATAATTATCGAAATTGATTTTAGCTATATATACAGATAATAGATATATAGACTTCCCGCGTAAATGTGAATTAACTGTTTTAAATAATAATAAAAACTTATTTTCCTAAATTTGCTATAAAAATAAAACATGCTTTTATTTTATGTTATTTAAAATTTCAATTTTACTAAATTATTTAATATCGAACATAATAATAGTAACTTGTATAATAATATAACGTATAATTTTCACTAACTAAATACTAGAAATACTAGAGAAGAAACTAATTTTGATGCTATAAATTCTTGATAATTATTAGCAATTTGATAGAATTATCGTTATTCATATTATATAACATTTAAAGTACATACTTATGTTTATAATATATAATATTTAAAACCTAACCGACGCTGTCTTCGTCATCATCAGCCGATAGTCACCTACTTTCCATCTCTAACACTCCCTCGGATTTGGACCGCTAAAAACCAACAACTCACCGCCACCTATTTTCGAATGTACAAAGAACATCAGATTAATTAAGGATTACAATAACTATAGAAATGAAATTATCACAAGAAACGTTAACCATTTTAGAACCACCAAATGAGACCGCTATAAACGACTTTCGTGGATTACAGCAAATCATTTAAGCTGTATATACACCAATGTCCAATACCAATGCGATAAAATAGACATTAACGACGCATTGGTAAACAATTTCATTCAGATGAATAGAAATATAAAATGATATCAATTATAATAAAATAATATTTATATATTTCAACAATATAGGTATTCATAAATAAATAAATAAATATAATATTTATAATATAATAAATAAATAGTATTCATAATAAAATAATATTCATACATGTCAATAATACGATTTGATTCTTATAGGTCTTTTTTTTTTCATGTTTTTTTTTTTCATTTATGACGTGAGGCGTTTGGGGTTGTCGAGCGAAACTTCTTTCAATTTCACGTGAGGGAGAGGGTGGTCTCGGCAAATATCACACAACTTTTTTCCTTCATTAAAAATCTAAAATACTAGTCTTGAATAAAAATAAAAAATATAAGAAACCTGTTTTTTTTTTTAATAAAATCAAAAACAAAAACAACTTTATTCAAATAGGCACCACGAGCACCTTCGAATCGTCATTTTACAAATTAAAACTTTAAAGTGATTATTATTTTGTAAAAATAAAGTTACCACCGATTCGGAATGTAGATTCTGCAGAGAAGAATCGGCACGAAACTCCGCAGTTACTCTTTTGAAAATAATATATAAACTGTTCTGTTTTAGTATATGTACTATAATTAGTAATATCTTGCATTAAATACAGCGCCACTAAATCCACACATCTTTATCGACTAAGTAATCCTGCACCGAATAATACGTTTTAACTATTAATTTTTTTTAAATAAAATCTTTAAATTTATGTTGAGATAATTCCAAAATTGTTTGTGGTATTTTATCATACATGCTAATACCATAACCCTGAATGGAGACGTTTACTTTGCGGAGTCGGAAACTTGGAGTTACAATTTTGTTATTCCTTCTAGTGTTTACACTGCGATTAATACTATTTATTTCAAAACAATGAATATTCTGGTGAATATTCATTGTTTTGTTAATTATATATATATATATATATATATATATATATATATATATATATATATATATATATATATATATATATATATATATATATATAATATTATTATAAATATATTGCGACGCGATCGTTAATATGTCAACCTTTGGAAAAACATACCGTAGGGAGACTCGAGCTCCAAGATCGTAAATGTCGCGAATAACCCTTTTTTGAAAATTAAATACAGTCTCAATATCTGTAGCATTACCCCACAGTAACAGACCGTAAGACATAATACTATGGAAATAGCTAAAAAATATTAAACGCGCAGTAGCAACGTCGGTCAGTTGTCACACTTTTCTAACTGCGAATGCTGCGGAGCTGAGTCTACCATTCAAGGATGACAAATGGGAATTCCACTGAAGTTTTGAGTCCAAATTTATCCCTAAGAATACTGTAGTATCATTGATAATAAGCCTCTCGTTATTTATTTCTAAATTATAATTTGGATGTTTAACATTAGGCAACGAAAATACAACGCACTTGGTTTTTTTGGCGTTCAAAACGAGGTTGTTTGTTTAAACCTAATGTAATTTAAAGTAATAAAATTATTAAATCTAATGTAATCTAGCACATTTTAACTCATTTACATTACAAATACGCATTTTGAAAAATCTCACGATATCTTTTCAAGGGGGACGAGGAGTCGAGTAATCGCCAAAATTATCACACGCAATTAATAGATGCCCCCTTAATATAACCATGCTCAATATAATGATTTTCTCGACTTCATAATTTTTTCTAAATCTCCTGGAATCGCCCGTAAGTTTGTATAAAAAATATGCCTTTCTATTACGAAAGCATTTGTCAAAAACGTCTTTATTAACAAATTTAATAATTGCAGAATATAAAAAGAAAGTATAGTTTACTTCTTTATAATGAATAATATCAACTGCCTTATTACATTTACATAACGTATCAAGGTAAGCAGATGAATACCAATGTAATGTTGAAATTAAGAAATATTTTTTCTTGCCTTGTTAAAACGAATCATAGACTAACCAGGTTAGTCTAGATTATAACAAACTTCACAGTAACAAATTCCTTAAAATGACGAAAATTTTCTAACTTTATAATATCACTACGACGAAAACAAAACGAATTATACCTAAAGATGTATAATTCAATTTTTTATAAATTAAAATATCTCGTGGGAAGATTTTAACCGGATCAAATATAATTAAAGCGATTTTAAAAATTATTATAACAATAGTTCATTGTAGTATTTATAATTAAATTTAATTTTGATAAATATGTGCCCTAAATGTAATGCAATTTTAATTACAGAAATAATTTAATTTCTTTATCCTAAAAATATTAACAATCATTAAAATACCATTATATATACATATATAATCATTGAAACCATAAAATATTAACAATAATTAATTATTTCACCCGAAAATTATAATATTTATTAGAAACATTTGAATATGTTATAATTGTATTAGTATTTACCTCGAGATAGGAATAATACAACACTTAAAAAGCTATTGAATAATCGTAACTATACCTCCTTGGGCGAATATTCTTATAGATTAATTTTTATTAGGCTATCAATATATATAGAGCCCCACTCTCCGCAGAGTTCATTGATAGTATGCAAAAAGTTGTGTATTCAAGCGTCAAATACAAAGTCTTTCTTCAAGGCAGTTAAAAACCTTAGCGGCTAACGACTTATTATTTATTTATTGATTCGGCTCATGGCGTCTTAGCCGTTGACAGTACGATACGCGGCATCATTTACCCTGCGCACGAGTCGCTGGTGGCCATTTAAATGATGTTTCTCATTTCTTGCAGTCAATTTTTCGTGTCGTAAAAATCATCATCATATAACTTAGTGAAAGTTTTTTTGAAAAGTATCTACTCAGATAAAACAGACGGCGATGCAAGAAAGTAAGTCTTTAATTTCTATAATTTTATTATTCAATAAACATTGTCTACATTTAAAATAATATTAATTTTTGATAAGTACTTAAAAATATTTAAAATTAATTTTAACAAAAGCACTAAGGTATATGAAAAATATATGCTTATTAAAATATTAATTATCGAATTAATTGAAACTATTATTTTTAATAAAATAAAATAAAAACTACTCGTATTATATTAGCACCAGTCTTGGTCAATATTGCTGAGGGTTAGTAACCTTCACTAGTTTCCATGACCTGCACAACCCTTTGACCGTGTACAAAACGGTAATATATATTTTTTTATTTTATTATTATTTGTTGTTTACGTGAATATTGAGTGAATAAATTCGCGGTTTGGACCTCCTGTGGCACTATGTATAAATGTTTTATGCACTTCATCTAAACATAGACTTAAGAGTCAATCTTTGCGTGACATCTTGTAAATTGAAAACGCTTCTTAACCTACTTTGACTTCATTGTCTCAATTAAAAATAGCACCCATTCGATAGTTTTAATAATTTTAAATACAAAAGTAGAAGAAGAACTGAGAAAATGGAAACAAAGCTTTTGACAGGCAGTGTCATTACTGGCACCGAGACCTAACATCATATGTCTCAGGATAGGCAACACATAAATGAGTCTGCTGGGCTAGTTCCAGGTAAACTAGTTTATGTTCATGGGCGACGTCGACCACTTACCATCAGGGGGCACGTCTGCCAGTTTGCCTATCCAACTAACATAAAAAAAAGAAGGCTCATAGGTGATGGTGCGAATAGTGCTGGTTTTCAAATAAATGTTAAATGTTAATGCCCTATTATAATTGGTTACGCTTTATTCACAGCACAAACGCTACCTAACACCGATTTTCTTAGATAGTATGGTACTAGACCGGTTATGCCACCTTTATTCGTACAATGTTTAATTGCCTAAAGTTCGACTCTAATTTATTAAAATTATACTTATGATAAAATATATAAATTAAATAATACAAATGATAATGCTGAGAATAGAGCAAAAACATTAGCATTAATTCTCTTTGGAGTTATAATTATGATTCCATGGAAAAAAATATAAACCGGTCCTCATGATACTACTAAATATTCTTTTATAAATTATTTTCCTCTATGACTAAAGTCAAATAATTTTGATTGCAAACGGTATAAAGATAATATATGGAAAAATAATAAATTTAAATATTACCTTGATTGCGCCTATTACCGTTTTCATCTTCTTCTACTGCCTGGTTTTATTTATTAATACAATTGCCAGGATCTCCCTTCCGAAGTCTCTTCCACTTTACACTATATTTAGTATCAACCATTATTATTTCCATTGGCTCTCATAACCTGCTTCATGGCGTCCAGCCATCGATTCCTGGGCGATACGGAAGTCTAGCTCCAGGGAAAGATGTCAAGGCACTTTCTTTCGATATAGTCCTTTGACCGGTGCGCGACATGGCCGTACAACCTGGAGCCGCTCTTGGAACTTATCCGCGAGGTCACAGATCCCAAGTCAACTCGTGTTACGCCACACAGCTATCAAAGCATCTTCATCTTAGTGACGTGAAGCACTATTATGTATGCCGAGATAGTGCCGGACAGCACTCGCTTCTTTATAAAAGGACATGTCGGAAGATGCTCAAAACAACCTTTATCGTCAGGAAAGTAGAATCGTTACATACGGTATCATCTAGTCTTCATCCTTACTCATTGCAAACAACTAAATAGGAGAAACAAGCTGTCTCTTAAATGCTTTTTTTTTATCTGTAGGTATTATTCAATCTTTTTTTTTAAATTGCTCTCGTTATTATTATATTTTATCCAAGACTACAGTGTATAAGCCATCTCAATTATCAAGATTATCGAAAGATGATATATTTCAAGCAAGCATGCAATCGGTTGAAGACATATTATTATCAATTACATTAAATAAGGGAAATTATTAATACGTTCGTATCTTTGACAATAAATTTTCTAGGATTATAAGATACATATACATGAGTTATCAACACATCATACGAGTATTTACATTTCGATTAAACAATACAATCAAAATATGATATCACGAAAATATAACAGTAACGCAAAAGTTTAACTCTAAAATAATTTTAAGCTATTTACTTATAATTTTTGTTACGATGACAAGATATATAAACATTTAAAGTATTTATTTCGAAATTTGACAATATTATACACATTTACAATGCAAAACTAAAACTTATTATTTATAGAACAACAAAGACAAAAGGAAGAATGTTATTTCATAAACAACTTATAACTTTTTTATTCAAGAAGTATATTTCTAAAAGTAATAAACCTGTTTTGTAGAAAATAAAACTCAAAGCCGAATTTTTTTTAAATTCTTTTATCTCAGGAAACAACACCAACTATTTCATATATAATATAAATAATATATATAAATAAAAAATTTCATAAATAAACAAAAAAAAAATGGATTAATAAAAAGGACATTGAATATTTTTTAAATGATGTTTATGGTCAATTACGGTCGAATCCTGTAGATTGAACATATTTTTAAAAAAGTTTTTGAGGACACTATAACGGATACTGAGGCCAAAAATGTTTTTTTTTTTTTCATTTTTGTCGGTCTGTTTCTCTGCAGCTGCGCATCAGGTCAATATTACTGAATTAATTTAAATGAAACTAAGCATTATTTGAATTCATATTTATTACGGCCTAGTATACTTTTACTCCCGAAATTCAGCGCGTTGCCCTCAGCAGAGAACATTAAAGTTAATGTTTACTTAGTTTTGACTTTCATCTTCCATTCTTCTTTTCATTAGAAAAAAGATAGTTTACAGATTGTCTCAAAAATATTCAAAGTCTTTTGTTGGTTAGTATAGAAATTTCAAAAATCATAACCCGCAGTATTTGGTCCAAATAACTTAAAACCCAAAATTTACAAGAAATCTTTGAACGGACGGCTCATCTTAAGATAGCGTACATACTTATCAGATATTATGGACTTTATAAAAGAAATGACAATCGTAAAAGACGTCGTGGGTACAGCTTGTGCCAAATAATACTAAAACCAAGTTATCATACAACTCAATCTGCCATCATTTTCAAGAAAATATACAAAATGGCCTTCGTTTTATGATTTATTTGCATCAATTGTTTATGATAACAAGAATATACAGAAATTGCATTATTTAAAATGAAATCAAAACAGGCGAGGCTGAATAATTGTTGCGTGAGGTTCAAATTATTCATAATAATTATATTACGAATTGAATAACTCTTCGAAAAATTAAAAATAATTTTTATTTAAAAGGCAATTGTTACGAACTAGAACATTACAAACAGATGGTCTCTTATATTACCAGACAAAAAATTAAACATTAATTTGCAAGGAAAACCATTTTTTTTAGATGCGAAAAATATTCACGAAAAATAATTCCAAGATCAAATGTACGGTTATAACATATTTGATTTTGGAATTCTTTTTTCTTGGAACTTTCATTTTAATTAATTGGTCCTTAAATACTCATTAAATAATTGTATGTGCAAGTAATGGTTTTTACTATCGCTTTTACAGCCAAAGAAAGAAATTATAATGCTTTACAATCTGTAACTCAAAGAGATCATAAAGACTTAACAAACAAGTATATGGTTAAATAAACAGTCTATGGCTGTTATTTTTCATGAAAAATGAATAAACACACATACATATTTACCGTAAACTCTTTAACCACGGCTCGCTCTTAACCAGCATCTTTCGAGACTAGGAATATATGTCTTAATTTTTTCGCTAAGTTACATTAAACATGTGTGAAATTTATAATAGAGTTAAAGATACAATTAAAATATAAAATGCAATTAATTCTTGCAATCAAGGCGTATATCACTTTCAGTATCATTGACAAATAGACGAATACTAAACACTTAGCTACAATTAGCTTTTCGAAAACACAACGAAAACTAGATAGGATAATTAAAATTAAAATAAATATTATAAAAAAGTTACTAAAATTATGATGGTGTTTGACGTTTTTAAGAAGGGAAATTATTCTCCTAATGTTACTTTCATGGTCAAACCAATAATAAAAAATGTTTTTTTTTTTTTTATAATACTAATAAAAGAAAAATAGTTGAATATAATATAAGAGAACAAAAGGAAAAAAAAACTTAACAAAACAAATTTCGGACCAAAAAGTTCTGCTTCGTAGTATGAACTTAAATCATATTAACTTTCATTCAAATCTATTAAGTAGTTTCGTCGTGTTGCGCGGCCATGATACAGACACAGACGAAAAATGAAAAAAGAATTACACTAGACAGAATTATAGAGTGCCCTCCACAAGAATTTTTTAAAATATCTTCAATGTACAGAATGGAATCTATTGCAGTTTTATTATAAGTATATGTAGATTTAAACATTATTTAATGACGAAGCTTGCTGGTTGATTTTGTGTGTCTAGCTTTAAGAATAAATTTGCCTCATAACTTATGTTATTTTATGAGTATAGATTCCAACAATCCAAAACCGTATTAAAAAATGCACACTGCCGAACGACGGAACGGAGTAAGATAACTCCACAACTCGTTAGATTTAAAAACACAAAATAATAATAATATGAAGAAATATGAAGAAGAAAAAAAAGACCTAACAACCTATCAATAAAAAAACAAACCTCTAACAACATAACATTAAAAAGAAAAAATCTTTCGATAATCGTATGAATAACAAAAAAAAATATTCGTGCGATAATTTTTTTTTTTTGATTTTACGTCAAAAAAGGTCATGCGCCATCATAACAACACTAGTTATAATGTTTAGAAGTCATTACGGACCTCTAAAAAAAATTAGCCTCAAAATCGGTGTTAGCGCGATACCGAATAATTACCAATATGAATTATAAAAAAATGCAGATCAATGAAGATAACTATTCTAAGCCTATTGGAGGTTTCGAATCACAATCTTTTTATTCAATCGAAATGTTCTTTTATATAAATTTGTTTATATAACCACATCATTAAAAATATAACCGTCAAGTAGTTCGTATTAAAATAGTGAACAAATCAACTTTGGGAAAGATTAATTATATCGTTATTTAGATAGAGAATGAAAATCTATGACATTAACGCTTATCACATTGTAAGCACTAAATACTGTTGCTAAATTCAAATAGTAAAGTTTCCTCAGTTTTATTTATGTAGTATGTATGAGATATGAGAGTCTTTAATCTTTACCCAAGACTATTATTCCTAATATGTTTATGAAGTATGCGTGATTATACTTGAACTGGATAGATTATAACTAACTTCTGTATTTTGTATTTAAACATTTATGTGTACAACATGTAATACAAATTAACTAAAATATCAAAAATTTCAAAGAAGAAAAATAGTTCTGTGATAATAATGAATCTGAAAACTATGCTATATATAGATATAGTAACTTTCCTAGTTACCGGTAGTTTAAGGCGCTGAAGATCCACTTTTAATTCGCAGATGTATCGAAAAAAATAGCTAATAGTAATAAAAATAGACAAAATTTCTCCTAATAAACGCCGTCTCAATGTTGCCTGCTTATCGACATTTTATACTGAGAACGATGTGCTCAGGAAATTCATGATCTTCTTCCACAAATCGAAAAAATGAAAAAAGTAACTAATATACACATACTATATGGATTACAAGAACAAGATATTGACCTGACGTTTCAACAGGACGTAATGAATTTTAATAAAACAGCCTAAAGCCATCACGTAACCTGATAGATTTTTCATTGAAGCAAAGATTTCATAATAACCAAGCTTGCGGATTATAAATATATACATATAATAAAATTATAAATTTTATGTATCTTTCTTTATAATTTTTTGGCCAAATATTTTTGGCTGGGTCTAAGAACACTAATTATACATATGTATGTATATCATTTTTATAAATAGCTGTCTGTCTGTCTCATTGTTTGTACTCGCATCACTGATAAATTATTAAAAGTAAGTGAAAATCAGTAGGTCATCATCAGAGGTAACATTTAGTCTCTGTTACATCAAAATCGCTTCACTCAATCAAAAGTTATTTTAGTTTTAATTTTGTATATTGAATGTCTGCGTTAGAGAAGAGTATACCTACTCTTAGTTAATACATTTAAAGGTGATCCAAAAATGGTAATAATGTTGTGTAAAAATGTGTGTAAAATTAAGTAAAAGAAATTAAATGCTAAAATATCCGATTACGATTTATTTTTACGGCTAACAGTTTTAAGTATGATACTGTAGGCTACCTAGCATTTATCATTTATTTGTATAACATATTTATTAACTATTAATATTTTATTTATAAAATAATATTTTATATATATTTATTAAACAAGCATATCCACGCGATACCCGTAGTATACAAAGTTTATGACATTAGCTCTTTCACTCGTGATTTTTATACACATTTAAATTCGGAGATGGAACAATCTAGAAAGAGCTCACAGAGCATGATCAGGATTTCGACAGAGACTAGAGAGATACGTTGTTTGGCAATTTTGATAAAAAATACAATTGTGAATATCTAACATATTTAATTAAAACGCTAAAATACTATCATAATAAATGACCTAGGCGACACTATTTTAATAAATTGCAGTTAGTTAGTTCTTTACCCATTTATACAACTACATACTAACTTAACATATCCTACTAATCCTAATTTTTTCTCTCTTTATTATTGTTACAAAATATTTATATAAAACACAATTAAAGCACAGCAAAAAAAACACTAAGGTTTGAGTTGTGTGCTTTCATATATTTAGTTTATTATGGCTAAATTTATATACATTATAATAATACACAACAATAAAAGACAAGTGTACAAATCCAAAAAATGACTATTACTACATTTTGTTTATAAAATATAATTTTAATTCATTTTTTAGATTATTTTTGGTTAATTTGTTTTTAATTTTAATATCAATATTATTTATTAGGCGAGGGATTATGTAGGTAGTGGTTCGTTTGCCATATTTATTTTTGGCTGGTATTGTTATTAATTTTTGTCGGGCTATCGTAAAAATTGTTCTTTTAAAAGTTGATATTCAACTTTATCGAAAATAATAATTATTTTACAACTTTTAAATATTAATTCTTCATCGTAATTAATGTTATAAATGCGAATGTCTGTTTGGATGGGTGTTTTTTTTTTCAACGCTTTACTTTATGTACCGAACTCTAGTCGACGACAAACAGAACTGTATTAAATGAATAATTCTAAAGTCGGTGCATTCGATTGCTGGCTCTGACGTCTAGTTTGTTGGGTCTTTAATGAAACACTGTTATGTCGTAGAGAATTGCTTCTGGTAAAGAGGAGACCGTCGGCTAGCTTCTAATGTCCCAAATAGTTTTGAATTTCAATAAAGAATGGCCGGCGTCACCAAAATTGGCGACGCTTTTTCTACTCTTCTGTGATTAAGTGGCCAGCGGGCCCTTACTTTACCCCAATATTATTTTATTTCAAAAAAAATTGTTTACAAATATTATATATTTATTTCTATTGATCATCTGTTACAATTTTAATAATGTTAACTATTTTTCATACGATTTACGCTGCGCGCACGATAATTTTAAATAAATATTCCCCTCGATTTATTGAGCGGCGTCAATTTTAATCGAGCGAGCATCGCTTACATTTCTATATAAACAATTATTTCTATCTATTAATATTTCTAATAAAAACAAAACGTATTTCTGTTACCGTTTTAACTTCGTATTATCCAACCTTTTCTTTCTTTGTGTTGTTGTTTTATTTTTTCCCATTTTATTCTCACGAATTTAAAAAAAAATTCGGTCGACCTTCCTAGAGCTCCGTTAGAAAGGCAAGGGCTAGTATACAACAGGGTGCGCCTTAATACCTTGATGTGGTACCAAGTTCACGACATCATACGACATACACCTTGATCGTCCTCAATTCATTGTCATCGAAACTGAACCAACGTCTAATATTTAAAATCCGTAGGATTTAAAAGGAAGTGGTTCTAATTCAGATTGCAAAGTTTGACTTAAATCGCTACTATGCACCTTTTGCCATTATATTTACCATTACGTCACTTTATTTCATATTAAGATCATCCTAACCACCATACCCTTTCATTTGATACTCGTGTTGGGAATGTTGAACAAAAATATGTAATCCGCCATTTTGTGATGGAACATCTTGGATCTGAATTGGTTTTTCGTAGTGTAAGTTGAGCTTTTTCATTTGATATCCAATTTGTTGTGGTAGCGATTTTAGATTTACAAAAATATTATAATTACATCTTCATCAGAATTACAGATGAACACCAAAACAGCTCAATCGAACAACACAACACATACTTACTAACAAACATTGCAAGTGAAGATAAATAAAAGTAATAAAAGTGTGTAAAATAATTAAAATTGATATTTAAAGAAAATTTTATTTGCTAAACACACTGCTTACATAAATAATATTAAACAAACAATATAAAAATCAGTCAAATCAACTATTTAAAAAAGTTTTTTTAACACTGACGATTAAAAAAATACATATATTTCTAAATTTAAAATGTAAAAGGCTATAGTATTGAAAATACCTAAATAGCTAAGTATTATCTTAATGAAATAAATATGATAAACGTGTTCGTTTTCATTTTCAGTGCGATATTACGTTGGAAAAACGTATTTGTAAATATTTAGTGGTGTGAAATCCTTCACGTAGGAGTCCAAGTTACATTTGGCCACTTTTATTATTTCAGATGTTAATCTAAATAAAAAGTTCCAATCAGATAATAATAGTTTAAAATGAAGTACAAAAAACACGTAAATAATTTGAAATCAACAGAATTTACAGCAAAAGTTCTTGCTTTTCGTTCGATGTTATTTTTAAATAACATCATTCATGCTTAACTTATGGAGTTGACAGCTTCAGTTTTATTGTTACCGGAATCAGGTATCGGTAAATGGAAAAGCACAATGACGATCCAGGGACGCTAGTACGAGATATGATTGTCGTTGATACCCTTTGTGTACGAAAACCTAAAACTCACTATCTATGGTCTTTGAGCAATAAAACTATAAACTTCAGTGTAAAGCTTTTATCCTCATTTTGTAGCTTTTTCTATAATATTTTGTACAAAACTCTATAGTCGCACAGCTCGACTAGTTTAACTGGAGTAGGTACTATGCTCTCACAGAAAATTGGCACGAATTCCTCTATAAATAAATAAATAAATATGTTTAACATACACACACGGTCGTCTGTTCCTAAGGTAAGCAACTTAATGCCTGTGTTTTAGGAATCAGCCGACTGATATACATTTTTTTAAATAAATATAGATATAAATAATACATATATAAATAAATAGATATTACACCCAGACTTGGGGCGGGAATCGAACCCACGACCCTGAAGCAGAAAGCAGGGTCACTGCCAACTGCAGGTCAGGTATAAACATGAATCAGTGAAATTTTCATTAATTACGTTAGCGAAGCTGTATTCACTACATATCAGTGAATTTCAGTAACAAGTTAGTAAATACTCACTAATACACCTACACATATTCATAGATCAAATCTGCGGACTCTGATATTCACATATTCATACATTGAATAGTCACTAATTCTGGTAGCCATTGGATGTATACTGCTGAACATAGGCCTCCCCCATCAAACTCCAGAGCGACCGGTTTGAAGCAGACTCCATCCAACGGCTTTCAGCGACTCTCTTCAAGTCGTTTGTCCATCTCAGCCGTCCGACGCTGTGCTTGTCGGTACGTGGTCTTCACACAAGAGATCGGCCGTCAGTTCTTCGAGCTATGTGCCCTGCCCACTGCCACTTCAGCTTGCTAATCCGTTGGGGTATGTCGGCAACCTTCATTCGTGTGCTGACCTCATCATTTCTGATTCGATCTCGCTGAGAAATACCAAGCATAGCCCTCTCCATTGCACGCTGTGCGACTTGGAACTTGTTTAAAAGGCCCATAGTCAGAGACCACGTCTCAGATCCGTATGCCATCACTGGCAACATACATTGGTCGAAGACTTTCGACTTCAGGCACTGAGGTATGGCGGATGTAAAGACGTTTTTTAACGATACGGTTCTCACATTCATAAAAAGTGAATAATAACTTAAAATTAGTGAAATTCCACTGATTCATGTTTAGAGAGTAGCTATTAATTATAACTCGTGTTATATGGAGACAGAGAAGGTTTGAAGTCAACATCTAATTAAATCTTCATCCTTATCTCCCTCCCTCCTACTCCTCTATACCCATTTCGCCAGTAAAATACGAAGAAAACGAATACATATTTATAGCTCTTTAAAAGCTAAAAAAACTATAGTTCATGGGTGTTGATGATGATATAATATCTGGTAGTTTATCTTTTTACCGATCTTTGAACGATAGTTTATCAATCATAAAAATTAATATTATATATAAATTTAATTTACGTATTTTATTGCTTTATTACGAACACAAAAGTAATATAATACCTATGCTAAAAATATATTTTGTATTCCAAACGTGCTTACTATTATAAATATATGTATATATAACAGTATTTAACGATAGTAATGATAGCATTTAAATAAAACATATTTATTTCAAGTTATTCTGCCTAAGTGTATGATTGTAATAAATTTACCATGCACACAGTTATTTATAATAGACAATATTATGTACTTATTAAATTGTCATTTTCAAAAAGTATCTATCGGAAATTAAGATATTTATTTTATGTGTCAATAGAAATACCTAACGGTTTTACATGCGTTGGAAGTTTTCGTTATGATCAACTGCTATGAATAAATTAATAAAATAATAATTCTATATAATATAGGTATATATAATAAAATTTAGGTACACTATTTTTAGATACCATTGAATACAACGAAATCTTTCTTATTCATAATATTATAGTAATACTGACATTGATTAATATGTTGTAAATCTTAAATTTAAGACCATAGGCTTAAAAATTTCAATAATACTCGCATATATACTATATATTTATGTTTTCTGAGTATCACTTCTTTAAGAAATCATCTAAAAGAATGTCTAAGTAAATAAAAAAAGTCAATTTACATAAACTTTTATAGGTAGGCGATGAGATATTGTGAAATTGCATTTATTATAGTATATTTTTATGTTTAAATTTAATTTTTCGGTATTTAATTTTTCGGAAGAAATTTGATATTAACGTCATAATTTATCTAAACCTATTACCATTATAAATACGTAAGTTTGGATGAATTGATATTTGTTA
The DNA here is from genome assembly GCA_036937285.1 of Euphydryas editha. Taxonomy (NCBI): domain Eukaryota; kingdom Metazoa; phylum Arthropoda; class Insecta; order Lepidoptera; family Nymphalidae; genus Euphydryas; species Euphydryas editha. Next base: position 9,911,414 of record JAUPFZ010000006.1, read on the forward strand.
TTCAAACACACCTGAACAGCTGAACCAATCTGGATGTAAACGGGTCATACTCCTGAATAGCTAAAAGCTACTTCTAATCCCGGAAAATTGTATGGTTCCCGTACATTTCTATAGGGCAAGTATTATATTACCCAAAATCGAAACTTAAAACATTAATCATGATTACCTAAAAATTTAAAACTAAAAAAATATTTATTTTAAATATAATGATCGAACAAAAATATGTATACATATATTCCAAGATAAAAATACTACCACTAAAGCGTATTGAACATTAAATTAATATAGTAATATCGACCTGCTTAATGTTGAGTCGTGGCCATGAATGGCGTGCCCTCTCAATTGCCGGCAATTAAAGCGCGCATCTAAATATACATACGTACGTTATTATGTACAAAGCCTTTCTGTTCTATCCAACCTGATTTATTTCAGATAAGCAGACTGTGACAGTTATCGATAAAGGTGTCTATCTCGTTCACCAAGAGGAAGAGAAAAGGTAAGAAGCATCTTTATTTAAACAACTTATTTCTCCACATATCTTTGTACTCGTAAGAGCGGCAAAATTCGTTTTATAACCAAATTCTCATGAACGAAGACGACAGTTTGATAGAAAGAATCGTGTGTGTCGAAAGCGTCAATCACACAATCATTATGAGTTTGTAAGAAAAGTTTATCAATTCCATATCGGTATTAATTCCAAAATAATTAGTTTTATTAATATAGACAGTTAAAATTACAGATCACGCCAAAGTACTCCTGTGGTTAGCGTAGATAAAATTAACAAAGTAGATGAATTCGTTAAGAAAAGATCTTGGATTTCCATTAATACACCGACAATCGTTCATTATATTACATTAACTATATTAGGTAAGTCAATTTGTTAAAGTATTTTACCTACTAAGTATACAATTTTTACCTTTCTAAAACAAGATATAACCTAATTTCTAATATGATATTTTTTTTATATTTCTTTCTTTATATGAAAGTACCTGGATGACCGAGCTTTGCTCGGTTAAATTATATTTAGATACATTACATATAGATGAAACATAAATAATATTTTCGATCTTACCGACATAATAGTAAAATAATAGGAACTGGTTATTTAAATAAAAAATAAAAAGAGCTCTTAATTAAAAAAAAAAAGAAAAAAGATTGATCTGTTAGAAACCTGAATTCGAACCCAGGTTTTCTAATTTCGAATCCGCCCGATTCCTATCTGCGCTATTAGAAGCTTGTCAATGACAGCGAAATTTACCTTCGTATTCTAATGGTATTTTTTAATTGCGTAAAAAAAGGGATAAAACAACATTTTCTAAAAATAAATCCTAGCTAGATCGATTTATCGCCCCCGAAACGCCCTGCATACTAAATTTCATGAAAATCGTTGGAGCCGTTTCCGAGATTCCGATTATATATATACAAGAATTGCTCGTTTAAAGATATAGGATATAACAAAAAATAATACGGTCATTATTTACGAATTAACTTTTTTAATAAAACACAGGTTTAACTAAATGGCTTAACCTTTATATTATTTTATTGTGTCAAATTATTCAATCGGAAACAATTACAGTTACAGGGTTCGTATAAATTAGCATTATTAATATACAAACGATTAGCATTTGAAATAATAAATTTGAATTTAATATTCTAAAATGTATAAGATGAAAATCTTTAAAATTATTAATATTTTATGTGTATATTTTTATTCAACTTTTTATTTCGTTTCAATTGCCTTTTATATTTGAAATAATTTAAAATTAACGAAACATCTTGACTTGTCGTTATTATAGTGATATCAACATAAATTGTTAATAGAGACGTTTTTAACAGAAGAATAAATAATTAAATGATATTGCATTGATTGTAGGAACATTAACTTGGGGTTATCTATGGTGTATGTGGGGCGAGAACTGGAGTGTGAAAGGACAATGGTTTCGACTAGCAATTCTTGCGGTCATCGCTTGGGCAAGCGGTCTAATCCTACAAGAGATGACCACTCTACCGCCATCCCTTGCGGCTTTAGTCATAGGCATGATCGCCCGACACATCGGTTTTATTGATATGCGACAATTTCCACATATTGATTCATTCTTAAGGTATTTAATAATTTGCATTTAATGAATCATTACTTTTTTTTTTATAATTTCCGTATTTCTTTTTTTTACTTATAGATAAAAAAAAACTTTTGTTTACGAAATACTGGAAAATAAAAAAAAAATACTAATACGCATGCGATCACGTAACCAAAACTCATTTAATTTAGTAACGTACTCCATTTTCAACCTAAACAATTATGTTGATCCTATGGGCTTTTTTAATTATTTTATTTCATACATCTTTATTGGAGTGAACCAAAAGAAAATTTCAGTAATTATATCTTTCATTAACACTTAGTGTTTGTAGTTAGGTTTTTAAATAACAGAGATGTTTTTTGCTAGGAAAATATATCCAGTTATTATTCTGGGCAAGGGATCTCTGGCATGGGATATTAGTTACATGAGACAAAATTGGAAGCAAATATTAGCCTTAGGGGCATTACCTTGGAGTACGGAAGTAATGATGGTAGCAGTGTGCACGCATTTTCTCCTTAATCTGCCATGGATTTGGGGTATGTATTTCCTAACCAGTAAAGATAAAAGCCCTGCATCGCGGATTTCAAAAATTCGTAAAATCATCAAGATTCAAAGTTCATTGATAGATCAATAAGTAAAGTTTGACCGGTATTGTTTTAATTAACTGAAATTAAATACAGCTTACGACGACCGTTCTGGTGTAGTGGTGTGAGTAGCCGCCTTAAACCGCTAGCCGGCGGTCGCGAGTTCGATTCCCGCTCGGGACAAATATTTGTATTTGTTTCCGGTCTGGGTGTATATCCTTGTGGGTCTCCCCACCGTGCCTCGAAGAGTAGTAAAGCCGTCGGTCACGGTTGTTATCATAGACACTTGATAACGATCGTTACTCATGGTCGGGAAATTATTCGCCAACTCGCAGTGGAGCAACGTGGAGGATTAAGCTCCAACCTTTCTTCTATATAGAGAAGAGGCCTTCACTCAGCAGTGGGTGCTTTACAGGCTGATACACTACAGTACAGTAAATACAGCTTTGGCTAAATTTAAATTCATTATTGTTGGAAAGGTCAGGTAAATCTATTAAAAAAATGATAGTAAATTTCTCCATATCTTCTCCTTCTTACATTGTATGAGTTTTAATGTTAACTTTAAATATATCTTACAATGCAAGATTAAAAACTGCAGAAATATCACGGTAAATCGTATAACTAATTAATATATTACATTATTAAGCTCTATATCTAAAAAAAAATGAAGATTGGGCGTATAAATCAGTTTAATACGCTCAATCTTAATTTGTTTGTGATACACTCTGCTAAAAAACTTATATATTTCATGTATCTTTTTTCCTTTTACTCTAGTGATGTTATCTTTATACCCTGTACAAGTTGACAGCTTGATCTTTTTGACAGATGTAAATTTTCTGATCGACATAACTTTGCAATGACGAACATATTATTTTCTTAATTTAAAGATTTTAAAAACTGTAAAAATATAAAAAAAAATACATATAACACAAAAGTTCCTAAAGATTCAAGCGTTATCCGAAAATTTTAAAACTTTCTTTTTGATCAAGAATTCAACATCTGTCAAAAATATCAAGCTAATTTGTACAGGGTATAATGATTCATAATTATATAATGATATTAATTAAACTTAAGTTATCTTGGTTTAAGAATAATCTTTCGACTTCCATAAAAGTTTTTAAGTTCACTATGCTGTTAAGTGACTTTTAATTTTACCGGCTCCCTGGATAATAAATAAATAATAAATAAATATTAACCAACAATCACACCACGTTAACCTAGCCCCGTGCTAAGTTCGTAAGAATTTGTGTTACAGGTACTAGGAACGGAAATAAATTTAAGATATAAATACATATATACATAAATACACATCCATGACCCGGTGCAGACATCTATATTCGTCATACAGATTATCTGCACCTGGCGGGATTCGAACCCGCGACCGCTGCGTAAAGTGTCTAGTTGCCTGACCACTCGACCAGCCGGCCGTCAATAATAAGTAGCTAGAGATACAAGTAAGGCAAAAAAATATATATATTATTGATATCTCTATAAAGAAGTAATAGTTTGTTTGTTCAACTGTAACTCAAAAACATTTGGATCCACTTTTATGCTTAAAGCTTTATGATTAGATAAAAAATCTTACATTTATAAAATATATATGTTATTATATCTTATTTTATCAGCGTTGCATATTATCCTTAAGACAATTTCAGAACTTCATTCAATAGACACAATATTATTTTTAACAAACACACATTTGGAAAACTATATAACAAACTGCAAAACGCAATATTAAAATCAGCTGTAAGCTGCGATAGACATATAATAAAATAAAATGGCTATATAATCTAATAGTGTTGGTTCTAATTACATTAGTCGTAAAATGATAGTTCCTATTATAGATTATTTAATTTCCATTATAACATATTTTAATTTTTTCTATTTGAAGCAGTACATATCCATCTTGCTGGAAAGATGCTGTAATCATCCCATTGCCAAAAAAACCTAATTCTATTTCCTTCTCTGATTTACATCCATATCTATCCTCTCGTTCCCATGTAAAGCTCTCGTGCGTCTTACCTATAACCAAGTGAGCCTTTTCCATTGTCTATACAACGTCATAAGCCCATTTCAATTCGGTTTGCGCTCAAGTCATAGTGTGACTACTGCATTAGTTAAAATTACTGATGACATTACGTATGTAACTGATGACATTACGTGGTAAAATATAAGCGAAAATCAAAGAATTTATATACAAACTGGAATGCGCACATGCATAAAAAAAACGTTACTAAGAGAGGGATTGCTTCTCTTTCTACCATGGATTCAAAGGAACTCGTAAGAAAAAGACAAAATACCAGTAGTCAACAAAATGCTCGGAACGATTTTTTCACTTTACATGTTGGAAACAAATGTCAACCTTATGTCTGTTATTTCAAAGTACATGTTTGAATATACAATTTTATTAAGTGAATGTTCCAATTATGATATAAATTCCTTGGCAAAAACTTACCGTCTTGACATTACTTGACTCTTGACGTTACCTTAACTCAGTCATTCTGACCAATATTCTCATGATTAAGAAGATATATTTTTTTTATTCTGTTTTATTTAATCCTGTCCTACCATTCTATTAAAAATATCGATTTAAATTTATCTGTGACTCAGATCATTCTAGTGGAAATTTCACTTTGAAAATTCGTAGTAACTCTTTTTCTTTTTTACAAAAAGTCCTTCAAAGAGTAGAGGATCAAAGAGTACTATTTATATATTTGAAACTTTTGTCGTCCCCAGACCCCATCACCATTAACTGTAGAATATTTATGTCATAGTGAGATATTCTGTGTGTACTGTTGTCATAAATTGTCATTTGTATTTATCTAATATAATAATATATATTGTTATTTTTATACTAGGTATGTATGTATTTATTGCTGTAACGTATTTATATGTGTAGTGTACGTAAACTATTTATGTAATAAGACGTTTTATCTTAGTGGTTATATTGATTAGTTGTTATGTATAGATTTTTTTTTTTACTGTTGGTTGTAAACAGTAAAAAAAAAATCTCCGCTTTTTCACATTTTTTCCTTCACGTTGGTTGTCTGGAAGAGATCGCGATAAGTCTGCCTGTAATACATAGTTCATTTGTATTATACTTAAACCGTATGCTTCTTTTTTGTGTGTAAAATAAATAGTAAATAAATAAATAAAATTCGTCACGAAGCATAACAGAATAGCCGCAACGTATGCGCAAAATAGAACCGATTCAATAAATACTTCTATAGAAATAGTATTGCAAAAGATTTGAATGCATTTTCAATACATGAACGTACTTTTGTATAGCTCAACGTTATCAGTATGCGAGATATTCCATGCAAGTTTGCTATATTCCTGCTAACTATACTTATATAACAAGAAAAATAGGTATTTAATTAATCTTAATACTTTTTCGATTAGCCTAAGCAATCGGCGTTAAAATTAAAATTCCTTCTTAGACTTTTAATCCTTAACAAAGAATAAATTTAAATATTCATCAATGTTGTATATTCTCTCATGAAATATTCTCTCAAACGATATGAACTTTAACCGTTGATGATCACATTTCAGAAAAGTTTCGACCTAAAACACAATAAAAATAGCAAAAATAGAAATTCGAGTTCATAATTTATGCGCACATATATCCACAATTGCTCGTTGAATTCATACGTCCTCCTTTACAACACTAAACTACTAAATGCTCATACATTTTTACGAATGTATATTTTAAACCGGATTATTTTATTCCAGGTTTTCTTTTGGGCTCTATATATGCATCGGTGTCATGTCCTATAGTTATGCCTTCAGTTATAAAGCATGGAAAGAATACGAGTGGAAAAGTAAATTGGCCCCAACTCATATGCACGGCTGGCGGTTTAGACACAGCCTTAAGCGTTGGCACATTTGGCTTGCTTTTTAGTTTTATGTTTTATGAAACGAATCAGAGTTATCGTTATGTAAAAGTAAGTAATTATGGTTTGCTTTAAAAAATTAACCTATTATTGAGCATCATATATCATCATCATTATATATTATTTCTAGAAGGCGTTTTTTTTTTTCTGGGGAGCCTAGATCTATTTAAATACTTAACCAAAATTAATATAATTAATATACTATTTTAAAACTTGTTCCCTGCTTTTGACGAAAAATATAAAATGAAATATATCTACACTACAACAACAACAAGTACATGAGGAGCCATCTATGAATGATTTGTGTAACTGTTGGTTGCGTCGCTTAATTACAGAGTTCCTATGACTACTTTTCAGCTCCATCATCAAACCGTGGTTACTATTGAAAGACAAACTACTCGTCAAGACGATTCAATCGTGTCCGACCTCGATCGGGTTGCGTCGTTTCATTATAGAGTTCCTATGCCTACCTTCCAGCTCCATCATCAGACCCTGGTTGCCATTGAAAGACAAACTCGTCGTCAAGACGATTCAATCGAGCCCGAACTCGATGAGGTTGTGTCGTTTCATTGCGAAGTTCCTATGACTACCTTCTAGCTCTATAATTGAAAAACAAACAACTCATCAAGGCTAGAGAAGAGACAAGAAATTCGATGAGGTTGCGTCGTTTTATTACAGAGTTTCTATGACCACCTTTCAACTCTATCATCAGACCCTGGTTACCATTAAAAGACAAACTAATCGTCAAGATGATTCAATCGAGGCCGAACTCGATGAAGTTGTGTCGTTTTATTGCGAAGTTCCTATGGCCACCTTCCAGCTCCATCATCAGATCAGATCCTGATAACTATCTAAAAACAAAGTACTCGTCAAGACGAATGAAACGAGCCGAAACTCGATAGGGTTGCATCGTTTCATTACGTATATAATAAATCTAAATAATAATGACTCCCGAAATACAGTACAATACCATATATGGTCTGAAAATGTGACGATTTTTGATTTTAACATCTATAAGATTTCTCCCATACGTCGATATAAAAGTTTCACTTCAATAATATTGACTTGAATCATCGGTGATGATGTAACGAATATTTTTTATATTTATTTTATATATTCAATATTTAAAAATATTTATTGTTGGAAATTTAATACGTAAAAATCATACATTATCCTTTTTTCACTAATGTGAAACATTTATTATTTGACTTTTTAAATATTTTGGAAATTTTCGCAGGGGTCAGCTAGTTTAAATATATTGTATTTACTCCAAATAAAATATATTTAAGTAAAATAATATAACTAATATCCTTTATGACATAAAATGTGATTTTTGTTTATTATTTTATTTCATTATTTTTATCTATTCTTTAAACGAATTTTAAAATAAACGATGTAACTGTTATGCAGAGAAAAACAACTCTTATATACATAGAAATACAACTAATCCAGTAATACGAACAGCATAAAAAATCAATCATATTACACTGAAATACGTGTTTCAGGCAATATTAGCGCTACCTGTTGGGGTAGCCCTAGGCGTTACGTTTGGGAGCCTGGCGAAGTACGTGCCAAATTCAAAGGATACCTACGTCACAGAGCTGAGGGTTTTATTCGTTCTCGCCGGAGGAATTTTTGGCAACGTTTTCACTGGTTCTTTTGGATGGGGTGGCACTGGTAAGTTATAATTTTCTATTAACACATTTGTTTCTCGTATAAAATCTGTTACACCACCTACGCCAAACAAAGTATTATTGTAGTTCTATTAATGCAATTTTAACACAAAGTTTTATTTTTAAGCTAATCAAATTTAAACAATTTACGCTATTAATTTAATAAGCCATTTAAAAAAAAAAATATGCCACAAATCATACTTTCATAATAATCTTTTCTGTTCAAGTACGATTGACTACGACATATTATTTTCACAAGATGCCTATACGTTGTATGACTTAATTTATTTATCACAGGTGGTGTTGCTGTACTGGCATGTAACGCGACGGCGGCGGCTCACTGGTCCAAGAAAGGTTGGAAACTCAACCAGAATCCGGCCGCAACTGTGTACCGTGTTCTGTGGTCAGCTTGCGAACCAGTACTCTTTGCGTACACGGGCACTTTCTTCGTGGTTAGTATTATTTAATTTGAAAATAAAATACGATTGTTTTAAAAATAATAGTCGTTAGCTATATATTTGTTGTATGGCTTTTAGCTGTGTCAATTAAAACAAATTATTTCGACAATGTTATGTGGCATAGAGAAGACACAATACACATTTTATAGTTAATCTATTTTTTTTTTTTAAATAGACATTAAGCTTGTGGATAAATATTTATAAATTATGTACAATATGAATGAGAAAACTTCGTCCACGGTATTTTATTAAATTTATTTATCTAACCATAATGATACGGAGCATCTAGATTCATACTAATAAACAGCTGTTTTACAATTCAAATAGAATATAATATTAGGCAATGTCTTCAGATAAGAAGGTGTGTCATTACTTTTTTTTTAAATATGAAATCAATTAAAAAATGAAGTTATTACTTTAGTACTTATTTAACGAAACTAGTAAAAACTGGTAGGTTTGTCTCCTGATCCTCCTTTTTTATAAAATGGACCTTAATTAATAGCATAAACTAAACGCATATGGCCGTGCGGTAACCGGCAGAGAAAAATAGTCCCAACCTAACTCTTGGCGTGGTGTCGTAAAGGCGGCTAAGGCAATAGTGGCGCTAACAACTGTGCACCAACCAGGCTGGTGATGGGCAGCAGCGTTATCATATCCTGACATAACACACTACGCTCGCCAACACGACTGCCAAGCGTGGTGAGCATTGGCAAATATCTCCCCTATTATAAGTAAAAATGAGCCCAAGCCCCCAGTACCCGTTAGCCTTACTATTCCCGGCTACGGCAGCGGCTTGGATAACGGTAGGTCAGGGGGTGTGAAGAATCTCCGGGTGAGATTCGCTGCCACCTACGACGACACCTGGCCCTGGTGACGCACAACACTCACACTTTGAGATCTGATGAAAAGAGAATTGAGCCAAAACAGGAAATGAAGAGGTTACAATGAGATATATTTTTCCTATCAGAAGCCCGAAGTGAGGGGAAGAACACGATAACCCTGAAATCTGGTAACCTGTCTACTACCAGGAGGGCGACCAGCAATCCCAAGGAGGTGTCGGGATTATGGTGCGCGGGTTCCTTATTTGCAACATTGAGACCATCGGAAGTCAAACAGGGTTGAGTACCTTATACTCAGAGTATCTAAGAAATACTTGCTGAAGGTCAAACAGGCATATACGCACCGACCTCAGCATACCCAGACAAAGAAGTAGAGGCTATGTATGAGGACATCAGTAGAGCCATACATACGAATAAAACCTACATCAATTATGTCATAGGGGATTTTAACACGAATATAGGCAAAAGGCGAGACCATGAAGCGATAGGATCTAGGTAGCGGAACCTAAGAAGACAGAGGCTGGCCAATTTTTGGAGAAGGAGGGACTTTTTACGATGAACTCTTTCTTCCAGAAGCTGTCTCATAGAAAATGAACCTGAATGAGTCCTGATGGTTCCACTAATAATCAAAGACTTTATCATGATCACCAGAGAACAAATATATCCGTGATTCATATGGTTTAGGGGAAACAGGGAGTGATCACCGATTGATTAAAGGCACATTGGATATCAGTGTTAAATGGAACGATCTCGCCTGTTGAAGTCTACACTCCGACCATTTAAGGCACATATTCAAAACCTCACGGGGTACTCACGGGGGGTCCTTCAAGTAACGTCGGAAGACTAGAGCAGAAGCATGGTGGTGCTTTTCTTCGAGAAGGGCGAAAACACCAAGTAGAAGAATTACAGGCCCATGTCGCTTACGAGCCACGTTTATAAGTTGTTCTCTAAGGTCATTACAAATCGTCTGACAAACAAGTTTGTATACTTCTAGCATCCCGAAAAATTCGGATTCCGAAAAGACATTAGTATCACAGACCACATACATACGATGCGGCAGATTATACAAAAGACCGAGGATTATAATCGGCCATTGTGTTTGGCGTTTGTGGATTGTGATAAAACCTCCGGTTCTATCTAAACTTGGACGGTACTGCAATCTCTACCTCATTGACTACCGGTATATCTAATAGTAGTAATACACGGTCCGATTTGGTCCGCCGGACCATATCTACTAGTAGTACTACTAGTTGACATCTACGTGCAACAACAACAACAACAAATTTTACCTCGTTTCATTCATTCATTAAATATTAATACATAATAATATATAATCTACGTAATAACAACAGCGTTTTTGATTTACTATTTATAATTATACTTTATAATACAATTTATGATAAAACGTAACGGCTTAAATCTGGATCTTGAGCTATCATAAAAAAAATATTTTTCCAGTACCTATTGAATAAAAAACATCCATTCAATTTTCATTTCAGACCAAATTTGTGCATGTATTACTACTATAAGTGTTGCAGTGCTTGTACAATAACGCTAGTATGTCGGTTCGAGTACAGGAGTATAGTACAAGAGCGATTTCAATGCAGCGAGGTGTGAGACAGGGAGACGTCATCTCTCCAAAACTATTTACCACAGTATTGGAAGAAATTTTCAAGGTTCAGGAATGGAAGGGATTAGGCATTAATATAAATGGCGAGTACATCACTCATCGTCGATTTGCCGACGATATTGTGCTCATGGCAGAATCCCTGGGAGTTTTCCAATGAGTGGGCCTTAAAATGAACATGGACACAACGAAGTTATGTCGAATTTCCATGTCGTACCAACCCCGATATGAGTTGGAAATACTACTCTCGAAGTTGTTGACAAGTACATCTTCCTAAGACAAAAGGTCCAACTTGGTCCAACTTCAAAAGAGAGGTTAATCGTCGAATTCAGTTAGGATGTTAAGATGGGCAGCGTTCGGGAAGTTAAGAAACGTCTTTTCATCCGTCATACCTTAGTGCCTGAAGTCAAAGTCTTCAACTAATGTGTTTTACCAGTGATGGCATACGGATCTGAGACGTGGTCTCTGACTATGGACCTTTTAGACAAACTCCAAGTCGCACAGAAAGCAATGAAAAGGGCTATACTTGGTATTTTTTGGCGAGATTGAATCAAAAATGGTGATGAGATCTGCAAACGAACGAAGGTTGTAGACATACCCCAACGGATTTGCAAGCTGTAGTGTCATTGGGCAGGACACATAGCCCGTAGAACTGACGGCCGATGGAGCACAAAGGTTCTCGAGTTGAGATAACGTACGGCAATCCCAGCGTCGCGTCGGACGACCATCCACGAGATGGATAGACAACTGGAAGAGAATCGCCGGAAGCCGTTGGATGGAGGCTGCTTCAAGCCGGTTGCTCTGGAGGTCAATGGAGGAGGCGTACGTTCAACGTGGACATCTAATGGCTGATATGATGATGATGAAGTTGATGATTTTATAATCTTTATTTGATTTATATTAAAACTGTAAATTTATAATCAGTCAATATTGATTTAATAAACCAATAGTTATGTATGTAACTCAATCAAAGCTCATTCATATAGTCTACATAATACAAATATAGATCAACTGTATTAAAGTGTTCTCAGCCAATATTAATTCTGAGTAATTAAATTGATTAAAGGTACACAGTACAATATCTGAAACAATGTTGATTGGGCTCGGCATCCTGCTTATATGTTTAACTGTAAGATTGACGGTCGCGTCGCTGACTTGCTGGAACCTCACTCTAAAACAAAAGATCTTTGTATGTTGTGTGTGGACTCCTAAAACAATTGTCGAGGTAAATCTTTTAATATTTAGAAATAATTATTGAGAAGAAGCCCTACTTAAATAGCATTATTTACACAACGTTATTATCTTATTTAGCTTGTTTCCGTCATATGAAATTTTAATATCTAAAATAAATACTTCTAAGAAAAATACACAGCGAAACATATTCTTGGGTATATTTTTTAAATTATTTCCATAACAATTAGAAAAACTATTACATAAAAAGAATTAAGTCATATCTTTAAAATAAAAAGTTAATTATCTTCCCACAATGTTTAGAAAATGTTCAAAGTTTGTGTATATCTGCAATTTTTTTGTCTCTGCAGGCTGTATTATGTCCCACGGCAATAAGCGCAGTCTTAACGTCCGGTGATCACGACACTCAAGAAATGTTATACGCCGAGCAACTAATGCGATTGATAATACAAGCCATTCTCGTCACCACGCCTATCGGTTTCCTTCTAACTAATAATTTGGGACCAATGCTTCTCAGTAACAATAAACATGACGATAGCGAAAATAGTAAGTTATAATATCAGTTTCCTCCTTTATAAACAGTGTACTTTTAAATTATTAATATTAGATAAATAACAAAGTTTTTTTAAGTTTTGGTTATTTTATAAACATTACCTATAATTACAGAAGTGATACTCATTAATATGTAGGCATGTGACACGAGTAATAAACTTTTAGCATTTTCTTACAGACACTAAATCGACACCGAGAAAAACAAGCGCATCACTCGAAAATAGCAGGCTATGAAAAAAATCGACAACAGTGAACAAAATTCGATATTTAAACTAAAGATAGATGAAAAAAAAATGAAATTCATCATCTGAAGATAAAAAGGAATATTTTCAGCAACAATTTGTCTTGATGGTTAAAAAAACTATGTAGCTAATGGCAACTTTCGGTAATTTAGTTGAATTAAATCAAGCATCTAGTTGCGGCTGAGATTATACTATAATTCTTATATACACTAATATTATTACGTATTCAGTGACTCTACAAATTATATTAGTTAATGATACAGCTAATTATGCATTTGGTTGAATGCTCTGAAATTGGCCAATAATAAAAGTGCCATTGATTCCAAATATAAATTAAGCTTCAATACATTGACTGCAAATTATCTTTAAACATTGGATTATTTTGCAATAAAATTAATTACATTAAGAATTTAACTGGGTGAAAAATTGACTCGGTTCAAAGTGGTTTAACCAAAGTTCTAGTAAAATTTTGAATGAATAAATGTACTTAATTTGAATCTCAACGAAACAACGGAGTTTGTTTTGCTGTAGAAAATAACTTATTTTACGTAATATCTGATTAATGATAACCGATATCATCCTTCTGATACTAGTGACGTCCCTCATTTTTGTCCTCATTTCAATTATATATTTTTTTACTGACAAGAAAGACAAGAGACGGTGAGAACTTCTGTAAATTATATACGTATTCACAGGTTAATAATATTTTAGTTACATAAAATTTAGTTTTTCCGCTGGACGGATGTAATCATTTAAATTGTAAAGAATAATAGAAAGAGATAATCATAAGTTAATAATGTAGCTTTTTTTTAATAATAGGTAGAGTTTATTTCATTATTTAAGTATAGAATTTGTTCTAATAAATCATCATTACAATCACTTAATTCTGCAGTTATAGTCATTTTTTCTCAAAGCTCTCAAAAACCAAAACAAAAGTTTGAAAGAAGTAATATTATAGTGTGGGTATACAGCGTAGTTGGACATGACGACAACGAATTATGAAAATAATGTAAAAATAGTTAATTAATATTATTCAGTGGCGGTGGTGGAATCTTACAATTTAAGCCAATCTATAAGTTCATTTTACATTTTAGAACATTATAAGTTTAAAAAAAAATTTAGATATTTTATGCAAAATACTTCTATTTGTACGCTTATAGCAGGTTAAACACAGGTTAATACAATGAAAGATATTAGAATACGTAACTAAACTGTGATGTTCAGATTATGTAATTAAAGCAATAAAATGTGATATCGAAAATATTTTTATTATTTCATCTATTTTCATCTATACTAATATTATAAAACTGTAGAGTTTATTTGTTTGTTTGAACGCGCTAATCTCAGGAACTACTGGTTCGAATAGAAAAAATATTTTTGTGTTGCACAGCCCATATACCGAGGAAGTATATAGGCTATATAACATCACGCTATGACCAATAGGGGCTGAGCAATAACAAAAGCGGGAAAATATAATATTTTTTGAGAGCTTCCGTTGCGTCCTTTATTATACCTCTTCTCGAGACATTTTTAACTTTAGTTCTAGTTTTAAAGTAAATATAGCATCATTCTTTTTGTAAGAATTTTCGAAAAATAAAAAATCTCAATAATACGTTGAACGACCCAGGAATCAAACCTGAGACCCCTTAAAAAATCTGACAACGCTGATATGACCCTACGGCAGACATAATAATATACGATATACTACCCGTGTGAAGCCGGAGCAGATCACTAAGGAGGTAATATATGTATACACACGAACACACACAACAGAAAGTGGCCCAATCCGCAGAAATATTAGTATTCATTATTTTATTCATTTTATTCGTTGGTTTTCTATTATCTAAAAATAGCATACATTGTCAGTGTCACGTAGGATGGGGAAAACTCAAAGGAGATTGATCGATGCTGTCGAGATGACAGTGAATTTTGAAGTAAGAAGAAATAGTAGTTATTACTCCAAGTATTAACATAGAGTTAAATCAAATACTAAAGGGGTTTATATTTAAAAAATTCTGTAAATTCAAGAAAGCATGTCATTGTACACTTTCGAGGACAGGTTGAGGAATCATCTTCTCTCCAAAGTATGTATGTATAGGTTATACATATATAGGATACATGTATGTATGTATGTAAATGGGTATGTATAGTATGTATATATTGAGTATGTATTTATGTGTGTATGGGTGTATAATTGTATTTTATCGTATATAATATGTTGAGTATATATACTATAAATATACAATATATTTTGGCTATTTTTTTCTCTTATTTTGCATTACTGTCCCCCGCGTTAATATCATCTCTCACAACCGGGTCAAACGGTCAAACGGTAGACTGGTAGAGATCTCTTTTAGAGGTAAGTTCGCCCTTGCCAACCATTGTAACCTTGAATTTTCAAAATATTTTAAAGTACAAAAATATATATAGTAAACCCACACCGGAAGCGCAGATTTGGCAGACAACCATTAAATAGTCGTGGAACTCCTGCATACTGCAGATTGCTGATAACAATCAGCGGTTGACAACGATAACGAAGACGATGAATTACATGAGCTGAATACGACATCTTTTAATGTTCAGTAAAACTATATTCATGTTTCAAACATTAACAAAAATATTATATATTATTACTACAGATGTCGCCAGTATTAAATAGCAAGGTCATATTGTTACTAAATGACGACATCTTGCGAGTCATATCCAACATAAATAGCATGTTGTTCAAACGTTTTACGAAATAGTTACTAGATGGCGGTGAAGCAGATATAACATTATACTATATTTTCGCTAACTACAGTTCGACTGTCCCTACGTATACTATCGAAACTGAAAAAAGGTACTTTACAGGAGAGCACTTTTAAGTTAATTGTGTGTACAAAATTGTCATTTATTTGTTAAGTATCGATATTATACCCATGAAAAATGTGGTTTAATATGTATTTTTTAGCTAATTCTCTTTTTTGTATGAAAACATATATAAAAAGGAGTTTCTTAGTGCAATAAAAAAAATCGCAAATTTTCAGTTTCGATACTGTACGTAGGGACAGTCGATTTTTTCTTCTAACGAGAAAGAAAATACTTAATAAATAAAAGCTTTTAGAGGCTACTAGTGGTCGCCGAGTGGTCGAAATTCGACCTAATCTATAAATAGCAGCGTTGTCAACATCATAAAAATATGATTGCGCATAACATAGTGAGCACATTATGCAGCAGTCATTAAACCTGATCTGTGATTTTTGTTTTTAAATTGATAATAAATTTGTTACTACCCGTTCGCGCTAAGTTTGCCGTTGGCGATGTGACGTCACTCGAAGGGTAGCGTCAGCAAAAAATAAGATACTATATATTTTTTTTTATTTATAATAATTAGAGATGTTCCGACTAGTCGGCGACTAGTCGGTTAAGCCGACTATCCGGCCACTTTTGTAGTCGGCGATTAGTCGGCGACTATTCGGCAAGGAGCGCCGACTATCCGGCTTGTAATTTGTATGTATTTCTCAATAAAATGTATATACTTAAGAGAAATTACATTAATAAATACCTTGATTGTTAATTAATATTTTTGCTTTTAGAATCAGTTTAACACATTTTGAAATACAAAGATTTTTTCCTTTAGTAATCAGTCTTTAAAATTACTTATTGTAAAGAAAAAATATCTATGATAATTATTATTAAACAAAATTAATATTTTTACTAACACAAAACAATATAATATCTGATTATTAATATTTATAAATATCTCTTTTTATTTTTGAATAAAAGACCAAGATTTTTTTATTAACAGACTTAATAATATTAAACCAAGACATGTACCTACATGATGTACCTACTCTACAAAAAATTACAAAAATTCGAAACATCGATGCTTGTATCCAATAATGTAGCCAGGGTGAAGACTTTGTTATGCTCCAAGTCAAACCTACTCTTCAAAACATTTTCCAGCAAGACTTTCATTTGCACGGTTTCTTTGTTTTCTCCAATGTACATTTCTTCATATTTCTGTTACGTTTTCAAATGAGGTATTACTTCAGACACCGAAGAGCAACTTGAACTTATAATCTCCGTAATCTCCTCAAATGGCTTCAGCAATTCAATGCTTTTTCCGAGTATTTCCCACTCTTCAGTAGACAAATTTTTAAAATTAACCGATGTTTCAACCAGGTATAAAGAAACAACCCATTTTGCCGTCGCCGAAACCGTTATCGGCTTAGCCGACTATTCGGCCGACTAGTCGGCCTCTTTACAACCGACTAGTCGGCTAGTCGGCTAGTCGGCCAAAGTTATAGTCGGCACATCTCTAATAATAATACTTTATTTCCAAAAAAAGATTTACATTTGTACTTAGATTTACATTGTGTTAGATGAACATTTTCATAGTTAGTAAGTACCTAAGGATTCCTCTGCTGCCATACTAGGGAAACCTGTGTTACGGCATGCAGCGTCAATCCCCCAGCAACGACAATGGATATAAGCTTGAACAACACATGTTATATGTAATTATACAAATTATACAAATGATGTATTATTATATCATGTACTTTTTTAGAATGTTTTATTATTATAATCCTTTTTTACTAATTCACATAATCTATTACAGAAACTAAAACAAGTTTAATCTTGTGCGTGCGTGTGTGTGTGTGTGTGTGTTTTTATTTAAAAAAAAATTCTATTTATTATTATTTTAAAAAAATGTGTATGTGGGTAAAATTAGACACATTAATTGCGTTTAATCACTAACGTCCATAGATTCAACATCAGATATTTCACTCTCACTGTCACTAAAAATTAGAGTGATACGCACTCTCTGAATCTGCCCCCACTGAAATTATGAGTTCTCTCTCGTTTAATTCTTGCAATCGATCACTTTCCCAATATTGCTGTCTTAATCTATCAACATGGTTGATTTCTCTCTTGTTCGTGATTTTCACTATGAGCCGAAACCTTGGAGCCTTTCTTTATTGTTTTTAAGTAAAAAAACCCTTACAATTTATACATATTTAAATACGTTAAACCTTAACTCTACAATATAACGTATAAATTAGACACATTACCTTACATAATAAAATGTTCTTAAAACAAAACTTATAAACATTTCATCAAAACAACTTTCACTATATACATTTTCGTAAATATTTTAAAAACCATAAGTCCTACTGACTTGAACCTTCTTGTAAATCTCGTTATGAGTCAAAACCTTTCTTTTAACGCTACTTTCAAAATGATATCTCTGTAAACAAAAATTCACTTTTTCAACTTACGTAATATTTACAATAAAAATCCTTATTATTTAACACAAAAATATTTTACAAATAAACCTTATAAAATTATTCTGACATGTCGATACATGTCAGAAGCCGATGGCTTAACTTGGGGTACGTCGCCGACACAAAGAATTTTTATGAATAAAAACCACGCATGCGATGTCGTTGTCAACGATACTGAGAGGGGCGCGGTAGGCGGCTGGGGGAGGGAACGCGCATTCCACGGACCGGCAAACTTAGCGCGAACGGATTATACATGACCTGTATTTAAAACCTTTTTCGTTAAAAAATTCGTTGCAAAACCTAAATTTAAAATTATGTTGACAACAGACTTTGACAATAAACAAAATTTGTGTATATATTATGTACATTGTAGTATATATGTTTTTATGCAGTAGTGTGTGTAGTGTTTTTTTTTTTTAATTAGTTTAATGTACTTTTTGAGCATTAGCTACTATAAAAAATATTAGCATTCTGCACTTATTCTCCATATAAACTTTAACTGTGCCAAATTTCATACTTCTTCGTTCGCGTAATTTTCGTAAAAAGGAATACAAAATTTTTGCTTCTTATAAAATACTTTGTCCTGAATGACTGACTGACTGACTGAGTGACTGACTGACTGACTGACGGATCAACGCACAACCTAAACCGCTAATCATAGAGACTTGAAACTTGGAGGGTGTGTTCTCTGTATGACGCAGGCATCCACTAAGAACGGATTTTCCGAAATTCTACCCCTAAGAGGTTGAAAAAGGGGGGCAAAGTTTGTATGAGACAACGTGATTCCTTGGTCCACTCTACTTGAAATTTTCCATAAATATTCTTTAACAGAATTGATTGAAGACGTGTTTCGTATTTTATTGAAATTCATCCTCTAACTGGGTTAAAAAGGGATAGAAAGTTATTTTGGGGGTGATTTGCTTCGAAGTTGATATCAATACTCCTTAGTGATTTTGATTTAAAATACATTTTATTTTGACACAATATGTTTGACAACTCAATGCAATATACCCAAACAAACGCAAAACGAATGGAGTGAGAGTAATATAGCTCATATAGAGGGTTCCGAAGCTCTAATTAGATCTTTACAAGATATTAGGAATAATAATTGTCAAATGGGAGGAGTTATTGTATTGTTAGCAGGTGATTTTCGGCAGAGTTTACCAGTAGTGTCCAGAGGAATGCGAGCGGACGAAGTTAAAGCGTATAATGAAGCACTGACGACCGTTCTGATGTAGAGATGCGAGTAGTCGCCTCAACGCCTCTCCTCAATGCTGGTGGTCGCGGGTTCGATTTGTGCAAATATTTGTTTCCGGTCTAAGTGTAATATATAATAAATAAATAAAGTGTATGTCCTTGTGGTTTTCGCCACCGTGCCTCGGAGAGCACGTACAGCCGTCTGTCCCAGTTATTATCATGAATACCTGGTTATGACTCACAATGTAAGGATAGAGTAGTGACTCATGGTAGGGATACTATCCGCCAACCCGCAGTGGAGCAGCGTGGTGGATTAAGCTCCAACCCTTCTTCTATATGGAGAAGAGGCCTTCGCTCAGCAGTGGGTTGTTTACAGGCTGATATAGTACAGTACAGTACAGAAGAATTTGTGGCCTTCAGTGACAAAACTGAGCCTTACCATAAATATAAGAGTCCATCTGAGAGGAGATGTTACTGCCGGATAGTTCTCAGGCCTGTTGCTTAAAATAGGAAATATTGATTTCCCGGTACTGGATAATTATATAATGTATGAGTTTATATGAGTGTGAATACTGTATTTATCATAAAAAAAAAGCATAACGTCAAACTCTTAAGGTAGCGGGAGTATACTTGAGGGAAAGCTGCTTCTCCCACAGCCAGTTGTATGTGGCATGTTCCAGAGTAGCCTGGTGATTCCAGCACCCGAAGGAAAAATAAAAATAAATTATTAATAAAGAAGATATAAATGCCGGTGACGACTGACGATTCAGTTGCTCTATATATCTATTATTTATGAATTACTCCATAAAGACTCTCATTCTTATTATCTGCGCTCAAACGGCGTCTTTCGGGTCTGTGGACATAGAGGGAAAAGCGCCCTCTCTGGTTCCGGCTCGCGTCTTGACATCCACGTTTATCGAGTGTCCGCCATAAATATTCAGATTTAATAGTAAATAGTACATCAGTGACGGACCGTTTTTGTTCTGGTATGATTAGATAGAGTTGATTCACATTCACAGCCACTGATTTTACTCGGTCCAGTCTCAGTTTGGTAAAGGCAAAAATAATAAACTTTATCCAAAGCAAAAAAAAATGCAGTCTATAACCACACTATAACCATGATCAAACCACGGTTCAATTTCAATTCCTTCTCCGTCCAATATCGATTTCGATTACAGCGAATCAAGCGGAATTAACCCTTATCCTATATAGAGAAGAAGCCTTTGCCCACTAGTGGAACGTTTCCAGGCTAATTCAGTTTAGTTCAGTCAAGCGGAATTAAACTGGAACTTGACTTTTACGGAAAGTGTGAATAATTGGAATTGTTTCTAACATACGAGTAAATAGTATTTTACCTAGAACGGACAGTAATGAATAGATTTGCCCCGAATAGATCTTGCTGAATAAAAATGATTATAGGACTCGTGTGAATAAATGGTAATATAATATTAGAGATTAAAATATAATATTATAACATTTGTAAATTATATTCGGATATTCGTATTGGTAAAAATATTTGTTTTTTCTATAGCAGTTGGTGAGTTTCCTTACTAGTTACTGGGGCTAGTATAGCTGGTTGTTACTGCGTAGGTTATTCTTGATGGTGAGACACTTTTTTTTTGTGTCGCAGGGGAATCTATTTACGGATGACTACCATGACGCCCGGGTAGGCAGTCCTAGACCTATGTCGGACTCGCCATTTTGGGAGTGCAATACCGTACTAAATACCTGCGGGAATTTTCAGCCGCTTTAAATGGAAGGACCCGGATCTGCAGGCTCCAGCGACAGGCTGGCCTAGGCGAAAAGGCTAGACTTTTCCTCCATGGGGACTGTCCGGCTCTACCTCTGAACAGTCCCGACGATGCCGTGTCTTGCAGGACCGGGTTCCCATCCCGGCCCGACACGGGCACAGGGGCATTACAGGAGGTGCATTAAGTAGCACTAGTCCTACGCACCCCCATTCGCCACCCGCGGATCTAGGCCACGTCGGAGGAAAGCACACAAGAAGCAGCGAATGAATAAGCGATTCGTATAGAAGATGGTCAATGCCGTTTTAATGGAAACTCATTTAATTTCATGTGTGATATTTAGAAAACACCTTAGATGGAATTCTGGGTCCTATTCTGCATTTGGGTTCTCCTCTTTCATTTCTATTCGGGTCTGTTGGGTATGCTTAAAGTACTTTGTGTAAGCGCTATTTTATAACTAACCATTACACGAACCTTAAAAAAAAATCTTGAATACAATATATAATTGAAACAATTAACAACGCAGAAGATGTGGCTAACCGCAACTGCTAAACGCTAATGATTTTGTAACTACTAACTTGTTACTAGCAACTTAATCACGGTTTGTAACATTTGTACATCAGTTTTCAAATCTAGTCATAAGTAAAATATGTATAAAATTTTGCAATAAGACGTTATGCAAAACAAGTTTATACTTTAATAATAAAATAGATAATAGGCTAGTAGACCTTACTAGATGTAGTTTACTGAATAGTGACTGTTCCACTCCTTGATATCGTAGCGAGATTATAATCTTTCTCAACACAAGAGGTTATAATGATATTATACAGTTAAATTTTTTTTTATCTCACTTTTAACTTCTATTCCTATGGCTTGATTATAATAAAGTAAGATTGGATAAACTTCCGAAAAGTGAATACCGAAGTTCACCCGAAAGATTTAATAATAAATACTATATTAAGACTACAATTTTTATAAGTTTTTATTACTTACTGTTAATATTTATATATTAATCTAAAAAATTACCGTAACCATTTAAATAACGTGTCTCTTCGAACCTCCGTATTACGCGGGTATTATGATATTATAATTATATTATTAATGAAATTACTAAAGCTTTATTTACCTGCAGCTTTATTTTACAAATTGGTTTATTTTAAAACTTCATTATTTGTTTTAAACAAAACCCACATTCAAATTGACACCTAAGTATAATTTTATATTACAAACTTACATTTTAATTTTATTTCATGAATCCAATTGAATGAATTGTATTTGTACCTATAGACAATTTAAAACAAATTGTAATGTTATATTAAATGCTTTTACAATGTTAATTTAATATATAATGCTTAAAAACCAGTATTCTTCTGATAATGAGCCTATCTATTTTTTTTTTAAATTATTATTATTTTTATTATTTCGCCTATTATAGTTGGTAAAATTTTAACTTCACATTTAATTTTACATGTCTTGTCTGTTTAACAAATGCTATATTTTACGAATTTGATTGTTATCTGTGAAAACTTGTAATTGGCCTTATTTTAACTATATTTTTAGATATAAAACTGTCTAGCTGTAAGTTTTCTGTAAAATATAAAAAAAAAAAAAAAAAATGATAACCATAATATCTAAACAAATAATTTTTCCATCTTATCTTCAGGTTATTTCATAATATATTTTGTGTAGTGATTTGTCATAGCAATAACGCACTAAACTAATATTAATAAAGTATAAAATACTTTATTAATATTAATTTAATAAATATACGAAAATACTGCTTATTGATAAGATATTGCACAAAAGAAAAATCAGGAAAATTCGACAAAAATTCATTTTAAACACCTAACGATCGTATCAGAACGCATACCTACCACACGTGTATTAATGTCAATCTTATAACAAGTCTTTGTTTCAATTAAATTCAAATTATATATTAAATACATTAGCATTTTTTTTTTCAAATAACGCTCGATTTGTTTTGTCACAAGATCTCTTAATTAATCTGAGAGAGCATCAACATCAAGAGTGGCGTAGTGCGCGTCGAGCTCCGACCGAACTCTGGCGTCCGCATCTCCACATTGTTCACGGTGATTATAACGGCAATCGTTTACGCGTAAACATATTAAGTGCTCATGTAAATCCTAAAACCAGCACATCGCCGTCGCCGCAGCTGTGGTTCAAGGTTCTATAGAGCTACGTGATTGCGTCGAGGTGCTAACACAAAAAACCTCCACAGTCACGTATACGAGACAGCTGACTTCTGTATTATTATTTTTTTATGAATACCTTTTCAATATACCTTTGAAAACCTTATCAATTCCTGACAATAGATAGTTCGAAACGCGACTTCCGATCAGCTCTGTTTATCTTAGGTCGCCTATTTGTCACATTGAAAGTTTAGGATATTTACACAAATGTAGCTTTATGAAGTGTCATATTTTCTTCAAATAAAATGAAAACACGAGATCTCAGAGAGAAACAACTATTTCATGGAATAAAACCGGAAAAAGATGTGGTTAAAAAGGATAAAAAAGGAGTGAAACAAGAAAATCGATGTGGAAAACGTTCTCCAACATTGCCCCCTCGAAATCGTTCAAAGAGATCCGGCGTGGAGGCTGTAAAACTACACTTACAGGCTACCCGTGGCACAGGCAGGACTTCCAGATCAGCAACTGCGGTAATCATTATTTTTATATTAATTTACTATAAGTCATATAAAAAATATTTTTATATAATTGTATGTTCTAGTGTAATGGTGCGAGTAGTCACCTCAAAACCAGCGGTCGCGGTTTCGATTTCCGCTCGGGGCAAATATTTGGTTTTTTTTTTTGGGTGTATGTCCTTGTAGGTTTCCTCACGGTGCCTCAGAGAACACGTAAAGCCATCGGTCCCGGTTGCTATCATGGACACCTGGTAATGATCGTTACTCATAGTTGGGATATTATCCGTATTGGGCCGGCACGACCGGGGTGGTACCTCTTGCTCTCATGATACCGACGTAAAGTGCTACGCTATCGCGTTTCGTGCGGTTTGTGAGTATCAGGTGGCCTATTGAGGGGGTATGGGGAAAAAGAGGGCAACGCATCTGCATCCTCTTGTACGGATGTTCATAGGCGCCGGTAGTTATCAAAAGGCTCCGACTGCTCGATTGCCCCCTATACTATAAAAAAGAAGATGTACACAAAAAATATTAGCAATTTTATTAACACCATTTACGGCTTATCAAAAATATACGGTTAAAAAACTATAAACCACACTTAATATAGGTCACGTATAAAACATTTTTTTTCCTTTTATAGCATTTAAAATTTGTGTAAAGATATGGAAAATCCCTAAAAACCAGTTTAAATTGTTACGGCAGCACAATTTGAGAAGACGTGTAGAATATTAAATAAAACGTATACTCTCCACGAATGCGTCAATACCTACACTTCGGCCGTGAAGCGAAACCATGTGATTCGTTTATCACATTACTGAGATCGTGACAAAGAAAAATTATCGACCTGTAAAAATATTATCACCTTGCAATAATACCTTATAATCATTGAAATTATATTTAAATCTCAGTACTGCAAAACATATAACATATACAGTATACAAATGCACTTCATTGTGCTGGTCACAAGATCCATTAGAGCCGTAATTAGCAGTGACAATTGTATTCATGCTATTTTTTATATATTAATATTTTATTGTACTGAAAATAACGCTGTTTAGTTTTGTTTAGCTGGTAGTCAAAGTTTGAGATCGCTTAAAATAATAAGAATTAAGACTTGTAATTTTTATTTGTCTACAAATATTGTATTTCATACTGCAGTAGGTACTGCTAATTACAAATTATGGCCTATTAATTAACATAATTATAAGTAACAAAGTACATATCGTAAATAAACTTGAAGCAAATATTTAGTGAGCAATTAATATAAGACACATAACTACAAAATGAGCAAAGACGATAAATGTTAAACATGAACATATCATTCAATAGTAATTATTTGATCTAAATATTTAATTTACGATTTTTTTTTTTTTATTATTTCAAGAAAACGATAAGGAGTTAGATAAAAAATATATTGTATGCCTACAAATTTAAGAGATTGAACAAATCCTTTATAAATTA
Source organism: Euphydryas editha (assembly GCA_036937285.1). Taxonomy (NCBI): domain Eukaryota; kingdom Metazoa; phylum Arthropoda; class Insecta; order Lepidoptera; family Nymphalidae; genus Euphydryas; species Euphydryas editha. The sequence goes on from JAUPFZ010000006.1 coordinate 9,936,886, forward strand.
CCTCTTAAAACGCTCTACAATAGATCATCACAATTATAATCGTAAATAATTCCGTCTTACCTATATCCTATCTATACGATGATTTATCATTATCTTCAATCATGTGACAAAATCTCAATTTGTTTACCAAATATTTTTTTTTAAATATTATATATAATATTTTATAATATTGTACAATAATAAACCTGTTAGTTTTGTATTTTTTTCTTTTTTCTGTTTTTTTAATGTAATTGTAGCAATAAATAACATTTAAAAACTAAGAAAAAATATTAATTTAAAATTCCTGATATAAGATTTATTTTATAAAATTATTTTTGCATTTTTATAAAAAACTAAAGTACTGAAAGTGATATCTCGATGACAATTTGTGGTCTATAAAATAAATGATAAATCTCAATACCATTACTTACACACGCCAATAAAAGAGTCCAACTGCACTTTTTTTTGTAACTTGTTTTTCGTTAAAAACATTGATATTTCGAAGTAAAAGATTATTTTCATTAATAAATAACAATAACGATTGAAACCTGAAATATTATTGATGACTAAATCTTGCTGGTGATTTTGCGTAAAAGGAGATCACAATTAGCACAAGAGCCGGATACACCACGACCTTCATCGATCTGGTAACCAGATAAAATATATTTTTTATAAAGTTTCAATAATAGATAAATACACCTAAAAAAGCTTACTAATCGAAATCCTGACCAGGCCATTTTGAAATTAATTAATTATTTTTTATATTTTTTCACCATTTAATTAAATTTTATATTTTTTCACCGTTGTCTTAACCAACCGAATTTTGTTTTGTACGAACCAATAGTAAATGATATAACAAATATGCCAAGGTAGCCTTGCCTACTTCTTTCTTGACCACACTAGCTGGCAAGCAGGTATACACAGGTAAGTTAATATAGGTAACGACATTGATCTGTTAACCCTTTGAATTATATACCAAAATATAGGTGATTTAATGATAAACGCGATGGTATAGAGTGGTGAGGGTCGCGGTGTATCCGGCTCTTAGACTAAATCAAAAACCTAATGAAACTATACATCTACTTCTTCTAGCTTTAACAATGATAGATTTCTCTGAAGAAACTTCTTTCCGTTATTTCAATCGTTAAGCGTGTAAATCAAAAATTATAGGACACTTGTTTATTTATTTCTAACTAAAAAAAATGGAAATAAATATTAACTTATATTAAAAATAAAAAGAGAAGGAAAGCAAAATTTATTTTTCATTTTCCTATATTGTCCTATAGGTTTATATATGTATGTATATTTAAATTTGTTAAAAACCTTTTTTTAAAGAACACACACTTTTGATATCTCTTTCTTATATTAATGTAGTTAAACATATATTTCTGATGAAACTATTAAACTACTACACAATTTTATTAAGCACTAGTGGTCGCCCAGTGGTCGAAATTCGATCTTATCTATAATTAACAGCATTGTCAACATCATAAAAATATGATTGCGCGTAACATGGTGAGCATATGCAGCTGTCATTGAACCTGATCTGTGATTTAAAAAATTGATAAAAAATTCATTGCAAGACTGTATTTAAAACCGTGTTCGATAAAAAATTCGTTGCAGGACAAATACAGGTTGTATTAAAACCGTGTTGACAACAGACTTTGACAATAAACAAAATTTGTGCAAATATGTACATTGTACATATGTGTATGTGTGCTGTAGTGTTGTGTAGTGTTTAGTTTAATTAATTTAATATATTTTTTGAGTATTATTATAAAAAATATTAACATTCTGCACTTCTTCTCCATATAAACTTTAACTGTGCCAAATTTCATACTTCTCCGTCCGCGTAATTTTCGTAAGTTTTTGCTTCTGTATTAATATATAGATAAATAAGTATTTATAAAAAAATCCAATTATGTCCGTAGCTACAAGGTACAAAGTCAAAGTCAAAATATTTTATTCAGCATAAAATTATTACAATTATTTACTGAACGTCATGAGTCTACCACCAGTTCGGAAAGAAGAAGCCTCTGACCTGAGAAGAACTGGCGAAAGAAACTCAGCGGGTAACTAATATTTTTTTTTTCACGTAATGATTTTTTTTTTTCAAAGTATATTGAAATTGACAATAAATCTCTATAAGTTGAAATAGCCTGGAGGCGATCACATCATTCCCAAGGCGTACTGTCTTCTAGAAAATCGTTGATAGAATAATATCCTTTGGTACACAAACGTTCTTTCACAATTTTTTTAAATTTGGCAATAGAAACTTTTTGAACGTTTTCTGGGAGCCTGTTGTATAAGCGTATACATTGTCCATAAAAAGAATTACTGACTCGGCGTAAGCGACTTACAGGCATTACAAGTTTATGTTTGTTCCTAGTAATAATGCTATGCATGTCGCAATTCCTGGGAAATTCGTGTATATTTTTATGGACATACATAACATTTTCGTACACATATTGAGAAGCAACAGTCAATATTATTATTTCTTTAAATTTATCTCTTAATGATACTCTAGGACCTAAACTATAAATTGCACGAATAGCTCTTACTTTAAAATGTATAAATCAATATTCACTACTACTAATTATTTTTTGTCAAAATTTTCCTGATACCAATTTTATCAAGCTTAGAAAAAAATTTATCGTAAAATACGAAATATAGATTAAATGTGTCCTGTTTAATGTCGTCATGTACTTATCATTGATCGCGTGTCAATGAGATAGCACCCAAAAAATTGAGATATACTCAATCGACGATAAGAACCTCCGTAAGTCACAGCATCTGTTGTGCTATATTGATTTATACTAGATGTCCACCACGATTTCGCTTGTTAAAATTAATTTAATTTATTGTGTGAGTTTATGTTTTATTATTATTTTTAATTATTATTTTGTACATCTACCTTAACATTCTTTCTTGCACACTTTAAGGTTGGCTGGTAGATAAGGTTGTATAGATATACATAAGTCCATTTTTTGCTCAATATTTTTTGTATAGCTGAGCAATAAAGAAAAATAAATAAGTAAATAAAATAAATTTAAGCTTTATTAATAACTGTTACGAATTTACATTATTTACATTATATTTTATATGCAGAACATTTTTACCAATTAATACTTTTCATTTATATGATAAATAATACTACTAATAATTGTTAATACTCGTATAAGTAGAAAATTCTGTGGATTGTCATCGTCATTATTATAAGTAAAACTTTAGAAAAAGATTATTATTATAACATTTATGGTTAGGAAGCGCATTAATTAATTACATGAGAAAATTTTGTCGATTTTTCGATGACCCCTCTCCCCTTTGTAAGATGTCGTGAGACTTTGCTCGACCCCCTCCCTCCTCCCCTAATCACACGTGATTTTCTTAAAATGCGTATTTGTAATGTAAATTTTATTCTGTGCTCGATTACATTAGATTTATAAAAAAAAATACAATTGTCTTGTATATATTTTTAATTTATTTATTTAAAACTAGTTAAGACGAGTATATAAGATTTTTAATTGCATACCATAGAATCATAATGAGAAAAACAAACAGTAAAATACTTAAATAGGAACTACTAACATTCATAAAAGAATATTCACTCTAATTCAATCCACGGACACTCATGTATGTATGTATCTCAAATTGACTACTGGAACGAATTGTACTCGTATACTGTACTATAACAGCCTGTAAATAACTTACTGCTGAGCGAAGGCCTCTTCTCCATATAGAAGAGGAGTTGGAGATAGAACGATGGAGCTTAACCACGCTGCTCGAATGCAGGTTGACGGATAATTTCCTTACCATAAGTAACGATCGTTATCATGTGTCTATGATAATAACCGGGACCGACGACTTTACGTGCTCTTCGATGCATGGTGGGGAGACCCACAAGGACATACATCCAGACCGGAAACAAATATTTGTACAAATACAACCCGCGACCGTCGGCGCGCGGCGTTGAGGCGACTACTCGCACCACTACACCAGAACGCTCGTCAAATATAATCTAAAACTAAAAAAAAAAAATTAAGTTTAAACCAGGTTAAATATTTACCAATATCTTTTCATAACGTGAAATTTACATTAGTAAAGTGTTACGAGTATATAGATAACGGCCACTTTGTTTTCGGAAAGAAAAAAAAAATAACGTCAAAAATAAAAACATGTATCCATTGTAGAACGGCTGTTGTATAAACGTAGGTCCCAGTGAATTCTCACTTCTCTTCTCGCAGGCGACAACGACAGTTCGCCGCTGGACAACTTCGTATCGTGGTCTCATCTCGCCCTTATCCCTTATCTCAAATAACAACAAGGTGCAAACCTCGTGACTCGAGAACCGCACTTACACATGTCTATTATTGATTTCATATTTTACCGATATCGCCGACCGAATTAACGCGTCAAATATACTTTTTGGACAATTTTCTAATGTACATAAATTAATATAATAGTGCAAAGTGCTGTTAAACATTTATCTACAACGGTTTGTATTACATTTATTTATTTATTTTTGATTTAGTGATAAGCAAAAGTAAAATGTGTATTTTTTAAATCAGTATATTTTCGAAAAATAATAGTGTAATATATAATAATAATGGAATTGCGATTCAACGGGGAAATGCTGCTAGTATTCTTGGCACCATTCCACGCGGACATGATTTATACCAAAACAAAAAATTTGTAAATAATTATTTTAAGTTTTGAATTGTAAATATGTATAATATTGTAAAATTTCTGTAATAAATTTAACAAAAATTCAAAAAAAAAAAAAAATTTTAGTTATTATTATATTATTGAGATATAAATAATTTTAATTATTATTTTATAATTTAGCAAATCTATACATCATTATAATATATGTAAAATATTAACGACCATTACTTATTAAAGAGAAAATGGAAAAAACAACAAAACCTTAAAACTTAGTTACAACAAAAAATATATTATTATAAATATTGTGTAAGCAGTCAAATAATATAAATAATTCATTAGTAATAAATATAAATAGTATGTATATTTTACTATAAAATGTCACATTCTAAAAGTAAAATAGTGTCACTACTAGGTTATAGATTCTTTATTACACACGCCTTCGACTTCACGAAAATACTCTTTATTTATTTTAAATATGAATAAAAATTCGACTTTGTAGTGTTGATACTTATTGCTGTTATCCGAATGCAAAAAAATATTGTCTGTACAAACAGAACATACATAAACATAGTCATATTAAAATGAATTGCTTGACAAATTTTGAAACTAACTGAAAATAATGGGCTAGTGTTTCTTTTTTTATGATCAGATTAGATAAGGATTTCTAGAAAATTATCTAATAACACTATTCTATACAAACTACAAAATATATTTAAATTTTTTTCATTCATTCTCAGTACAAATAATATCTCAATAAAATGAACTGTAATTATAAGATAACTAGCTAACCCGTGCGTTTTTAGCCACTTTGTCTTTATAAGTTACCGTTCTGCTTATATTACAGAGAAACCCCGATATAATGAAACTGTAGGAAATTATAAAATAGTCGTTATAATAAGTAATTCGTTATAAATGAGGTTTGTTATATAGAAATTAGGTTGGACTATGATTCTTTTAACAAATTATCAAAGTGGAATGAAGTGGAAATAATTAATAGGATACGTTATGTCAAGGTTTTAAATTGAAAAAATTAGTTAAAAAGAGGTAAATACCTTCTACCTACATGTATTCTGCAATAATTAAAAAATCGTTATAAAGAGGTTTTTGATAAATTTTATTCGTAATGTAGAGACATATTTTGTATTAGCTCTTACGGGCAGTTCTAGGGGGTTTCGAAAATTTTGCTAAATCGCAATGTTCATTGGGACAGGCCAACAAACACCTATTATTTTATTTGTGAATTAGTTCTTTATATTCATAGTATAAAGACAATAGCAGTAGTTGTTAAAAAATATTTTTGTGTATGCATTTTTTGGTACAAAACAACTTTATTATTAAAAAAAAACAAAATAAAACAACTTTATATTTCACTACAATTGCTGAAAGAATAATAACACACACACACACACACAGACACACATATATATATATATATATATATATATATATATATCTTATCTATTATTCGAAAATTTAAATATAGTCGAAGTCGTAAACGTAGTCGAGCGTAAAAATATTATATAATTATAAAAAAATGTATTATTTTGAATAAGTCTTGTCAATTTATTTTTTATTTATCATCAGTGTCTATATATATGACCCTAATCCAGATTCCACAGTTTCAGTGACATTACGAGTATTACTCGACCTCCACAGACCAATGCGACCGAACAAAATGAATTAGAATAGTTTTCCTTCCTGAACTTAAAAAATTGTATTAACATTTAAATAACAACAACTTCTTTGATATGGAAGTCTAGTGAGTGTGTGTGACGCCCTTAAAATTAAATTTGTTATTTCTAATTGCATTAATTAGATACTTAATATAAGGAAATCGAGTTTTGTTTTTGTTTATAGTCAAAAGATTCTAAAACTATTCTTTAGAATTAACATACAAGTAGGCTATGAAATACCTCTCAACGACTACGACACAGCAGCTGCATAGTATCCAAAAATGTCAACAGGAATGAAACCGCGAAAAACGCTTAGTTTGCCATAAATAGCTATTTAATTAAGTAATACTTGAATTTTATAAAGTAATTAATAAAAAAATTTGAATAAAGAGTAGTATTATAATGATGTATGTCTGTATATAGGTACATAAAAATATTTATTAATCAGACATGATTCCGTATCGATATCAAAGATTTCATAATACTTTTGCCTTCAAATGCTCTTTGTCACGCAAAGATATTATTCCACTGAACAAGATGTGAATGCCAACTACCAAGGAAAAACTGATCTATTGTAATAAAATAGATTAATAACATTTACCTACGATTCAGTATATCAAACTTAAATGTACGTATTTTTAAATCGTATTTGTTATTATATATTAGTTATATAACGACGACCTGATTAAATATCTGGGTTTTATGCATTAATTAACACTATTAAAAATTTAGTAATTTATACTTTATTTTTAAACGTTAATTAAATAAAAAATATTAAATAGAAACAAAGAAGAAAAACGATTTCTCTCAATTACATTTAATTTTTTTTTTATATTTTTATTAAACGTTTTATTAAAATAAAATATCACATCATATACCTATCACTAGCCAGTTTGTATAAAAAGATAACACGTACCGTAATATAAAAAGCCATGTCTCTAAAACCTAATTATTTTCAATATCGTGTCAATTGGGATACAATTGACAGGGACGAACGAGTCATAACATTGAACATCTGCGTTAGGCGCACATAGCATTGTCACATAGTGTGAGTGCGGGACGGGATCTTTCGCGCGTTCCCACAAATAAAATAATAATCCGGTGTGTATTGAAAGTGAACTTTTGTGCAGTTGTACCAACTCAGCAGCCCAATCATGGTTAGTTTCTAATAATTTCTTACACGCCTCTCGTCTTCTTTTTGATTATTTATATAAAAGTGTTTCACGAATTTCATTTGTAACTAAGTTATCAAAAATCTAAACAAAAATCATTTAAGTGAATCGTTTCATCAAATTTTAAAATAATTGCAATGATTTGACATAGTATAAAATTTTAAATACAATTAGAATGTTTTATGTAGTGTATTTTAATGTTCAAATTTGATATAATTATCATACTAACGTGTCGTGACCATGCGGTAATACTGTGCTGTGCATAGTTTGAAGCGCTAACCAATGGATAAACAAACTAGACATTAACTTTATTTACGATTTAGTAACGTCTGTATGAGATTAACCTCGCCGATTGACGGTCCACGTCTTCACACATCACTTGCTTAAACCATGCCACATTTAATTATTGGAATGGGCAACGAGACTCAATTCAATTCTATCGCATACTATGGCTAATTCGATCGCAACTCGGGATCGTCACGTTATTGAATGAACTAATAGCCATCTTTTTCTTAAATTTTTGTTTCTTCTATTTTTTATTTGTTTGTATTCATAATCCATCCACGATTGGCAATATCAGGAAAGTAAAGGAATCCAGAATATGTTACGTTAGAACTTAGATTTTTTTCTTGAATATGAAAAAAAACCAGGATATGTTAGGTTAGGTTAGTTTTTTTTAATTTTTTATTTGGGTTATTCTTACGTTAAGATGTCATCTGATATTAGGCAGGGCGGCACTATAAAAATATTTATAATTTATGTCTTTTCCTACATTACACTATATAATCAGGTATTTTGTATGCTGTAGATGAATGGCCAATCAATCAATCTACTTTTACGAGTATTTTAAAGGATCAGGGGAGATTATCTGTACAGGGTAGAAACACGAAGGCCAGGGCAGGATACCTACCTTACTTTACAGGGAAAAGATAAATTGAAAAAAACCTTAATGTCGTAACAATCAACTTTAATTATTCATTCATAATTTTATTAATATAGAAATTAGGCGTTGAATTTTAGTAATTTAAGTAAAAAAAAAATAAGTTAATTGGAGAGTTTTTTTTAATACTCATCATTGTTATTTATTCTGCTTTATAAAATAAATAACGCTTAGATGTTAATGAATTAGTAATGTGTTAAAGTTATTACTAAAGATTATAGTCTGAAATTTTGTACAAATATAGATTAGTATATAAAGCTTCAGATAAAGTATTTGTTTTCATTTTATTTATTGTAATAAAAATTATTAGAAATAAATATAAAATGCATAGCGCCAAAAATTATCTATATTATTTTTTAACTATCAAATTCTTATAACAAAAGATAATTATTTTATTCTTAGTTCCAAATTATATATATATATATATATATATATATATATATATATATATAGAAAAACTTAAAATAAAAAGTTCTATTATTATATTTTAACTCTAAATACGTGAAAGAAACAATTGCAAATTACATCAATTCAAAATATAATATTACTATCGTAAAATTGCATAGTAGTCTTATGTATGCTATGTCTACTATATTATGTATATACTTGGTGAACTTCTGGATCTGAAATTAATTCATTCACTTTCAAAAGATCTAGAGTCTTTATCACGTTTTTTACAATGAAAAGGATCTGAAGTATAAATATACTTCACTATTATACTATACTCTTCAAAATCATTTTCTAACACGATGTAGGCGAAACTTTTTATAATCCTTATAATGGGATTTTTGTGCATCTTCCGAAAGTTGACCAACAGGAAGCATTACAAAATGCTTAAGATTTTCTGGCAATGAATCAAAATTTTGTGGACAGAATATGGCATATAGTACCACTCATAAATACTCACATAGATACTGGCAGTCTCCATAGCATAACTACCAAATTTTTCAGCATTTATCATTAAACCGGATCGTAGAGCTTGCAGTATTATGTAAAGTCGTTTAATGATTTCAGCAGACCAGGTTGCATTATAAAAGAATCTTTTGGCTGTGTTAAAGTCATTAGTATTACCACTTACTTATCGTGGTTGGTTGATAATCAATCCTAGCTCATCACGAAAACGTTTTTGTACCAGGGTTTTCTTCTCCTGCTTTAGTGGTTTCTTTTCTTTGCTTGTGACTGACCATGTTTTGAAAGAAAGATTGTAAGAAATATATAATATCATTCCCATACAACGAATCCAGGCATGTAACGTAGACAGTCCATATTGATATGAATCTTCATTGTCAGGCCCAGCAGTCACTTTAGTCACATCGTTCATTTGTCGTGGAGTAGCTCAACATATTGTATATGTAGAACCAGAAGGCGTTTCCATTAATACCTGAGCTGCTGTACCATCTATCATTGTAAGAAAGAGTTCATGCTTCACCTGTACCTTCCACCTTCTTTATAAATTAATTATGGGCCCAAAGAATTTATTTGACATTTATGAAAAATATGGACAGTGTGCAGCTTGTTGATTAAATTTGTCACAAGCAAAATGAATGCAAAATTGATAAAAGCCCTAATACAAATCAGTTATTGATAATAAAACACAAAACATGCCGTAAACTACTGATATACTTGTAAAAGTCTACATTCTAAACCACAATAGATTGTGGTTTTAAATTTTCTGACTCCTTGTTTTTACCGATAATTTCGGAAGGAGCAAATAGACGCAGCTAATTTTAATAAATGTAATTATAGATAACTAAGCTACAAATTAACATTAAATGTAAATCGTGGGCAAACGTGGTAACTGTTAAAAGTCTCGATAAAATTAAAAAATCTTTTTTTTTCAACTTATTTTATTTAACAATTATTTTAACGTCAACGTAACATAAAATTACAAAAAAAAATAAGCTATTTCAAAATCTTCAGAAGATGAGCTTTTCAGAAACGTATACTACTGTATATATATTCCTACAAAGTTTAACTTTAAAATAACTTTGAAAGTGATAAAGAGAACAGACTAAACAACGACGCTCGTAAAAATAAAAAATCTTGGCCTTGTAAAAAAAAACTTAGTATAATTTGTACAAAATTTCAATAAAATAGTTTAGTTTGACCCTTAAACTAATGAATAAAATTTTGATATGCCGTTGTACTAGTATTTTCCATAGTGCGGCGTTATGACAAAGAGAGCAAATTTTTTTTTTTATGTTTCCGACGAAAATTTGCTCAGTTAATACCTCTCCTTAATGACAAAGTGCTGTAAATAGTATTTTCTTTTTTTTTAATTTTTTGCGTTTTTTAATTGATTCCAGCATCTCGACTGTTTTTTATTCATTCATACCAAAGGAAGGATTTTTTTTAAAGTAATAATTAACCTTATCTTTTTATGTTATAATTTAATAATGTATTTACAATTAATAATTTTTCTAGTAAAAATGCATAACAAATCAGAATATATTACCTTCCTAATTTAATCTTCCGTTTGTTGCACTATTTAACTACAAAATATTTTGCGTGAGTATATTAATTAGGTCGGGGGAAAAATTTCTTCGTATTTTTTATACAAATTTAAGACATTTTTTGTTATTGAAAGTTTAATTACACTTAATTATAATATATATATATATATATGTGCCATTTTATTCGGTAACTTGTTGCTAGTGACTTAATTCCGTGCCTGTAAAAATCTTAGGATTCTTGATTTAAAAAAATGCGACGAGCAGTTTTGACAGTTCTCTTGATCTTAACACTACTCAAAGGATTCTAAAGAGACCGAAACACGTGAAAATCTGAGGGTGCAACGTGAGAACTATGTGTGTAATGTATCCACATTGACACTTCCCAAAAAAATTCTCTCAAATTTTACTTTGTGGCCCAAAATGTATGTGCTCAATATAATATGTATGTTCAATTTTATGTGTTCAAAGACCACTAATTTTCAAAAATATAAGAAGATATATATATTTTTAGAGATAGTTTAAATTTAAAAAAAGCCTAGAATTAGGCAACTGTCAAATTACTATTACTATTTGACAACGAAGTCTAGGTTAACAATCAGATTCTATTGTAAAATTTATTTTAAATTTAATCATAATAATACTTAGAGATAAACCTTAACAATATTCTTATCTGTCGACTGCACCATTCCTGTCAAAGAATCTGAGTGAATAAAACTGGATAAAGATAATCTTAAGATGACTTATTTATTTATATGTACTTTAAATGTGTCCGATAATATTGAGACCTTGACAAATTATAAAATTTACGAGACAAGCAATAAATTAAATAATGGAATGGCTTTATCTGATATTATCCTTTATTTTGGAATATTTATGTTTATTCTTTTCAAATATGGCTAATTAGGTCATGATTATATACATGAAGTAATTTGATATATTGTAGTCGTATTTTTTTTAATATTCGTTCACATTTACTATGATATATATGTTATATGTATATACGTTAGAGAGAGAGAAAAAGAAAAATTAGGTGTAGATATGAGAGTAGGAATAATTATTAGAATTTACGTCTGTCTGTATGCACAAAATGTTTTATCTCGACCCAACGATTATATAAAGTTACAATTATTTTTACCTCATTGAAATTACACGCGTTCAAAGGTCACGACAAAAGCTAATAAGCCATGAATTTTAATTTAATCTTGTAAATTTTTAATTTAAAATTGTAAATATTACCAAAATGTTCAGTACATACTATAATGTATAGTATCTTCGGTATATTACCAAAATATTCAGTACTCAAAATTTATAAAATTTATTTAAAAATTTATTTTCCTGAAAATAAGGCATGCAAACAGTCTAAATACACTCTTTTCTCATAATATTATCTATAACAAAATCCATTTTTTTTTAATATTGCTTAATCTTTTTGAGTGCTTTTTAAAGCATATAAGCAAAAATTCATAAGCCGAGGTGCGAGGGGATCAGGATCTATAAAATTAGATTAATTGCATTACCCATTTTGTTTGTCAGGTACTCGGTTAGAATTTTTCCTTTCCTCAAACAAAAACATGTTTGTTGACCTAGAGTTTTTTTTAAATGCTATATCTCAGAGAAAATAAATGAAATAAAACTATCATTTATTGCATGTTACAGAATATTTTTTCCAAGCTATTGCGTCATTTGAATTTATTATATAAAATCAATAATATCTAATAATATTAATAGAGATATATTTATATCGAAATTTTACAATATTATACATATTTACAATGCAAAACTTAAACTGATTATTTACAGTTTTGATATAAATCATGTCCGCGTGGAATGGTGCCAAGAATACTGGCAGCATTTCCCCGTTGAATCGCAATTCCAATTCTCTGGGCAAAAAATGGACCAGGCCTCCTGTCACCAGTGAAGGCTATGAGACGTGGGGTTAATTCTTTTAAAATTTTTTTTACTCCAAGGTCCAAGTGTTACGACTGCAAACGGCATAAAATCATAACTTCGGATAAGTATATTGGGATAAGAATATTCGTCACATTTGTGACGTTTAGTTATTTAAGCTTTTTAGTCATTTTCTCCGCAGCGACTCCCGGTCTTAAAGCTGACTTAATGACATGAGACGAAGACTTGTTACAAAAAAGGCCGTGTAGTCCGAAAGAATCCTCCTTTCCGCACGGACATCTGTGTTCAAAGCACAGTGATGCTCCCAACCGGAGACCTACACAAATTCGAAAACTTTCATTATCTAAAAGTGTTCCAAGGTTTTTTGACAACATTGCGTGTAACCAGTGACCTGACTCTTTACTTGATAAAGCTAGAAGCCTTGCACGGTTTTTGTTACTTGTAAGATTTTGCGTCAAATTTTCACGAGTATTTTGAACTAATGGCGTATTCCAAAATTTTGTTTTGTAACTCACACCTCAACCTCCAGTTTTTTACAGCGTCTATAGCATCTGTAATTTGGACTGAACTTGATTTTAAAATTTCAGAATTATTATTTTTAGCTTATTTTTAGCTTATTACAAAATTAAGACAAAATTAAGAAACTTTGACTAATTATAATTCCTAAACTACTGGTTCAAATTGAATGAAATTTTATACCGTGTTTATACAGTACCTGCTTGTTTACTGAAAATTCAGGCTTTTAGGTTTATCCACAACGTTTTTATAGGGAGTCGTCGTCGGGAAATAATTAAAAATATTGTTAAACTTTACAGTTTAACAATATTTTAAATTATTTCCCGACGTTTCGGACCCTTTACAGCGTCCATGATCTCGGGGGACTAGTTGTAAAGTTTTGAATAAACGTGATAAAATCCGGTATAGACTTTTAATCAAATTTGGCTTGTATTGAAAAAAATTAAGAACAACAAGAAAGAACAAACAGTTTAGTTGGGGTAAAACAGTAATAGTATAGTTACATATGTGTGTGTGTGTGTGTGTGTGTGTGTGTGTGTGTGTGTGTGTGTGTCGTAGTGTGTGTAGTGCTTTTTTTAATATTAATTTAATGTATTTATTGAGCTTTATTATAAAAAAAAATATTAGCGTTCTGCACTTCTTCTCCATATAAACTTTAACTGTGCCAAATTTCATACTTCTCCGTCCTCGTAATTTTCCTAAAAAAGGGTACCAAGTTCTTGCTTCGCATATTAATATATAGATGTAATGTAAGCCTCACTTAGAATATTAATAATTCCTAAAAGAGGGTTAATATATCCAAATTATTTAAAGTACTCATATCTGCCGGGCTAGCATCCGTACCGAGATATCTCTTGACGAGAGAGAGAGATAATATGCACACCGGCATATTTAGCGGAACACAAAAAAAAAGGTCCATAATTAAAAAAATATGGTTTTATTTTAAAATCTATATATCTTACTACACTTCTTTTGTTATTTAAAGTTTCATTTGTTTTACTTAAAATGAGATCACATTAAGAACAGATTTTGCGAGTAAAGGCTATTTGTGAAAAATGGTACATTTTTGAACTTTTCATGTAACCGGGAAAAATGAAAATTAATATTAAAATAACAATTAATTAAGTTGGAAAAATGGTGATTAATATCGCGTATTTCCTCCACGTGCTCTTATTAAAGTTTCTACCCGTCTAGGCATACTGAGAATGATGTTATCGATGATCTCCTGGGATAGTCTCCGCCATTCCTCAACTACGGCGATTCGCAGTTCACCCACGTTGGCAGGAGCTGGAATTCTGGACTTAACTTTTCAGCAAATGCCAAACGTGCTCTATTGGGTTCATATCCGGTGATCTCGCCGGTCACTCCATAACAGTGATATCATTAAGATAAGCTTGAGTTACCCGAGCGGTATGCGGCCGAGCATTATCCTGCATAGAAACAAAATCGTCACCGATATATGGGGCAAACGGTACGACATTTTCTTCTAAAACTTCTCTGATATAGCGGTCTGCAGTCAGACTCCCTCTGTTAAATACTACCAAGTCTGTGCGAGCTCCCAAACAAATGCCCGCCCAAACCATTATTGATCCACCACCGTATGCAACTGTAGTTTCAAAATTTGTCTGAATGTATCGTTCTCCTTTGCGTCTGTATATTCTTTGCCTGCCGTCAATTTGATTTAAAAGAATTCTGCACTCATCACTAAACAATATCGTACTCCATTGGTCCGCGTTCCAAAGTCGATGTTCCTGAGCAAAAGTTAACCTATTTCTACGATGATTTACCTCGAGCCTTGGAGCCTTGGCGGGCACAAATGAACCCAAACCAGCTTCTTCGAACCTTCTTCGTACCGTACGCTCACTTACGGTTACACCCCGCACTGCTTCTAACTCATGTCGGGCTTGGACGGCCGTCAAACAGGGGTTCCTACGTACACGAAGCCGAATGAAACGATCATCCCTACTCGAAGTGCGTCTTTTTCTGCCTTGTCCTGCTCTTCTCACATAAGTACCGGTCTCCCTGAACCGTTGGATACTGCGATGGATCGTTGAAACTGGTCGACGAAGATCTCTGGATATTACTCTGTAGGTTTGACCATTTCTTCGCATTTCGAGTGCCCTGGCAATCTCCGTTGGGGCTAAGTCAGGCATAATTCAGTCCTCAACTCCAAAAAGATACTCAATTAAAAAAAACTAACAAAAAAACAGTATTTCAATGAAATTTTAAATCAAACTCAGAAGGAAGAAATACTCGAAGTTCGCTCCAGATAAAGTGTATTTGAATAAAATTAAAACAATTTCATAAAATGTGATTTTCGGTTGTTTTCTTAATTTGAAATTATTTCTTTTTAAATTAAATGACGTATAAACCAGCCAGCAACCTTATATGATACTAATATCAAACCTTTTTTTTTGTGTTCCGCTAAATATGCCGGTGTGTGTATGTCTACGTCAAGTATTTTCCGATTACCCTAACATGCACACTACGAGAGACAAAATTCTCTTCCGAAGAAAATTAATTCTAATTACTTACTTTATCTTGTCGATAATATTCTTCTTCAAACGTCAAAATCACGTCAACAAAACACACGTCAACAAAATTAATATACTCTACGTGACATTGGCGGAATCAACCGTGCTCAAGTGGCACAACTGAAAGCCACTAACCCAATCAATCAATCAATCAAAATTAATATGTCATGTTAGCTCCCGTAGAGATAAATACCACAGATATCTAAAACTTAATGTTATCTCTTCTATCGACGTAACGAGAAGAGTATCACGTACACACATGTTAGCTACTGTAGACATAGCGAAATAATACGAGAAAAGGGGTAGACAAAATTTTGTGTTAGCCGGGCTGAGGAGTGTTCCTTTTCTAGAGGCAAACTTCTATTTTAAAGATGTAAACTAAGTATACCATGTAAATATAAACTTATATCTCTTCAAAATATTTAACCCTTGCTTCCCATATAACTGTAAATTTATAGCTGAACACGGGAATAAAATGCAATTTCACAAAAATTTACTGTTAAGATTCACGTCGCTGAGTATTTTTAAATTGTAACAGTACACTATTTGTCTCTTTGTAATATGTAACAACAAATAATTATATTATAATAATATAGTAGGTATATGTGAATCAACAAAAATCTTTTAAAAAGAAAAGGCACAGAAGCGGTATCAAATAAACCTAAAAGAAAATAATGTTTATTTTGAATATTTTCATACTTAGAATGTTTAGTTAATAAAAAATATCTATATTATTGTTCGTTTTTTCCTGCCATAAAACATACTGATTTCAGGCTTTATCGAAATAAATATCGTAAATCATCAGCAAATCGTCATTTAAACAAACATTATTATATCCTTAACATGGAGAATCAAATACTAATTACTATTTTGTTATTTTCATATCAATACGTATTATACTATTTTTTTTTCTTTATTTTGAAAGAGGGTTTTATCATGGCTGATTCATCATCATCATCATCATCATCACATCAGCCATTGGATATTCACTGCTGAACGTAGGCCTCCCCCATCGACCTTCAGAGCGACCGGATCAAAACAGCCTCCATCCAACGGCTTTCGGCGACTCTCTTCAAGTCGTCTATCTCGCGGACGACCGTCCGACGCTGCGTTTGCCGGTACGTGGTCTCCATTCGAGAACCTTTCTGCTCCATCGACAGACTACGTTCAGCAGTGGACGATGGACTGATGGACGGATGATGATGATAAATATTTTCGTTTATTTTATTGTATAACTAACACTTTTGTTTAATTAAATAAAAATATTTGATTTAAACATGAATAGTATTACATACAAAAATCGTATTGAAGAAGCCGCGTCTTTATTATATAACTGTTATATTATAGCATATAATAAGATTATTTTTTAATGTGACGTCAGAGTTTTTCGTTAACACATCACAGAACCTTATCATTTTTATTTTTTTTTATTTCTATTTTAACCTAAAATCTCGTTGAGACAAAATTATTTAAAATAAAGCTTCCGTCGAGTATAACTTTGGAGAAAAGGACAATAAGTATTCCATTTTTGCGCGCAATATACTAAAAAGCAATAATATGTGTCTTAAAATATTTCATACTAAGTTATAATATATATTTAATTTGTAGCTCAAACACTGTGAAAGAATAATTTCTATAAATATTGTACTATTACCAACACATTTAAGAAATAGTTTCTTTGTAAACTTTCTTATGAATACAAAATTAATAATACATAGTTGAAAAGACATTGTTACATAGCGTTTATCTTTTCTTATGCAATTTCCCATTGATGTGAGCTCAATAACTCTGTTTTCTATTATAATTATCTATTCACTTAGTTTAAGTGATGGTATTTGCTACATATTGTGTATTACAATTAAAGTAATAGGTAACTTGAGTAAATGGCCACTTTCTGATGTAGGGAGTAATAAAGAAAACGTTATAGGTATCCGGTACCTACATGTCTTATAAGTGTAGAGAATATTGTATTTAAAAACGATGACTTATTTATTAACAATTGTACAAAAGGAATAATTTTCAAATCTCATCATCATCATCATTATCATATCAGCCGTTGGATGTCCACTGTTGAACATAGGCCTCCCCCATCGACCTCCAGAACGACCGGTTTCAAGCAGCCTCCATCCAACGGCTTCCGACGACTTTCCTCAAATCGTCTGTCCATCTCGTGGACGGCCGTCCGACGCTGCGCTTGCCGGTACGTGGTCTCCACTCAAGAACCTTTCTGCTCCATCGGCCGTCAGTTCTTCGAGCTATGTGCCCTACTCACTGCCACTTCAGCTTGCAAATCCATTGGGTTATGGCAACCTTCGTTTGCCTGCGGATCTCATTATTTCTGATTCGATTTCGCAGAGAAATACCAAGCAAAGTCCTCTCCATTGCCCGCTGTGCGACTTGAAGCTTGTTTAAAAGGCCCATAGTCACAAACCACGTCTCAGATCCGTATGTCATCTCTGGTAACACACATTGGTCGAAGACTTTCGACTTCAGGCACTGAGGTATGTCAGATAAAAAGGCGTTTTTTAACTTCCCGAACGCTGCCCAACCTAGCCGGATTAAACGATTGACCTCTCTCTCGAAGTTGGACCTACCAAGATGGACATTTTGTCCTAGGTAGGTGTACTCATTTAATTAAAAGTCTAAATCGGATTTTACCGTGTTTATTTGTTTAAAAACTTTACAGTTTAACGATTTTTTAGTTAAATTAAATTATTTCCCGACGTTTCGGACCCTTTACAGCGTCCATGATCTCGGGGAACTGAGGTGGTGGGTGTCCAAATAATGAATATACTGTGTGTGTGGTGTGAGGTGTACTTGTCAACAACTTCGAAGGTAAAATTTCCAACCGATATCGGGGTGGTCACGACATGGACATTCGACATGATTTTTGTCTTTTCCATATTCATTTTAAGGCCCACCTGTCGGGGAACTCCATCGAGATCACTGAGTATAATACCGAGGTCCTCCAGAGATTCTGCCATAAAATCAAGAAAAAAAAACATTTTTTTTTCAATTCTTTCAAATTCAATCTTTAAAAAAACATCTGTGCATGTGTGTGAAATTACATATCTATTACATCTTAGAAAAAAAAAAACTTTGAAATAAAATGATATTAGTCGTTCAACTAAATTATCCTAATATGTAGAATAATTGAATCTTGTTTTATGTAAACTTAAAGATCCTTAATATAAATGTATTATCTCGTTCTCTTTAAAAGTTTACCATTAGTAACGCTATCCTCACCTCCACATAATTCGTTAATTCTTCAGTATAAAACAGGTTGATTTTTCTTTTTTATGTCCGCAAGTTCGATTCCCCAATTCCGACTAAGTTATGTTTTCCAAAAATCTAAATTAGCCTGACTCCTTTGATTTCATTGTTTCTCATACTTCAGAATTTGTCAATCCACTTGTAAAATTCAGTTCGTATATCATTTTTTTTTTTTTTTTTAGAAATAAAATCATTAAATCCTTTTTTAAGTATGGTGATTTGTAAGGCCATCGTCCTTAATCTAGTAAAGTTTTGTTTCGTAACAATCTAACATTGAACATTTTAATTAAATGTATGGAAGCGACAAGCGCATAGCGGCCGTCGATACGTCGTGGCGTCGCGACCACTCGGCGTGGTGTACTTAGTAAACTATCACGAATTAAACTTTACGTACGTTCTCACTTCTTTATTAGGAACTCGTGGCCGGCTCCTCGTGAGTGATCATGTGATTGTGATGAGACCACTTAAGCAAATAAATACCCGGCTGCTCCCCGCAAATTGTCAACATTTGGTTTATTTACGAATATAATTTGTCGGAATGATGTATACATTATATATATTCATATATAATGTATACATCATTCCCGATCCAATCGGATGTTTATTGTGTTTTATAGGTGCAAGAAGAATTTCGCTAAACTTAAAAAAATAATAAATATTTGGATTTTTTTTATATCTTACTATGGACTTAAATCAGCCTGTAAACGTCCCACTGCTGGGCAAAGATCTCTACTCCATGTAGGAAAAGTGTTGGAGCTTAATCCTCCACGCTGCTCTTCTGCGGATTGGCGGATAATTTCCCTACCAGGAGTAACGATCGTTACCAGGTGTCTCTGATAATAACCGGGGCCGACGGCTTTTCTTGCTCTCCGAGGCACGGTGAGGAAACCCACAAGGACATAAACCCAGACCGGAAACAAATATTTGCACTAATACAAATATTTGCCCCAAGCGGGGATCAAACCCGAGACCGCCGGCGGTGAGGCGATTACTCGCACCATTACACCAAAACGGTCGTCACTTTGGGCTTAATCATACATGACTAGCCATATATACTACTTCGAATTTTTAATAACTTGATAAAGATATTTTAAGTAAATTTGGTCATTATATTTGTCAATCAAAATTGTTGTTTATCGTTAATTATATTTGTTGTTTATGGGATTTTCGTGGGGTTTTATGGCTTCCCCCTCCTCAATTTTATATACAATACCATTTTTTAGTAACAATATTTCAGAAAAAAAATTCGGAGCTATTTATCGCAAAAGCTGCGATTGTAAATAATTACCTTAAATTTAATTTATATTACAATAGCTATGCCCGCGGCATCGCCCGCAAATAAATTTTACTTTACCCACACATCTACTACTACCAAAGTACAGTTGGAACTAACCGCGACTCAGAAAGTGCCATCTATTATGAAATTATCGCACTTCAAACTGTGATAAGTACTATGCGTAGAAAAAAATGACGATCTGATATTTTGAAAAAAATACAAATATCAAATTACACTAAACTTTGACAGAGTAAAGAGAGACTAAATGTTATCTAAAGACATGCTTTATGATTTTTAAGCTGATTTTTCAACCTATACTTAGTACTTTAGACGTGATGCGTGTTAAATGTATGCGTGAATAAACAGTCAGACAGACAGACAAACAGACATTTGAAAAAATGATAAAAATGTTTATAATTAATATTTGAGCCCTATACAAATTTTTCTTCAAAAATTCTTAAAAAAGCACGGTAATTTTACAATTTTATTATATGTATGTATAGAGAATGAAATAAAAAAAAACCAACAAAACAGATAAATCTTCGTACAACTGTAGTACGCAAACCTTAAAAGACTATTTGAACTCGCCTATATTTTTGAGCCGAAATAGCCAATTGAATAGAAAAAGTTGATTGCACTATAAAATTTAACATTCTGACATATAATAAAAATGTTTCATTAATATAAAAAAATAATGCATTTTGCTTAAATTATATCATTTCAAAATTTAAACAAATTATGTATCAATACGCAACACAAACTTATCCAGTCGAAAACTTTATGTTAACTTTTAACTTTACAGTCTAATTTAAAAAATAACTAAAAAAGGCGCTGTTATCAAAAAAAACATAGAGAAATATTCGTTATTATTCGAAATTTAAAGCTTAAAATATTAATGATAGTCTTCCATTTCTTATTTTAATGTTTTTGTTAACATTATTATAGCAGTTAACAAACAAAAATTAGAACAGATAATATATATTACAATTATTAAGACAACAAAATAACGCCAGCAATTTCATGAGTGAATAATTCACAGTTATTTAATAGAAACGGATTTAAGATATAGCATATGATTTATCTTATTATACAAATTATGGACGAACTCAGTATAGTTTTCCATTGTCCAACGAGTGGACAACTGAACTTATATTGTCTAAGATATTGTGAAGGCTCTATAGCGGTAACAATCTACCTAAAAAACCACGAACAGCATTTCACGATTTCAGTATTCAATCAGCAATAGTGAAGCAAGCGCGCGCGCGAACTGATAAACGCAAGTAAAAATATAAGTTAAAAAATAAAAATCTAATGTGCTTTTAAAATGTACAAAGATAATTTAAGGTGAGCTTAATATGCCTAGGTTAAAAAAATAATTATTATTAAAAATTATTTTTTAAAAACAATTTCTTTTTAGAATAATTGATAGATATTTTTGGATTATGATATATTTAGAAAAATCGTATAATATTTTATACAGTTATTAATTTCATATTTTAACTTATTTGATGTGTCATATTTCTTAATTTTTTTTTTTTAAGTCTACGAATTATATCAAGTAATTTAAACATTTTTATTAATATTTTTCTTACATAAACATTTTACTGAAATGTTACCCAAATTCAAAATTCACGCCTATATTATGTTCTATGAAATATTTTTTTTTCCAAATATTAGTGACTGATATTTTTAAAGAAATCTCCATATTTTCGTTCATTACTTACTTACTAAAACCCTTCAAAGAGTAGTTCTTTTTTTCTAAACAAATTCATTTAAAAATCATTTAAGTTGAAACCATAATTTGAAAAAAATAACATCTATTGTTGTTTTTTGATGTAACTAATATAAAATAAACGAAAATTTATTTTAAAAGTTCCGAAATTTAATTGTTTAAATAAATAAAAACGCCTACTGGAAAAATGCCTTTAAGCCTAAAAACCCATATCGTTTTATTTGCTACGTTTGATAGTGTTTTATTTCTTACCACAACTTAAAATATATAATATTTCTGTAACATTTCTTACTATAACGATGTTTTGTCCCATATACTTATTATAATTATAATATGAATTAAGTTCCATGATATTTTATCATAAATATCATAAATGTGTCATGTGTAATCTATAATATAAAAATAATTCGGGTTTTCCTTCTTGGCGCTATAATTCCAGAACGCACGAACCGATTTCCACGATTTTGCATTCGTTGGAAAAGTCTCGGGCTCCGTGAGGTTTATAGCAAACAAAATTCAGGAAAAATTTTAACAGAGAAGCAGGAAAACAGGGAAAATCATTTTTCACATTACAGCGCCATCTCTGATACATAGCATGTACTACACTGTTGTGTGTGCTTTAATCCCCAAACGAAATGTTACAAAAAACGAAGCCATCTGGTGGCGAAACGGAGTTTGCCGGGTTTGCTAGTTAATTATAATATACATCTTATATTAAAAAAATTAACTCCAAATGTAACAACTCTTTTACTTGATTTATGGTAGTTTTATTACATGTGGCTATATAGCATTACTTAGATTAAATAAAATTCAACAAAAAAAAAACTTGACTGACCCGTTGGCCAGTTGGCATTGACCATGCTTTCTACTCGAGGGTTGTGGGTTCGATTTCCGCCCCAAGTCCGTTTGTAATATGCATATATGTATTATATTTATAAATCTATTAGTCGGTTTTTATGTACCTTAAGAACAGTCGGCCATGTGTTAAACATATTTATTTATTATTTATTAAAAAATACGTCAAATTTCAAGTCGAACTCACGCATCAAAGACTTGTAAAATCTAACACTCCATGTTTTATAAGATTAAGCAGAAATCGCTGAAAAATCATCTTTGTTGTTTGTCGTTTATCTTTTTAGCAAGTCTCAGAACAGACTACGGAAAAAAGTAATAATTAAATTCCCTAGATATATATTTTCAAATATTTTTTATTAATATTCCTACACGTTTCCGTGTTATAAAACTACCTACTGCGCGAGTTAAAAACTTTTAGTACACTTACCCACTTTTTCCAAATGTAGTCTATTTAAATATTTATTTCTATGTTATTTGTCAGTCAGTATTTCAAATTATATTTAGTAGATATCATGTCTTAGCAAAAGTATGTAAATTATATTCTCATATTAATAATGTGTTTTTAACCAATAACTTAGTCACATATTGAAGAGTGATAGATATTAAACTGAGCAAATCGTCCTGGATAATCAGTTTTTTTTTAGTTGCTATTATTAAAAAAATAGAATAAAAGTAAAATACGATATATATAGTAAATTACGATATTTCTTAAATCTAAACTTTATTGGCTATTCCAGGTTCGCAAAACAAGCATACGAATGACGGCTATAAAAGAATACCCTTTCGATCTGAGTGATTTAAAACATCAGAACAGCGATACACTTCCTCCGAAAACGACTGAACACTTATCGTTTGATAAGGATCAAAGACTTACAATAAGACCAAGCACACCATCCGCCGACGGCAAAAGAAAAGTTTCTATCATGGCCGATGAAGGAAGCAAAGATAGAGAAAATCTGCCATCAGAAAGGTAAGAATAAAAATAAAAGTTTTCAAGTCAATTTCTATTCTATTCCGCTTAACAAAATCTCTTAAGAGGAAAGGGTACCTGAATCTACGAATAAATTATATAGATCCATAAACACACGCAACAAAAATAGACAACACTAATACTTACAAAATTAGAAGACTAATTAAATTGAATTTAATAAGCTGTGATATATTATTCATTAATATGAACTACTAGTGTAACAGGATAATAGGGAAAATTATACAGACAATATATCTGCCTAAAATTATCTCGTGAATAAAAGATTTCAACGCTCGTACTTTATGTTTTCTTAGCATATTTACTGAAAATTTATCAAAATTCGTTTGTAATTTTTGTAAAGACAACTAATAAATCATGAAATTGTTAAAGTAACTGAGTTACATAAACAAATAATAAATATATTTAAAATTAATATAACATATATACATATATTTAAAGTCAATTCCTACTTAAGGGGGTAGTTTGGTCTAGAGCTAGATTTTTGACACCAATTTGTGTTAGAATAACTCGGAAATCATTGAAAAAAAAAATATTTTCATGTCGTTGTTTAATTTTTACAACGTATACCACCGAAAACTGCCTCCATCGGCGCCCACTGGGCGATGTTGTATGCATCTGAAAAAAAGAAATAAAATCTGTATGAGTATTCTGAGCACTGGTAGCACAATTAGTACTTAGAAAAATTTTGTTACGAAATGGCGGCTTGTTAAACTTTGATTAACGATATTTCAATTATTTTTTATTTTATTTTGGGTATTCAAAATGTGGGCAACATTATTATTCGACTCAATTCTGCTACCAGTCCTCAGAAAGAGGCTAATGAAGGTATGTGCAAAATTTGAGCTCAATCGGTTAATTAGTTTTAAAACTTTCAACGCGTTTATCTCTAAACTATGTTTCTTAAATCGGTATGCCGATGGAGGCAATTTTCGGCAAGACTGCATCGTAAAAATTTAAAAACTACATGAAAATAGTTGAAATATTTTTCTTTTTTGAATGTAGATACATTCATAAAGCAACAATAAAAACATATGTAAGATTTCATCAAGACAACTTCAACGGTTTCAAAGTTATTCCAACCCAAAATGACGTCAAAAATCTAGCTCTAGAACAGACTAACACCTTAAGCCAATAATTGAGTGAATAGCCTCTCCATACGTTCTGAGAACTGCTTAAATATCTGCCATCTACTAGGTCAACTACGAAAGATTTCAAAGTCACTGACCACTAGCATTATCGTGGCCTTAGAGTTAACGTAGTTCTTTAAAATGTCAATAGATAGCGCTATAACGTCAAAAATTTTAAAAAAACTAAGTTAATTAGTTAAATTAATTAATGAATTAATATTTGAAAAAAAACTGTATTAACATCAAGTGTCATATACTACGAGTACAAGTTTAAAAAAAATATGTGAAAAGAACTATGTCCCAAATTAGGCCATAATATTCTGCATAGATTATTTATACATACCAGTATATAGTACAAGTATGTTGCTTGGAGTATAGAAACATAATACATATTTTAAGACCAGACTATGCATGCGTTAGAAATTATAAGATGTCAAAGTAGGAATCTCAATCAGATCGAATCTTCATCAGCGATGTCAAATCCTACAAAAAAAAATCTTTACCAGAAGAAGGCGTCTTAATAGGTTCCTTTTGGTAGCTAACAAATCCTAAATACCATAAAATTAAAGCTATAATTGCGCAACAGCCTACAGATCGAGCATCATCCTTACATGTGCAGTAGATCGGTTCAATATCAAGGAGTTCCTTCCTTCCCCATTTTTTTTCTCTTATTATAGATACAATACTTTGTTTCACTTACATGTCTTGATTGTATTCGAGCCCTAATAAATAATGATCTGAAACATTTAATCCATATAAAGAAAAATCAACTGATATATCCTCTTAACATAATTCAATTCTGAATCTACGATCATTAGCAACATGTTCACCATAGTACGACTTTGCTTGATTTAATTGGTAATATCCTAAACATGAAGCAATTACAAATTGCTTCGTGATCCTAACGCTATAAAATAAAGGTCCCGTTCACTTAAAATAAATGCGAATGATCCATAAAAAAAAATGATTTTGATAATTTTTGACAGAAAAAAAGTCCATGTATATTTTTATAATAGACTCTCTGATAGACTTCATTGATCCCTACAAATCCGCTCATGGATGCATAATAATGACTAAATATATGTACATATACATATGAGCTGAATATTTACAACACTCTTCACAATGACATATGTATATGTTTTGGTTATACGTGGATGGCCTAAATTCAAATTTATTACATATGTAATTTTGTTATCCATACATATATATATTTTCTACAAATTACGAACTCCCATATAAACTTTCATCACTTATTAGAACCCCTTCATGCCCTTGTTTGTAAATAAAGACAGCTTATGTCTTTTCCCAAGATCTGGTCGATTTTTTATCGAATTTCATTAAAATCGGTTTAAGGGTTGGGCGTGAAAGCTTGACATTGTTTGGACTTCCATACGAACTTTCATCCCTTATTTCACCCCCAAGCAGGTCGAAAAAAACGATATAATATATAAAATATATTAATATACTGAATATTATATACATATTAATATAGTAAATATTTATAAAATCTATGTAAAAATATATATTAACAATATACAAGACTAAGCTGACTGGAAACTGCTATCAATTTTTTGCTTCTGCACTTAGAGGCTTGTTATAAGCAGGCGCTTTACCTTAACAAAACAAACTTCGATACAAATATTAAACACCTATTTCAACACTTTCAAGCCTTTCTTTTCGCGATAAAAGGTATGTCCTTTCCCTGCTATATTATAGCAATATTATTTTAGGAACAAATTTCATTAAAAAATAATTTATTAAAAGCATGTTGTGTATCCAAATATTTTTCTTTTAGTAATATAATTTAATCATCTTATTGATATACGATACATACAAAATATGTTTATTAGACTTCCTTAACAACTACACCAAATGAAACCGATCGACATGATAGTATGATCTTTATGTTGAATTAGTACCTCATACAGATTGCGTTAATGCAATAACATTTTAATTATATAGTTTACATCCGTTTCTTACAATAATCACGTGACTGTTTTATGAAAGGCACTATTCATTGTCCAAATCACATTGATCCACGAAGTGAGACCGATCCTTTAAATTTGTAATAGAAATATCACTGCGGAGAACAAGGAGAGGAGCTCTATTCATTTGGATTCATTCGATATTCGTACACGTACAAAACAATACGTCATGACATGACTCACCGAACAAGGCTGTCGTAACGCATATACATATTACATTTATTACATACTCAAATCACGTGCTCGTTGGACTCGTTACATATCATTTTTATTTTCTATTAATTGTGAACATTTATTTTTTGAAGCCATCCATTGGTTATTATTTATTTCACTAAATATACTTGCTGATTCAGCCTGGTTATGTAAATGTATTTAAACCTAATTTCCAGTGTTAAACGTAGACCTCCTCCATTATATCTGGGGGGAGGAGGTTGCTAATAGTCGCACGCTTGGCAGGCGGTTTGGCGAGCGTAGTGTGTTGTGATAGGATATGGTGACGCTGCTGCCCATTAAAATCATGGTTGTTCACACCGCTATGGCTTTAGTCGCCTTTTACGACACATCGGCAAAAAAGAGGTCGGGACTATTCTTCTCTGCCGGTCACCGCGCGGCAAAATATACGGCAAAATATACTTATAATAAAATTACAAAAAAAAATAAATTATAAACAGTAATAGAGTTCATACTCACAATATAAAAGTTTTAGTAAATATTTATAAAATCTATGTAAAAAATGTATATTAAGAATATACAAGACTAAGCTGACTGGAAGGATCCTGTTGCCTGCAGATCCGGGACCCTCCAATTAAAGCGGCTGACGGCTCCCCGCAGGGGTTTAGTACGGTATTGCACTCCCAAAGTGCCGAGTCATAGCGTAGGTCTAGGACTGCCGACCCGGGCATCCTGGATATCATCCGTAAATAAATTCCCCTGCGACAAAAAAAAATTAAAGCTGACTGGAAACTGCTTTCGTTCAGTTGCAATTTTTTGCTTCTGCACTTAGAGGCTTGTTATAAGCAGGCGCTTTAACTTTTTTTAAAGTATTAATTACTTCATAAAAAACGTAAAAATTTTCATAAATTTTTCATCAGTTATTCCTTTAAAAATATATATTGCTTAGTTATTTGTATATACT
The DNA here is from genome assembly GCA_036937285.1 of Euphydryas editha. Lineage (NCBI taxonomy): Eukaryota > Metazoa > Arthropoda > Insecta > Lepidoptera > Nymphalidae > Euphydryas > Euphydryas editha. The sequence continues at coordinate 9,965,103 of JAUPFZ010000006.1, forward strand.
TTATAATTTTTATGATTTTGACTACGCGTTGGCGCAGATTCATTACTAGCTTGTATCAGCGTCATACTGCTATCAGTACATATAAAATTAGGCTCCATGAAATATTTTACGAATAACTTGATAAAAATATGACTTGTTTTTTAACATTTTTCTTTTTATTTATATTTTTTCTTTTACATTATTTAGCTAATTATGCAAAATATAAGCAGAATTTTTTGATTTTCTCGTTAAAACAAAGAAACTAAAGGTAGACTTTAATTTTGAAATTCCGCTGCCATTGAATTCAAAGTTTAAATTTTTTTGCCACTAATTCAAAACTACTTTTGGAAGTAAAACGAAAAACTAAAAAGGCTTGGTTATACCAAAGGAAAGATACAGATTAGTTTATAAAACTCATTTTACTTTTTGCACAAGGTTTAGAAAACCTTGTGCAAAAAGTAAAAAGTGATAAAAAATGAGCAAGGCGCTTTTAACCTTATCAAATAAAAACACACAAGTTTTTTTTTTAAATTTTATTTACTTATTTGCTAGCGATTTTTACATAATTTTTAATCAAAGAACATACATATAGTGCGAAATTAACAACACGTATAGAGTAATGCAAAATCATTTAAAATCAAGTACAACTTGCTTATAGTAAATTAGTTTAATTAAGCACATCATTATAATTTAGTTAGAGAACGAAAATAATATTATCATTCGAAAAAAAAAACTTTAGCCGAATTAAATAATGAAATACCTACTACAAGTGGAAGTACCTATACAAGTTAATTAATAGAAATTAAAAAAGGTTCTTAACATCCAAAACAATTTAAAGATTACATCCAAAAAACAATGGTCAAAAAATATTTTAATGTACAAATATTTTATATAGATATCGATGGTTTTCATACCACTGTTGGTACCTATCCCATTGAAGGCATTCCTGTTATTTTCGATTAGCATAGATGTTTGTATAAAAAGAGGGTCGGATCTTTTCGACTACACGGCTTTTCTTTTTTCAAAAATTCGGGTGACGTATTTTGTTATAATAATCGATGGTGGATTAGTAACATCAAAATGCTTATTTTTGACATATTATGTCAAAAATAGACTACTAGCATATATTGCCTAATGACATACAAGTGAAATTTAAAAATTACAATAAAACTATATTCATGATAAAAAAAACACTTTATGACCATTAAAATACGATTAAAATGATGCCACGGTTGCTTAACGAAAACATTTATAGAGCTATTGCCACCATTGACAGTTTGCTGGAATGAGATGATTTGGCTCTTTACTCAACCGGTTTGCATCTTACCTATCGGAAAGGAAACAAAGAGTGGTGTTAAGGGGTTATGAATCACTACCATACCTGTCTACCTCTGGGGTACCACAGGGCTCTCACCCAGGGCCGATTTTATTCGTGGTTTTCGTAAATGACATCGTAAACTTCATAAAGCACTGCAAATGTTCCTTATATGCAGATGACTTATAAATATATATAAGATAGGCTTCTGAAGGTATTTATAAGAGTAGAAATAGGTTGTACAAACTGTACACTATGAAGCAATGGAATCAGGAGACTAGATTTCTGGATTATGTGAAACCATATTCTAAAACTTTTAAAGCTGTTTGTATGGCTGCTAAATCAAAATATATTAAAGATAAAATTATTAATTCTGATAATAAAATTAAGTGCATATGGAATATAATTAATAGTATCTGTGGGAAACGTAATAAACAAACTATACTATAATAATATAATATAATTAAATTAAATATAAATGGTGCTGTTGTAAGCTCAGATGACAAGTTGGCAAACGTCTTTGATAAAATACCCATTGATTTAACTTCTCAACTGAATTCATCTTCAACTAATTCTACCCAACTTCTTAAAAATAGCGTTAGCAAATATAATGTTGATTTTCATTCTCGCAGGTTGATTCTTTAGATATTCTAAAAGCATTTAAGAGTCTAAATATTTAAAAAAAGCAATGATCTGTGGGAGATTTCAGTTAAATTAATTAATACTATCATTGATGTCCTGGCTCCGTACTTAGCCTTAACTTTTAACAATGCTTTTAAAGTGGGTTCTTTTCCAGATTTGCTAAAATATAGTAATTTTTTACCAATTTTTAAAAAAGGACATCAGTAATCCCAGCAGTTATAGACGACCCATTTCAATCTTACCGTCCTTAAGTAAAATTTTTGAAAAAATTATATTATATCAACTTCTTTTCCATTTTTAAGTTAATGGAATTTTTCACAGTGAACAATATGGTTTCACTAGAGGTCGCTCTACGACAGATGCTGGTGTGGCACTTCTCAAACATATATATGATGCTTGGGAGAGGTCACAAAATGCTATTGGTGTATTTTGTGACTTATCAAAGGCATTTGATTGCGTGGACCACGGGATTTTATTAAGTAAACTACAATATTACGGTGTTAATGGTAAAGCTTCTTGATCTCATTACTTCATATCTATCTAATAGAATTCAACACGTATCAATGAACGGAACAAGGTCTTCTGGATCTGTGCTAAAAATAGGCGTTCCATAAGGATCGATTCTAGGTCCTTTCTTTTTTTTAATATACATAAATGATCTGCCATTTTATGTTAAGGATATTTGTGACATAGTGCTATTTGCAGATGACACATCGCTTATATTTAAAGTTGATAGGAAGAAAGTAAATTATGATGACGTGAACAGTTCTTTGTCTCGAATTCAGGATTGGTTTAAAACAAACAACCTCGTTATGAACTATTCTAACGAATGGAATATGATGCAATCGCTATAGATCTAATTGTTAGAGCAGCAGGGCTAAAAAAAAATCTTAAAGATTCAGCAAATAATAATTCATCGTTATACTTAATCATTAAAAAAAATTATATACGTTTTTTTTTTATTTAAACTTATTTTACATAAAATTACAATAATACACTCCAAAAATCGCGGAGATTTATCCGGAGTGTGATTTAATTTATATGTGACTTAAATTATATACTTAAATATATTTTGTTACATTCAGCGTTAATCGTTAAGCATTATAATTAAGATTATAAGCGCATGTTAATAAGATATACACGTTTGTGTGTTTGTGTGTGTGTTTGTAACATAGAAACAATAGCTTTTTATACTTATGTGCACATGAATTTTTTAAAATAATCTTACACCAAAAAAAAAATTTTTTTTTCGGTCCGCCTAATTTTTGAAACTACTGAACAGAATTTTATAAGTAGTTGATTTTATAACATGTAACTTAGGTTATCTTTATTTTAGAGAAATACTTTGGGTTTCGCACATAACAATAACACTGACGAAATTTTAAACAAAATCATACTCAATACTGAGCTTTTAAAAGGGTTTTGTTATAATTGGTATACAATAAGTATATGCTTTTACCAGTTTATCTTTATACACTAGAGGATCTAGAGGGCCTAATATACTCGGCCCGACTTCAAAAGGGCACGTGTGTGAATACAAACTAAAATAACATACAGTATTTTGTAGTTTTTCAAATCGTATTTTTTTTTAATTCGTTTTGTTTTAAAAAAAAAAAATTCGTTTGCCGTCAAGTGACTATTTATTTATTACTCATAGTTTATATTTTTATATTAAGATAACCATAACTACACTTTTTATGCGTTAAATTCCTCCAGCTATTGTATATCAATAAATATATGTCATTGAATGTTGGACAGACCGGTAAACGGTGTTTTGAATGGAGACCTTACTAAATCCTATAAAAATTCCATATCATATCGTTATTACTTTTCCATGACCATTCGACATGGACGATTTGCCATTATTTACTCAATCGAATGCGCAGCTACGCACACTTGACACTCTCATAAACCGATGAGTGTTTCAGTCGTCTCTACCACGTAACATTTTCAACAACAATTACAACATATAAAACGAACATATTTTAAAGTATGTTTTACATTTGTATTCGGTAATTTGATAAAAGTGTAAAATAACATTCATATTTCATACAATACAAAACTTTCAGTTTTTAATCGTATATATGAGTGTGTGTAAATAAGCAAAGAGGGGCGATAGGTGCGCGTGTAGTGTCACCGGAGTCGTGTTACAAATGTTTGAAAAGGAATTTTAAACAGGCAGTTTCGAGTCAGCGCGTTCATTCAGTCGTATTTACTCTTCAGTAGCTCGACACTTCGGCCAGACAGAGGCTCCTTAATGGCACTGCTTAAGTATATCTTCTGATCTCTAGGGGTTTATATTAATTGTAGTTAAGTAATTTTTTGCACGGCCAATGACCGAGTAGCCGGCCGGTGAAACTGAGCGCAGTCACGTGTCCGGGGTGAGGCGCGGCGGGCGGCTTGACTCGCAGCCGAACCTTCTCTTATAAGATGCACATTCGCCGCGGTATAGGTGTGGAGCGTGCTGACTTGTACGGCATGCCCCCGCGCAGGCTCATTGTAATACACGCTCGTTAATATCCTAGTTTTATCAACTAAGACTCACTGAGTGCCATGTAGAATAATGTCTCACAGCAGCCTAAGTTGTCACTACGACAGCTACCTTCCATCAGATTCATCCCTAGAAACAGACGCACTAACTAACCGACATTGGTAAGTTTAAATATTTATATCTACTTGACTATCAATACGACAAGCAATATATTTTTATCACAAGTGTTTTAACACAATTCCCTATAACCAGCTAGTAAATTAAATTTGGTGAATATTTTGCAAAAGTTTAGCCAGTATATCTGGTTAATTATGGAAAAACGAAGTAAAATTAAAGCCTTAAAACTTATTAAGTAACTACAAACATTTAGTACAAGTTAAAGTAAAAGCATTTTTGATTCATAAATAATATGATTCTGAAGTACCTGCACATAATCGAATATTCATACTTTTTAATTTCCTTTGATATTTTAATAAAATGATCGCAACCGTGACATTTCCAATCGCTTACATGTCGACAGCACGCATTGCGGTACCGGCTACATAAATTGTACGTAGTGTAACAAATAATATCTCCAATGTGACCCACATATGATTAGCGTTTCTTAACACTGACATATCGGTAGCAATAATGACACGACGTGTCACCTATCGCATATCGACAATTCTTCAATTAAACACATCAACAGCCGATGGAATCGCGTTAAACACACGAGCCATGACATTCACTAATAATTAAACAATAATTATTTGCTGTCAATGTTGATATTGACCCATAATACTGCACGGTTTTTTTGCGATAAAACTTTTAGTCATGCATCACCTTGCATCGTAGGTTGGTCAATAGCACGTATAGTTATAACATTGACCGTGTAAAATAATACAATCGATTTTTTTTTCTTTTTACTTTTAGATAATTATTAAATTTATTTATTCCAAATAATACATTCGATAATTTAGAAATAAATAACAATACTAAGCAATAAAACTAGTATGTTGCACTAACAGAGGTTGTACTTTTTTTAATTTTATTAAAACTACCCTCCACCCTGGGTCTGCCCTTTACTTTGTTTACAATGTCTTCGAATTTTAACTCTTTCATACTGTTTCTCGCGTTCATGCTTCTCGCACATTCATTCTTCATACTAACTTCATCTTTGATTCATCGTCTTTGGCATTTCATATTTTACAGGTGATTAATACAGTTTGGCTTACAAAATAATGTTACTAATTATGATACAATCTCTTACAACTAAGAACTAAATCTAAATTTTTTAAGCTGACATATATATGTATTTGTTTTTCTTATCTACTTAAATTGTTTTATTTGTGATTTAATATTTACAATGTTCCTTAAACTAGACCTATCCTATTTATTAACATAAAATTTCTTATGTTATAATCAATATACAATTATACTGAATAGACAGACAGAGGTTGTACTTCGTAACATGTCAATAACGGGAATAAACTAAATAGTACATAATGATAATATGTATATATATTATAAAATACATTCACTAAGCAATAATATCTTAACAAATTAAAATCCCGTTAATGATTTTTTTACTGAATGTCTCCAAGGTCCGAATTTTATTATAAACCAACAGTAAAGCAATGATGAAGCCTTTCCCTTGACATCAAGCCAACAACAACTAAACAAATTGACAACTGTTTTCTGAATTATGAATAAATAGAAGGTCAAGTAATACAGGTAGTCTTATTAGTTTAAACCTTCGCAAATCGTAATCACATGCTACTTACTTTTAAGGACAGTTTAGCCTTATACAAGTGCATGGCCTAGGGCAGGGATGGCGAACCTTTATATATCAACGTGCCATTTTTCTAAACAAATATTTAATGAAATCATAGGCGTGCCATCAAATAATGTTGATTTTATCATTTTTGGGAAAATAATAAAAAAAAATTGTGTCAATCAACTTAAAAGTCCTCATCCTGTGTCGGAAGTGCACACGAAAAGAAAAGTCATCCCCCGTACTGACCAATGTTTACACACACAGGCTATGCGTAGTGTGTAGTAGTAGTATGCCTAAAAAAAGGTCGTCGCTTCTACGTATCGATATTACTCGATAATTATCGGATGAAATTATGCCCAATTGTATGCCCCCTTTTTTTCTTAATGCATTATTAATTTCGTGATCGGTGATGTGCCCAAAATATTGTGACATTGGTTCGCCATCCCTGGCCTAGGGTAATGGTCCTTAGTACAAATTCTTTATCTACCCTAAAAAAATTAAATGAAATAACAAAAATATTTATAAAATATCGCTTTAATATTTGTTCAGTAATTTTAAATACCTATTATAGTTTCGTTATATCATCAATCTTCTTATTTTAAGCTGAAATAAACCCAAATTTTTTTAAGTTTGTAGGTCACATCATAAACCTTACGACGTTTTCTAGTTACAAGTTATTCGAGCATGAAATGATGAAATCAATTCTTAGATGAGAAATTATTAAGTTATCTTGTGTTCTTGTCCCTCTATGTGAGAGTAATCCGAATTGAGAAATATGACAAATAATTGAGGTACCAGTTTGATTCTTGTTAATTTTAGTTGAACTGGTTTTCGTCGTTGCTTAAGAAAATTAAGTTGTAAAAAAAGTTATATCGTAATCAGACGTTGCCAATAAACTCGAAAGTTAATGAACAGCTTATTACTTAATTTCAAACTAAATAATGGCATTTGACTAATGGAAATTTCTTACAGGAATGGCCGAATATCAACTCAAGCAGAAGGGCCTTCGCGCCGCAAAAGTAACCTTCACAATGCCATAGCCGCTGAGGTTGATTCCTCTTGGGGTAATTAATTCATCTTTATTATCTACTTATTTTTAAATTACAAAGAAACGGAGATTTTAAAATATCTAATTTTTATTATTGGTTTTGTTTTATTTATTTAAACAAGTATTACTTTCAATTTATTATTATCAAAACCTATGAAATAACATATGGATAGCATTGTGGAAAGTACGCATATATATCGCATTATTACATATACGTATTTACTAATATAATAAAAATATGGTAGTTTGTTTGTTAATTTGCTTGAAAACGCGTAATTCTACCGAACCAATTTAAAATAAAAATCAGCAAAAAAACTTGTTTATTATGTAATATAATAACTAAATATAACATATAAGCTATGTGTTATGAAAGGAGAATAATCAACGCGTGTCACATCAATGCCTTAGAAGCATATTAACAGGTATCACCGCGTCGTTTAGTATCTTATAAAAGAACACCGGTAAATTCCCACGACTGACTACCCCATAGCGAAATATGTCAACTTATTGTGTGAACGTATACATTTTTAATCTTCAGAGCGACCAGTTCACATCGAGGGAAGGTATAAAAAATACTCAACTACATCTTCTGTCTATTCGAAGAAAGCTTTGTCACATCAAAGTGAACACATAGAAAGGTAACAATTAAAAATAATAAACTAATATATTACTTTAACATAAATAAGCCAAATAATAAATCAAATAGAATTATATTATATTCATATTGGTATAACCTAATTACTCCATCCTACCACAGATCCTGGTGGTACGCCTGTTGTCAAAAGTGTCACACAGAAGAATCCGAAATTCCGTCATGGGAACCTCCACATTGGCAGAAGTTATGTCCTTATCCATTATGTCCCACTTACAGACGTTTTGCTCAAAATATTTCTATATTATTAATTGGTGAGTGCTATATAATTATGTCATCACATTTCAGGATACATAACACTTTTTTAATCTAATAATTCGTAAGAAAAATAAAAATACAGATTTGTAAAAAAACCTTTACGGATTTGTAAAAAAAACACTTCGCACTTCATTTTTATTTCCTATTGCGCATTGCTTCAGATAATCGAATCAGAACCATGACTGAGTGAAAAAATGTACATTGACAAATATCCGTATCGAAAATGTAATTTGTAACAATAATAATGATTTCAAAATACTTATTTTGTTAATAAATATTTTAGTTATTTTTGATGACTAATCGAATTATTGGATATATACATTAGGTATATATTATGTAATAGGAGTCCTATTAAATAATATATACCGTCCTATTATAGGACTAATGAATTTTATTTTCACATATATTTTCTAATTATTACACTAAGAATTTTTTAATAATATAAACTAGATTATTAAAAAAACATAATATGTGTTACAGGTATAATGGTGTGGGTGTTGACGTGGATAGTATTAGGTGACACCGCGGCGCCAGGCGGTCAACTATTCATGATGGCTGTCCTTACCATTGCTGCTCACTTCGGCGGTTGGCTTGTGGTGAAAGTAACTTCTCTGCCACCACTTGTGGGGATGCTCATTGTAGGGATAATTATGAAAAACATCGGCTTTGTCAATTTTAATTCGGAATTTCAACACGTAAACTCCTACATAAGGTATGCATTATAATAGATAATTAATCTACACACAAAATGGACGAACTCGTACTATTTTCAGATCTATGAAATTCAAATCATTGGCATTCCTATATGCAAAATAAGTGGATTTAAATGAATACGCTATTTATCTAACTTAAACAATGACGGGGTAGAAAATTTTAATTAGATCACGAAAACATGTTTAGGAATACATTTAAGACGTATTAAAATGCACACAGGAAGGAAATCATCATTTAGCTAATTGTTTCAGAAAAATAGCTTTAACGATAATTTTAACAAGAGCCGGTCTCGATTTGGACCCAAATGCAATGAAAAAATACTTCTTCACCGTTATCAAGCTCGCATTAGTCCCGTGGACAATTGAATGCGGACTCTGTGCCATATTATGCAACCTTTTACTTGGATTGCCTTGGGACTGGGGTGAGTCTATTTAAGATACTCAGTGATGGCAATATAAAGTATCATGATTTGACCTTATTTCTAACAGCATTATACTTCCAGCATTTCTCCTGGGAGCTATATTTGCTGCCGTATCACCTGCCGTAATCGTACCCTGTCTATTTCGTCTTCGAGAAAAAGGTTACGGTGTCTCGAAGGGTATACCAACACTAGTACTTGCAGTGTCGGGTATAGACGATGCAGCGAGTGTCGCCGTTTTTGGCATAATATCATCTATAATGTTCTCTAGCTCATCTTTAACAACAAATATAATTCAGGTATTATTATAAATAATTTTGTTTATTCAGTATAGAAAGTTATCAAAAAATTCGGAAGAAAGAATATTTCTGAAATTTAAAATAAGTTAATTATATGTTTTCATTTATTTCAGGGGCCTCTTAGTGTTTTTGGAGGTGTGGCGTTTGGTGTATTCTGTGGATATCTAGTAAAATACATCCCAGAAAGAAATGATGCTTTCTTAGTTCCAATAAGAGTACTGTTACTACTTACTGGAAATCTTATGTCCGTGCTTGGTTCTGAAGAAATCGGTTGGGGTGGTGGTGGTTAGTAGATATATGCTTTTAATTCAGAAAATAATTTACTATTATTATTTTATTCAACCATGAGCAGATATTAAAATAAGATACGATGTTACATTTATTACGTATATTTTGATTTGAACCTGTGATTGTCTGATTTAAATTCATGATCTCGGTTTAGTTTCAATACGTTCGATTCAAATTACAATAAACAAGAAAGCACAATGAACTTTTGAAACAAAAAAACAACTTTTACTGGTTCATTAGATTAAATATTTGTAACCTTAGTAAAATACCTATCTAATAAAACACCTTAGTAAAATATATGATGAGATTGATTCTTAATTGTACGCACACTTTTATATTATGACTTTCGCTAGAACGATACAATGACATGAACAATGACAATGACATGAACAAACAAAAGACAAAACCTTTGACGAAATTTCTTTCCGTATTACGGACTTTTGAAGTAAATATTAAATTCCATTATACGAACAATAATTTCAATCAATCTTCTGTAGTGGTAATCAAAGTTCAAATAAAGCTGATGGTCGTTAGTTGAATTCCTGCCCGAAGTGAATATTTGTATTTATACAAATATTTGTTTATTGTTTAGGTATTTGTCATTGAGGATCTCTCACCGTCAATAGGAGAGAGAGAGAGAGAGAGCAATTATCTGCCAAACAGAGTGGTGAATTAATCTCCAACCCTTTACCATATAGAAGATTTATTAGAATGCCGTAAATCATTTAACGGCCGTTTTCGTTCCATTAATTTAAAATTATGTTACAAAAAATATTTGTATCTTTATATATGTTAATAGGTAATAGGAGCATAGACTTTAGCAACTTACTTCAGGTTTTTAAATCGCATAAAATATCTCCATATGTAATTGACTAGTTTCATTCTTTCTTGCACCCGCGATGGTAACGCTTAATATATTTTTTCTGGGTTACATCTTATCCGTTCTCCTATTTTCCATATTTATGAATTCTATTTCTTCTCATATAACTTTATTCTACTACATATTGTATGCAAACTCCAAATCTACACCCAAACTAAAATCATGGATTTACATCGCACTATACATTTAGTTAATAATAACCTTATTAATGTAGCAAAGTGGTCAAAAACTTTTGATTGCATATTAATCCTAATAAAACATGAGTTCTATTATGAGTTTTATATAATTGGGAGTCCTAAATTAATTATATGATTTTCCTCACTGTGTATTTGGACAGTATTGAAATATCATACAGTGTTACAGCTAAGAACTTGAGAATTATCTTTGATCAACAATTCTCCTCAGATCCACATGTACGAGGCAGAAAATCTATAATTAAAATTTCTCCTTATTCAACATAATTTTATACAAAATATTTTACCGCCCAACACATTTTTTTATGAAATTCGTTACCTCTCGAAGCGAGATTTGCAAAATCTCTCGCGTCATTTAAAAATATAATAAAGGAATATTATCTTACTCTATAGCGTTTATTTCAGTAGGTATATAAGTATGGGTATAAATTATGTGTGTAAATATATCTTGAAATCATGCTACAATTATAATTTATCTTTTGCAGGTCCTTTAGCTGTAATTGCATTTGCCTTCGTTTCCTGTAAGGAGTGGGTGGCGCAAGGTTGGGATCCCGAAGATAACCCAGTAGCTACTGCCTTCGAAATATTCTGGATGTTTTTCGAACCTATGTTGTTCAGCATCACAGGTGCTCAAGTAGTTGTAAGTTTGACGTTTATTATTATTTAATAATCTTTATGACGATGATGTCTTGACGACGGTTTCGTGCATTGGTCATTCGCTACGTCGTCTACGTCGTTTCTGGTCTGGGTGTTTATCCCCGTGGGTATATGAGTATACACCCCTCCCCCCCTTGTCTCGGAAAATTCCTCAAAAAAGTCATAATCATTAATTCTGGCATAAAAATTATCCGCCTACCTACTGTTGATCAGTGTAACAGATAAAGCACCAACTCTCCTCCTATACAGGAGAAGAGTATTTTGGACTTACATAAAAATAATATTACAAATACTGTTATATGCACTTGCATATAACATTTATACTAGCATAAAAGAGTATATACCTATTATAGATAGGAGTACCAAAAAGTGAAATTATTGATATGATTATTTTGAATAAACAAAAAAATAACTAAAGTATAAAAGTAATAATTGTTAGTAGATACTTAATAAATATGTTAAGTTTCATGTTTTGAGTAAAAATTACATGTAGTAGGTACATCAAAATTTTACTATTTCTCCAGATTGCAGAGTTACCTGGACACTTAGTATTAGTGAGTTCTGGTATAATCATCCTGTGTATTGTGGTTCGCGCTCTACTGACCAGCGTCTCAGCTGTACGCAGTAACCTCAACATGAAGGAAAAGATTTTCGTTGGTCTAGCTTGGATGGCTAAAGCAACTGTTCAGGTAAGATTTATTTCAATTCGTTTAAAAATATTTATATCTATAAAGCTCTGTATGCTATTATCAAATAATATTTGGTGAATGATATTTGTTGTCCAACTACACCGTTCTGGTATATTGGTACGAAAGTTCCATTACTCCCAACAGTCGTAGGTTCGTTTCTCGTTCCAGTCTGGTTGTTATTGTATACCCTGAACACTTGATAACTATATTATTCGCCAATTTTTAATGGAGCAAGAAGGTAGCTTAAGCTCCAAACTGTCTTGTCTTTTACTTTATCTTTTTACTTTGCCTTTTTATGACGTTTACTAGCTGTTCTCTATCTTTTTAGTTTTGACTAAAATATATTTATTATAATTATTACCTTACCTTATAAAATTTTAAGGATTATTATTCATATTTATATAAGAATTGTCCAACATCCTTAACATTTTACTAAGTTTAATTAATTTTATTTTGGAATAAATATAATTAATACTATAAATAATTAATAATTGCTTATACATATTGCGTTCTTATATAAATTGTACTAATTCTATATTTAGTGTAATTTATATAAGATCTTTACGCATTTCCGTAACAAATGTTAGCCTGTATCATTTCGCAAAAGTGTACTGTCAATAAATTCTAGAAAAAATCAGCCCAGTGGTTTTCTAGATTATGATCAATCCTAATAACCAATTAAATCTAATTAAAGGCGGATATTTTAGTATTACGGACTGACAAACAAATTTTATTTACAATCGGAGATGAAACAATAAATATAATTAAACTACATTAAAAACACGACCGTTCTGGTGTAGTGGTGTGAGTAGTCGCCTGAACACTGGCGGTCGCGGGTTCAATTTTTACTCGGGGACTACCAGTCTGGATATATGTCCTTGTAGGTCTCCCCACCGTACGTCGGAGAGCACGTAAAACCGTCAGTCCCGGTTATTATCATAGACACCTGGTAACGATCATTACTCATGGTAGGGAAATTATTTGCCAAAGTCGCAGTGGAGCAGCGTGCTGGATTAAGCTCCAACCCTTCTCCAGCAGTGGGTTGTTTACAGGCTGATTCAGTTCAGTTAATATTAAAAATAAATTTAAAATAAAAATTTATCTATATACATAAATAAACTATCTATATATGTATATAAATGTAGTTTTATCATATCAAAAAGTATATAACATAAATTATGTATTTACAGTAAACAAGATATAGAAACCCTATAGGTACACTTAGTTGTTCTTTTGTTACTTAGTTGTTATTTTGTATCTACCGTGAATGAAAGGCAAATTATATATAGATAACATAATTCAATAAATAATACGCATATGGTTTTTATATTTTCAGGCCGCTTTAGCACCAGTTGCATTAGATGAGATACGAAAGATGAATACGGATAGTGAAACCTTAGTTCAACTTACGAACTACGCAGAAATCGTATTCACAATATGTATCTTGTCTATCGTCATCACAGCGCCCCTCGGAGCCATTGTTATCACAATCACTGGACCTAGACTACTTTCTAAGACTTCTAAACCACCTGTACTAGAAGGTAAACTGAAATCTTATTATTATTATGAGTATATATATAATTATATTATCAATTAAAAATTGAAAAAAAAAAACTTAATCTTTATTAAAAAAAAAAGTTTTTCTTAATTTCATTACACTTTATTTTAATAAAAATAATAAGTTTAATAAAAGTTATATAACATACATATATCTCATCTGTTATACCGAAATTTTATATACTACGCAGTAACATTTGTTATATTTTACTTTTCTTTGTTTTTCTTTTTCTTTCTTTCATCTTGTCCAGGTAATGCTTCGCAATCTTTTCTTATGAAAAATTTTCAGGAGAAATTTTACTGATATCGTAACTAGGTGGGTTTTGTCCTGGGGTATAGAAAAAATGATTTGGTTCTCTATAGTTGTATTGGTTCGGAGTTGAACTGTTGTTAGTTGACCATTGATTCAAATTGTTGTAGTTACCTCTATTAAACGTGTTACTTTGATTATTTGGGTTCCATGGCACTGGATTGTTGGACCACGGCTCTCTTGACGGTATGTTAAAATTTGAAATATTTCGTGTACTACCAGGTGCATTTTGATACGGACGATTAGAATTATTGTTTAGTATAGTACTGCCTATATTATATGATGGGAAGTTCAGATTTGAGCCATTAAACGTCATGTTTCGCTGTGGATTATATTGATAGGGGTTATAGCCATATCCTGGAGTATTTGAAAGATTATCATTTAACCACGGTGCCTTCGTCGATGTGTACATGTTCATAGATGTATTATATTTCGATGAAACAGTTGGTCGCCAGCTTGTAAGATTAGAATTGGGTTTATAATTTGACGGATACTGATTATATTGATTATTATTCATAATTGAGTTCGTTATTTGGTTAGTACTATCATTTTTGTTATATAAGGTATTAGTATTATATGAATAAGGAGTAGTAGACCACTGATTATTTGGGACAAATGTTGGATTGTAAATTGGTTGCCTTGGACTCGTGTAATTACGATTTATAGCAGAAATACTATCTGCTTGGAAGTTCTGATAATTATGTGTATTCTGTTGATGCATTGCGTTGTTTTGTGATAGTAAATTGTTGGGATATAAATAACTGGATTGGTTGTAATGACTCAGGTTTTGATAAAAAGACGTAGCATTAACATTATTTAAATTTTGTATCGGGGGATGATAGTATGGCGGTCTAGAACTTACAGGATTATATGGAGGATATCTCGATGTTGTGTTTGGTAAATATTTTTGATTGGAAACTGGATAGTTATTAAAATAGTTATGTTGTGCAGTTTGAGAAGATAAATTATTCGGATATAAATAACTGGATTGGTTGTATTTACTCAGATTTTGATAAAAAGACGTCGTATTAAAATTATTTAAATTTTGTTTCGGGGTATAGTATGGCGGCCTAGAACTTACAGCATTATATTGAGGATATCTCGATGTTGTGTTGGGAAAATAATTTTGATTGGAAACTGGATAGTTATTAAAATAGTTATGTTGTGCAGTTTGAGATGATAAATTATTCGGATATAAATAACTGGATTGGTTGTATTGACTCAGATTTTGATTAAAAGACGTCGTATTAAAATTATTTAAATTTTGTTTCGGGGGATAGTATGGCGGCCTAGAACTTACAGCATTATATGGAGGATATCTCGATGTTGTGTTTGGAAAATTATTTTGATAAGAAGCTGGAAAAGTGTTAAAATTGTTATATGGCGCCTTTCCATAAGACGAAGCTGCTGGTCTATACGGTGTAGGATTTACTTTCACATTCGGATATGGTGTAGTCAAAGCTGGATACAATGTTGAGTACGCATTGTTCACTTGCCGGACAAATCTTCCCTTATTTTTCAAGACATCTAAACTTTTCTTTTCGTTTTCCCATCTTATACCGTCTTCAGCTGATTCAATTTCTTGGTCTTTGGATAACCAAGGATATAAATCACTTAAGGTATTTACATGATCCCACTTACTTTTAAAATTAAATAATATTTTTGGTGGGATGACATTTTGCTCTTGTTCTTGATTATAATTTTCACTTAAAGGTTTAACAAAACGAACGTTCTGAGTGATATCTATGGACAAACAACTTTCACACAGGAATATAAATATTAAAATTGTTAAAGCAACAAAGTTGACTATTTTGAACGTGATCATTTTTATCACTGAGCAGATATTATTGAAAATGATACTAGAAGTGTTCTTTCCGATAAACTTTGACCTTCTTTATCTACTTATGTTTTCGATTGGCTTAATCATTTCGTACTAATATTATTAATGTACTTATTTTAAATAATTTACTTCTATCAATATGTCTGTTATTTTATTACATTCGCTGGAAATTTATTTAATAATATGGACGAAAAATATTATTTGTACAGCTGAATATCGTTTCGTAAAATAACTTAAATTACAAGTACAAAATATACTAAAGTATGAGAATTATCAGCAGATTGTTACAAGAACTATTAATTACACCGAACTGCCTTATTTTCAGGATGGCGTCGATCGCATAGGCCTTCTATACGAGATATTTCTATCATCGACGAAGAAGAAATAGCGGAACGAGATGCAGAAGCTAATGCTGTAACTTGCAACTCTCCTCCAGCTTCCCCCTTGCCGACGGCGAAGCCAAATGCGTACAGCACACCAACCCCTGTCACAGTACAACCTAACCACCGCTCTTGAGTCTAGTATCGTTAAATTATACTTAACCCGTCCACAAATTAAAATAGACTATGGTTTAAAGACTCTTTAGTATTAAAAATATTTTTGCGTAAAAGAAGCCACCTTAATGTTACACTGAGTAATAAGAAACAACGTGCACAATCGTTAGTTTATTGTATATTTTCACTTATGGAATACTACTACTTTACATTGGACTTGATGGCATTTTTAAAATACAAATGTGTATAAAATATTAGTAAAAAATACAATATACTACTAAAATAATTTGTTTAATTTTAAATTTTTTGAGTAATTAAATTGTATTTTATACCTAAAGATTAGAATTTAAAGTGTAACTATACGGGAAAAGTTGTATAACAGTCAAAATTATTTGACGATTTGTGAACCAAGTAATCAGCCTTATGGGTAAATATATGGAGATATCTAAATAAAAAAATAAAAACACAAAATACTACTGATTTTACATACATGCACTTCGATTCTATTAGTGGCATAAATATAGTCGTAAGTCTAAACAGTATTGTGATTATATTTTTACTTATTATTATTTATAACATTAGTATAACTTATATCATAAGTAATTACTTTTAATTAAGAGAAAAATAATGTACAAATAGACATGTATTTTATATTAAATTTGCTACTCAAGTATTATATTACATATTTAAACTTTTCAATATATACCTACATATTATATGTAAATGCTTATGTTATTGTATTGACCAGGTTTATGTAGGGGTTTTATTCAAACATGACATTAGAACAATAGCTGAATAAAAATATATTTTCAAAATTTACCTGATATCACAAACAGATTGATTTACGAAAAAATCTCAGCAATAGTTATAGTTTATAAATATGTGAGAATTTATACGTATAGAATTAACGATTATACATATCTGTTTAAACATTATTCTAATAAAATGGTGTACTTATACTGTGTGATATATTAGTTATATTAAACACACTTTATTGTAATTATCTTAATTTGAACTCTACACAGTCCATGATTAGAAACTATTAAAGAAATATTGCTAAAACGTGTCATATTCTTCATTGCCGAAATGGTGCTATGTAACCGATGGTGTGTTAAAATAGAAATAGAATTAACTTCGATTACTTCTTTTATTTATCTATCCAATCAGGTATTTTTACATTAATGTTTTTAAAATTGAACGCTTTGGGATGAAGGAACTCATTCTAGAAAAATATTTAAATTATGTACGTCTCAAAGTTTACACTAAAAAAACCTAAAGAGTTTCTTTATTTAAGCTCCCTATTCTTGAAATAAACGACATAATTTTAAAACTTTTTTTGTGTTAGGTAGCTTATTTATTTTGTAAAATAATAGGCTGTAATCGCTACAATAATCATACTTATACATATCGTAAGAGCAGACTATCAACCATACACGTTTGACGATGTTGTCAGAAATCCTAATTTGTGAGAGGTCCTTATTTTTAAGGTTCTATAGACACATCCTGGTTTACCCTTGATTGGGACGCCGAATATACGATTTTACACTAACTCTCAAAATTTGTTCTTTTATTCGTAACTTTCTCTGAAAAAACTAACATAATTATAATCTACTAACTTCCGCCCGCTGCTTCGCCCGCGTGGATGTCGGTTATCGCGACCAAAAAAAAAAGTATTCTATGCTACTTCTAATACCTCCAAGAATATATGTACAAAGTTTCATTATGATAGATTAAGTAGTTTTCGCGTGAAAGCGTAGCAAACAAACTTATATTTCACATTTATAATATAGGTAGGCATTATAATTTAGTACCCAAGCTATAAACGCTTAAAAATACGAGTATATTTTTTTATTAAAATTATGTTTCTTGTAAGTAAAATAAAAGCTGATTTACTAAAACTCTTTTTATCGACGTTGATGTCCTGATTTGAAACCCAAAGTCCCGATTATTTAAAACTTCTATCTCAAAATTTAAATTACTTGACTTCGCAATAGTATGTGTTAATCAACCTGAAAAGCATTGAAATTCATCAAAGGTGAAACCTTTAGGGTCGCCAAGTGCACCGCTAAGAGTCTTGATAAACATAATTAACATTTTTAAATGCATGTGTAAACACTTAAAACGTCAAAATTATTCATAGTAGAACAATATTTTTAACCTCTCGTTTGCAAAATTAACGACAAAAACTAAATTTTAATCGTTTTACAGTTAACAATTGAGTCAATTTTTAGGCTATAAAAATAAATAATGATCAACCCGCTTTTACTTTATGAAAATACTAATTTTTCGTAACTGAGTGTAATTATCTTTTCTATTAATTCCAACATGGTGGATATAAAAGCAAAGAAAAATGACATATTGTTAAAAAATAAAAACGAAGCAAAGAGCAAACATTTGTTTGAGGTTCTTAATTTTGATATACATTCGTAACACAGTAAGTCAAATGCGTTTGACATCGTCAAAAATAATGTTAAAAAATGTACATAAATTGAAAAAAGAAATTGCTAGATTTTCGAGTTACAATAGGGCTAGCAACCCTAGTTCTGCAGTTGCTATTTTATTAGTATTATTATAGTCTGTTCGCGTTAAGAAAATAGTGACTCATCGTTGTCACTCAGCTTAGCCACGCCTCTTGACCGATAAGATCACAGTAAATTATAAAGTCGTGTTCACTTTGAACAGTTGAAACCCTTCAGACAGTACGCACGTGTTCTTTGCCAATTTTAAAAATGAATACCTCACCTATTCTTAAAAGTAATAGTGGATCAATATTACATAGCGGAGAAAGACGAGTGATTTACAATCTTTTTAAGTACTTTAAACAGTGTGGTGACCAAAACGTGACTATGGAGAGTATAGTAGTGAAAAAGGCTATATGCGGTGTTTCTGAAAATACGGTTCTGACGATTCTAATCATTTTTTTAATGTAATAACTACTTAATTTTAATATTTTAAAATACTGTCATAAAAACTTTGCTTAAATATTAATGGTTTAATTTTTACCACAGTATGAATACGCCTTTACTTTGATGAGTCACTATTTTCTTAACGCGAACAGACTATAGGTACTAAACTATCAATCAACTCTCAAGGTAATCAGTCAATAGACAGTTTATTAATTAAAAAGTATGGATATAATGATACGCTTATTTTTGTAATTATAGGATTCTTGTAGATAAAATAAAGTTCACCTTGCGGCTATATAGTAATACAATTTATTGTTCACTGATTCAAGAAAACATTTCAATGCTTAGTCATTAAATTAATGTATAAAATTAGTATTATATAAAAATAGTACTAAATCATAAATCAGTATCGTAAACATTTTTATGTAGGGTGTGTTTGGCTAAGTTCGGAGTTCTAAGTTCGTACAACCTGTAAATACTGCGATATACGAGACATTTTTTAGTGTTGGCAACATAAAAGTCAAGGCTATTTAACTACGCCCCGCTCTTAAATTTGCTTTTGAGTTTTTGACGCTCGACTAATAATACATGTGCCAGTACCTGTAAACTTTGTAGCTACTATTATTTATTCTGTGGTGCTAGATGCAATTAAACGGAAAAAGTGAATTTTGTCAGACTTTTCCTTATTTTACGATTATTTTATAAGTTTTTGTTCATTTAAATAATTTTTTAAACTGTATTATCATGAAACTAATTTTGGAAAGATCGGATGTAAAAATTACTGATCTTTTAATTCTAATAGCCTCGGAATTCAACGAAAAATAGTCCGATCTTAGCAGAACACACCCTGTCTTATTCTATGACTAGATAATGTATGTAAATTAATAAAATTATTATCTTAATAAAATTACATCAGGGAATAGACGTTATTAATTCATCAACTAATATCCTGCAAGATAATATTTTGATATTTTTTAACTCTAATACTTATGTAATGTTATGCTAACCTATATCATAATTAAATATGTAATAAAAATAAAATGCATATTTCTTATCTAAAAGGCATAAATTTGTAAAAAAAAATGTTTTTACAAACAATATTTTTTATCTCGAAATTACTTAGGTACAACTATTTAAAAACACAAATCTACTTCATTCAGAACCCATAACCGTAAAAGCGTAAAGACATGGCGTATTTTAACCGTCTTACTTATAAAAATCTCGTTAAGTAATATTTAGCCACCGTTTAGTTAATCCACTCATAAGCTATAAATCAAGGATTAACTTTTGTTTACTTATAAACATTGACTAGCTGTTACTTAGTTAAGAAACGAACAAAGAACGATACATAGATGGTTGGCACAGATTATACCCAAAATAATGGATTAAATAGAGAAATTGAATGAACGAAATTATTAAAAATTACAACCAAGCGACATCTATTAACATTATAGAGAAAACTCTAGCTCGATATTGTAGTGAGTCACTACTAGTGACCTCTATTGACAGGAACTTGGATCAATATTCTAATTTCTAATCATTTTTATTTTGATGGGTAGTAGTCGGATCCTCAATTACAAAATTCAACAAAGCTTATTAAATATTAAATTAATAAATTTACTTCAGATATAACCTAATTTAAATTATGTTATTATAATTAAAATTAGGTACCTCTAAATATCTGTATTAAACAGACAGATAACGCTAATTTAGTATATATTAAATTTTATATAAAGTAAATTTCATTCTAAATCTCTTCTTACTAACAAACAAACGCAAGTAAGTAGATCAGACGTCGTCATAGAACAGCTAATTTATGTGAAATCCGCCATCTTGCCGCTCAACGAGGGTTAAACTATGTCTCGGCAGGGTTTAATTTTGACAGCGATTTACGCATTACTTAACGACTTCTTAACGCTAAATAGTGTTTATGAGTGAGGTTTTTGCTGATCAGTTGTTAAGCAATGGATTAAATATTAAGAAACGTTTATGAGTAAGACCGTAAATGCGCAGACGACGCGCCGATGACGTGGACCTTGTAACCTACGAGTATGCACACGAGGCGAGCGTAGAACGCGCCTCTACTGCGCGTACACACTACACGCGCAGTTACAGCCTTACAGAGGTGCTGTAGTCGCATGTAGCCTCCGTGCGATTGGTGAGCGCGCGCCTCACCTCTGTCTCTTCTTCGCTCCTTTGTACGCGCGTTTGAAGCAATGCAAACGCAACAATCAGCGTCTACGGCGGCAAACGCGCGTACCTAAAACGCGCATCGTCTACGCGTTTAAAATACGCCGTGTGCATACGCTCTCACTCGTACGACGCACATCGCAGAATAAAATTTAATGAATAACCGAGGATAACATAAAGTAGGTATATAACCGGAGCACTAATTATACGACGTATGTATAATTATATATACAATGCATTTATATTCTTGCGATGTTGTGGGTGGCTTCTCTGTAAATGGACATAAATGATAAATATAATAAATACAAAGTTTAAATTTCTATTGAATTAAAACCACAGCATCCCACACTAAAATTAAATTATTGGAAATCGTATATAAATAGTATCTTGATATTTTAACTATTTACTTAAAATAAATTCTAACTTTCTCTAAAATTATAATATACGAAAATCAGGAATGAAATAATTTCATATACCTACCTACTACACTCCAATTATGGACGCATCTCTATTTTGTTTTTTTATTAATAGAGTAATCATATTTTATTTAAATATATTATTAACACGCTTTTAAGCAGATACCTCACACAAAGGAATCATTTTAGTATGTTTTACAACTCGCTCGTTTCTAAATAAGACACTAAACAACACAGAGCTATGCATGACTAATTAGAATGATTTGCTAAAATATATCATACCATTATTTATATACTTTTAACACAAATGTCATGTATTAAACGCTCAAACATCAGTAAATTATGTATCTAAGGTTGTTTGATGTTATTAGGTAATGAAATCCGCATATTGGTACGCTCTTCCGAACTTATAGTTCTTGACAAGAAAGTTGATGAGGTCCGACCTGATGAAGTAGCGTTGTTCTGCGCATCCGGCTTCTCCAATCCTGTGATATATATTAGTAAGTTATTTTTATTTTTATATAAAAATAAATAAATAGACATATCTATAAATCATGCACATAAAAAATTACTTAAATAATGCGTAGGTGCGAAGGTGTATCAGCTAGCAGTATTATTAAATTGTCATCGTAGTCACTGTTATTGTGATGTGATTGCGTTAGATAAACGAAGTCTGATTAACGTATTATAATAATCATTGATGTATCGTTCGTTATCGTGTTAAACAAATATCCTTTTGTGATTTTACTTTTATATGTATAATAAATAACAAAAAACGGTGACAACGATAACGTATGAATTTAAAATTATTGCCACAAAGAAACACAAAGCTATGTTGTTACACATATAGACTACGTCATAACTATGTAGTATTGTTAATAATAAAAACAACACATATTAACACTAATATATACTTGTATCAATCGGAGTCCGAGAATAACCTGGAACTAGAGAAAATATATCCTTAATGAGTAAATTAAAGTATAGGCATAATATAACTAATAAATGTAGAAAAATGTTGTTTTATGTAAAAAGATATTTATTTGGTGCTGTTGCAGGCACTTCACTTAAGCTCCCTGTAAATACCCGTATATGAACATATTTCAAGTAAACATTTATGAATTCATTGCAAAAGTGGACATGCAAAAATTAGTATTAACTAGCGGCCCGCCCCGGCTTCGCACGGGTATTTAACTAAAATTTTAAAAATTATAAATTTATATTTTTTATCACCTACATGCACCATCTACCGTATAATAGTAGAATATCGTTTTTATATTTAGTGACATTTAACATAATAGTACCTATATTAATTGAAAATGATGTTTATCTAAAATATTAAAACGATTTCTATTCCTATCCGACATATTTAGTAAACTTTTAAGTTTAGCAAAATAATAACTCAAAAATAAGTTTTGTGAGTTTTTAAGATTCCTTAGACCAGATGGCGTTGGCGGCGTAGGTACCTATTTCTATTTTCTTAAATATTTATTTTTAAATTTAATTACAATGAAACAAAAACTAAATTATACTGTGAGTTATGTTTAATTTTTATGTATTAAAGTTATTTACATTGGTTTTGTACTTTTTACGTGATACGTGAACAGAGAAAAACACGATAAGAGATGGCGCTAATACAAAAAAAAACGCGCTATTGAAATTTATTCTTGATGATATATAGTGTATTAATAAAACGGAGGTTTTAACAGATTTATTATTTGTATAGATTAAAATATGAAATAATAAGAAATTACGTATACGTTCGAATTACGTATTAGAAATTGATATAGACTTTTAATCGCGTCTACGAAAAATTCCATATTAGCAAATTGCTAAAATTCGTGTAAAGACACAACATATTATAATTGTTCCTATCTACAAATATAGACAATTTTATACAAGCTTATGTAGAATATAAAATTTACAAATTTCGTGTACTCACCGAGTCGTTTTCGGATAAGATAATATAGCTTCGGTTTGACGACTAATATGAGAAATATAAAGACTCCTTGTAACTCATTAAAAAGATCGACGATATTCCAAAGCCATTGTGGTTCAGAGACTATTGTAGAAAGGAGTTCTGAAACCCATCCTGCTCCCATCACTACCCATAACTTTCCCGTGAGGATGTATCTGTAAAATATATATAAGTACATACATAAAAAAAAATTCTCGTGCACAAACAAGTTTACCCTTTAGGAGCCGTCCATAAATTACGCGAGATAATTTTGGCGTTTTTTTACCCCATGATGAGATTTCGTGAGATTTTACTCGACCCTCTCTCCCCTACCCTAATCTAGCATGAGACAAGGTCATCACGGCTCCCGTACCGATATTTCCACCGCCAGGCTATACGTATTCCTAAAAAAAAAGGTCATCACCGGTACATGAAAAGTATTTCACATTTTTAATGAAGAAAAAAATTATGATTATGAACGACCCCTTACATTAACATTATTATACATTAAACTAAGAGTTACGTCATTTCTTTGTCAATAAAATCAATTTAACGTGCGTAGAGACCAATAATAATGGACTGTTAAATTGTTTTAGTGCCAATTTCGACTTGTTATGTCTCTATAGGGTTACTACAAGTTTCTAGTATTTTATTGATTGAATAGTAAATCAAACGTGAATTACCTCTATAATTTTTTTATAAAAAGATTTGTCTTTAATGATTATATACATAAAGCGGTAGATATACAATTGTATTACGGTAAATTAAATAACTTTATGTTATGGTCATGTTTACTGTCAAAGTGTTTTTCACCTTAACGGAAATAAAAGGTCATTGTCCATCAATGGACAATCACGAAACGCTAATTGACTGTCTTACCTATGAGCGACGCGATGCGATACAAAATGGCTCGAATGATAGTCAAAGTCAAAATATTTTATTCAGCATAAAATTATTACAATTATTCACTGAACGTCATGAGTCTACCACCAGTTCGGAAAGAAGAAGCCTCTGACCTGAGAAGAACTGGCGAAAGAAACTCAGCGGGACTAATATATATATATATATATTTTAACGTAATGTTTTTTTTTCCAATGTAAATTGAAATTAACAATAATTCTCTGTAAGTTGAAATAGCGTGGCGGCGATCACATCATTCCCAGGGCGTACTGTTTTCTAGAAAATCGTTTATCGAATAGTATTCTTTAGTACACAAACGTTCTTTCACAATTTTTTTTAAATTTAGCAATAGAAGCTTTTTGAACGTTTTCTGGGAGCCTGTTGTATAAGCGTATACATTGTCCATAAAAAGAATTACTGACTCGGCGTAAGCGAGTTACAGGCATGACAAGTTTATGTTTGTATACCATATAGTTTATGTTTGATACCTTCTTCAAGTGTAGTAATGTGACAAAATAGGACAGCTTAAGATATAACGACTGTTTGACATATCCACATCGCATCTCAGGTGAAGCATAGTATTGCGACATGATGTGATATAACGTGGTCTATACTTCAAGTGACATTAATATACGCAACAACATTAGTTAGCTCATAAACATGATTATTTGATATTGCGTAACTGAATCAGCCTGTAAAAGTCCCACTGCTGGGCAAAGGCTCTTCTCCATATAGGAGAAGGGTTGAACTTAATCCACCAAGCTGCTCGACTACGGTTTGGCGCTAATTTCTCTAACACGAATAACAGGACAAAGACCTACACACAGAATAGAAACAAATATTTGTACAAATACAAAATACCTGCCCCGAGTGCCGACGATTATTCGCATCACTATACCAGAACGCTTATCATTACTAACAGTGCCGGATTAGCCTATAAGCTATTTAAGCAATTGCTTAGGGCATCCCGTCTTGGACCAGAGACGACATGACAGAGACGAAATCATGTTGTATCGACCCCACCTAGCATGGGATAGGGGTGCGCGATAATTATCGATAATTCGTAACTACTCGATAATTTTTCATTCGATAATTATCGATAAGTGTTTTTCGATAATTTTGAATCGATAATTATCGATAATTTTTCATTCGATAATTATCGATAATTTTTTGCGATCCAATAATTATCGATAATTTTATGCCATCCGATTATTATCGATAATATTGTGGTATTCGATAATTATCGAAAATTGTTTTTGGATCCGATAAGTATGGTACGGCGGAGGACTTTTTTTTTAGGTATTCGGATAGGGTACGGAGGATAATGTCGATATTGGACGGCGGATGACCTTTTTTTTTTGGTATTCGTATAGGGTACGGAGGAAAATGTCCATACTGAAGGCCGGATGACCTTTTTCTTTTTTTTTTTCGTCGTCCGAAAATTGAACCGATAATTATCGATAACTATCGTCAACTATCGATAAATTTTATCCGATAATTATCGATAACTGTCCCCAACTATCGATAACTTTTTATCCGATCATTATCGATAAGTGTTCATTCGATAATTATCGATAACTATCGATAACACAATACGATAATTATTTTTTCCCATGAACACCCCTACCATGGGATAAGGGCAAGAGGAACAACATAAACATATTCTACCTACGATATGTATTCACATTTTTTTTCAATTCATTCTTTGTAGTTCACTTAAGGATAGGGGGGGCCACAGGGGAAAATTGCTTAGGGCATCGAGTTACCTTAATCATGCACTGATTACTAACATAGATATAAGAATCTTGTATTTTGCTAAATAATGGGCCTAAGATTTCTAATTAATTTAAGTCACTCACGTAGAAAAAAACACGTAAGCACACAATCCAAAAATTAGATAAAATTCATTTTACTTAGTATTAATAATATAATTTATAGTTTACTAGCTTCTGCCCGCGGCTTCGGCCGTGTAGATGGCAGTTATCGTGACACAAAAAAAAGTAATTACTTATAATACCTCCAATAATATGTGTACAAAGTTTCATGATGATCGGTTAAGTAGTTTTCGCGTGAAAGCGTAAGAAAAAAACTTACTTTCGCATTTATAATATTAGTATGATTGTTATCCTCAAAACATAAATGATGTAGAATTTTAGATGTATTTATAATATATTCATACTTTGCCCTGTCAATTCTAAATCTTCGCTTGGCACGATCTCCAACTGAACCAGCTTGAAGACGATGGACTTCAGATTTAACTTGGGCACAGTGACGAGCCGTTAGCAGCCACAGTACAAAATTAATGCAGGTTACTATACCCATGGGTACTACGAAAAATATATAGTGCGGCCAGTCCGATTGCGTATTTTGAACTAAAAAAGACAAAAGTTATATTTTCAGTTTTTTTTTTTTGTTTATAGTTTAAAATCCTAGTAAATAAAGAGAGTAGTAACTTATTAGTAATAATTTAAATATACTTTAGGTAAAATAACATTTTATTTAATTTATTATTCACAAAATTGACTTTTCATATCCGTAAATGTAAATAATAATTATTATTATTTATGAGAATGATTAATTTATGGAATCTTTCTTACATATTGATTTTATCTTTAACATAAATATTTTTTTCGCCATACTTTCCTTATATATTATACCTTTTTTTTAATTACCTGATCCAAACCAGCAAGCACCTCTTCCAATATTAGCGTCCAAAACTGTAGAAATGGGGTATTGGTCCAAGAGGAACGTTGTGAGAGTAAGCATCACCGCAATGCTCCATGCATAGAGAGAATACCATATAAACCTTCGTCGTTCTGACGCAGACTTACGTAGAAGCTTAACCGTACGGACACTCCTAAAATGTTACACTAAATTACTATTAATTACTACTAATTACTAATCTTATAACGTTCTTTGTTTATATGAACTTTGTTGATTTTAAAATTAATTTTACGTTTATTGTGGAATGTTATGGCCTTTTTACATAATAACTCAGATGTAACCGCACATATCGCGTAGATCAAAAGTAATAACAAAACTGTTTTATTTTTGTAATCTTAGCATTGACATTGTCTATTCGATTTCGTAAAACGAATTCCAGTAATAAGGAAAAATATAGACAAAACAAATAATAATATATTCATTAGATAAGATAGTCATTATTTAAATGCAATTAAGAAAACCAATAAGACAGCTTTTCAATTATTTTTGAAAAATACTTTTCTATAATTGTAGTTAACTAAAATACATTTGAAATGAAACTTTTATAAAAACAAACATACTCGACTATGAGTCATATCTCACGTCGATATTAAAATTAGATTATGGTATTGTTAAAATTAATGTCTCCATTGAAAGCTTGGTAATCTAACGCTTTCAATATTTCCTTTAGCTTGTACAAGATAATAAAAATACTAAACGTCTTTATTTTCAGATTTCCAATGAGAGTAATGATTCAAACAAAATATTATACAAAAACATTAAAGTTAAAGTAACCATCAGTTTACATAAGTGTTAGATGAATATTCATTTTGTTTTATTTTTTATTTTTTATTAATAAACTAACAGCGTTTGTGACGTAATCTCGCATTAGCAGACACAAAGCTTAATATAGAATCACGTAACTTTACGTTTTTGCCTAGCACATATTTTTAAATACTATTCTAGGAAAATAGGTTCATCTCCAAAATTCAGTAGACGAACGATAAAATGACTTAATGAATGAATGAATATTTGTGTGGTGTAATTTTGACATATGCTTTGTCCAATAAAATAATTTAAAAAAAGATCATCCTCATATCAGCCATTTGATGTCCACTGCTGAACGTAAGCCTCCCCCATTGGCCTCCAGAGCGACGTGTTCGAAGCAGCCTCCATTTAACGGCTTCCGGCGACTCTTCTCAAGTCGTTTGTTCGTCTGCGCATGTCATCATTTCTGATTACATCTCGCAGAGAAATAAGAAGCATAGTCCTTTCCATTGCATGTTGTGCGACTTGGAGCTTGTTTAAAAGGTCCATAGTCAGAGACCACGTCTCAGATCCATATGTCATCACTGATAACACACATTGTTTGAAGACTTCAACTTCAGGCACTGAGACATGACGGATAAAGAGACGTTTTTTTTACTTCCCGAACGCTGCCCATCCTAGCTGGATTCGAAGATTGACCTCTGTCTCGAAGTTAGATCTACCAAATTCGATCTTTTGTTCTAGATAGAGATGTACCTACTTGTTAACAACTTCGAGAGTAGAATTTCCAATCGATATCGGAGTGAGCGCGACACGGACATTCGACATGATTTTTGTCTTGTACATGTTTATTTTAAGGCCCACCCGTTAAGAAACTCCATGCAGGTCACTGAGTCCTGAGGTCTTCCAGAGATTCTGCCATAAGCGTGATGTACTCGCCGTTTATGTTGATGCCGAATCCTTTCCATTCCAAAAGCTTGAAAGCGTCTTTCAATGAGGTAAACAGTTGTGGAGAGATGACATCTCCCTGTCTCACACCTGCTTGGAATCGCTCTCGTGCTATGCTCCTGTACTTGAACCACCATACTAGTGTTATTGTACAAGCATTTAAACACTTCGATATATACCAGTAGTCAATATGGCACCGCTGGAGAGACTGCAGAACTGCCTAAGTTTCCATTGAATCGAAGGCTTTCTAATAGTCCATAAACGCCAAGCACAATGGCCGATTATACTCCTCGGTCTTTCGTATAATCTGCTGCAGCGTATGTATGTGGTCTATTGTACTATGGCCTTTTCGACTACCGACTTGTTCGGAAGGCTAATAGTCATCAAAATTGCCCGTCAGATGATTCGTAATGACCCTAGAGAACAGCTTATAAACGTGGCTCAGAAGCGAAATGGGCCTGTAATTCTTCAACGAGGTGTTATCGCCCTTTTTGAAAAAAAGCACCACCACGCTTCTATTCCAGGCTTCAGGACTTTAAGTTTCGGTGTTCCCTCTGCTTTCAGAAGCTCTGATGTAATCTGATGTAATAACCATAATCGCCCGGTGCCTTATTGTTTTTAAGCTGAGCCAGAGCTATACTAATACATGCAAGTTGATGTCCGAGATATCTTCAGAATAATCTTGGCTAAGCTTGGCTCTTGGATCTTTAGCCACTAACGAACAGGTTGGTTGACCGAGATATATGTCCGTAAAACTTCTCGACTTCCCTCAATATCTCGACTCTGGTTGACGCTATAACATCATCCTCTGTTATCAGCTTCGACAACCGGCTTTGACCAACAAACGCATGTTTTGAAAAAACTTTGGATCCCCGATTCCGCTCTATCGTATCTTTAATTCGTTTTGTATTCAAGACACCTATGTCGTGTCTCAGAGACTTCCATATCCGTCTGTTAGTCCACCTATATATTTCATCGTCAGCAGAGGACTGCAGGTTCAATAAGCGTCATTCGTCCATAAGATTTTGAGTTTGGTGAGAGAGATTTCGGTGGCCGCTGTTACGGCCGGGTCTGTAAAATCGGCTCCCGACTGTGTTTACCAACCTGTTGTTTATATCGTCCAAAGAACCGCAATCGTCAAGGCAATCGAAACGATTTGATAATTCGAGCTGAAAACTCTCGGAGTTTTGGATATGTACGTTAGATGGTCGGAGTGTAGACTTCATCAGGTGATATTCAATGTGACTCTAACAAGTAGGTGATAACTCCCGGGTTTTACCACATAGATCACGGAGACGTCATTTAATGAATATCTGTCGTCTGGTGGTCATGATGATGAAGAAGTATGAAAATATATATATCTCGATGGCCGCATCTATGCCGGTTAGAGGTAGCCGTATCGAATAAATGTGCAAGTCTGAAACTTTTCAGGAGAAAATAAAAAATAATATCGCATA
This sequence comes from Euphydryas editha, assembly GCA_036937285.1. Taxonomy (NCBI): domain Eukaryota; kingdom Metazoa; phylum Arthropoda; class Insecta; order Lepidoptera; family Nymphalidae; genus Euphydryas; species Euphydryas editha. The sequence goes on from JAUPFZ010000006.1 coordinate 9,995,829, forward strand.
TTTTATTGTAAACAACAAACAATATATAGACTGGCATAATTTCTTTTATGAAATCGTCTTTCACGTTTAAAGTGATCGTAAGAAAAATACTTTATATTATTACTCGAAGGAAATTTACGAACAAAATTTAATTGGTTAGTTAACTGTAATAGAGTTAATTACACGTTTATTCGTGTGTCGTGTATAATAAACGAATAATGAGATAGTAGACTATTATTTCAGGCAAATTACGTTTATTTTTATCAAGGCTGTAAATGTTTACAAGCTTATTTGTAAGAATTTTTTTTTGCGGCCCGAGTGGGAGTCGAACCCACGACCGCCGGCGTAGAGGCAAATACTCGCACCACTACACAAGAACGATTGTATTACATCAATATAATTTTATTACTTTCCTCCACGATTTACGGATATTAACCGCTAAATGATGCGAAAAGCTTTGAGATAATTATCTGATAGTGGGCAAATACGCGATAACGTAGTATAGATAAAGTAGCACTTTTATTGATTAATTATAACTATCGATCTATCGCTATAAATATATAATAAGTTAAAAAATATCTGCAATTTTATTACTCATACTTAATAAAACTATTCAGCGCTGTCAATTAAAAAACTAGCGTCTAAAACATCTTTGCGACATTTCGTAACTTACATTACTTTACTGGCAGAAAAATGTATTTTTACTGTCAATAATAAAAAAATATTATTTTGATTTATGTGGTTATGAAAGATCGGCATTGTACGCGAAAACATCTTCACCTGTATATTCGCGCTGAAGGTATCGCTACTGTAAACAATTAAACACAAACGTTAACATACACCAAATGTTTGAGCATTTATTAATTTTATGATACGTACTTCCACATAATATTAGACATGATTTAATTTTAGCTCACCGTTTTATTTGACCTATTCAAATTAACATGTAGCAATATCCTAAAATTCCCCAGTGACAATGACGTTTGTTAATTAGAGCATTTAGAGCGACGCCCATTTTATGGCTAATATGTAAAGTGAATTTCGTCTTCCATTACGTCAATTTCAATATTTAGCTAATTTTTTCGTTTAATTAAAATGTACCGTTATATAAATGTCAGTCCTATTTCTCGGTACCAATGTATATTATACACAAAAATTATTACTAACATTTTTACATTTAAAACATAACAAAAAATTAAACAAAACCTTTAAACTAAGATAATTAATTTTTGGAATTTACAATGGACGATATATTTCTAACCAATGAATAACGGTGGAGGTTATCGAGGTAAGGTTGGCGATGATAATTAGTAGTCGTTTAAAAAAATCAGTCAGTCCCCAATCAGACACGTTATTTAAGGCTAGAACGCTAACATAGTTTCCCCGATATATTGTAATGCCCATTCTCTGGTTCTGTTGTCACTGGTCATTTTGAGTTCCCGATTTTTCGACACTACCGTAAATACCATGACAATGGGTAGTATGACCGTGACCATTGTGCTTAAAAGTCATAGTGTTAGTGATCATGAAAGCTTAGAAAGGTATACATCATTTAATTTAAATAATCTTTTAAAAGAGTTGATATGTAACAGTAATAAATATGTGTTTAAAATTATAAATAAATCGCAAACGTCTATGAGTAAAGCATGAATGGAAATAACATTCGATACAAGAAAGACGTAGGCGTTTCGTTTCATTTATTATGCTTTAAAGTTTAAACCCTAAAAACGTTTTGATATACTTTTAACCGTAAACGATTATATTTATTACATATATTTAATATAATTAATATTTAACTCGTACGTTGAAACGTGGAAAAAGCTTTTTTTATGTAATAATGATTTTGTAAATGTAATATGACTACTATCTTTAGCTGGAGACTTGATTAAGTTTTTATTCTATTAAATGTTTTTATCTTTTAATTTGTCTGTTAATATCTCTTTTCATGATATTTAAAGGTTATCTACGTTTATACAATAAAAAAAACGTACCCTAATTAGGTATAGTATTATTATTTACGCAGTTTTGCTTGGTAGCAAAAAAAAAAGTTTATTCGTTTTATATCTTAAAAAGAATGTATAATTAATTAATTTAAAAAATTTACGTATACTTTTTTCGTTTATTTACAAAATTGCTAATAGCAATAATTAACAAGATTACAATTAATATTTTTATTTAGAGACTTCTGGTTGGAGAAGTATAGAATATTTTTACCCGACTGCGACAGAAGGAGGGTTATGTTTTTCGAGTGTATGTATGTATGTATGTATGTATGTATGTATGTATGTATGTCCATTTCTTTGGCACGCCCTACAGCCCAAACGGCTGGACGGTTTTTGACATATGAGGTGTCGTTGGATTTGTCTAAATTGTAGTAGTGACATAGGCTATATAAATTTTCAAAATGGCGCCCGCAAATGGCGGAATGAGGGGGGGGGGGAGTTGAATTTTTTTTTCTTACTGTAGCAATATGGGTATCAAATGAAAGCTAGTAAATAGTTTTATTCTTTTAAGTTTATAATATAAAGAGTATTTTACGCAGTCGGGTTTTTTGATTTTTTTAATTATTATAAATAAAATCATAAATTCTTAATTAAAAGAAAATCAATTTCAATGTTAAGGGAACATTCCGTTTCTTTTGAAACATGACATATGTCTGTGATAATAGTCCGTGTATTGAAATAGGTAGTTTTTTTTTTATGTAGGAATCAAATAACTATATATATATATATATATATATTATATCTAGACTAAAACTCAATAACACTACCATTACTTTTGTTTATCTTATTGAATCAATAAAAAACAGTGACTTGTGTTATAACACTAATTCAACGCTATATCGACAAAAAATCAACCAATCAAACACTACAAACACAAAGGATATTATGCTATGATTAATTTTCTTGGTAATATTAGCAATTGATACAGATTGTGATCGATAATACCTACTGTTTACAAAAAAAAAAACATATTGCTATAGACGCAACGGTCAAACATTTATTAATTTAGAGAGTACATTTACTTGTTGTTCCTCAAAATTTTTTCTAATACAGCGACGTAAAAAACGAAGATAAATCAATATTGCCACAATTTTAGTAATGTAAAATGTCAGATATAAGATCAGAAATTGAATTACTTGTAATGGAATATTTGTATTATCTCATAATTCTATAATTACATCGTATACGCTCATCTTAAGAAGTTCTGCAGATTTACTAAGAAACGGTTCTGACAAATGTAAACACATATGTAACTATATTGTGAACAATTTCGTAAAACGTACGGAAAAAAGCATGTACCGTTGATTTCAACGTTGAAAGCTACGTAATAAGGAACGATGTTCATATTCAGTGAAAACATTATATCGAGCAGCAAGCTGATTCATTATTCATGCGTGTACAAAATATTATTTTATATATTTCACTTTCAGTTTACTTTGAAAAACCTTAATATAAACTAAAAAGTTAAACTGTTTATTATTAGTTTTTATAGGTAACAATATCTTATATATGCCATAAAATAATATTAATTTTTAATACCTTAAAATTTGAAAATTAGTAAATAAAAACTTCGAGAAAACGGCAATCATTTATAAAACACTTCTTTTATGAAGGAAAAAAATAAGGTCATTGTATATTAATGAATACTAAATATATTTAAAAGTATGATTATTCTGATATGAATATTTATGTTTAAGTTTAAGATGCAAACTTATCTTACCCAAATGTCCACCAGATGTCGAAGCACATGACGTTAAGCCACGAGAACGCCGCTACAAAACCGAAGTATATGCCGTACCCTGAACAAACAATGAACAGATCATAACCAAAAGGTTAAAAAAAATTGTCTTAAGCACTTATCTTGTTAAATTTGCTATATATATTTCGCAATTTATTTAAAAGGCATGGAGGCTTTCTGTTGGCAATTTGTGATTAGTATATATATTTATATATAATAGTTAAAAATGTATTTGTTCTAGATGATTCCAGAGGACTCTACTTATAGCTCTAACGCATGTTTATACGAGTATCTTATAAACACTTTTCCTCGTAGATTGAGTTATGTCATATTGTAAAACCATTACTCATTAATTATTGAGCCCCTGAAAGCATGATAAGCTAAAACGAGCCTACAAACTGACGTAGAAAGCGCTATTTGTGCGAACATAACAAAAAAGAGAATTTATATCTTTTTTTTAAATTGTTTTACATATCTATCAAACGTCGACAAACGAGCTCATAGTTTTAGTACATAGTTTAGTTCCTATAGCTATCCTTTGTCACCTTCATCAGACCTTTAAAGAGAGATAAAAGACAGATAATAACTAAGATTGTACATTGTTACTGAACTTATATAAATATCACAATTGCCACATAATCAAATAAATATTTGGATAACCGAGCTTTGCTCGGTGTTTTATTTTTTTGGTAAATCGTGTTTTTGGATATTATATTTAGATACTATTTACATACTGATAAAATAAATTAATTGCACTCTGTACTGTGTGTACTATATCAGCTTATAAACAACCCACTGCTGAGCGAAGGCCTCTTCTCCATACAGAAGAAGATTTTGACCTTAATCCACCACGCCGCTCCACTGAGGGTTGGTGGATAATTTCCCTACCATGAGTAACGATCGTTATCAGGTGTCTATGATAACAACCGGACCAACGGCTTTACATGCTCTCCGAGACACGGTGGGGAGACCCACAAGGACATACACTCAGACAGGAACAAATACAAATATTTGTCCCGAGCGGGAATCGAACCGGCCACCACCGGTGCGCGGCGTTCAGGCGACTACTCGTACCACTAAACCAGAACGGTCATCATAATTGCACTCGTGATTTTTTATTTAAATAACCAGTTCCTAATGTTTTATTATTATATCGGTAAGATCGAAAATATTATTCATATTTCATCAGTATGTAATTCGTATCTAAATATTATTTCAAAAACCACGATTTACTAAAAAAAATACCGAGCAAAGCTCGGTCATCCAGGTGCCTATCGATATCTAATATCTTTATCGTTTTACCCGTGTTTTCAGGCAATGAAAATCTTCTACATAATCATAAATACTAATACAATATCATAGATTAGATCTTACCGACAAAATAATAAAAAAAAATATTTAGAACTGGTTATTGAAATAAGAAATAAAAAAGAAATCGGAATAATAGTTATTCGCACAAAAGAAGGATCTTGAAAAAAAAGAGGAAAAAAATTGAACTGGAGACATCTGGATTCGAACCGGGGTCGCCTGAGTCACCTTGAGTCGAGACCACCCCACCTGAACTGTTATAGCCTTGCAGATGGTTGCGAAATTTACAATCATATTTTAATTGTAGCAGTTTTTATTGCATGAAAACATGGATAAAACGACATTTTCTAAAAATGAATCCTAGCTAGATCGATTTATCGCCCCCGAAACCCCCTGCGCACTAAATTTCATGAAAATCATTGGAGCCGTTTCCGAGATTCAGATTATACATTTAGATATATACAAGAATTGCTCGTTTAAAGGTATTAGGTAGATAGATAAATTGAAATCTTTTTGAAACGAGAAACTTGCACTGTAATTTATTTTAAACTGTAACTGATGAATTAAATTCTGTATCAACGCACTTAAATATTTCAATTGTTTTTGTATCAAAAAATAACTCGCAGAAAATTATAAATTTAAAATATTACATTCAATTGCTACGTTTGTAAACTAATCTGTTAAATAAGTTATTTCGAAATTGCGTCATAGCAAATATGACACAGTCATAACAAGTTCAATATTTAAAGTAAATCAAAGAATATATTTAAAGCTGTTATGGTAATGACAACATAACTTTGTTTGAAAATGAGATACACGTCTTCGTCTTCTTCGTCGTTCAATAAACGTTTAAATGTTGAATATATATTTCATTTGTTATGTTTAAAAAAATATTATTGTAACGTATTTTATTTTTACAGATCTGTGCCCTTGCTATGCACATAAAAAGTTTGTTTGTTAAATTATAACTCCAAATGAATTAATACTTAAACTAACTAAAAAATAATCAAGGAGACAATCATTTTAATGTTAATTTTATTAAAATCATTGGAATAAAATAAATAAAACATAAAAGTGAAACAAACAGATTTTGTATTCTTCATTAAATAAAGCACAAGAGAGGACAAGGGAGACTTCTTTCATTATTTAATTGAGATTATAATATATTCCCCAAATAAAATTACAATAAGTATTTTTACTTAATATTTCGTTATCTCTTCACGCAATGTTTTAACAGCTGTTTCGCACTAAGATCGCGCATCCTATTTACATAAATCTTAACACAGCTTGTGAATTCTAAAACCATATTTTAATAAAATATAAATAAACTCGCTTGTTACAATTTCATGTTCCGAGCATATAAAATTGCATCATAGTGGCAAGTTAGTCTGCCTACTTCACCCACAGACTATCTTCACTGTTAGTGCTGTTTATATAAATCTTAACATAGCTTGTGAATTCTACAATCGTCTTTGTCGTATTAAAACTTTCCTGAGATTAGTATACTGAAAAAATGCTATATAACAACAATATAATAACTTACCTAATAGTGTACAGATAAGATAGTCCTCTACCTCGCTATGCTGGACTCTGGCTAGGCAAGAGCACGCGAGCAGCATCATGCTGACGTGACAGATCAAAGTGCGACCATGCAGGTTCCTCAATTCCGGCAAGACGCAGTATACTATCAAAGTCAATGCAAGGCAAACGCTAGATATCGTTATTATCTAAAAAAAAAATATTTTATTAATTATTAAAGTCTGAATGCTGTTTATAATATTAGGTCGGGGAAAAAGTTTTTTCGTATTTTATATACAAATTCAAGACTTTTTTCAAAGTTTAAATACATTTCTTTATATGTGCCATTTTGTTCGATAACATCTTGTAGATTGTGACATAATCCCATTCCAGTAGAAATCTTGGGATTTTTCATTTAAAAGAAATGCAATAAGTAGTTTTGACAGCCCTCTCTTGATGTTAAGCTAACACTACCCAAAGAATTTTGAAGAGACCGAAACAGGTGAAAAACTGAGGATGCAAAGTCAAGAATATATGGTGGGTGCATTAACACTTCCCAATCAAACTCACTCAATTTTAGATTTATGGCCAAATGTGAGTGTTATCATTATATTATTAGTCTGGCGTTATCATTATGAAAGGCCACTCCTTTTCTGTTCATCAATTCCAACCATTTTATCTCAATTTCTTGCTGGAGTCTCATTAGTTGTTGGCAGTAGAGATCCGTAGCACGTAAGCTATACTACTAGCTAGTATAGCACGTAAAGCCGGCGGTCCCGGTTGTTGTCATAGACACCTGATAACGATCGTTACTCATGGTAGGGAAATTATCCGCCAACACGCAATGGAGCAGCGTCGTGGATTAAGCTCCAACTCTTTCCTATATAGAGGAGAGGCCTTTGCCCAGCAGTGGGACGTTTACAGGCTGATTCAGTAAAGATCCGAATCGTTGGTTTTGCTCGACGGTAAAAGCTCATTATGAACGATGCCCTTCTAATCCCACCATAATCACAGCATCACCTTATTGTGTTTTAATCCGGGTTTTGCTACTATCTGTGGAGCTTGACTACCCTTTGACCATGATCTTTTTCGCACGTCCTTGTCATAGGTTATCCACTTTCCATCACCAGTGATCAGTCTTTTCAAAAATGGTTCAGTTGCATTACGTTTCAATAGAGATTCGCAAATGAGTACCTACGCAATTTTTTTCGCAGCTCGAGTCGCATTTTTTTCCATTTTTGTAATAAAACTTCAGAACGTATCGAATTTCTTCATTAGATTCACTCATTTTGATGGAGAAAAAAATAATTGAAATATGGCGGAAAAGTGTTTTTTACTTTTTATTTTTATTTTTCTTAATGTTCTATATTCATTGATATTGAAACCAGTTAACGAGCCCGATAAAAATAGTACAATCAAAGAGATTTTTTTTTTTCAATTTTATACATACAAAATACGAAAAGACTTTTTCCGACCTATATTACTTCCGATCCGACTGCATCTAGGCTAAGGCAAGATGAGAGTTTTAACTACGAAAATGAAAGTAATTTAAAGGGAAAATCGTAATAAAATGAAATAATTTTTCGTTTTGAAGGGCCCGTTGATGACTTAAGAATTAAAATTTAAAAAAAAACTAATATTTGTTCAAAAAAAAAGTGAATATTCAAAAAACAAACTACAATCAAGTTCATATAGTTAAGGTTTTTATGAGTTTTGACTTTTTGAGGTTACATAATATAAATGTTATTGCATTAAATAAACACAAAGCCCTGTCCTATTTTTATAATTATAATCCTACTTATTTTAAAATATAAAACTATGAAAATTCTATTATATAGGTACATACGTAATAACTAAAACATTTCGTTAATATATCCAGTGATACAATAAAATATAACCAGTATACGTATATGTATTTATAACGATATAATACAATTCATCCACAACTCAGAAATCATGATGAAATATGTGATAACATCAAAGGAGTCTTTTAACACCAATATAAAAGTAACCTAAAAATATTCGTATTTATAAAAACACTTACTAAATTATTTATATGAATATTGTAAACGCGTTTGTTACTCGTTCACGATGTTTGATAGGTAAATTGAGTTAACCCGGATTGACATATAATCTACCTTTATTTCTTCCTTTATTAGGCTTTCTATTCCGAAATACCTACGTGATCAAGACTTACGTAAGTAAAACTTCGGGACACAGCTACTACTATATAATTTTAACATAAAGTGGGAACTGAATTTAAATATGTTTTCAGATTTTCTTCATTGGATGAATCGTATTATTTTTATAAGAAAATAAACATATATTACATGTGTAGGTATACTTAAAAAACAATATCTTTATGTTTGTATGTGTCTGCCATATGTATGTGAAAGTATTGTTTTTTTTATATATTCTCATTATATATACATATTTTACTACACGAATAGTATAAAATACATTGTATATATATTTATATATATTTGTATATATTTTTATACATAGTATATATATTTCTCAATTTCCAATTTTTGCACACCTACAAACTTTCGCTCTAGGCCATACGTACGTTACGTACGTACGTACGAAGGCTGGTAGAGAATGCTTTTAGCATTAAGCCCGCTTTTTGTACAATTTAATTTTGTGTTGTGCAATAAAGTATAAATAAATAAATTGTTCACATAAAGCACTAGGATATTGAAATACATTATATACGTATAGATAAAAATTCCAAAAGCTTAAGAATCATACTTACTACAAAGGAAACACGAAAATCCTTGTTTTGTACTGCTGGCAAAAAACACAAAACACCACTCACGATGACATCATTATGTTCAGGGCATTCCCGCCGATCGAACATCTCTATACAATAATTGTGTGTGAGAGTCGTAGGCGTCTCCAGGTAAGAATTACGAGTCAGATGATGCTGGTCTTGCGGAAGTGACGTATTAAGCCCGAATCTCCCAGCGGGACATTGCAAGCCTATTCTCAGACCCATCACGTCTAAAATAAAATCATAAGAAAAATTCAACGGAGATTTTTGTAATTTCGTATTTTACATCTACATACCACAGATTGATAAACAATATATGACGCAGGAGTTCCCATGTGGAATTTTTAAAAGACCCATAGTTATAATCATTAACTACGGCCTACGGGTCTACCAAAATGTTACCAAGAATGTGAATGAAAATTGCTTTTGCTACAACTTCAAACATAATATTCACAGCTTCAAGTTAATAAAATATAACAACAACTACAAAATGGAAATACATATTATAAATTTAGGTCGTATATGCCAATTTTTTGCTTATAATACGCTTCTTATTATTGCATTTGGTCGTAACCAGATATAAATTTATTTATTATAATTTAGTTGATAAAATCATCATAAATAAGGAACATCGTTTCATATCATACTCAATACATTTATATTTCACTCCTTCAAACTTTAAATAGAAAATTTTATATTGTTACATCCCGTCGATATTGAAATAACTGAAATAGTGTAATAATGTTCAAATTAATAAATCTCTGTGGTGTTCACTTAAAAATCAAAACTATTTAGAGTTCATCATTTTTAAGTACTCGTACAATATTTAAAAATAATAATAATACTGTGTCAATTATATTAGAAGGTTAATAAGTTTGGAGTCTTAGATCAATTATATGTCTTATTAATCTAAGTTTGGAGTGTATCTTTCACCGCTTTATCCACATTGCACGAATATAATTATATTCATTTTGTATGATTACATTTTTTTTAATTATTTTATAATTAAACGATTCGCATGATTTCACCCTTTTTACAGTTTATTGTTATTTAGTTCGTTTCTAATAATTTACAAGCATGATTTAATCTATAGCCGCACAGGATTTTGTACAACAAATTTTTAGCACGATTAAGTTAATAATTAAATGAATCGCTTTATTATATAAAAACTATAGATTATTTTATTTAATCAATTTTTTTATCATATTAAAATGCCGACTTCTGCTTATCACATAATTTTAAACCAAAATTAAAAATAAATTTTATTTATTTGTAATCTGTATGCATTGATAATTAAATGTATGTAAATTTGTTATTAATATACAGATATAAAATATTTATCAACATTTAATTAACATTATAAAGCGCAAAAAATGTATTTGGTTTATTGTACTTATTTTAAGATCAGGAGATCCAATTTTCAGAATTCTTTCTGTATTTAAAAGCCAGTAAACGTTATACGATGTTTTATTGAAAACTAGCGTTATGTTTTATACGACATACATTTTTACACATATACATTTTTCGATTTAAAATAATCTTAAACTTTCTACTTTGTGTATATATTTTTAGCTCTTATATAGTCTATAATTTATCATTATAAATTTTAAAAAAATATCTATTTTGTTTTATAACATCAAACAAGTTTCTGTAATATGCATAATCGGTATGAAATTTATTCTGTAAAATAATATAATTAAAATAATAAATTAAAAACTTACCGAATAAACTTTCGTATTCTCTTTTTAATGGATCTAAATAAGTAGAAATATTAAAATAAACGTCCTGATCTTCATTGGGAACACAAACACTGGCAAAACTGCCACAACGGCGAAGTTTAAAATGTTGTCCAGCTGGACAACATTTTCTAACACAATAGGCATTAAACGTATCACAGTTCCGTGTACAAACTTGGGTTATTACTCTACCAGTACCATATACTTGATCCATACACCATTCTCCTCGTATTAATCTGCTATCTTTGTCTCCACTTCTACTTAAAGCAAATAAAGTACTGCCTTCAATAGATAATACAAAGGCATCTTCATGTAACTCCACAACGTATTCATCAAACTTGCAGGAAAGACCATTTTGTATTTCATATATGTGACCAGAGCTTAAATTTAGTTGATGTGTTAACCAATCTTTGTTATTTTGTTCTTTATTTACTCTACACTCATGGTATTTTGTGTCAAAACTCTGCCCTGTGGGACAACATTTACGAAATTCATGTATCTTTAATTTGGGTTCGCTTACGATTACATTTTCACTTTGATTACAAGCCAACGTTACTGTTTTCGGTTCGTTTTGTTTTAAAGTGCCATTAACAACTTCAGCTTCAAGTATGTCATTGCAATCACTATCCCATGTTAATATTTCCGTTTCGCCAATATTTATGGGAACCATTTGAAATTCATCACAGTCCTTTGGCAGACCATTCTCGATCACAATATTACTTCTAATATAGAGAGGTTCACTTACAATACCGTAACTTTTTTGTAAACTCACACGATCATAACATTCGTAACGTTCACTAAATGTCTCATTAATTTCAGTCACTTTAATTAAGCTTTGATTTTTAGGACAACATTTACGGAAAAGTAATTTTTGTTTATCACTTATTTTTATATCGTCCGCCTCTGCAATAACAATTATGGATGCTAAAATCAAAGACCACATCATGAATATGCAACACAAGTCAGAGATTTTCTAAAATAAATAAACTATAACAGGTGGATAACGTCTATCGTAGCGAAACACATGGTTTATTTAAAACAAAAATAAGAAACGTGCGTCGTGGCTGGTCGACGGCCGGTGAATGAAGATTGAAGCCGGCTTCAAAGCTCTTATGATGATTATAGTCCGCGGAGGCTGCAGCGCCCTTGAAGCTGTTGAGTCGACTTCACGCTCCTCCCCCACTAAAGTCGTATCCGCAAAATTTACACACACAATCACTGTATACCGTACGACTAGATTTATCCTAAATATAATGTTGTAGTATCTAATATTTGCATAATGTTAAACACACCGTTCTATCCTATTCCTCTTAGTATACTCAATCGCTGAAGGTATATACTGAAAAATAGTACGACTAAGCGCTTGAATTATACGATACGTAGAATCATAAGTATTACGACAAAGATGACGATTCAGTCGTTATCAAATACTGATAATATCAACGCGACCGATTGGATTCTTCGAAATCAAAGTAAATAAAAATATCCATAAACGTGTAAAAAGTCGTCAAAGAATGTAAATCGTCTGTTTAATTTTTGTGGTGATTTTCCAATTTAATACAAATGAAGTATTATTAATTATGTAAACGTAAGTAAACAAAATATAAACCGGCTAAATGCGCATTTGTAATTCTCAAGCTAAAGTTTTTTTATGATAATAAAATATAAGTTTTGTTTATCTTATTAGACACGAATAAAACCGCGAAGAATTTTCAATCTTGCATATGCAAAAAAAAGATTTTATTCATATCAGCGTAAGTTATTAATAGAAAATAATATTACACAAAGAGATAGGATTAAGAGAATTTCAAACTAAACGGGAACCAATTGGTCTGAATTCTGTTGACAGATACAGTTAAAAACACTATCTATACCAGAGTTCCCCAAACTTTTTTTGTGTGTCCCTTGCCATGTTTTTCCGTGTTGCGTAGACCCCCTACTTACCTGATATTGATTTCCTGTAAATTTCTAACTGTAGTGAAGTTTAGTGTTAAAAACTTAAAGTAAAAACACATGTTAATTTATACATCTATTAATTGAATTTAAATTAAAACTACTCAAAATAAAATTTTGTATCTGTTATGTAAAATATACGTAACATTAAATAAACATTAAATAAATTATAAATAAAATAACATAAGCAATAAGTCAATATTTTTAGTGAGAAGGATGAACCTGATGCTTTAATAATAAATTATCAACATCTGGCGTCAATTTTGTAAGAGTTAATCTTAAATCTCCTCGGCTAATGATATCCAGTCTGTTTCTTTTTTTCGTTAGGAGATTGGTAACAGCGCTGAACCCCCTTTCCACTAGGTATGATGATGGAAAGAATTTACTTCATAGGTACTTTTATAAATAATGTATATGTTTTGATATTATAAGATAGTATTATGTAAGTAAATAGGTACTATCAGTGTATGTGTCGAGATCACGGTCGAGCTATGGCCGTGGTTGAGATCCACTATCGTGGACCCCCATTTTCATTTCATGGACCCCCAAATTTTTTTTCGCTGACATAGACCCCTTGCAGGTTGTCATAGACCCCTAGGGGTCGATATAGACCACTTTGGGAATCACTGATCTATACATACAATAAAATGGTAGGAAAGTCTAAACTGTACATTGAATATTTTTTTAAAATAATACTTGGGGTGTGATCCACAATCGACACCGAAGCCAAAAATATATTTTTTAGAATTTTTGTCTGTTTGTCTGTATGTAGATATGTCCGGGATAAACTCAAAAAGTACTGCATGGATTTACTTCAAATTTGGCACGAATATTATTAAGAAGTCGGGTCAACATATCATCAACATATTAGGCTACATATTATCACGCTATCACCTACGGGGAACGAGCAGTGAACCTTTATTTCTTCAACGCATTTTGTAACAACGTGTAATCTAATAGCGTTCACGCAGACGACGTCGAGGGCAGCAGCTAGTATAGGAATAAATAGCACGAATATAATTTTGAAACGTTAATCAAGTCTTTTTTTTGCAGGTTCCTCGATTTCCTAATATTTCAGCATCATAACTTCATTTACAATAGTTAACTATGAAACTAACTCGGAGTTAGCTGTTTCTAACAAAAAAAACGTTTTCCAAAATCGGTTCACAATTAAAGAAGATATCGACGAATATATACCTTGAGAAAAAATGGTAACAGATTATAAATCAGTTTTCAATTATTTATTTATTTTTAGAATAATTTGATATTGCTACATTCTGGCAAGTCTAACGACTGATATAATATATGTATAAATATATTTTTTTTTCCTTTAATAGTCACGTGTACAAAAACAGACAATTATACATACATAGTCATAGGAGTTCATGTAACTAATATTTGCATAATGACGATGATGACCGCAAAATCAAAATAAAATAAATATTTAACTTTTTTTAATATATGCTCACTCTTTTCTGCGAGAAAATATTACTGACGTGAATCTCTGTATCTAACAAGCAAATTAAGGTGCTTATCAAAAAAAAAACCAAAACTTTATGATAATTTGTACGGTAATAAACGCCATCTATTACGATAGTTTTGTAGTTTACTAGTCTTATGTTTAAAAATTTTGTATTTTAAGAGACAGCCACCCAGACAGGACTACTACTAAGTTTTTTATACTTGAAAGCCTGAAAATGACCAAAGGAATATCTTCACCCGTTAGTGCCGTGCGGTGACCGGCAAAGAAGAATAGTCCCAACCTTATTCTTGCCGATATGTTGTAAAAGGCGACTAAGGCCTAATGGTGGTGCGATTGTTTTTCTGTTCTGTTTGTTTGATTTTCTGAAGAACGGTCCCGCCTGAGTCTGCACTCTGACCATCTAACACAGATATTCAAAACCCCGAGAGCTTCAGCTTGAATTATGTAATCGTTTCAATTGCCTTGACTATTGCGTTTCTGTAAACTATATATACAACAAGTTGGTGAACACTGTCCATAAATTCGGCAGACAATTTTGAAAAAAATTGACCAAATTCAAAATTTCATAGCAGGACAACGCGCATTAAATCTGCAGTCATCTGATGATGCTGAAGCATATATGTGGACAAACAGGCGGATATGAAAATCGTTGCGCCATAATGACAGCGTCTTTAATATTAAATTTAATAATTCTTCCACTAGTGATGATAGTTTTCGCAGTTCGTCGATCCAATCTCTTAATATTACTCTCGACTCCCTTTTCATTGCACAGAGTATTCCAGCATATTATCCTGATATTCTTGCGTCATTTGATTCCAGAAACATTTATGCAATTATAATTTTTACATACTGGCTTAAACCTTCTTTACCTTCGACATCTTTTTCTTTAGGTTACCGATGTAGGTACTTGCGGTACTCAGCATTAATATAAATGGGGAGTTCGATTTGCTAGCGATATAAGTTATCTAACTCATTCGAAAAATCATTCGTAAAATAATAAAAATGTCGCGCGCATCTTAAATGAAAGATCAGCTGTAAGAACACAATCCAGTGACGTCACGAACGATCAACTGTGAGTTTGTAGGTCTTTGAGTTCGCAAACTGACCCCTAGCAATAATTCATAAATAAATCTTATAAGCTTGAAGGTATTAATAATTAAGTGAGACGGAACACAGCTACGATAGAATCTCGTAAAATGGTAACGTAATATTGACTATCGAATACAAGTAAAGAACTACTGAAACGATTTATTTTTCTTGTGAAATGTTATCCATTATAATTGTATTTAAAGCTGTATTTATGTAGTCATGGTACATATTCATGCCGCCATTGGACGATACTTGCAATATACGCAAGAAAAGTAGCTCATAACTATATTTAAACAAAGTAAAATTTAAAAAAAAAAGCTAGGAATTAGGAATAGATAATAATTATAGGAATAGATTGACATCTGATGTTAATTGGTTACTACCGCCGACGTTAGACAAGTTGCAGAAGCGTTGCTGGCCTTTAGGGAAAAGTTGTCTGTACACTCGACGCTTGAAAGGCCTTAAAGTATAGCGCTCAGGGAACCCTCATAAGGGAGATTATTACACATTCCGCACATACGCGGTTAAAATGAGAGAGAAGTGTTTGTAGTGACATTAGATAAAAACATTAAAAAGCGGCCAAGTGCGAGTCGGACTCGCCTACGAAGAGTTCTGTAGCAGCAAGTAACATCATATAAAAGTTCGTTTTAGTTCGTTGTTTTATATTGAGTTGAATGAAAGGTAAATTGCTGTTTACGATTTATGACGTATTTAAAAAACTACTTACTGGATCTCGTACATCATGTTTTTTTTTAGTTTTATCGTTCTCTTATTTTAGAAGTTAAAGGCCCCCCCCCTCTCCACACCCCCGACACACATTTTACCACTTTGGAAGTGTCTCTCGCGCAAACTATTCAGTTTAGAAAAAAATGATATTAGAAACCTCAATATCATTTTTGAAGACCTATCCATAGATTCAGTTCTAAGTATGGGGAACCCCCAAAATTTATAGTTTTTTTTTTCTATTTTTGTGTGAAAATCTTAATGTGGTTCACAGAATACATCTACTTACCAAGTTTCAACAGTATAATTCTTCAGAGTACATGCGAGAATTAAAATAAAGAGTACCTAAAAAAAATATATAAAAAAAAAAAAGTTTTTATTATTTCTAAATCTTATACAAACACATTGTGGTTGAGTCTTCCCAGTGAGTAGTCATAGACACTCGTTTGGGGAATAGCTCGTTACTTTCCTTCACTACAGATTTAGAGATATAACACTAAGTAGTTACATTACAGAGAAAATTCAAAACTATTTAAAAAAAAAAAGAAAAATGATTACATTATATAAATGTAAGTTTCCTTTCTTCTCAACTAGCCTAAATGCCTATGTTAATACATAAGATAATATATATATATATATATATATATATATATATATATATATATATATATATATATATGAATTTTCACGGGCGCGCAGGTGCGGGTGCGTGTGTGTGTGTGCGTGTGTGTGTGTGTGTGTGTGTGTGTATGTATGTGTGTGTGTGACTTGATCTCTCATTTGCATTAGAGTACATACATGATTCATGATTGTTTTGTAAGTGTTAGGTTCCTACGAACAACTGTAACTGCATGCCCTACGAAATACGGAGCTTCTTGGGTTCGGATCAACGAAGATAATTGTCCACATGCAGTTACGTTATCCTTACTAACAGATTTTCTACTTCATCGTAATTGTTTTTAAAAATTCAGTTTCAACTTTTTGCACATATGCAGTTGTTTGGGGTATATGTTCAATTTTCGGTTTATCTTATTGGGCAAACTTGGTACGTATTTGGTAAGTTGTAGCCACACAATCCTTTCTTCTTTTGTTCAAAAGGTTTTTTTGCAAAGACATGTCTTTATGAGCATGAAGTAATAGATTTAAGACGTACAATTTCCTGACACTGAGTAGCCCGCTGATTCTGTAGAGATCGTCCGTGGGGATTCCAATTGGTTTTGAGTACATTACTTTGATCAGAGATCTTTGTGCTCGTTCCAGATCCAAAAACCGTGTCTTATTAGCACCTCCCCATATTGAAATGCAGTAAGTTGTAACCGATTGAGCAAAGGCAATATATATCTTGTTGAGGGTGTTGCATGGTACGAGGTGTCTCAAGGTTTTAAATAAGTAAATGAGCTTTCTCAGTCTGCACATAATCAATTCAATATGCATATACTGCAACTGAGTCGCTGATCAACCAAAATACTAAGATATTTGATGCAGCTGACTTTCTGGATCTTCGGGCAAGGACAATTTGGGTGTTTCAAGGCACATTCATGAATCCTTATGCTGAAGCTATCACTCGGTTGGGAACTCAGATACGGTGCAAAACAAACGTAGTTCGTTTTAGAAATATTGAGGGTTAAGAGATTGGCTCTCAGCCAATCAGCCACTCTTGCCAAACCTCTCTCAGCCAAGATCTGAGCAGTCTCCCAGGACTCAGCAGTAAAGACAATAGCCGTGTCGTCGGCATAAGAAACAAGTTTTCCTTCAATGTCGTTAAAGTCATACAATTCGTTGATGTATAGCAGAAACAGTGTGGGGCCGAGAACACTACCCTGTGGCACACCATAGGTAACATTTACCACCTAAATACCTAAAGATTGTAAACAGACTCCTTCACATTGTCGGAGGTTAAAAAAAACAGTATAGTTCTTACAGTTTCGGAAAAAAGTGGCTATGACATACGGACGGACAGACAGACAGACATGACGAATCCATAAGGGTTCCGTTTTTTGCCATTTGGCTACGAAACCAGAACCAGACATCCAAGTGGTGTAGATGATAACGAGTCCTGCAGTTCTTCATCTTTAAGTTAAAATAATGCGCCAATTTTATTTTGAAATTACTTTATTAATGTTTGCAATCACAGTTATTTTCTATTACGAGTATAACAAATTAAAGGTTATATTAAAATAACAAAGGTAAGGAGGGCTCATGGAATCACAGTTATAAATAAAAACGTCAAATTGAATACGAATAAAACAGGGGAGAACGTCTAGTTTTTTCTTATTTTCACATAAATTCATATTGAAAAAGATTGATCAACTTTATCATTACCCAAATAACCTGTCGGTACACAGAGAGCGTTAATTCAACGATATGTACGTAACGCAATTGATTTGTTCAACACTTCGTAGCTTGTATTTTTTAAATTTCCCTTTATGCAAATATATTTTTTAATGACAATTGAAGTTGGTTTAAGTAAAAATGTCCTTACATCGACCGCTATTCTATATATATTATTATCCGCTATTCTATATCTACCTGTGATTTTGCTTATTGGAAATTGACTTGAACTTATTCAATACGAATTGTGTCAAAACTATATCGCTAATAAGCTAAATCACAATCATAAGATAGTTAGTAGAAACATACCGTAAGTGAATCAATTTGACTGACCTTTTATTAATTTAAACATTTTAGTTTTAATGTAAAACAACAGCACTATTAAAAAAAATTAAACGATTTAAATATTTAAGACAAAGTAAAAACTTTAAAATGTCTGTCTTTAAAAGAATATGTATCAGCTATACATAGCTTAGCTATGCTAGCTATACATAACTAGCAAAGCTAAGCTCGTAGCTTATTGCAATATGATGTAGATCCTTCAACACATTTTGGCACACGGTTCTAAGTGTGATTCAAGCTAGATATAAATACATACATAGTTAACGCTTGTGTTTGACAAGACATGAAGATATGTTTGTTTTTTTTTTAAAGAAATGTGGTTAAGTATGTTAATTCTTGCTTTTCAAAATTTAAATAATACAAAATCTATTTATCAATATATTAACTTTTATTTTTATCGACGCTACACAATGCAAAGCAAAAAGAATGTGTTTCGTACGGACGACAGACGATAGTCGCATCACTCTTACACAAATCAGAATTGCATTATTACAAGAAAATACACACATAGAATCGCACGCCGCGATAATTATGTTGAACTATCTATACTTGTTTGTCGGTTAATATATAGCTTGTAATTTATGATAACAAATGAGTTTAACGATTAGTCGACATATGTATTAATAAAAATAATAAATAATAATACAATTTATAAACATGCACACAAATAAACTTTGTTCAATTTTTTTACAGAGTCGAAGACTTATCGTGGAACATTTATACAAATAAAAATGTATGGTTTAAAAGCTTAAAGGAGTAGTACTAAATACTTAATTATTTTAGTGTTTAAATTTAAAGTTTTTTCATCATTCTATCTTAACAAAGTTAAAGTATGTTTCAAAGCATTTTGTGACTATAACATAAACTACAATACAATACACCAGCTTACGAAAAACCTGATAGCGTTTTAATAATCTCTGTAGCTACCTAATTCAGTTTGTTAAAACAATCACGACTAGTTTAGGCTGTCGATTTATAAAATTACGACTTCATAATAAATTAATGACATCCACAACTCTTTACCACCATGTTTTTGTATTTCCGCAATATCACGTTTGAATCATCGGTGTAATAAAGGACTGAGATTGGTGAAAGCTTGATTGGAGCACAAGAGGGTTTTGGAACCTGAAAATAAGTTTTCATTAAAATAGCTGTTTCACAAACTATTAGAAAGTGAATTCTGATTAAACTAAGTTATTAATTTAACTTCTAGCAAAAACTGTGGTAATATTAACAAATAGATAATGTTTAAAAATTTTTTTACCTGAGTGGGATTCAAAAGATGCACCAGCGTCTGCACAATCGCATGATTCGTTGCGTTTTTATGAGCATTTAGGGGAAAATTACACTCGCCGCTACAGTAGAATGCTCCGTAACCGTCAGGGGCGATAATCCAATCCTGCATTAAAACATTTATATTCATTCTTAATAATTCAAATCTGGCATCGACCCTACGTAGGTGGATCTGTTTACGGTCAATTACTCATAGTACCCTTCACTTTGGCTTCCACTTTTCCAAGTGTATCTGTTCCGATTAGCTATCACATTATACTCTTGGCTATTTATATTTTACCCAACCTCAATTTCATGAAGTACGTAAATAAATTCTAAGACAGAACGGGAATTTAGACATTTGCGAAACTATTAAGCATTCTATTATATATTCAATAGTGGTAACTCCTGAATAGCTTGTTAATATCATACCACAGGTATTATCAGGTTCGACAAGCACTAACTACTGCTACTTTCTTTGATATGGTCCCGCTAGTATGAAAATATATACAACGTATATACAACTTTTGCAGCAACGTTGTGGAAGTCAGCAGTGTATCGAGCCGAGTAGCATACCTAGTACTCAATTTCACTGACAGATACTCCTAGAACATTCTACAATGTTGTTTTGGAAGACTTCAACGCCAAAGTGGGAGTACAAAACCACGGCGAATCAAAAATTGGTGTTCCAATGGATTCCAATGGATGGCGAATCCATGGATTAGGTCCCAGGAATTACAGGGGACAGGTGCTAGTCAGCTTCCTCGAGTCAGAGGGGCTCTTCTTAATGAACTTATTTTACAAGAAGAAGCCGCAAAGAAGGTGAACATGGCAGAGACCGACACTGACACAAGTAACGAAATAGATTTCACCATGGCGGATAAGAGGCATTCACTCCGCGACAAAACCTTAGCCCACTACACGTATTTCATTAAAACTCTAAATAAAAATGAATTTTCGTGTGAAACATCTATAGCGGTGGGTTAGACCGACTGTTGGCGGAGCGACGCGTCGCGACATGAGCCATGTGTCACTACGCTATTCGCCGATCCACCATCACTCTCTCACCGCACTAAGCTCGTATACCTATTGTCGATATTGTCTTTTTCCGTACCTATCGATTCAAAACTATATAATATCAAAGTCTATATCGGATTTTGAAACTATATATCGCGGTATTCTAGTATATTGAAAATTCAAGATGATATATAGTGATATCGTTAAACGTTCCTTGATTTCGTGCGTAAGTTATAATTTTAGAAATCGATATCTATAATTATTTTTATCGTACCTTTGGTTTGTGATGACTGAATTTATAATGAGTGAAATTCATAATTTATATTGATGTTTTTTTACGCTGATAAGCGACAAAACTCAACTATTCAATTTATCTGTACGTGATTGTGTTTTGTAAGTATTTTTATGTGGTGCACATTACAGAATACTATTAGTGTTATTGTTTGTTTGCTTTGGTATAACAGGCAAAGACTGCTTGTGCTTCCTCCCTCTGCAATACTGACCCAAAAACGCGAAATATAATTTAAAAGTATGAATCATAATAATTGAATTATGTTCTTAAATATTTGTGATTGTTTCAAATTAAGATTTTGAAAGGTATTTTTATTTGTTTAATAACTGTAGTAGCAGTATTATACATTTATCCGTTTAATATTTCTTTATCACTAGCGATTGAGTTTTAGAAGAAAATTGTCTCGTTTAACTTACCTGCCATTCTAAATCTTTAAAACTAACGTATAGTGTCTGTATTTCGCAGCTTCTGGTCGTCCAATGCGAGGTATCTGTAATTTCAAAAAACGTGTTCTTAGATTTTTTTCTGGAATATTACAAAGTTAAAGTTGTAACTTAAAAAATGCAGAATGCCTTGAAGTAAAATGTCGCTAATTATTATCAAAAAAAAATTACTAAATATATTTGTCTATTAAAAATAATAGAAGAATCTTTAGTATAAATCAAAATTCACTAACCTGTCAGAGGGTTCCTTAAATAGTTTTCAGAATAACCATTATTACGCCAGCGTCTTGCCTCACGTTTTCGTCGAGCTCCAGCATCAGAACTGTCGAGTTTAACTCCATTCTTGAAAAACGCAACCAAAAATGGTTGTTTTCCTTCAGAATTAGCACCTTGAGCTTCTTGTAATCCTATTTCTTCTGGCTTAACATGACGTTCTATAGTAAAAAAAATTAGTGTTATTTGCTATAATAATTGTTACCTCTGTTACAAAAAGCAATGAAATTATTGCTTTGCTTTGCAAAAGCATAATCTATAGTTTAAGTAAGAGCTTATTTGCAAAAGGTTAACAGTTTTTATTTTAAAATATTAATTTTTAACTTTAATAGCTATTAGAAGAATAAAATTAATAAAACGTCGTTAATATTAACCTGGCTGCGAATGCGGATGTAAGGTTATAAAGAAGCCAAGATTGTCGGCGGGCGCGCCGAGCCACTTCGCCAATGCTGCTGTCACGTTGAGCTCTAACCAGCCCTCAGCTCCGACGCTAGTGTTTACTGCTGCGACACGTTCCATTTCAATACCACTGAAAATTAAAATCCTTTTATTAATAGGAAGTATAAAAATCGTTAAATTCTTTTACTTCTAAGGATCTTAAGCTAAACATGAACCAAAAATCATAAATAAACTGAAAACATACTTCTAAAGAAGTCCCTAAAATGTTTGATTACTCGCTAAAAGAAAATGATCCATTTGCATTCAAAGTCCGACAAGTCAGCGATAAATGGTCGTATTGAAACTTGCAAACAACAAATTAAAGCTGGATAAATTCCCTATCTGATCCATGTAGTTGCTTAGTCAAAAAAATTTTTTGCAAATTTGTGAACCGAAAAAAAAAGTTAAAATAATTGAAAGTTTTTTCTTCATCATACTTATTAGGATTGCGCGATACTCATTACTCGAAAATTTTTTTCATTACAAAATCTTGAAATAGAAGACTTCAAGCTTCAAATCGCTCTTTAATGGTTCCGATATGACTATTTTTCACAAAGATACAAGCTATCTGAAAAATCGCTAAAAATTTGGATTTTAAATACATAATACTCTATGTTTTTTACTCTATAAACTTTAAATTATACAGATACGAAATAAACTACTAGAT
The DNA here is from genome assembly GCA_036937285.1 of Euphydryas editha. Lineage (NCBI taxonomy): Eukaryota > Metazoa > Arthropoda > Insecta > Lepidoptera > Nymphalidae > Euphydryas > Euphydryas editha. Next base: position 10,019,207 of record JAUPFZ010000006.1, read on the forward strand.
TACGTGAATGTGAATGTGAAATTTAATGTACATGCATATATTTAAATATTAATACTTATTTTAATATTTTTACTTATTTAAAAAAACAAAAAAATTTACCCAAGATTATCTACGCTGATAACTCTATGTGCAACAACCGTGTACAATGCTGTCGGGCTTTCTGTGTGCACGGGGGCCTGGTGCAGCCGTAACTCTGCCGTGAGGAGAGACGAGGCGTCCCCAGGTGCACTGGTCACATCAAACCAGACATGTCTTCCATGCCCGTGTCGTAAGGCTCCTAAGTGATGTTCTGGAATAGTATAAAAGAAATGAAAAAAAAGAAAAAAAAACAAAGTACGTTTTAAATTAATTTGACTGGCCCGTTGACGCAGTTGACAGTGACCCTGCTTTCGTCTCCAGGGTTGTTGGTTCGATTCCCGTCCCAACTGTGGGTATATATTTATTTATATGTATATTTATTTTTAAAAAAATGTATATCAGTCTGCTGTTACCTAAAACACAGTCATTAGGTTGCCTACATTAGGAACAGACGACCGTGTGTGTATGTTAAACATATTTATTTAATTAAAAAGTATTTTTGTAATACATACACAGAAGCCTTAACACGAGTAGGATAAATGTAAAAATTAGTAATTTACATATATACAGTATTAACAATTGGTGCATATATATTAGCAATTCATTAATTTCAAACAGTTTTATCTAACTGAAATGCGCTAAAATTTGTAGGTGCATTTATTGCCAAACTCTAGCAAAAAATGTTTACTCACAAGCTTCTATAGGTCTTTATTAATCGATTAAACATATCGCTTTATAAACATCGCCACGAATATGTTAATCACTTATCGAATACTTCGTCGCAGGTGGCGTGTCCTCCGAGAAGCCTGATGTAACCTGACTCTATCTATATGCACGTGTACATATTAACGTTAAAGAATTTGTCATAAATTACTAAAATAGGTTATTTATTTAATTTTAATGGTTTAAAAAATATGAAGTATTTTTTGTTAAGCCGTATTAAAAATCACCGATATTTTTATATAATAATTTTATGAAACATAAATTATTTTAAACTGAACTGAACTGAATTAGTCTGTAAAGGCAACACTGCTTGGCAGTGGCCTCTTCTCCGTATAGGAGAAAGGTTAGAGTTAAATCCGCCGCTCTGCTTCACTGCGGATAGCTTCTTACCATGACTAAAGATCGCTATCAGATGGCTATGATAAACGAGACCGACGGCTCTACGTGCTCTCCGAGCCACCGTGTAGAGACCCACAAAGATATACATCCAGACTAGAAACTTATATTTGTACAAGTACAAATATCTGCCCGAGCGGGAATCGAAACCGCCCGCGTCAAAGTAACTATTTACACTTAACGGGTTTCAATCGCCATGATCACGGAGAGACTCCCCGTGATCATGGCGATTGAAACATTGCCGAAATATAGAGACCTCAATAAAATTATAAACGCGGTAAGCACCTGAACTAATATACATTTAAATATGAATAGTGATCGCGTTAGTTTAAAACAATAAACTACTTACACTACCCAAACGGTAACCAAAACGGTTGTCATATGTCTTTATATGAAGGTATAATTTATTTGTACAACGATAACTAAAAAAAAAATATATTTTATAAAATGATATTAATTTATGTCTATTAAACATTTTCGGCATCTTCGTGCATTATTATAACAGTTACTGATAATTTAGGCATATTATGCTCTAGTTAACAGGCTTTTGGTTCATGCATTGATGCATCATGTTCTATTCTCCATCCAAAGCCTAATCAACTATAAATCTAGATATTTTGGTGTCGTTATTTTTTACAGCATGGAGCGTTCGATTTTATATAAATAAATAAATAAAATAAATAAATAAATAAATTTTTCTATTATAAAACTAAGCAATTTATGCAATTTTGGATATGTTTATTTCTCCTAAAAATACTTTCAATTTCATCACATTTTTTTTTGACATTTTATGCGGTTTTGTTTCTTTAAGTAATTAAAGTTCATTATTAAGTTTTCCATAGCCGTAGTTTATTTGAAGAGTGATATAAACGTTTCTAAAAATGGTTTAAATAAATAGATAAATCTAATTGGCATTAAAAGATTCAGACTAGACATTCGTCTTCTTTGGAAACGCACCTCAGTTTAAAAACTTCGTCGAGGTGAAGAAAGGAACTATAAGGAGTGCGTGATCGTAAATACTGGCATATGCTTCTAAGGTTTTTGAGGCCGGGTAGCACGTTTTCGTTATATTCGTTCGGAAATGAAGTGTAAGTTGGTGTTGTATTTACTAGGTATGGGACTGGCGTGTCCATGTAGGACAAAAGTCCCTAAAGTTAATAAAAGAAAAAAAAATTTACTAGGTAAGAAACACTGCTCAACAGGCACACAAATGAAAGCATAATGAATCACATTGTTACTTGTCACGAAAAATGGATTCTATTCGACAATCGCATGCGCTCAGCTTGTTGGTTAGATCCTGGTTCTGTACCTAAACAATGCCCTAAACGAAAAATGACCCCTAAGAAAGTGATGGTAACTGTTTGGTGGTCTAGCGCCAATGTAATTCATCACAGCTTCTTACCAAACAGCATGAGCACTACTGCAGATGTGTACTGTGAAGAACTAAACACAAAGATGGGGAAGCTCGCACGTCTCCAACCAGCTTTGGTCAATCACTCAGCATCGCTGCGCCTGCACGACAACGCGCGACCTCATAGTGCACAGCAGACAGTCTCCAAGTTACAAGAGCTGGGGAAAAAAGTTGTCTGTCATCCACCGTACTCACCAGATCTTACCCCGACAGACTTCCACTTTTTCCAGAATTTGGATAACTTTTTGGCGGGAAAAAAATTCAATACCCGAGAGGCAGTAGAAAATGCCTTCGACGAGTTTGTTGCCTCCTGTCTAGCAGTGTTTTTCAAGAAAGGCATCAATAAGTTACCACTACGTTGGCAAAAATGCATTGATTCCATGGGTAACTACTTTGAATAATAAAAATAAAAAATATAGGAAAAAAAAGTTATTTCATCAAAACCGGCAATTTCATAGGTAAAGACCTATGTCTTAAATAATAGTATTACGTAGGTCACTCATTAGGTAACTCGATAAATTTTGAGATGCTCGTAATTTAAAAATGGAACGCATCTGTTTATACATTTTTAAAAAGCTTTATAAAAAAGAACGCAAACAAGTAGCCAGGTTGCTAGTTTAAACAAAATAAAATATGTTCCAGTCATTTAAATACGACGATTCCCGCATTTTTCTTTGCAACGATAGAGCTTAACCGCGAATGTTTGCCCGCGATGATATTTTATGATTTTAAATTATTTTATGATTTTTAACTGAAAAACTTAGCCTTCACCGATTACAATCAGCATTAGGGGAGTTTGCCCCATCTCGAGCAACAGTTTTTAGATGGTTCAGTGAATTTAAAAGGGGTAAAATAAACCTCGAAGATGACCATAGAAGTGGTCGCCCATAAACGGCAGTAACTGCAAAAAATGTGTAGACTACTGAAATGATGTTGCGAGAAGACCCATGAATTACTTAGGCATCGATAAGATTATTGGCATTAAATTAAGCGTTAACATTATTTTGCATCAGCATCTCGGAGTGAGGAAGCTTTGAGGTCTTTGTATCCCGCGTTTGCTCTGAGACACTGAAAAACAGGCCCGTGTGGATTGGTGCCGCGAAATGTGTCTAAGATTTGAAAACGGCACGTCAAGACATGGATTCACCAATACGATCAGGAAAACACTTCAAAGACCTCGTAATGTTGGTAAAAAAATGAGAGAGAGAGCCAAGAGATTCGGCTGTTGCTTAAAGACGGTTGTCGAAGCTGAAAATAGAGAATGGAGGTACAGCGTCGTCCATAGTCGAGATATTAAGGTAGATCGAGAAGTTTTATGGATAAGTCTTTACCTGGGTCACCAAACTTGTTTATAGCTCGGTTAAAGATCCATAGCCGAGCTTGCCTGACACTATTCCGAAAACATTCCGGACATCAGCTTGCACGAGATTAATATGGCTCTGAGATATCTTAAAAACAACAAGGCACCAGGCAGCTTCTGTAAACCGGTGAAACATCTGTAGTTAAACTCCTTCAGAAGCTTCGGAAGGATTCGGCATCAACATAAACAGCGAGTACGTCACTCACCTTCGATTTGCCAACGATATCATGGTCATGGCAGAATACCTGGAAGACATCCGCACAATGCTCGGTGGAGTTTCTCAACGAGTAGACCTTAGACAAGACGTAATTTATGTATACGAGTATACATGTCACGCCCACCCCGATAACACTTAGGAGCTCTATTTTCGAAGTTGTTGTCGAGTAGGTACATATATTTAAGATAAAGAACCAACTTGGTTGCTCCAACTTTGAGAAAGAAGTCGATCCAGTTAAGATGGGCAGCGTTCGGGAAGTTAAAAAATGTCTTTTCATCCGTAATATTATAACCTTATTAATAACCTTATTATCCGTAATATATTAACTTTAAATCGAAAATCTTCAACCAATGTGTATTACAAATAGTGACATACGCATCTGGACGTCTTCTCTCAGTAAGGGCCTTTTAAACAAGCTCCAAGTCGTACAGCAAGGAATGGAGAAAGCTACGCTTCCCGAGTCGAAATTTAAAGCTGACATAGCTCCCTCAAGTCCGACATAGAACCGATTTAGATCCCAGTAGGCCGAAATAGAACCGATTTAGAGCCCAGTAGTTCGACCTAGCGCCTATAGGTGCTAATTTTTGTTCCATTTAGGTCCGATTTTAGACGTAAAATGGAAAAAACAGAAATTTGTGCCATTTTTGGGTGCTAAGTCGGAGCTCATTTAACATGGGTTAGGACCGACTTCGAGCCCAGAGGTTCGACATAAGTCCTACCGTAGACGGCGCTAAATTGGCTCTAAATTTCGACTGTGGTTGGTATTCCTCTACGAAATCGAATCAGAAATAATGAGTTCCACAGACAAATGAAGTTAACCGACATAACCCAACGGATTTGAAAGATGAAGTGGTCGCTCTGGAGGTTGATGGAGGATGCTTATGTTGAACAGTGGTCATCCTATGCCTGATATGATGATGAAGAAAAAAATTGATAAAAATTTTGATACTAAAAGGTAAAGAAACAAGAATACTAAAAACTAACTTTAAAATGATTCTTGAAATTTTTATAAAAGATTTAGGTAAAAATGGTGACACACATTTTCAGTCACTGGATCGAACTTCTTCTCCATGTTATAATGTATATCGAACCATGACAACAATGTATTTCTCAAAAGTCCATTTAATGTGTTAATAGACGACAATAAGGACCAATTAGGAAGACGGTGTGTAATATTTGAATCCAGCAGATAATATAATATATCGCTGCGACATTCTTGACCCAATGGTACAAAATAATTGTATTTATTGTTAATTTTAATTTAAACCGTGTACCTGCTATTTATCGTAGTGTAATAACATAAAAGGATTTTTTTTTTTTGTAAACTTTTTATACAAGAGCCAAACGCAAGTTTTATAAATAAATATATATTTTAGTAATAAAACTTTAATTGTTAAAAAAAAAATAAGTATCGGTTATTATAATTATGCATTCCATATAACATGTGAATGACAAAAAAGTACCGATAGCTCTGGCTAATGGTATGCGGGCCATTTTACGGGTGACTCATTTTTACCTGCGAATTCCAGGTGTAGAGATAGAATTATATGGCATATTTGAGTAACAATATACTTTCATAATTGAACATTCTTAAGTAAGACCATATCTGTAAAGAATACAGTTAATTTATATTCATAAAATATAATGGAAAAGTCCTCAAATATTTTATCTGTAGTAGTCAGTTATATTGTCTGCTATTAAAAAAATTTAAGAACTAAACATAAAAAAATCGTAGTGGAAACTCTGAAACGAAAGTTTTATGTTAAAGTAAATTTTTTGTACTTAAATTTAGTACACTCTAATTTACCTTGTGGTAAGAATTGTATTCGAAAATCAAATCGATCTATCAATAATATCATATGAATTAAATCGTTAAAAAAAAAATCTAAATTTTTTATGTTATATTGTTTTTTTCAACGTAATAAGGAGCCTGCTAATTAGTAGTAGTAAACTAAGTAGTGTATTACCAATTATCTACACACCAAGCAAAAAGTAAAAAGTAACGAACGTTTATCCATCTATTCCTCTTCCATTCTCAGAAACTTTTGCGTTTATAACGCTTATATGGATTATTAAACATACTGAGAATAATTTCTCAAAATTATATTAAGGATATTTTAATCATCTAGAAACTGAAAATATGATAGAAACAAACACAAACTAGGTGGTACTTCTATGAATCTCACAAAACCCTTAAAACTTAGTCCTAGTTTTAAAATTATAAATAGTTAAAATTGCATTATAATTATGCAAAGTTTTAAGCCTATATTGTTTTTTAGACGCATCAATAACATGCTGTTTAAGCAATTGTACTGAAGAATTTTACAGATTAAAATAAACGATAATTTTTCGTACCGCTGTACAATTTAAGACTAATATTTTTTAAGATCGAGCTAAACTGAACTTTTAAGGTTTCTTAAAGAATAAGAAGATTTCAAAAACAATCCACAGCCTAGTGACAGACGAATAACAGAGTCACTGTGAAAGGGTTGCGTTGGTGAAAATTCAATTTTAACATAAATATTCTTTATAAGTACTTAAATCTTTTAAACAGAAAAAAAGAAATTAATATCTCAAAATAAATTACAATTTAAAACATAAATATATATATGAACAAGTAAGGAACAAAATTATTAAAAATATCTAAAGTACCTACTATAATATATTGACCCGTATCCATAACTATTAATACTAATCGAATTAATTTTAACGAATGATATTAAACAACTGGAATAGTGTTTACGTTGTTGTGATAAAGTTATACATAAATAACCTTCTGAGAAAATACACATTACGCATATATTTGCAACGTTGTTCAATAATGAATACTAAATAAACACAGAATGTAAACAAAGAATTGAATTATTTTTAAAGAATAAATTATATTACTTCTATAACACTTACTTTTACTCTGAAATGTCATTATCAGGTCGCTTTCGTCGATGGCATGCTGTTCTTCTCCACTAAGAGCCATTTCAGAACTCCGAGTCGGTCTAGCTTGTTCATGTTCCTCTGCGAGTTGCTTATAAACGTCGAGTAAGAAACTCGGTGCCGAGCGGTCCAGTGGAGGTGCTTGTGATCGCCGAGGTCTCTCACCTAAGCCCAAAAGCTCTAGTATTTCATGTTCAACAACTTGCCGTTCATGTCGCGTCATGGCATGATGTATTATAGTTTGATCGACACCATTATCGATATAAAGTCCAGAGAGTGCGGCGTCAGAGCCGATGAGAAATAATAAATAAATCGCGCACAACCACGCAAACTTCGGGCCAGTCATATTAGTTGGCTTTTTAGCTTAGTGAACGTCGTGAACGCGCCTATACAACTGGCGAGTGAGCCGACAAAAGGCGCAAACTCGCCCGAGACGGGACCAAGCCACAGCCACTGAACCTGCCCACTCAAGGTAGGCCGCCGACGGCCGCGCTAACCACAAACTCCCCTCCCTCACCTTCCATACATCGTATAAAATAATGTAAACATCGCAGCGGCAGCCGACCAGCCGCGCGCATTCCTATCTCTATAATTAATCGGTTTGAGAAATTGAGAATTCGATCGCATGATCAACTGCCTAACTTAATCCAAATATAAATATTTTAAATTTAAAAATAAGCTAAGCGCGAAACGGGCCTGTGTACCGACTGGTTTCGTTAAAACTTTACTTTTTACAACTGCGTCTTACTTAAATCAAAGTAATAAAGAAACACGAAACAATAGTCATTAAAAATAATACACTTTTTCCTCTATATAATATTAATATAATATTTAATAATATAATTATAATATAATATTTTTAGTACATTATGAAAAATAATTCGATAGGAAAAGTAATATAAATCAAAGATTACAATATTTATTAAAGATTAAAAAATTATTAAACAGTCTAGCAGACTTACTATAAGGAAATTGCACCAACATCGTTGGACATAGTTAAACTTTTTAAGTATTACTTCTTCACCCAAAGTTAAAAAAAAATTTTTAGACGAAAATAATTTTTGTCAAGAATAGAAATGGTTCTCAGGAGTGAGATATAGATCGACAGCTCGATGAGAGCTGGAAAGAAATCCACAAGGACATACCCAGTTTTAAAGAATATTTCTTGTCTTAATGATTTTTGACGTGATAGCGTCTTATAAATCAATGAACGTCCGCTGCACGCACGAAAAAGCATGACTGACTGTCACGTTCCACAAGCGAGAGCGTGGAACAACTGATAGGGGCACGATCGGCCTAAGCGTTCGGCTTGTGACGCATCTATCTATCTTCCACTCCATCGGCAGATGCGTCCGAGTAGAAGAGAAAAAATATTTGAATTAACGAGTGCAAATGAATGTCAATTTACCGAAAAAATTGTAATTTTCAATTAACTTCTTCTTTATATTACAGAAAATAATGATACCTACGAGTAATTCAGTGATAATAATTCAAATCAATTCATAAAAGTATGCAATTTTTCATCAATGTTTTCTTATGACGTTATCACGTAAAATTATCGTCCGTAAACCGACTTTGCAGACAACCATTTTTTTATTAGATACCTACTATTCGCTCTCAGCCAGAATGGAAAAGGCAACTGTCTGCGCTAACAAAACTTTAACCACCACTGAACCGAAACTCTCACCAAGTAATTAACGTCGTATCTAATAAATAATGTAAGCATATTGTTTCTTTTAAGATTGCTTGGAAAAAGACACGAGCGAACAAAATTTTAATATACAATTAAATCTTCTCTGTTCTCTTATCAAATTAACGCGACTTTAACTTAATTTTGTTTTAATGTGCTCGTAGCTTTACAATTAGTAAAAGCATCGTAGGCGTAGGAAGCAGCTGATTAGGAACAAACGAATGTTACATATACGCGTAATTGCTAAGCTTCATACAATACATACAATATGTTCAGTAATATTCCCGAACAGTTTCGTTATCAAAATACTTATTCGTAAGACTGGATTAAAGGATGAGAAACTGAATCATTTTACCAAATATATCATGTGTCACCCTTGAGGTTGAAGTTACAGCTCTGGAACCGTAAATCCTAAAAAACAAATAGGATATGTTAACTCAATTGATTTAACTATAAATTTTGATGTTCAACTTTCTTTTAGGTGTTAATGTATAAAAAAATATTTACGAAAGTAGCAATAACATAACAGTAATTTATAAGATATAATAATAATAATATACTTTATTGCACACCAAAACAAAGAACAAAATTAAAGATACAAGCTGTATACTCATGTAGTTCATGTGCAAACCTTCTTATCAAATAAAATCTACTCTCGCCTCGTCTATACTGTGTATAAACGAATATTGCAGTGCTTACCATATACCGAAGAAAAGGTTATAATATATATACAGAATGAATGGTGAGTTACTATCAATATTTAATGAGAATACTCAGTACATGATTCTCGTTCGAATTATGTAAAAAAAAAAGATAAATATGAATAAACTTAAAGTAAAGTTACTCAACAGTTATCTAATTATTTACGCGTCGTCTGGACACCGTAGCAGCTAGCTGCACTGTCGACACAAAACGGATAGTTTACCTACGTCCAAACGCCGCCACGTGTTAACAGGGTAGCAGGCTACCTTTGATAAACAAGCATGACCCAATCCCCCTTAATACTTTAATCCTGGCTTAGGATAGGCAAAAATACTAAGATATTTTACTCGTTTAAGCAAAAAATTTGTTGACTAGGTAAATGATGTAAACTTTGGCAATTTTTAGATGTGAACAAGCGGCACAGTAAAACAACTGTGTACGTGCCGCCGGCATGACTGAGAAGTGTCAACGCTTCATTTTCATTCACGTGCCCACTTCGTCGGGCGTTAATTATTATTTTTGTAATGCAATTATGTTGTGTAGTTCTTTTCAACCCGATTGAAGGAGGAGCCCCACTTCCGAATAATCACCGCACCCTATTCTATCCTATCGTCCGGTCGTTGTATTGTTTCATCTATCCTATAGTATAGATGAAACCATAAAACGACCATGTGATGCGCGGCACACATGGCGGTTTTTTTAGTTTTTCTCCTAAATTACAGAACCAAATAACATATTTAGACATATTTTATCTTCATAAAATTATCTTGATGAAAAAATCATTTATTTTTATAAAGATTCATGTTTTGTTTATGAAAAAGAAATCTCAACTTCATAATATTATAAAATTTCTTTCTTTCATTTAACAAAAATAACATTTGTAGTGATTAAAATATAATAGCTAGCTATACAGTACCAGTAGTAGTTTTTTTTTTTTTTGTAGAACTAATAAAGACTAACATTTTTTGCCAGCATTATGTTCGTCTATACCGAACCGTTTAGGCAGTGCACGCCGGTAAAGCATCACATCTCGCCCGCTTTTCTCCGACATGATTTACATAAACTATTATTTTTCACAGAATTTTTCATTCAATCGTAATAAAATATAGCCTATGTCACTCCTGAATAGTGTAGCTTTTTGTTAGTGAAAGAATTTTCAAGATCGTATCAGTAATTCCGAAAATTACCCCCTACAAACAAACAAACAAAGTTAGAATCTTTACCTCTTTATAATATTAGTATAGAAGTATAGATTATAACCTTTTCTTCGGTATCGGTTTTTTCCGGATCAAACAAATTTACTGGTTTGATACCACATATTCCAATGATGTAATTTATAACTATGCGCAGGCCTGTCTATGGCAGTGTTTTGTGTCTGGATATAACAATCTCTGATATACCTTAATAATATATACCTTCTTTAGTGAGTGTATGTATACTTTTCAACGTCGAGAAACATCTAAAGTGCGATGGAACGCCTTGCGTAAACTCTAATGCATAATAAGTAATAATATTGAACTTAATTGAACTTCTAAAGCAGTGTTTCCCAACGTGGGGCCCACGCCCCACTAGGGGGCAATTTGATAGTTAAGGGGGGCAATTTAAAAATGGACTCGACACGACTTTAACCCTTTCGCTTTGTATAATTTAAATGCAATGCTTTACCTTGTCCAACCGTTTATTATCTTTTTGACAGCTTACATCTATAAACTTCAGTTTTTTTTTTTCATTATATGTTTTGGAATTTTACTTACGATGTTTTGATAACAATTTCATAGTGATTTCTTCCTAAAACTTATCATTTATATTTCTTAAGGGAACAAAACAATTTAAAAGGTTAAAAATTATGTATGGGGGCATAAACAATTTAGAAATGTTAAGGTGGTGCATGGCCTAAAAAAGGTTGGGAAACACTGTTCTAAAGTATAGATTGATATTATAAGTACACTATACCTAACGAATAGCCACCTAATATTCATTAAAATAAGATAATAAAATTAGAAGTAACTAACCTATTGTTAGAAGTTTTAACTAAGCAATTATTGAAATAAAACAATTTAATATACTTAATGGTTTATTTAAGATTTCTTAATTACACACTCAACGAAATAAAAAAAATTACATATATATTTTAATCGTCTGTACACAATATAATAGGGAATATGCAAGTATTTTAAATTTAATTGTTCAGTCCTGACATTACTCCTAAATCATAATTTTCTTATTTCGTTTGTATTTAATTTGGTACATTCAAAACGTGTAAAATAAGAGAGCGAAATTGAAATTTAAAACGCGACACCATTAGTCAATAAAAAGATAACGACTACCTGTTATAGTGTATGAGAGATTTTTTTTTTTATTAAATCAATCAGTAAAAAACATAGAAGGCGGCATTTGATATCGTGTGACGTGATCTAAAGCACGCGAACAAACATGACAAATTTTATATCGTTAGTTTATATATTACTAGCTTTCGCCCGCGGCTTCGCCCACGTGGTTGTATTGACACAAAGTAGTCAGTCCTTCCCCAACTTCAGACTATCCGTATCAAATTCTGAGAAGGGCTCGATAACAAAGACTCATACAAAAAACGTACCTCAACACGCAGAGTACACTGTAATAAGCGCTTCCACTTGACACTCGTAAATTCTCGCGAAAAGTAGGTCGTAAGCGCCCTAGATGGAATAGGCGTCACTTAGACGTTTTCGCGTTAAAATTTTTTAAACTATGTTATATTATGGCCAAATTACATAAAATTTTTATAAATTGTAGACTATGTGTTATTCTGATGTATAAGCTATATTACTGTAGTTTCATCTAAATCGTATCTAATCGTAAAGAGTAATAGACATCCATTCAAACAAACTTTCGCATTTATAATATTAATAGGATAAGGTTTTAAAAATAAATTCAAGCACTTACAAAAATATTTATACTTTTTAACATATTATAAAGACTTGAAAAGTGAAATAAACAAATGATGCATATTCCCTATTATTTACTTGGCTTGTCCTACTTATTTAACGTATTTTTCCATAAACTTCTTGTGGAATTCTGAACGCAAGGAGTCATTAATAAATGTATTTGGCTTCTTTTCAGGTTCCGAACGTGCACAATTTTTAAACACAACATCATCATCCCATCGCCGTTTTACCTGTTGAAAACGAAACAAGTATTTAACTTAAAATTATGATTCTTTTACGACTACACTTTGCAAATAAAATGCATGTTTATTATTATTTTTTTTTTTTTGTAAATTTATAATTATAATGTGGAATATATAAATATGAGAATAATGAGGTTTAAGTATTGATAAGTAAGATTTACCTTTAAGTCATTTTTTTGACCTGCTGCAGAATAATTTAAAAGTGGATTACCAGACAATATGTTTTCCATTCTTATTCTTTCTTCCTCTTGTTTCTTTTCAGCTTCCTACAAAAAAAAAGTTAATTAAAATTATAACAAAAAAAATGTATCCTAAATAACTTTCAAATAAAAAAATACTTCTGAATAAATACTACTACTTGTCTACTTCTGAATTTCAACAAAATAATCCAAATTTTCAATTATGACTTTATTCAAAGAATTTAAAAAAAATAGAATTATGATAAATTTTTTGTTTTTTTTTTTTGTTTTTAATAATAATCTTAGGTTATATGCCTAAAAGGATGGTATTTTTATCAATTAAATTCATATGATAATTCCACTCTTGGAGATATACCCAATCATTGAAAAAACAAAAGAATTATTAAAATCGGATTATAAAAATTATATAATACAACATGGAATAACTTAAAATATACACAAGACTCTCGCGACTTAGCGCGTTTTAGTAGAAAACAAAAATTAATTAAATTACGTTTTCAAAAATTTACATATTGCAGAGAATAATACCACGAAATTCTTGTATGGTGTAAATACTTTTAGTACACTGGCAAGCAACGAATTTATATGATTGAGTATGACAATATAAGAGTTCGTATGATTTCACAAAAGTAAGAGGTTATTAGGATGTATGATAAATCATCTGACAGTATATTTTTCTATGGTTGTTATAACAACCATAGAAAAATATTAATTTATTTTAATTATATTTTTGTAACAAAACAATTAAGTAGCTTACTAATTTTTAAAATATATTATCTAATTATTATCTATATTTCATCATAATTATCATCATCATATCAGCTATTGGATGTCACCTGGTCTGGTCCCACACTGGCCGATTATACTCCTCGCTCTTTTGAATAATCTGCCGCGGCGTATGTATGTGGTCTATGGTACTATAGCCTTTTCGGAAATCGCCTTGTTCGGGAGGCTGGATGTCATCGAACTTGCCCGTCAGACGATTCGTAATTACTCTAGAGAACAGCTTATAAACGTGGCTCAGAAGCGAATTGGGCCTGTAATTCTTAAACAAGGTGTTATCGCCCTTTTTGAAGAGTACCACTACGCTTCTGTTCCAGGCTTCCGGCGGTGTTCAGTTCTGACGTAATATATATTCCGTTGGCTTTGGATAATAAACAACTCACAGTTTTGATACTGTTGGATTTTAGTTACGCGTTCAATTGTTTGGACCACGATATACTATTGTGTGCTGCACGCTTTTAACATGTTTCAATCGGTGACAGACTGGTTTCTGAGCTACCTTAAAGGGCGAGGACAGCGTATACGCTATGATGATGCTATATCTTCATGGTGTGATGTTCAAGCCATGGTAACTCAAGGTGGCGTTCTATCTCTATTGCTCTTCTCAATTTGCATCAATTCGATTACTCAATCTATTTCTTCTCTCTACCATATGTATGCACACGATGTCCAAATTTATCGTCACACAACGCTTCAAGACCTTCGTCGTACAATTGATTTAATCAACAGAGATTTAGTTAACATTTCTGAGTGGAGCAGACACTACGGACGTAATTTCAACCCTGGCAAATCTCAGGTCATAATTATAAGGCTGTTCAAGCTTAATTGCAGGGATTGATCGCTCAATACTACCTATCTTATATAGCGGTATTAGACTTACTGTGCCACCGTAAGGGACTAAGACCAGCTCTCTAGCTAATACTGGGGACGATTCAAATTAAATTTATTAGTTTTGTTTTTATTATTATTATTTTATTATTTTTATTGAGTAATTGATTATAAATGGCTATGAAATACTGTTGGTATATTTTTTAGTTTATTATATTATATTATCCACTTTGTGTCCCAAGGACACATGGATAAATGTTAGCATGTATCTTTTCAGTAATATTGTTTCAGTGATGTTGTTGTACTACACAATTTGTATTTATCTTAAGTTTTCTGTGTAATTATTTGTACATTGTGATGTACAATAAAGCATAAATAAATAAAGACAAGATTTAGATTCTTTTAAAAGAGTAACTAATAGTAGTTACCAGGAGTAAATTCTCTGCAAAATCTGCATTTTGAGATGGTTGTAGCTTCCGTTTACATATAAGTTCCTTTTAATATATAATTATGTTATAGTAAAATACGGATTTCAAAGTGCTTTTAAAGAAAAATTTAATAAAGTATATTTAAATGTTTTTTATTTAAAATTTGCATACATTATCAAGCAAACCATATAAAAGATTTAGGTGTACAATCTGTCCAAGTTTTGTTTAAATTGTTTGAAATATGATGATACTTGTTGAAAATGTCGGAATAAATCAAGCTGCCGGAGAGCTTTCATTGAAAATGCTGCCTAATCCCTTTGAGATTTTACAAAACAATCTATGGTGGAATTATTTCTTCGATAGGTCTATAGAAAAATCTGTGATGGCATATATCTATGTCATAAAGCTTACTATACCCATTCTAACTTCTAAAAAAATGGTCATGTACAATGCGGTTAATAGGCAAGATATCTTATTTGCCCTGCAGTGACTGGCAGAGAAGAATAGACCCTACCTCTTTCTTACCGAGATGTCGTAAAAGGCGACTAAGGCCATAATGGTGAGAACAACTGCACAACAGCAGGGTGGTGATGGGCAGTAGCATCACTAATAGCCTGTCACAACACACTGCACTCGCTAAACCGCCTACCAAGAGTACTGAATATTGGCAAACCCCCTATAAAAGATGGTGGAGGACTAAGTTCAACAGTGGGCATTCAACGACTGATGTGGTGGTAAATTTTTCTATTCTACCCTCAAATATTTTAATAGATTTACATCAGCAGGAAAAGTCAATCAATCAATCTTAAGTACTTCATGATCATTATGATAATCCTTAATACCATATAATTTAATTTAATATCTTACGTGTTATAGCAGGATTCTAAACTTTTTTTTTGTTGAGGCACATATTTAACTATTTCAAAATTTGGCGGCACACAAAGAAAAAGATAAAATTATTTACTTACTACAATACACTGCATAAATAGTTTATGATAAAAAATTTAAATATACGAAATAAACTAATATTTACTACAATAATTACTAAACGTTTATTAAGGAAATATTTTTCTTTTTAAATGATATATCATTTAATAATATTAACATTATATATTTGCAAAATTTGGCAGCACACTTTTGAAATTTGGCGGCACACAAAAGTGTCGCGGCACAGTCGTTGAGAATCACTGTGTTATAGAAAAATGAAAAGTAACATGTGCAAAACTAAGTTATGATACTTTGGCAAGTAATAAAGTATTTTTTTATTAAGTTCATTATTCCAATTATTATAATTCTTTATTACAAAGCAACATTTTAGGCTATTTTATTTGTTACTTATTTAAAAATCAAACTTGCTTTTAAAATATTCAAAATACCTCAGAAAGTGTTAAGACTACTTGGTTTTAAGCCCAAGTTACTGGTACTTACCTTTTTAGCCTGTTCAATTGCACGTTCTTTCTTAATTTTATTAAGTTCAGCTAACAATGCAGCTGTGTCATCATCGGAATCATCAGAATCTGTTGAGTCTCCTTCAAGAGGATCATCAGCATCTAAGCTAGCAGCTGGTACTTGATCAATTTTCAATCGTTTTACAGATGGTTCAACTTGTCTTCGAGTATTAGGGCCTTTTACTTCTTTTTCTCTTTCATCAAGCTCTTTACGAAAATCTCGTGAACGCAATTCATCTGTAGTTCCTTGGCCTTGCTCCCTATACAGTAATTATAAATATTTAATTATTTAAGAAGCTTATTTAATAGCACACGTTTAATTTTTATATTTTAAACTTTTTAAATACCTGTACTTTAACTTTGTGTGACTTGGAAGATCTCTGCTGGAATATTGCCGTGATATTGCACTCAAATCCTTTTCACCACGACCTTGACCACCTCTTGCGGGGTCAAAAGTTGGTCTAGCAGCCGTAGTCATTGTAAAGCAAAGTACAATACGAAAACCTTAAATGAAAATATATTTTTCCTTCGTTCACTATAACATGTAGGAAAACTTTTATTAATTAAATAAGTTTTTTGCCAGGTATTACTCGATACAAATGACACTTTTACAACAAAAAAGCATTACACTAAAACATTAAATCCAATTACGAATTTTGACTGCAACATTGTTACAACTTACAAACAAATAATGTTATTGGATAGGTATGCAATGCAAAAATCCTAAATGAGTTTTAAAAACATGAAGTTTTATATAATAATATAAGTATATTTAACTGTAACCTTTATACTATTTTTGTTTAATGCACCCTAATTACATCTATTTTGCACTAAAATAGCTAAATAAATACCTAAATAGTAAATAGGTATAAAAGTTATAAAACAAATATTCTGTAACAGACAAAGAGTATAAAAATAGAGCAAAGAGTATAAAAATAAAGAGGTGAAGCTTCGAACATAGAGTTGAGCTAAAAATCGTTTTGTAAGTAAATAATGCAACATTACGGTCGAGTTCTTTTTTTCCATTAATTTGGTAGTACTGAAGCATAGTGTTGTCCCTATTTTATCGTACCAGATGTCGATACTAGTGTGGAAAATTATCGATAAAACTATCGATACTTTTGAGCACGTGCTTCCTTTATATATATTTTTGCATATTGTAAATAAAACACATTTTTTGTTTTATTATTTATATTTTAATATGATAATATGATTCACAAACACATGAATATATTTACAGATATCAACTGAGAAAAATACAAGTCTAAAGAGCATTACATAAAATACACTCTCATTATGCAATGATTTTCAAAAATAATATGATTTACAAACATAATATGAAAATCAGATATCAAGTTAAAAAAATAGAATTCCAAAGAGCATTACATGAGAAACATCCATTGTACAAGTAATTCTCAAAAAAAAAATTAAATAATATAATTTACAAGCATAACATGAAAATATTTACAGATATCAACTGAGAAAAATAAAATTTCAAAGAACATTTACACAAGAAACACTCTCAATATAAAGTAATTCTCAATAAATATTAAATAATATGCTTTACAAGCATAACATGAAAATATTTACAAATATCAACTGAGAAAAATACAAGTCCAAAGAGTATTACATAAAAAAAACACTCTCAATATACAGTAATTCTAAAAAAATATTAAATATTATGATTTACAAGCATAACATGAAAATATTTACAGATATCATCTGAGAAAAATACAAGTCCAAAGAGTATTACATAAAAAACACTATCAATATACAGTAATTCTAAAAAAATATTAAATATTATGATTTACAAGCATAACATGAAAATATTTACAGATATCAACTAAGAAAAATACAAGTCCAAAGAGTATTACATAAAAGACACTCTTATTATACAGTCATTCTCAAAAAATATTAAAGAATATGATTTACAAGCATAACACGAAAATATTTACAGATATTAACTGAGAAAAATAAAATTCCAAAAAGCATTTACCCAAGAAACACTCTCATTATACAGTCATTCTCAAAAATATTAAATAATATGATTTACAAGCATAACATGAAAATATTTACAGATATCAACTGAGAAAAATACAAATCCAAAGAGTAAAAAACACTCTCAATAGACAGTAATTCTCAAAAAATATCAAATAATATAATTTACAAGCATAACATGAAAATATTTACAGATATCAACTGAGAAAAATACAATTTCAAAGAGCATTTACACAAGAAACACTCTAATTATACAGTCATTCTCAAAATATATTAAATATCATTTACAAGCATAACATGAAAAATATTTTTACAGATATCAACTAAGAAAATTACTATTCTAAAGAGCATTTACATAAGAAATACTCTCATTATAAAGTCATTCTCAAAAAATATTAAACAATATAACTTTACTTTACAAACTTTACCCTGTACCCTATCTTATTAGTTAGTTACTTGCTGATACATAAAGATCAATAAATAACTAAATATTTTATTTTTTTATTATTACTAGTTCCACTTGAGTATTACAGTTTTAGGCCCGAACTCCACCAGAGCGGGGATGTGTGGAGATGTGTTAAAACAACCATAGAATTTCGTTATTCACACACCTCGTCTCCCCTCCGCTTCAGTGGAACACTGAACGAAATTCTATTGGTTGTTTAAAACACATCTCAGCACATCTCTGCTCTGGTGGAGACACACTCTTAAAGACAATATTAATGATCCGCGCATTTTAATCATTTTACTAAGATACTACGGCGTACGGCCAAAGAATGGAACTCTCTACCAGCGTCTGTGTTCCCCGAAAGCTACAATCTGGGCATCTTCAAGTCGCGAGTGAATAGGCTATTTCTAGGTAAGCGTGCTCCATCCTAGACCGCATTCTCACTTATCATCAGGTGAAATAGTGGTCAAACGCAAGCCTATCAAATTATAAAAAAAAAAAAAAAAAAAAAAACTACACTGGTATAAAACAAGATAATGATACTAGCATAATGATCATATTGTAATATTTTAGCCTTTCACAAAAAATTTTACCTTACAGAATGATATAAGACTTAAGATTAGACTGTATAATCAGAACTGTCGTCTTAGAAAATTAGTAAATACTGTAATATTTAAACAATTTTTTCGTTGTAAAATACAAAAGTAAAGTTTTCCATTGTAAGAATATGTAAATATAGACAGAAATCTACTAAAAATATTTAAATTTAGAAAACTTTGTAAAATAAACAATTACTGCAAGCAGTATTTGGCAGGAATTAATAAATAGTAATTATACAATCTAAAAATGTTAATATTCATGTAAATATACTCAAATAATGAAAATTTTTAAAACATTGTATAATAAATAAGTCATTATTGCTAACAGTATTTGGCAGAAGATAATAAAAATAATTTTTTACAATTAAAAAATTGTAAATATTGAAAGGAATGCTCAAAATATTATAATTGTTGGCAGTAAAAACACAAAACAGCAATTTTACATTTTTAAAACATGTAAAATATAGAAATATTATAGATGTAGAGATTTTATGATAGCTAACTACATATAAACAGTACTTGTCAGAAAATAGCAAAATTTAATTGTTGTATTTAAAACCTGAGTAAATCTAAGTAGAAATCTCAATGTTTACAATGTTACAAGTTTATATAAGCATTATTTACTGACTAGTAAAAACTCAAAAAATAGTCAAATGCTTTAAATAGGCAACTATTGTTTAGTATAACTGCTTTTTATAATATTTCTTTAAAATTATAATATAATATATTTAGTAATCGCTTAACGAGCTTCAAACAATTTTTCATTAAATGCTTGATCTGAAGAATGACCAATGCAGTTGATGTAGAATCTGAAATTAGAAATAATCTAAATGTAAAAATATATCAAAAAGTATTATATACATACATTAAAAATATACATTTTTGTTATCAATAAAATATTAACTGGCTATTTTTATTTTTCAGTTTTAAATCTCGAAGGAAATAACTATATTTAATGTAGACGAATAGCCTTCATAAAAAAAATAGGAATAATGATATCATTTCATCATCTTGATGAAATATTTCTGTTAAAATGGTATACAATATGTATAATATACATCATACATAATTATGTGCCATTATCAATTTCATTACTAAATAACCTACTATTTTATATAAAATTATCATTTTTTTTTAAATATTTTTTATGAAGATTTGGACAGATTGCTGATTTTAGACAAATATAAATAAATAATAAATAAATATTAACCAACAATCACACCACATTAACCTAGCCCCGTGCTAATTTTGTAAGAACTTGTGTTACAGGTACTAGGAACGTAAATAAATTTAAGAAATTTGTATAAATACATATATACATAAATACACATCCATGACCCGGTGCACATCTATATTCGTCATACAAATATTAATATTGAAATATTTCAAATTTTTTTATTGCTTTTTTTTATCTTTAGTTAAAACTGAGCCCTCCTAAAGAAAGATCAATGTTGAAAGTAGAAATGCCAATTTATCTTACTTTTTGAAACATACACATGTCGTATGTGCTTTATGTTTTACCTGATTTAACAAATTGTTAAATGTAGATTTGTTATTCAACCAGCCATTAGAAAATTATATGTAAGTATAACTTTATTCTTACCTAGAATTATTAGTTAGCGCGGTAGATACATGCACCAAGATCCTTGGGAGAAGAGGGTGTGGTGTAGCTATGAACCTCTTATGTCTGAAAATTCAATTAATTACAAGATTATTTCTTTGAAATTTAAACTTTTTAAATACAGTTTATAGTTTCTAATTTCGATTGGTTTAACAAAATAACAAATTAAAAATTATTAATTTAATTAGTGATAGGCTATAGGTGATTTTTATTATAAAATAATTTTCAAACCAAAATTTTTTTTTATTGACTCATTAATTGGTAAAAGTCTCAACTTTTATATAACATATAGAAGTTAAAAGGATTTGTCAATAATATTTATTTAAAATAATCTATTAATACAGGATTTTTATGAGAGAACCATCTAATGAAATACTTTGATATTAATAACAAAGTGATTTAAATAAATCAAATAAATAAATGTTTCAACACACACACAGTCCCATGTTCCTAAGATAGGCAACTCAATGACCGTGTTTCTGGTAACAACTGACTGCTACAAATATATAACTTTTTTTAGTAAATATGCATATGAATATATAATATACAAATATTACACCCAGATTCAGGATGGGAATCGAACCCACGACCCTGGAGTATAATGCAACTGTGCCAAGAGACCAGTCGTTTATTATTTATCAATAATTTATTAATTATAATTTGTACAGGACAGAAACAATAAGACAGAAAAATAATGTGATTCTGAAAAATGATTGACTGCAGATTAAATCAAATTTTATCATACAACTAAAATAGTTAATTTTGAATGTTTTCATTTGTCAATGTGTTGTTTACCATGTTGTAGTCAAATATTGAAATAATAACTTCAAGATTGTATATGAATTAATTTAAGTTTTAAGGTCAACAGTCTGTTTAACACATATTGTACCAAACTGTAATACATCTGTATGTTTTGTACTATAATAATGATAAATTAAAAAAAAAAACACTCACTTTTTGTAAGTTACAGATAGTATTTTGAATGGTCACCTTCCTTATATATTAGTTACATCTTGAAGAACTGAAATAAAAATGTGAGTTTGGTAAATAAATGTAATTAATTTATCTTTTATCAACTGCGCTAATGTCAACTATAGTTTGTGGTAATCAAGATTTAAATACATAAAAAATGCTTGATAATCAAATACAAAATTCAATGTTTCTTATTTAAGAGTTTATAGATAAGATACATTATTGTACATACCTAAATGTTTCCTTTAAATTTATTATTATAATTGTAAAATTTATTTTTCATCTGTTAAGTGTTTACTTTGTTATTTAGACTTAAATTTATGCAATAGTCGATTAAGATGCATGTTTACTAATTACCAAAAAAAAAAAAAAAAAAAAAAAATTAAAGTACAAATTTTTTTAATACACATGAAGTCCTGTTTGGTGAGGTGATTATAATAAGCAAGTTACTAAGTACTGTACTGTATCAGCCTGTAAACAACCCACTGCTGAGCAAAGGCCTCTTCTCCATATAGAAAAAAGGGAAGATACTATGATACAATAAAATTATTGTATTTTGTTATAACCACATGTATATAAAAATATATTTAAATCATAAAGTTTTGAAACTTATGCAGCTTTTTGTAAGCAAATATAAATAGAAGTAGTAAAATGGCCAAACCAATATCAAGACTACAGAACTATTTATACTATACAACACATAACTTTAAAATGCTATTCATCCAGAATTATGCTAAGATAATAATACTAAAAATGTAAAAAAATCACCTTACCTCTATATAGTTTCTGATGGTTTCTTATTTTATGCTTTTAAGATGCGAAGAGGGAATTGCATCAATGGACTCATCTAATGGTACTCATCATGTTTAGCTGTCCATTCTCCTTGCTGTTGTAATAGTTTGGTCAAGTTATTATTTACTTACAATATATAATATCAAATTATTACTTAGATACTCCAATTGATGTGATTTTGCAATACACATACAAAGTTGTCAATGATAATTAAAAAATATCATCTTTAATTACTGTAGAAAATATTAATGCAAGTTAATTATTGATTATGTTTAATGTTTAATATTTCAGTTTCTAACCTTACCTAACCTAACCTATATGTTATAGTGTTTTAGGTATTTTGTTTTTTTACACACCAATTCAGATCAACCAGATATTTGTTTAAAATAAATTAGATACAGGAGGCATGTGTACTTGAATAAATACACCTTTAATACCATACAGTGGTTTCAAGCAATGGATGAATTTCATAAAGATAAGATTCCAATGTTAAACAGAGGTGT